>CM019692.1:1252070-1912846 GCA_009760885.1 Achatina immaculata
CTGGGAATAGAAGCTTATTCTAGAGACGTCACTTGTAATTGGAGCCTGGGAATAGAAGCTTATTCTAGAGCGTTAATTGTAATTGGAGCCTGGGAATAGAAGCTTATTCTAGAGCGTTAATTGTAATTGGAGCCTGGAAATAGAAGCTTATTCTAGACACGTTAATTGTAATTTGAGAATGGGAATAGAAGCTTACTCTAGAGACGTCACTTGTAATTGGAGCCTGGGAATAGAAGCTTATTCTAGAGACGTTAATTGTAATGAGAGCCTGGGAATAGAGAAGTCAAGTGTAATGGGAGCCTGGGAATAGAGAAGTCAAGTGTGCTTAATAATATGACAAAATACTTTATGACAAGTGCAGAAATACTGACAAAAGGATAACCAAGTTTTCAAACATCTTTAAAAGTGATGGCGACTGGACACCTCTGTCTACCTTATCAAACATCTTTAGAACGTATTGTTATGATCAAACGGAACAGCCAATAGCAAGATAATTTATGGCGGTACTGACTGAGCAATACGAAGTACGTGACTATCGATGATAGGTTTCCCCTAGTACACACAATACTGGGTCTGGACCACTCAGCTTAGAAGCCCCCTTAGTTGTGAGCAAGCTGAGGGATACAGGGGCTTCTAAACTAACCAGCCCATAATCGACATAGCACATAATACTTCTCCTGGCAGCATTAAATCATAGCCAAAAGAAGCTTCTGTTCGACGTTCCTTGGCAGTATAAACAAAAGACAAAGAAAACCGAGACGGACAGTCGCGCACTTGATCTGCTCTGCAAACGACCAGCTGGCTCTTTTGGTATTCACACTTTTAACATCAAATGTTAATGATTATCCGGCCTTCCTTTGAAGCAAATTCGGGCGCTCGCGATTCCCATCAGGGAATCGAGTACAAGATCGACCTAGAGACGGAGTTGACTCGCAGGAGGTTATCGCTATTCCAGGCCATGGAGCAAAGCTGAGAGAAATGTTATCATTACTTTTGATAACATATTATTAGACTGAAAATAACACGGGCGGAATGAGGAGGGAAAAGAGAGGAAAGAGAATTCTGATATTGAAAGCGGTGGATTCTACGTGCATATGTGTATCATCCTCATCATTATCATCATCCTGTGCCATATCCTCTGCGGGGAAGCTGGTTGTAAGGTATTTTCAGCCTGTACCATCTCTTGCTTGATGATATCACTCTAACTACTTCCTGTCTGCGCCATGATACTGCCTGCTCATAAAGTATGGATGCTGTCCTGTACTATTTGATCCAAATGTTTTTTCATTACTTCTGTTTTCAGTTTTTATTTCATTCCTTTTCTTGTTCAGTCAGAAAGGTAATCTATTCTTCTCTAAAACTGACCGTCAAAAAAAGTCGTAAATATCATGAGCACACGATAGCCAAGTATGAAAGAAACAAAATACGAATGAACAGAGATGTTTACCTCATACAATTTTCAGCAGAAATGAGATAAATCTTTGCCTTCAAAAAGCAGTTATGGAATTACAGTCACGATGACCTTCTATAAGAAGACGTGGCTCTATATCTGCGTCACGGCGACTTTCTATAAGAACACGTGGCTCTATATCTGCGTCACGGCGACCTTCTATAAGAAGACGTGGCTCTATATCTGCGTCAAGGCGACCTTCTATAAGAAGACGTGGCTCTATATCTGCGTCACGGCGACTTTCTATAAGAACACGTGGCTCTATATCTGCGTCACGGCGACCTTCTATAAGAAGACGTGGCTCTATATCTGCGTCACGATGACCTTCTATAAGAACACGTGGCTCTATATCTGCGTCACGGCGACCTTCTATAAGAAGACGTGGCTCTATATCTGCGTCACGATGACCTTCTATAAGAACACGTGGCTCTATATCTGCGTCATGGCGACCTTCTATAATAAGAAATGGCTCTATATCTGCGTCACGGCGACCTTCTATAAGAACACATGGCTCTATATCTGCGTCACGATGACCTTCTATAACAATACGTGGCTCTATATCTGTGCCACGATAATGCTCTGTCAGAATACACCATTTGATAACTCTCGACTGTAAAAAGATTTATCTTATTCTGCTGAAAATTGTATGATGTAAACATCTCCGTTCATTCATGTTTTGTTTCTTTCATACTTGGCTAACGTGTACTCATGATATTTACGACTTTGGTACTTGAGAACAGATTACTTTTCTAAGGTGGAAACAAGCTTACTACAACCGTATTATGTTAGGTTTTTCTTTCATTACTTTTTGGCTCTACAAATAGCACAATAACCAAGTTTTCGGTCTTCTTTGATGACAAGTTTGGAGTTAATTACTTCCCCTTCTTGGCTTATACAAGTATGTTTTATGGCACCGAACTACTTAACTTTGTTTTGAAATGTTTCCATACTTTGTTACTAGAAACATGCAGGACTTCTTAGCAGTGGCGTTCCTATGGTTATCAGGGCCTGGGGTGAGCCAGACTAATTTTGCCTCCCTTCTCCTCCACCCCCCCCCTCTTTCGCCCCAAAATAGTTCAAAAGCACGTGTTCTATTACTTTGCGTCGATCGTTTACTTATACCTGTTTGCCTATGTCCAGAGAAGTAGTAATACTATTACAGAAAGAATGTTTCACTACATCGCTCCCTTAAAGTGATCGGGTGGTGGGGGGGGGGGGGGGAGGAGGGGGCATTCTCACCAACCCACCCCAACCCCCAGCAAAACGGGTATGCCAGTGTCTGTGAGAGAAATTTTGTGAACTAACCCAAAAACTACGCTTCCAGTAGTCCGACCTACTTCCATATTTGATTTTGGAGTCCTCATGTTCTTTTTTTTTTTTCTTTCCGAACCCCTTTCACCTTCTGTCCTTTTTTGTCCTTCTAGTCCTCGGGTCTGCCTTCGTCCTTTTAGTCCTGAAGCAAGCATCATTTCACTATGGGTAGATGCTGGTGCTGCTGCTGCTGATGATGATGATGACGACAACGACGACGACGACGTAGGAAAACACATGATAGAAGGTCAAGATCACTTCTTTTCCTAGATAATCATCTTTTTCATTGTTTGTTAACTCTCACTTGTCTATTGAGCTTCTCTCACCAGTAATGGGGCAGTACTGAAGATAGAAACTACCAGACTTTACAACTCCTGCCAGCACACTCCACCACCAGCCCTGCCAGCTAACTCCACCATCAGTCCTATCAGCTAACTCAGCCCTGTCAGTCAACTCCACCACCAGCTCTGTCAACTAACTCCACCATCAGCCCTGCCAGCTAGCTCCACAATCAGCCCCGTCAGCTAACTCCACCACCAGCCCTGTCAGTCAACTCCACCATCAGTCCTATCAGTTAACTCCACCATCAGTCCTATCAATCAACTCCACCATACACTGCTGACGAGACTCTTCAAATGCCGCGCGTGGAGTGAAGCTCCTCCCGGTCAAGGAAGAAAATGCGGAAAAGAAATAAAGGTTGCTGTGTGGCGCCGATGTGGTGGTGGAAAGGATAAAGTGAAGTTTAATCGGTATGTCCAGTAGTATCGCTGCGAGAGCTATACATACCACGGCGCCTCTGCTCTAGAGGCCGGCCACGTCCGAAATACACCTACACTGGTGAAATATGCCTAAACCAGCATACACCAGGGGTGAAACTTGATGGCTAGACATGTCACGCCGCCTCCGCTCTAGAGATCGGTCACACCTGATATACACCCATATATGCCTAAACCGGCTCATACCAGGGGTGAAACTTGAAGGCTATGCATGTCACAGTACCTCTGCTCTAGAGGTCGGTCACGTCCCAAACACGCCCATACTGGGATAATATGCCTAAACCGGCTCAACCCAGGGGTGGAAGTCACTTGTGGCAAGGATTCGTCCTCCTGAACAAAAGCTCCATCCTGGTCACAACTAGGAAAGGTAGCGGCCACGACCACAAAATGCTGAAGTCGGAGACACTGGACCAGGGCAGTCTAGATAGGCAACCACCTCTCACCCGGCGGGGATGTATGCGTATCCTAATCACGCTGAGGTTTTCCGGTGAGAAAGTCCAACTCTAGACTAAACTGGTGCAACGAAAACCACGGTGTCACGCAATCTCGCTTCCGAGACCCACCAAGAATACAGGCTCAAGCCCTGAGATACTCTGAACCTCTTGTGGTCCTCTCGGGGATCTTGTGTGGTCCTTTCGGGGACTACACGGGGGACCACGGGACTTAACGAGGACCACAGGCGTAAATTCAGCAGGATCACAGGGCGGTCTTGGTGGTAGAAGCGAACGAAGAAGAAGAAGAACTCCACCATCAGTCCTATCAATCAACTCCACCATCAGCCCTGTCAGTTAACTCCACCATCAGTCCTATCAATAAACTCCACCATCAGTCCTATCAATCAACTCCACCATCAGCCCTGTCAGTTAACTCCACCATAGTCCTATCAGCTATCTCAGCCCTGTCAGTCAACTCCACCACCAGCCCTGTCTAACTCCACCACCAGCTCTGTCAACTAACTCCACCATCAGCCCTGTCAGTCAACTCCACCATCAGTCCTATCAACCAACTCCACCACCAACCCTGTCAGTCAACTCCACCATCAGTCCTATCAACCAACCCTACCATCAGCCCTGTCAGTCAGCTCCACCACCAGCCCTGTCAACTAACTCCACCACCAGCCCTGCCAGCCAACTCCACCACCAGCCGTGTCAATCAACTCCACCATCAGCCCTGTCAGCTAACTCAACCCTGCCAGCTAACTCCACCACCAGCCCTGTCAGCCAATTTCACAATCAGCCTTGTCAGCTAACTCCACCACCAGTCCTATCAGCTAACTCAGCCCTGTCAGCTAACTCCACCACCAGTCCTGCCAGCTAACTCCACCACAAGCCCTGGCAGCTACCTCCACCACCACCACTGTCAGCTAACTCCACCATCGTCAACAATAAGATCTCACCTTAATTCACCATCGCCGACTAATCTCTCCTCAAGGGAGTTATCTACCCTAATCAAGGATCATTGCCCCTTTGATCTCTGGGCCTTCGGCAACCCTCCAAACGTCACTCAGAATAATGAAACGTCTTTTGACAGCTGTCATTCAAACATCTGTCATTCAACAACACAACTCCTTCAGATCGTCAGAGGAAATATTCCCCCCCCCCCTCCCCCCAGACAAGTGTTTCGGCCCTGTTGAATTCCTGACACTCTAAGGGGGGGGGGGCCCTCTGGGTCATGACTCCCAGAGGTTTCGTGAGTAGTTTGTTTCCCCCTAACTGGAATTGAACCCGCGATCTTCCAGTTGGCACTGCACTTCGAAGTATTGAGGACCAGTATTTGTTGTGAATAAAGAAATTATTTCAGTTCCCCATGCTTGTTACGCATGTTCCACAGCCAGCATGAGGCCTTTTCTGCCGTTTTTGAAAGGCTTTTCAATGCCCTTGCTCTTGCTTGTCCTTTTATCTCCAGTTGCTTACATAGGTCTATGCTGATGTTGCTACGAATCCTCTCCGTCCTACTTCTACAGCTATCATTTTTGCCATAACTCCTGCCCCTTGCATTACCTGCTCGACCAAATCAGTCACATTTGGATAAATGCTGCTCTACTATTCTTGTTTCGTAAGGGACCTAAGTTTGATCATTATTAGTTCCTGTTTTGCTATGGACTACACCACAATGTCAGATTGCATTCCTGCGTCTTTGATGGGCAGTCTGATATTCTCTTCTTCCTGGTAGGTCCGCTATCACATCCCAGTTGTTTCCACCATCTAGCAGTGATGGTAAAGGAATGTCCCTGATTTCAATATTCAATGACGTTCCAACGCCTATGAAGTACTTAGGTGGAACCTCAACTCTTTTGCTGTTATTTGCTTTATCTTTTGCCCTGTCTCCAATGGCTACTAGTTCCTGCAGCACTCTGTTGTTCCGCCAGGTGTAGCGTCCTTGGTCTAATGATACTTTGCATGCTGACAGCACATGCTCCAATGTTTGCCTTTCGTTGCAGAGGGGGCACTTTGGACCTTTTGATGCACCCCATTTGTATAGGTTGGAGCCTGTATGTAGAAGGTCATAAACAGCTCTGGTGATGAAGCTGAGTCTCAAGGGTGCCATTTTCCATATGTCATTCCATGTTAGTGACCTCTGCAGGACCTCCTCCCATGTTAGTGATCTCTGCAGGACCTCCTCCCATGTTAGTGACCTCTGCAGGACCTCCTCCCATGTTAGTGATTTCTGCAGGACCTCCTCCCATGTTAGTGATCTCTGCAGGACCTCCTCCCATGTTAGTGACCTCTGCAGGACCTCCTCCCATGTTAGTGATCTCTGCAGGACCTCCTCCCATGTTAGTGACCTCTGCAGGACCTCCTCCCATGTTAGTGATCTCTGCAGGACCTCCTCCCATGTTAGTGATCTCTGCAGGACCTCCTCCCATGTTAGTGATCTCTGCAGGACCTCCTCCCATGTTAGTGACCTCTGCAGGACCTCCTCCCATGTTAGTGACCTCTGCAGGACCTCCTCCCATGTTAGTGACCTCTGCAGGACCTCCTCCCATGTTAGTGACCTCTGCAGGACCTCCTCCTATGTTAGTGATCACTGCAGGACCTCCTCCCATGTTAGTGATCACTGTAGGACTTCCTCCTATGTTAGTGATCTCTGCAGGACCTCCTCCCATGTTAGTGATCACTGCAGGACCTCCTCCCATGTTAGTGATCACTGTAGGACTTCCTCCTATGTTATCCATTGACCTTGTGCCTGTTGGACTGGCTTCTTTAGTACTTCGGGGCATCTTTTGTACAATACGTAAGGGACGAAATTTGGGCCAGGTGCTGATTTGCCTTTAGCATTTCTTACCACGCTCTCTACTTCTTGTAAGGTTGGTGGGCTTTATCAGTTTGTCGGAGTTCAGGCTGACCTGCCACTTTTCGCCAGTCTATGTGGGCTGTCAGCAGAGATCAACCAGCTTTGACATCATTCATCTTTTGTTGTGCTTCAGCTGGTCAATGGCCCTTGTATTGTTTGGTCACGGAACAGTGTTGGAAGTTATGAAGAACGCAACAAACTACATTAACTACATTCAGTTAACGAAGTGATTCAAAACTCTTAACACGTTTAACGTAACGTTCAGCTAAGGATGTTTGCAACAGCTGATACGTTTAGTCCATGTTATGTCATGAACACACCTATTAGGCTGCGTGTGGCTTACTGTTCTGCTTTGAGAAGTAAATAAAGAAGAGGCAAGAAAACAGAGAAATAACACGTAAATATAAAAGAGCTTAGAAATAGAGAAAAGCAAGAAAACGTACAAATACGAGTAACTAGAAAGCAGGCATTACCGGTGAGTTTATAGGCAGTCCATTGAGAAGAATATTACACTTACCTTGAAAAGACAGGGTAGAATATTACACTTATTACCGTGATAAATCAAGTCTTTTTCACAGATTCGCAGTCCGTAATACAAACACTGAAACACCAAAAGATAAAAGATCAGGACAAGCTGACAGAAGCCGTATCACTAGCAAGCGCAATAGTCAGTAAAGCAGCCATACAATGGATACCCGCCTGTACACATCCAAGGAAATGAAGAGGCAAATAGACTGACAAAAGAGGGAGAAATAATGCAACAAATCAATAGAAGCACAACGCAAGAACAAACAAAAATGCTATATGTAAAAACGAAAGGACAAAACAACACCCTACAGCAAAAACAGTTGACAAACACTACAAATTCTCATGATATGATAAAGTGATAATCTTCCGGCTGAGAACAAGACACTGCAGGCTGAGACACCATCTATACCATCAGTCAGTCATTTGCTCAGTCATCTGCCTCCCTAAAAACTCTCCTGTAGGCTTCTCGGTTGTAAGCACGATGACTTGCTGCTGGCGCTTCCATTTGCAGATCATCAACGATGTCTTGCACCCATCTTCACCTTGGTCTTCTTCTCTTTCTTTTTCCTATTATGTAACCTTCCAAGACATCATCATCATCATCAGGTGCCGTGTCGACTGGCGTTAGCTATTATACTTCTCCAGAGTACACGATCCTTCATGCAGGCCATTAGCTCAGTTTGTGATCACCTCTCAAACCATTTCGTCAGACTACACAGTATCATTTCTCTTGGTCTTCCTCTGGATCTTTTCCCCTCTATTTTTCCTAGTGTTATAATATTTTCAATGTCCCCTCTTCTCACTGCATGTCCTTTGAAGGTACACTGTCTCTTCTTATCTTTTTTTAAAGATTTTTTTTCTATCTTCAACTCTTCTCAAACATTCTCCATTAGTTATTTTTGCTGTCCAGGGAATTCTCAGCATTCTTCTAATAAACCACATTTCTGTTGCTTCCAATGACGGTCTTCTCTAAATTCTCATGACGTTTAAGGTGTCCAAAATATTTAAGTTTTCTCTGTTTAATCCTCTTTACTAGCCAACTTTCTTCAATATTAAGCTCTTGTATCATATATACCGGAAGCTGAAATTTGAATTGGCACAACAGATCTATGCTACACAACCCACTCAGGCAAAGGACCTGGCCAGACCCCAGTTTCCTTACAAGAGAAGCTCTACAGTGACCATCAAAACCTGAGAGGAACTGCCACATTTGTGACAGAGGTTGATGTCAGTGTCTGAGCGAACGATGAAGAAGACGACCATGAAAAGACAGAACTGAATATTATACTTACCTTAACAAGTCGAAGTAAGAAACATGGGAACTGAAGAATATCATGAAATAAATTATATAAACATTCTCGTAAAAACAGAATAGAGGTGACCTTGACCTATAAGCGGAGCTCATGGCGACAAAGAAAAATTATGTCCTGTTACAAAAAATACTAAGTATAAAAATTCCACTTTACGTGACAGAGAAGTAGAATTTTCCACCTTTTAGCCATAACATTATTTTGATATAACACAGAACATGCTCCGGTAGCGCACCATAGTCTCGTCTCTGGTTTGACAAGTTCCCCCTTTCCCCCCCCCCCCCCCCATAGAACAGAACAGACTGATCAGGATGGACTCATTTGTACTTTTGGGCACAATTCAGACAGAGCTTAAAGAAAAGTACAATAAAATAAAGTTATGAGACAACAACAGAGGGCAAAGACCATGTGAGATGGAAAGATTTTGTGTATGCACTAAGGCATGTTGTGTATTGGTTATGATGATCATACTGGAGACGATGGCTACAGCTCATGACACGATACGCTTACAGGAAGACAAAGCACTCAATTTTCTAAGAATTTGTTCTTTCATTGCATGAAAGAATAAGTTTATTGTTAATTATGACAGAGAATGTTTATTTGTAGATCATGAATGATGAAACTTATTCACAAACGATCATCTTACATCTTTCATCCTTCCCGTGCTGTTAACGTCACATAGGGCTCGCATAGTTGTTTGCCAAGTTTTCCTGTTCTCGGCGAGTCTTTCAACTTCATCAAGGGATTTTATGCCCACTAAACTGGCTTCTCTTAACAACGTCCTCTTTAGAGTTTCACGCGCTCGATCTCTTTTTATTCGGCCTGTTGTGCTCCGCTTGATAGCTTGTTTTGACATTCTCTGATTGTTTCTTCTCATCACATGACCGACATATGTCCATCTTCTTTTTCTGATCACCCATGAGACAGGTTGTTGTTTGCTCCTCTGTCTTAACTCTGCCTTGTTCTTGAATTCGTTCCACTTTATACCATGTATTTTCCTTGGGCATTTATTTTCAAAATAGCCTAATTTCTTGTCTATTTCTTTAGTTGATTTCCATCTTTCGCATGCATAAATGAGGGTGGATATCACATTTGAATTGAACTGGTTTTTGTATTTATAACTTTTCAATTCTCCAGATTTTTAAAGGACAATGCTGCTTTTGCAATTCTAACTTCCTTCCTGGTGTCACCATCTTGGTCTATGTAGTTGCCAAGGTATGCAAATTGGTTTACTTCATCAACAACTGTTCCTTATACATATATTTTTTTCTTCTTGATTAATGAGAACTTTCTCTATTTACAAATGATCATGTTTATTCTTTAACTGTGGCAGAGTTTTGTTTATTTTTATTATGACGGAGTATGTTTATTTTAAAATTATGACATATAACGTTTATTTTTTAATTAGAGTACATATTATTATTTAATTATGACAGATTATGTTTATTCTTGAAATATGACTGAGGTCGCTTACTCTGGAACAACCTGGTGCGTTCCACGTGCCTGTCATATACCAGAAAACACAACTGACGGTCCATGGAAGCGTTCCTTGGACATCCCAAGTCCAGGTTCAGCACAAGTTTCCCTTACGTAAACAAACAGCTACAGCCAGGCCCTTGCCTCACACATTTCGAACTAGCCCCGCCCTCTGTTAAAACCACCTTCTCCAGTAGCAAGACAATATTCTGATAAACGTAGGAAGGATACTTCATCCGATAAAACAAACAATGATAGGTTGTTTCTGAGGCTGGCTACTTCAGTCAAATGTTGGTAGAATTAGCCACGCATCTATCTGCTCTAGGGCAGTGATTTTGAAAATGAGCGAAAACTCCCCTCTCCCCCACCCCTTTTTTCATCCCCGGGGCGTTGGTAAGATCCCGGAAGGGGAGGGGGCGGTGAAAGAAAAGCCAAGGGCAGGTGACATAAGACCTAACTACCTGAATACAAAGTGTTGGGAGGGGGGGCGCTAGATAAATGGCCTATAAAGCAAGGTGACGGCAGCTGGTAAAAGTTGGAAACCGTTGCTCAAGAATTTACGTAAACAAGTGTCTACTGGGTTCAAACCCACCTTGTAAGACTAGGGGTATATGAGCCCTTGTTTTGAAACATTTCATAATGACCAAACTTGTAGCCTGGAGATTTGTTCCCCTCCTGGATTATGTAAGACCCGCCTAAAATAAACGGCCTACGCCAGACTCGTGAACTCAGCAGAACGCGCGAAGTATAAACATCTCTGATAAACATCTTTGTAGGTCAAAGTTTGAAGTAAAGTCTGGAAAACAGTGTAGGAGAAGAGGGAACCACGTCTTTGACTAATCGTCATCATCAAAGCAAACTTCGGACCTCGGCACTTTCTGCTTTACTGGGTGGGGTTAGTAGCTACTGGAGACAGTCCTCTTTTTGATGTGGTCCTTGATATTTCTACTCAGAACGGTTTCGTCTTTATTTTAACCTGTGCCCTTTTGAGATTTTTTTTTGTGTCTCGGTTTTCCAGTGATTCTCAGGTTCTCTGTCTTCTGTCTTCTCATGATGTGTCCAGTGATTCTCAGGTTCTAATATCTTCTGTCTTCTCATGACATGTCCAGAGATTCTCAGGTTCTGTATCTTCTGTCTTCTCATGATATGTCCAGTGATTATCAGGTTCTAATATCTTCTGTCTTCTCATGACATGTCCAGAGATTCTCAGGTTCTAATATCTTCTGTCTTCTCATGATATGTCCAGAGATTCTCAGGTTCTGTATCTTCTGTCTTCTCATGATATGTCCAGTGATTATCAGGTTCTAATATCTTCTGTCTTCTCATGACATGTCCAGAGATTCTCAGGTTCTAATATCTTCTGTCTTCTCATGATATGTCCAGTGATTCTCAGGTTCTAATATCTTCTGTCTTCTCATGACATGTCCAGAGATGCTCAGGTTCTATATCTTCTGTCTTCTCATGACATGTCCAGAGATTCTCAGGTTCTCTATCTTTTGTCTTCTTATGACATGTCCAGTGATTCTCAGGTTCTAATATCTTCTGTCTTCTCATGATATGTCCAGTGATTCTCAGGTTCTAATATCTTCTGTCTTCTCATGACATGTCCAGAGATTCTCAGGTTCTATATCTTCTGTCTTCTCATGACATGTCCAGAGATTCTCAGGTTCTCTATCTTTTGTCTTCTCGTGACATGGTCCAGATAATGTTTGACATCTGAACGCTCCACACATTAACTGGATAAAGTCGGTATTGATGTACATGTCGCCTTGTCACAGCTGTCCTCGGGTAAGAAAGTAGGCGGATCTTTTAAGGAATTCAAGGGAATAGTAAACTTGATTTTTTTTTAAGCGAAGAAATACAAGATAAAGGGAAGAGATTAAAAACATATTATATTGCATCACAATCCAGCCATTGAACGAAAGATCATATTTCGTGTAGAGATACTAAAACAAAAGGAAAATCCTGTTTCCAAGCATAGAATACAGTCAGTACAGTCGTGTCTTCTCTTCTACCTCCCTGTAACTGCGAGCTGGTGTTCTTTGCAGCCGATGCTGTGACGATGTTGAGGCACAGCTTCGTATCGGCGTGGGAGCAGGTTATGTTGGCTATATTTTTTTCAGTCCTGGAGTACAGCTAAAAAGAGGGAATGTGCATTACTCCTTAAGCAGACTCCACCGCCATGGGGACTATGGCGATCCCTGCCCCGTTAGCCAGGTTAAGTCGGTTACTGGGGGAGGGGGAGAGGTGGGACAGGGTCTTGATCATCTGTGGTTCGCCAACCTGACTCTAGCATGTTAGCTATGAGTCGCTAATTGCCAAAGCGGTCAGCGTCTTCGCCCCCCCCCCACCCCCACACCCAGCATAGACGTGTAGGGAATAGATAAGCTCATAGTTACCAGGGTTGGTTGGCAACCCTAAGAGCAGAAATAATGGGTAGGTTACCGGTCAGTTTTTAGAGGTGCGCAACTCTGACCAAAAAAATAAAGATAAGATGATAGAAATGTAATCGGTCGGGATTTTGTAAGCTTTTGTAAACGTATGAGGCCAGCGATCGGGGGAGCCATGTTCAAGTGTAAGCTAGAAATTTTATTCGTCGGATGAGAACCAATATGTGTTAGGTTAGTATGGGTTGTTATTATATGATGTGCAAGCTGTGCTGTGGGCTCCCTCGATCAATCCCGATCCACTTAGGTAAATATTTTGTTTGGATTGTGTTGTAAGTGGTAATGAATAATCATAACTCAGTGTAGGTGTAACTGTTCTATATAAGATTTTGATATTCTTGTTTTGTAATGTGGAAGTGTGTTTTTATATACATTTAATTTTATATTACTGATTTTATGCATGTGCATTTGAATATATTATTGCCAATTATTTACGTTTGTTACAGTCTGAATAGAACCTAAAAATTTAGGGAAGATGTTTAGTGATTATGTTGACAGCAATATAAGCTGATGATTAACATATAAATTGATGATTCAGTTGTTGAGTTTGCTGACTGTGTAAACTTGTAATCAACAATAAGTTCCATGATCATTTAAAAGAAGTGTTGTTTTATCGCGTTTCTTTTCATTTTGTGTAATATGTCAATGTGTAGTCTTATTAATCACTTCCAACCATACAAATAAAAATACAATATAACATCTTATAAATAACAGATAGTATTACCCCCCATCAAAAATCTAAATTATTTCCTATATAAATTAGGAAACATATTCCCTCACTTTTGTTTTTTCATACTTTCCAACTCCACTCACTAATTTTACGACATCTACCGTCCCGTATTTCAGCAGCTTCCGGAAAATAAAATTTTCCGACATAGTTTTTTTTTTCCAAATTATTTTGACAGACAGTGTGATAATAATGATAGAAATAAATACTGCGCATGTATTTACTTATCACTTACCTTTCTCTACATGCAAGTCTAAATTTCTATATGTACTGCATAATGTGATACATACGTTTAGATATATACCACATTTCTATGTAGTCTGAGTGCTCTCATTTTTGCTGTCTTCCCCCTCCTTTCATTTTTCATATCAGTTGTGTGTATGTGTGTATATGTATGAGTGAGACAGAGAGAGAGAAATTTGTCATATGCAGGCCACCTCTTTTGTCGTCTCTCTCATCTCTCGTCATGTCATCCATCACTATAACCTCATCTAATATCGTCATTGGGCATCATTTCCAAGCAAGAGAGCAAACAAACCTTACCCTCCCCCCCCCTACACAGACGCCACTCTGTACAAGAACTCCCAAGAGAGGGCGCTCTAGCAGTCCTCAACCAACTCCCCCGCCAAAGAGGCTGCTTTCACTCCAGCATTGGGACCATGGTAAATTATATGCTGGCTACCCTACACAGGAGATTTTGAGAGAGAGAGAGAGAGAGAGAAATCAGATTCGGCAGCCAATAAGAAATAAACAGAACAACGAAGCTATTAAGCAACGTGAAACCTTGTGACACAATTTACAGAAAACAAAATAAAATATGAATCCACCAGGACTGAAAATAGCCACACACACACACACAACTTGATATGAGTGTGTGCGATTAGTTCTATCAGGTCAACGTTGTGCTGTGATGTTCTTTGCGACATTTTTTTTCCCGAGTGAGCTTTGTGTTGTACTGTTCTTTGTCGCATTTATCATGCTGCTCTTTTCACAGCTCTCTGGTTGTAGTTATGTTCCGATGATTTTATGGTATCCGTCAGATGAAAACGGGCTTTTAATGTTGTTTGTGGCGTATGTTAGACAGATAATGGAGTTATGAAGTTTCCTATGTAACAACAATGCAGGTCTGACTGCTCTCCCCTTTGCACACTATCAAGTACTAATCTTTCCTTACGACCAAGGGGAGATAATGTAGAGTCCCTAGTTACAGAAATGAAAGGCTCGGTAACTTCGGCGAGTGGTTGTATTGAAAGATCGGGTATTCAACTGAACGTGGATTATTTAGTGACACCAGATATAGCACAAAATGACAGCCCGGACACATTCATTCATTTATGTGTCACGCCGAATAGCCTAGACGACCATGACTCTCCATAATGTACAATCTTTTTCCTTTCTTATCAGTTCAAATTCCTTTTCCTTTTCCATGTCACCTGGTCGTTCCGCTCAGATATTTTCTCTTGGCTTCTCTCTCCTTCTTTTCCCTTACATTTTCCGGTTATAAGCAAGTTATCTAACTTCTGTCTTCTCATGTATGATAAAGGGCAGAATGTCAGACGGCCCTGCGTGCCCAATTCTTAACCCTTTTGAAATAAAGATCAATCAATCAATTAATCATGATATATCCACACACATACAAAAACGCTTGAATGGTTTTTATTTCTAGTACTTTTAATTAGTCTTTATTGTTCTAAACCTCTGAGGACCTCTCTGTTGCTGTTTTTTTTTTTTTTGTTGTTCTAAATCTTTGAGGATCTCTTTGTTTTTGTTTTTTGTGGTTTTTTTTTGTTCAAAATCTCTGAGGATCTCTTTGTTTTTGTTTTGTGTGTGTGTGTTTTTTTTTTGTTCTAAATCTCTGAGGATCTTTTTTTTTTTTTTGGTTCTAAACCTCTGAGGACCTCTTCGTTTTTTTCTTTGTTCTTAACCTCATTGGACCTCTTCCTCTTGTTTTTTTTCCTAAACCTCTGAGGCCCTCTTCGGTTTTTTAATTTTTTTATTCTTAACCTCATTGGACCTCTTCTTCTTCTTTTTTGTTTGTTTGTTCTAAACCTCTGAGGACCTCTTCGTTTCTTTTTTTTTTCCCTAAACCTCTGAGGACCTCTTCATTTTTGTTTGTTTGTTCTAAACCTCTGAGGACCTCTTCGTTTTTTTTTCCATAAACCTCTGAGGTCCTCTTCGTTTCTTTTTTTTCCCTAAACCTCTGAGGACCTCTTCATTTTTGTTTATTTGTTCTAAACCTCTGAGGACCTCTTCGTTTTTTTCCCTAAACCTCTGAGGACCTCTTCGTTTCTTTTTTTTTCCCTAAACCTCTGAGGACCTCTTCGTTTCTTTTTTTCCCCTAAACCTCTGAGGACCTCTTTATTTTTGTTTGTTTGTTCTAAACCTCTGAGGAGCGCTTTGTTTTGTTCTTTTTTTTTTGGTTTTAAACCTCTGAGGAGCGCTTTGTTTTGTTCTTTTTTTTTTGGTTCTAAATCTCTGAGGAGCGCTTTGTTTTGTTCTTTTTTTTTTCTTTTTTTTTTGTTCTAAACCTCTGAGGAGCGCTTTGTTTTGTTTTTTTTTTTTTTGCCTGTATACAGCACTGTCATATGTTTTCTGTCACTTTTTCCCAAACCTGAAAGGTGGGGGGGCATTTTTCGACTGCAGTAAACATTGTATGATTTTAATCCAGAATTATTTTCTCATGACTGATTTTGTACTTGTGACGTTAGAATGCTGGGAATAAGAAGAAAATATGAAAGATTTTTGTTTCTCAACATTCCCCCTTTTCGGAGAATGAAATATGAACTGAACACAGTTACTGCAGAATGTGGCCCATCAAAATTTACAACATAAAAAATTCTGAAAGAAAGTATGGTGGAGGAAGTCTGGGTGGAGACTAATAGAGAAGTATGTGGAGCCTAGGCATCAGTCCTGATAACTGTCAGCTCTGACCTGCCCAAGGCTCTACATCATTTCCTCTCGTAACTTACCGGCAGCAAACAGGCCTATCTCACAACAGCCTGACCAGGTAGGAAGGGGTAGAGCTGGTTCCCTCCCCTTGTTTCACTGGCCCAAAGTACTCGTCGTGAGGGGTCGGTGAAACCGGTCACTGCTGCTTGCTGGGTGTGCATCATCCCAATTTTCTTGACTTTGTTCTAGTGTAACAAAACTGGAGCGTGCGCGAAGAAGAAGTGACCAGAGTGAAAAGGTAAGTTTCTGCAGTCAAGGTTTAAAAAAAACAAACTCTTTGAAGTCTTTGATTTTCAGACTAAATCTTCGAACCTTCAGGTGCCGTGCCCGAATGGTAGCCGCATAAACTAGACAAGCAATAGCATACGGGCCCCCACAGTATCCAGTGCCTGCAGGTATTGGCGGCCATGCTTTCTCACAATTCTCTATTTCATGTGTTAATTATGAACTGGACTGACAGGTTTTTTTCCCCTCCATGCCACTTCATCAGTCCATCTCTCATCTTCTCTCTTTGTCTGCCTCGGTCTCTTTTGCCATCTAACGTCCCTGTCGTTATCAAATACTCCAGTCCACCTGTCCGCATGACGCGTCTTGTGAATCTGGACTGTCTCTTCCTGACATTTGTTATTGCTTGTCTCTCTACGTCTGCCTTTTTCAGGACTCACACACCTTCTTGTAAACAAGGGGGCCCCAGGCTGTACATAGCTTAGGGCCTTGCTAAGTCTAAATCCAGCACAGCAGCGTTACAGCCTCATCCGATCCTCATCCTCCTCCGGTTCATGCGTCGTTTTGATTCAAGTTGCACTGTGAGCATGGCCGGATTAAGACCTTTAGAGGCTCTACGCACTTAAAAGATTTTGGTGCCCCGTATATATGTAATTCAAAATATAAACAATAACAAACCATAAAATAAGATTGTATTTATCGAAATTAAACAAAACTTACAGTAAGATGGAAGATAATGTTTATTTTTTGTATACTTCCACTTACAATTTGAAAAGCTTTCTCCTCCTTTTTTTAACTGCAAAGTCTTTGAACAGATCCTCAAAACTAATCTTATGTGACACATCTGCTTAATATACTTAATAGATATAAGGCATCCAGCCTTTATATTTTTAATATACTTAACTGGGAAAATGAACGCTCAGCTGAACAATTTGTGACCATTAATGTTAAAAATATGCGAAAGCCAATGTCTACATTTGGAAAAGCACACTCAATATTGTCTTCTACAATTATTTTATAAAGTTCAGCATGACTGAATCTTGTTTTTACATTTTTTGTTGCACTGAACTTCTGGCGCACATATGAATGAAACTGCTGAAGCTTAGCTGAGAAGTTGCTGTTGAAATCCTCTGGGTAAGCATCAATCAGCTTTTGACAGCGCTGAGAATGCCTTTCAATGTTAGCAGATGATGAAGTGACATTATGTGGCATACCACTTAGAAAAGAAAATCTCTCTGCTATTTCTTTGTATATCTATCCTCTTCTTTTCATCTCAGTTTCAAATTTGTCAACAGCTATGTAAAAGGTGGTGATACGAAATTTATCTCTGGCATTCAGATACCGTCTTTGGGTATCTTCTTTCTGATACGTTTGCGAGTTGTAGGTGCCTTGTAATCAACATCTGGTAGCACTTCCTTTGCAGCTGCTTCATATATCTTTCAAATTCATCTCGTAAAGTGCACAGTTGGTCAGCTAATGACACATACAGATCTGCACATGTTTTTAAGTTCACATCCTCATTTTGTAGAACTTGGTTTACTCTGTGAAAATTCTGCTAAATCTCATTCCAAAAATTTAACATAAAAACGAATTCTAGCTCTTGCATCTTATCTGCAATATAATTTGCTTCTCTTCTAGCATCTCCCTTTTATGACTGGTCTTCAGCTATATATTTTAATGCTTCTAAAGTTTTAAGGAAAGATTTCAAAACTTTTGCTGTTGCCATAGCATGTGCCTCCCATCTGGTATCAGAGAAGGATTTTGTCCAATACAACCTTTAAGAATTTTCCACCGGGTGCTTTAGGCTGAAAAAAAGATATAGAGTAACTGCAATGTAGAGAAGAAATTAACTGCCTCTTGACAGCAGTCAGCAGCACTTCGGCCTACCAGACTTAGTGAATGAGCTGCACAGGGCACATATAGCAAACTTGTTTGTTTCTAAAATTTGTTGCTGCATCCCCTTATAACACCCAGACATGTTAGCAGCGTTGTCACAAGACTGACCCCTACATTTTGAAAAGTTTAGCCTACAAGCTTCAGGTAAGTACTGCAACACCTGATTTGCCACTTCCTCACCGGTATGTCTTTTCATTTCCAGAAAGGTTAAAAAGCGTTCAATATGCTGTCCACCTTTTAAGTACCTAAGTACAACACTTAACTGATCGATATGTGGTAGATCTGGTGTTGAATCAACTGATAAACTAAAATAACCAGAAGATTATACCTTGTCAACATCACTTATAATCAGAAGAAAAGCATGATAAAAACCTACAGGAAGCCACAAACACCACCACATGATGACTATCACATGCTAAACAGAAAGGAACAAGTCACCATCTTCCGTCTCCGAACAGGACACAGCCGACTCCGAAGTCATATGTATACATACAAAGTTTAAGGTTGGTACTACTAATCTATGTACATGTGCCCAGGTGCCCCAAACTGTGGAACATATCCTCCAGAACTGCATCAACTACGAGACACTGAGAAATAATTACTGGCCCAGTGAAACCACTAAAGAAGATAAGCTCTACGGTTCCATACATGAATTACAAAAAAACAGTGAAATTTATCCAAGAGACAGGACTGCAGATATAGACAGACAGTGCGAACGAAGAAGAAGAAGAAGATACCTTGTCAACAATGAGCGCATGGACCTTTTGTGCCATTAGTTGAATGAGTTCCCCACAGGTGGTTTTGGACAGGTAAGAAGGATTTCCTTTGCCAGAATTTCCATATTTGGAAATGTGGCCTGCTAAAAATGGATTAAACTGGCTTATGAGATCAAGCAGCCCAAAGAAATTCCCATTTTTCAATGATCCAAACCTTTCTTCTGTTCCTCGAAAAACCAAGACATGTTCAGCTAACGTACGAATAACAGCTATGACACGCCTCAAGACATGTTCAGCTAACGTACAAATAACAGCTATGACACGCCTCAAGATATGTTCAGCTAACGTACGAATAACAGCTATGACACGCCTCAAGACATGTTCAGCTAACGTACAAATAACAGATATGACACGCCTCAAGGCATGTTCAGCTAACGTACAAATAACAGCTATGACACATCTCAAGACATGTTCAGCTAACGTACAAATAACAGCTATGACACGCCTCAAGACATGTTCAGCTAACGTACAAATAACAGCTATGACACGCCTCAAGATATGTTCAGCTAATGGACAAATAACAGCTATGACACGCCTCAAGACATGTTCCCAGTGATCACACTCTTCCTGAATTTGTTTCTCCAACTGTTGCCCCAACCCCGCCCCTTAGTCTGCGAGTTAAGTATGTTAGCATATATGTTGTCAGTGTCGTAATAAAAAATGAATCAGCTTACTTACAAAGTTACAATGGTAGCACGCGTGTTGTTGCCTGTTGGCACGCTGGACGCTGAGTGAGAAGCGCCCCTCTGCGCAGCCTCATTCTCAGTGGACGACTGAACGGGACAGCCGACATGAGCAAGACTTAGAGAAAAACGATCACGACGACTGAACGGGACAGCCGACATGAGCAAGACTTAGAGAAAAACGATCACGACGACTGAACGGGACAGCCGACATGAACAAGACTTAGAGAAGAATGATCACGACGACTGAGCGGAACAGCCGACATGAACAAGACTTAGAGAAGAACGATCACGTGAGCCTCCGTGGACCGTGGGGGCAGTTACCAGATTCTAATTTTGTTGTATTCCCAAGATTAATCTATATCGTTAACCTCTATCATTACTATTACTATTATTATTCTGACTTTCGCCAAGGATGTTATGTTTTTGTCGGAGTATGTGTGTGTGTGGTTTTTTTTCCATTGATGTTGTACAGAAAGTATACACATTTCACAAACTGCATACAAAGTTTTCCCTGCTTTTATTTATGCTGGGAAAAGGGGGGGGGGAATTTTTCCTTCCATTTCATGACCCTTGGAGGAGGTCTGCACTCTCTGTGTGCTCTTGTTATTATCGTATATATCTGTATGTACTTTTTTCACTTAATGTGCGAGTCCGTTTGCGGATCCTGGTTCAGCTGCACCATATGGCCCATGGCCCATGGCCCATGGTAAATTCGGCTATGGAAAATTTATGTGGTGCCCCCCCCCCCTCTTTTCCCTTGATGTCCTAAGCACGTGCTTATTTTAATGGTTAATCCAGCCCTGACTGTGAGACAAGGAAAACTATAACAGCCTGTTATCACAGTTATCCAGTAATTATTGAACAGCAAAACAAAGACCCTGGTCGCTTTGTACTGAAAACAACAATAACGACAGCGATAAAGAGGAGACACGTGACAGAAGGCTTACCTTGATCGTCTCCTCCACAGAGTAGCAGGTCGAAGTAGAGCATGCTGGTCTAATCCTGCCGCTCCGATCGCCTGTCTCCGATGCCGCGGTCACGCTGTGCTGACGCTCCGTGACACGCGTACGTTGCTGCAGGTGCGCGGGGTCCGAATCGTACCCGCAGCTTCTACCCGTGACGGTTCCAGCCCTGGACAGAGGTTGTGACTCATCCATGGTCACTTGATGTCAAACAAGAGAAACGGCTACTGTGATAAGTCGTAATCCATTAGGCGGCCGTCCTTCTCCTCTGATATTATCACATACTCCATCACAAAATCAGGAAAAAAATATGACTCAGCCAGAGCGTGACTGCTGTAATCATGGTATGATTTTAATCCGAAAAATACGTGTAATACATAACCAGTAACACAAACAGTGAGGTTTAGACAAGGGGCGATGTGGATAAAATAAACAAGTGGGGGGGAGGGGGAAGCACGTAGACGTGAGAGAAATGGATGACGCAGGAGATCGGGAATCGAACTTTGCACACTCCACTAGGGCAAAGTTAACTGTCTTCTTACAAGCAGAAAGAGCGCAGAGCACTATTGGAAAATACTAGAATCAGAGTGCAGTGAATGAGAAAACAAAAGGGAGGGGGAGGTGAGAGAAGGGAGGGAGGGAGAACTAAGAGAGAAGGGAGGAAGAACTAAGAGAGAAGGGAGGGAGAACTAAGAGAGAAGGGAGGAAGAACTAAGAGAGAAGGGAGGGAGAACTAAGAGAGAGAGAGAGAGGAAGAAACAAACGTTTAATCTCCATTCTGTAATACTGCCATTCTTAAAAATCAAAATCTTAACGAAATCGTACAATTTCTGACAAGAACTGATATCAAAACTCGCTATAACCATATTAAGAAACAACATAAGTCTATGCATTATGCTAATATGTTGTTTTTTTCCATATATCTAGTAAACTACCATTCCTACGTACACACGCGCGCTGTAGTCACACAGTTCCAAGACATCAGTTTCCTGGAAAATCAATTGATTGCAACTTCTCTCATGCTCGTGCACGTAGTATCTCACACAAGATGCAATCAATCAAAAACTCGTGCACATAAACTTATCCATGCTCTTCCATAGTACTATCCATAGTACAGAAAACACAGCACCTAATTATGTACACAATTCACATCACAACTGATATTACGAAGTACATGAGAACTCATTTTTATAAGTTTCTGTAATGGTGAAACCGGCACGCAGCGCTTGTGATAAACAAACCGTATCTTCAATCTATTTATAGAGGGGAAAACGCACAGACGCAGAGATACCCCCACGTGACCTCACAAAGCGGTTACCGGCATCAATACCATACCGTCACAGACCGATTCTCACAGCCGGCACGAGCACGCATGAAACGTTCTGGGCTTGTTTTGATTATTTGACGAAGTACGGTACGATGAGTCATGGGTTACTGCGCATGTGCGTGGCGGAATTTATTGGTGAGGCTGGAGTAGTGATTGGAGCAGGTTACGCCAGAAAAAAACAAGAGCGGTATTTGGATTGTGAAGTAATGCTTAGATTGGGAAGTAATACTCAGAAATGAGAAATTGTGCAATCGGTTGTCATAAGCTTTTTCTTATAAAGGGAAAACGGGAAAGAGAAAATGAAAGAGAAATAACCTGAAGCAGAAGATTCAATATTAGAGCAGCATAAAAACTGTCGTGATAAGAAAACATACCAAAAGTAAGGTGGGCGGCGGGTGGGGCTATAAAGGGAGGCTCAGGACCGAACCAGGTGGAGAGTTTTCGTTTCCGCCTTATGTGTCTCAGAGCGCGACAAAGGATGATGATGATGATGATGATGATGATGTTGATGATGAGGATTGTTTTTAATGAGAGGTCCACAACTGTGCTAAGGCCGGGATCCACCTTTGTTCTCAGACCAGAAAAAGAATTCACGAGCAAAAACAACTTAGGAACTACTGTTCTAATGCTTGTTCGAGATCCGCTACTGGTAGTATGCAGTCAACTGAGCTATAAAAATGAGTATCTGACACACTTTTGCTGGGTAAACTATGAAAATGGAGATCATCTACCAACAGGCCGGGACATGGCCAGGGAAAAGGCAACACTGGGAACTGTCGGGTTCGTGAAGCATTAAAATTTAGTCCCTCGGATTTGCAAAGCGTTAAAACGTAGTCCCTCGGGTTTGCAAAGCGTTAAAACTTAGTCCCATGTCTATGAGATTACCCCTGAACCCGTAATTACATCCTCCTTATTTCCAAAAACATTCGGTTTGATCTGGTTACGACATACACTGTTCCCTTTCAGAGAATTAAGCACACTCTTATATAGTTTTTGTTTTTTGGTTAACGAGGACAACTCTGGGTTATGCGCAGCGTTTTAGGTTTTCTAGGATCCAGTCTCGACTTTGGCTACTGATGACCCTGCAAGTCGAAGACGTTGTCTGATTTGGCAGTCATCGACTTGTATCTGATATACTAGCGGCAGGGTTGACGAACCGCAGCTGACCAAGACCCTCTTCGTTGGTACTCCCTGTAACAGACCTAATGTGGCTAACGCTGCAGTGATCGACATGGTCCCCAAGGTGGCAGTCTACTAAAGACATATCCACTGCTTTTTTTTTTTTACCTCCACTCGGGACTGAAAAAATAGCCTCCATGACCTACTCCGAATCCGACACGATGCTGTACCTCAACAACTTCCAGGCACTGGCTATAAACAACACCAGCCCGGAGTTTCTGTGAGATTGAAGAACATGAAGGAAGGAAGCTCTTTCATCAACTTATCATCACCAGGTGGAAGAGAACAGATTCTAGCACACGAGTAAGACCATTTATAACAGGGAGACCCATACAGCGAAGAGACCCATTATCCAACAAATGAGATGCACTGGATTTGGAGACTGGGTGCCCTACAATACATTTTCTCCCGCTGTGACTGGAATTAGGTGCTCTTGGATTTGAGTTAGACTTGATGTCTTATTTTCTCTTCATCAACTGGCACCCGGTTTTTTGTAGGGTAATCCAGTGCTCCTCATCGTGCATGCGGATATTCTCCATTTTCCCACTCCAAAACTAAATAGTTATATGTTGCGCTTTTCCTGCTTATGTCATACTCTTCCATCTTCCCTCTCATTTTTACTTTTAAAGGGGGCTTCATCACCCCAAACCCTTACGGAGACCTATAGCGATGTTATTTGTCTTTGTAACTGTTAGTGTAAAGCTCAAACACTTGTACCCAGATTCAGTGCTAACATAGGCTAACTTAGCAACCGCGTTGGAAGCAGATCTTTGAGGCTCACATTTCTATACAACTTAGTTAGCTTTGATTAGAGAGGAAGGAAAAAAAAGTGTACCGACCCTGCTTTTACCCCCAGAGAAAGTCAAAAATGGCTGATCATTCCCTGATTTTGTTCAAAATAATACTCAGATAACAACGGCATTAAATAATGCAGCGGTTGTAATAATGGGCTCCGTCGAACGAGAAAACGTGTGACGGAGGATATTACAAATGATGAATGAAAGCGCGATCTCTACGATCAATAATGCTCCCACTTAACAGCCACGGGGTGGAAAAGGTTGCCGGTCTGGACACGCTTTACCCGCAAAACGAAAACGAATTCTGTTTCTGTTTTGCACTAACTTGTTCTGGCATCGGATGTGAACTCTGACCCATGTTGTGTTGGGACGATTGGCTGGTTATCTTTGATACCTATTTTGGGTAAGCGTTGATTGGATGCACCATTGAAATGGGCGTTTCTGTGCGGTGAGTTCGACGTCATATCGCGGGAAACTAATCTAAGCAGAAAAGTAACGGAGAGGAAATTTCTGTGGTACCGAACTGAAACTAAAGATACATGTTTCGTGTTCATTTGTTTTTAAAATTATTTGAAATAAGAAAAGCGAAGATTTACTTTCAGTAAATGTCAGAAGTTTCACATGATTTTTTAGCAGCATGTTTCTGATGAATTTCAAGCAAGCAACAGCTTGTTTCCTTCCAACAGCCGTTATGAAACTGGTCAAAATGTCATGGTAAGACTACAGTTTTCCAAGTATATGTACAGTGATCACTTAACTGAATGGCGTGATATTAGTACACAGATGTAGTTTTAACTATCGTTGGTAATGCAACAGTTCTGTCTGTAGACCTATTAAGACATGTGTCAAAATCATTGTTCTCTGTCAAATTCAAGTTGTTGCAGCTTCCATATGTCGAGTTGTAAGATAGAAACGAATGCTGTGATATTTTAAGATTAAACTTTTGTTCTTGTAATGAATTGAACTTCCATCTCCCACCCCAAACCCAGCTATCAAGAGGGGTTCCAGCCGTTGCACTGCTCTGGTGCCTGGAGTTTTCCCCCTGTTTTTAAGGGCGGGCCCGGAGAACTTTAACAACGTTTATGGTCAGGCAATAGTGGAAGAAAACAGAATGGCTAATCAGTATGGAGACTTTGGGGTCAAAGGAACCAAAGGAGAAAACCCCCTAAACTTTTTAGCACCCAGAGAATATAAAGAACACATGTACAACGGATCATGAAATAAATTAAATTAATTATTTCTTGAAATGCGGAGATGAAAGTTTAATGCAATCATTAACGGAGAAAAAAACACACACACATAATACCACAATTATCTCTATGAATCATAACTTTCTATCACGATCAGAATTGCCCTTAAATGTGAAAATTTACGAGTCTGATGTTTTGGTTCTTTTTTTTTTTAAACTACTGAGTCTTTACGTAGATTGAAGCTGCTGGATGCTTTAGTTTAGCCTGTTATTACAGATGTTTGCTTTTTAAAATTAATCTGGTTGTTTCCGTTGTTCATTGCTTGTCACATCTTCACACACTTTGTGCATATTATATATATATATATATATATATATATATATATAAGCGCATCACTTAGAAAAATTAGTCACCAACGTGTTGTCCAAGTCTGAACCATTTTTTAAAAATCACTGCTCGGAACAAAGTATAAACGGTGTGTTGACTCAACCAATTTATGAAGAACACAGATTTAGTCTCAAACAATATAGATTTCGGCCATCAACATTCCACTTTTTGGATTTAACAGTTCGGTAGTGGAATATAAGAACCAAAATATTTCTACTCGCCTTGTACTCTTTGCCATTAGCCTCCAAACCTCCACCGCTTTCCCTCCTTCCTTCCCCCGCCACTCGACCATTTTTTAAATTTCACCCAAACCGCCTAACCAGTGCCTAGCTGATTTGCATGCTAGACAAGGTTAACAACCATGGCGGCTATGTAGCTGACCACCCTTTCTCCACCCCAGTTCAGCCTGTCCTCTGTGATCTACACAGTTACAAACTGCAGTGTTTCACAAGTTCTGTAACTGTTTTCCCCTCACAGATGTCAGATTTATTTCATAATCGAAATCATGATCGCAAAGCGATTAATAACAAGTTGGTGGCAGTATATTTCTCATATTTAAAACACGCCAATACACGTTTTAACTGTAGTGCCAACAACCATCAATACATGAACGAACAAAACTCAACGAGATAACTGCACATAAAGTAAGGCTGTGACAGAGTAAGCCAAATTGTCGAGAAACTGCGAAAACAGCCGCCTCCGGCATGTATCAACATTACACTTGTTCGATCATCCGTCGTGACACTATGCAGCCCGCAGTGGCAAAGGATCCGCCCTCTCTGCGAAAGGTAAACACCGGACGAGGCGCGGTTTTGGTTGTATGCTCGTTCACGGGCACCGGAAGTTGAGAAGTGCGTCGCTGTCACGCGCCAATTTCGAACGCCTTGAGGCCGGACCAGACGAGAACTGGCAGACACGAACGGAAACCGGAGCATAAACCAGAAACTTGTCGGTGTCCTGTCTCCAAGAATTCCAGGGCACAGGTAAGCTCTGCATCCAGGGAAGAAGACAATGCATCATTATGCCTCATCGCCGAGGAATAATGCACCTGTGTTTAGATTATAGTGCACATTTAATCATCAAACCCGGTCGTTTGTTCGTGTCACTTGTGTGTGCGATATGGCGCACTGTTCCAGTAGCATTCGTTAGCAACTTTTATATTTAGTGACTAGCATGCTTGTGCTTATTATTGAGTTATTATTTAACACTGTAAGTGAATGAAATCTTTGTGTTGATAAAGTTAGGCAAATAAGTCGATGAAAACATGATTTATCGTATACCATAGTGAACAAAAGTTCTGTCAATAATAGAAAACCGCTAATCAAAAGAAGGCGGGTTTTCAAGCCGTCGGTGCCACACGTCAGAAGCTGATGTCAGCTTCAAGAATAAATAATAATAAACATATAATTTAATAACATCAAAACCGCCGTGGATCACTTTATATATGTAGTGGCAGTACTTCAAAGTACATGATTGAAAGTTATAATTATTTTTTATAACGGGAAACAGGCACATCGCGTAGTAAACAATGAACAAAAACCAATCCATATTTAGAGCGGTTAATCTACATTTAACTCGGTTAAACTAATCAGTCTACATTTAACCTGGTGTAATATAATGGAGCTGCATTTATTTCTTTGCTAGCATAACATGTAATTAAATTTCTGTAATTTGAGGTCATGATTAATGTTAGAGAACATTGGTAATCAATGGGAAAACTGACATGAAAACAATGGTCATGCCTAAAGAGCTGCCCAAATGGCACAGAAAGATAGCATCAACGTAGAATGACATGATATGTAATGAGTGAAGAGATGTCAGTTGGTGTTATTTTATTGCATAATTTTTATTTGAAGTACCAACATTATTTAGTTACTTAGTTTTTCTTTTCTTCTTTTTTTTAATTTCAGAAATGGATGATAAGACTGCAATGTATGTTTGTAGCATTTTAAAAAGTGTGAAAACAGGCAGCCCTCAGAAGGGACATCAAGTTTTACGAAGGTGTAAATCAGATAAGCCATTGTACACACACTACGGAAAGACTGAGTCAAATATAAAAAAGAAAAAATTGCAAATTTCTCGATTTGGAAAAGAGAATATGGAGCCAGCTGTCCTACAGAAATCAGCTGGAACAGTTTTACATTCTGCAGATAAGCAACTGATACATCCTCTAGCTTGTTCAAATATGAACATTTCAAACATTCAGAGTTCACATTTCAATAATCAGCAAAGCTCAAACGTTGAAAATGAAGACAGCTTAGATTCCGTCCACACGGATTTTCTCTTTGACTCAAACAACAATCAGGCATCTTATTCCAGTGGTGCTAGGCAGGAAGACGGAGCACATGACTCTGTTACAACTCCACCACCCAGCCCAACATGGAACCTAAAAATTTTGTGCAATGCTGTGAGTCCAGAGATTCGTAGAATGCAGATGCAGAAGGAAACTGGTTGTGAAGAGGAAAGGGCCTCATCGAATTCATTGACATCATCATCTACAACAACAAATCAGATACCAAGTCCCTCCGAGGAGAATAGCCATGATTACACAGAGTTTGCTTCATCACAGGATAGCGCTCTTAGTTTGGAACTTGAGATCGTCACATCTCGTAAGGATAAGTCACTTGGGAGACTCTGTGACAAGTAAGTACTCGGTGACAAAATTTCATTTTAATTTTTTCAAGCAAGTTATACTGTTTGAATATCCAGGGTTCTATATTTATTTTTAAAATATTATATTCACAGTTCGGCAGTATTCATCTGCATTATCCCATTTAGAATTTAATAAATTTATCACTAAACAGTGTTAATATTTGTTTATATATTATTATCCTATTTAGAGTATGCTAACATGTTTACATAGTTGTACTAAATGGGCCATTTAAAAAATACTTGGTTTGATCTAGTGGCTTACAGAAATCGGTGAATTTATAGATAGTGAATATATAGAAAGCTCTGAAAAACTAATGGCAGGTTTTGTTTTTTTTCCTTCAGTATTAAAAGCTGGGAAATACATGTCTGAGTGTAAATGCTATAGAAGAATTCTTCAAATATTGTTTTCTTTTAAAAAACCCCAAATAAATCCATACTACAAGAATTTACTTCAGAAGAAAATCAGTTAATAAAGAAGAAAAAACAGGGAAAACTTAAGTATTTCAGACGTATTAAATGTCATGAGAATTTGGATAAGACAGTCTTGGAAAGTTACATAGTGGAGAAAAAGAAGAAGGAAGACCAAGGCGAAGATTGCAACATTTTGATGAACTGCAAATAGATGCATCAGCAGCAGGGCATCTTGTTTTCAAGAGAGCTGTTAGGGAGGCAAAGTTCCACAAGGAGCATGCTGATGAATGAAATATTAAAAAGCAAATAATCTTCTTATGAGCATTTTTTTTGTTTGTTTTGTTTCATCTTCACCTGCATAATACATTAAGTACAAACCCATATTCATTATGCACAATTAGACAAAAATACCACACACAACAATACAGATACTGTGTGTGTATATATATATAATATATGTATACTATGACATTGTAAATTTGAAACAAATAAAACACCACTTAGCAATTAGAATGCTTCACCACATAAAAACATACATAAAGCTTACAAATTGCTAGGGCACACACACCAAAATATATGCAGGCATAAATCATGAAAGTGAGATTAAGATTCATGTTGTTTTGGTTAGTTTAAAAAATCTGTTACTGTGTTGTAATAACAAAATTTGCTCTAAAAGAAAAATGACTGCCTTTATTTTCCAGAAAATATTTTCAAACTTAGGGTCTGGTTGTGTTAGTCAAAGCAGATTTTGTGTCACAAGCAGTGCAGTTAGTAGTTTGTAAATACAGGCTGACACATGAAAAAGCCACCTGCATCTGTCTGAGTGGCACACATACAGGCAGGCAAAGAGAGGGCCTTCTTTAAGAAACAGAGTAAAGAACTGTAGATGCACAGTGGATTGTGGTTACTTCATATCCAAAGATGACAAATCAAAGAATATTTCAGTAAAATCTCTCTTGATGTCTGATATGCTTTTCCCTTAAAAGCTGGTTGTTATGTTTCAGGTTTCTTCTGAGATATCCAGAACATCCAGGAGCAATTAGGATTGATATATGTCTTGATGAAATAGCTAAAGATTTAGGTGAGCAGAGTGCTTTTATGTTTGAACAGCATCCAGATCTTATTTTGTAGGAGAATAGAATCTTGTTCTAATTTTATATGTTTGTGCAGAATCTTGATGTGATTTTATATTTGAGCAGAATCTTTCCTTTATTTTGTAAGTTTTGCTCTCTCTCTCTCTCTCTTAAAGTTTATTGATAAATGATTAATAATTTATATGCAACATCTAATCATTTCTGCATATAATGAAGGTTCTTCTTCTGTATTCAGTTTCATATGCTTGTGACAGTTCTTTCCCACCATAGAAACTGTAGATATTATATAGGATATTAGAAAATTGTATTTGTAGTTGCTTCATGCAGTAAAGTTAATAAATTTGTGAAGTCAGAAAAAGTAGAGAATTATTTCAATATCCCTACCATTTAAGACACCAGTAAAAGCATGATTTTATCACCATCATGTGAGAATAACAAATGAATAATGTTTCTGCAGTTGTGGGATTTCATTGTAGCTTTAATTTGATCCTGGGGTGTATGCAGGCGAGTGGAGTAAGCTAGTTTCATTGTCTTCCAAAAAAATGAACCTAAAAGTAAGCTTTTCATCACGTTCCACTGGGGATGTCAGTCAGTCATTTGCATGTCTCTTGCAGAATTGTGGCCTCCCCAGCAGCTCTCCTGTAGGCCTCTCAGTTATAGGCAAGATGCCTTGCTGCTGATGTATCCATTTGCAGATCATCAATGTCTTACAACCATCTTCACCCTGGGGATTATGACATTTAACATGTCCAAAATATCTAATTAAGCTTTCTCTGTTTTATCTTCTTTACTAACCAGCCTTCTTCAATATTAAGTTCTTGTAGTATGGATATATTTGTTCTTTTTTGTGTCCATGACATTTGAAGGACTTTTCATTTACATTAAAAAGCATTGATGTGTTTCTCAGCTGTTTTGTTAAGTGTCCAGGTCTCACAGGCATATGTTGCGATGGGAAAGATGCATGGCCTTAAAAATCTTATTTTTGTAGTTCTGTCTGTTTCTTTCCACAGCTTCTTTGGTTGTTTTATTTTTTGAAGAACAGTCAAACCTTGCACTGCTAGACATTGCCCTCTTATGATATGCTTTTAAATAGAGCAGCACATGGATAAAGGATAGGTTAATTATTAGATTTGAGATTTTTTGTACAGACTCTTATTAAATTAGATGTACTGTCTGCTGTGAGTCTCTCATAATCAAATTCTGTGTGTGAACTCACACAACGGCAGGAGTGTTAGTGTTCTAAGAATACAACTTTTAACATACAAGTTCGTATTCAGTTGTCAGATTCTCAGGGTGATTAACAGTTTTACCATTTCTAAAACTGTCACAAATGTATATGTTTATGTATTACTAAGAATTCCTGTATTGTTTTCCAGGTGTAGAACGAAGAAGAATATATGACATAGTGAATGTGCTAGAGAGCGTGGAGATTGTCAGCAGAGCAGCTAAAAATAAATATTCTTGGCATGGAAAGACCAATCTGCCACTTACACTCTTGAAATTGAAGGTAATTTTGAAACATTGACCACAAGTTTTTGTCTTGGTTTTGTCTGTCTCTCTGTGTGTGTTTGTGTGTGTTTTGTTATTAGTTTATCACAACTGCTTGTGTTTCAAAACTGAGCAAACATAAAAGGTTGCCAAGTATTCCCCCCGGCAGCATCTGTGCAGCCACAGAAAGATCTAACAGTTTAGTGTGGGCGAACAAATGACCTTCTGTTAAAGCATATGTCAGGTTTGGTATCATCTGATGTTTAATTTGAAGAAGGAAAAAAAACCACTATGGTTCTGTACGCACATATGTATGTTAATGTAAATGATAAATGGTCTTGCTTACCTCAGATTATCTAGATTTTTTTGCACTTATTGCAAATGGTTTGATTTCTCTTCTGATGGAATTCTCATACCCAGTGTAAGACACAGGCATTTATAATGTTTTGATGGAGGCACTGACTATTGTTTAGCGCTAATGTGATGTCTGCCAGCTGTTTCTGTACCTGTGTAAGTAATAAAGTATAAATATGTTTTACCTAATTTTAGCAATTAATGTCTGCAGATGCTGGCCATGAAGGAGAAGGTGCAGGAGCAGATTCTGAAGATTAAGAAAGAAGAGATGGCCAGAGAGTTAAATGAACCTGGAGTGTCGCCAACTTCACTATCAGACATGAAACCTGAAAGTGATAGCAAGGCTGAGGACAGTTCTCATGCGGGTATGACTTGTCTGAAATATTAATTTTAAAATTCTGAAAGTATTGTCCATATTTAGTGCACATGTCACAAAATTTGGCAGCATTTTTATTCTTTTGTACTCATAAAATCAAAACATGGTTTGGACATCTAAATATTACATTTACGAAATGAGGCCATATACCATCTACACATTGTGGAAGGCCATATATTTTGTTCTGTAATATTAGGAGGTAAGCTGGCTTTCATACAGAGATGCTCTTGAGAGGTCCAACAAGTCAAGGTTGACTGAAATACTGTGCCTACTTCCATGCACCTGGGGACATGTTGTGTTAAGTCTTCTTGACAGTGGAATGAGAACTGATGTATTTCTTATGGGGGTGGAGCTTATTGAATCTTTCAGTCCTGTCTTAAAGCTGCTGTACCCAATTCTTCACTCAACATGATTTTTGTGTTCCAAGATTTTATCCAAACCGTCAGTTGCAAAGATTTTTTTTTTTTTTACAATTACAATACTGAAATGAATGATGAGTAATTTTACTGAAATTTATTACATTTTGTTTTCAGTTCTTCAGAGAAAGGAGAAGTCCTTGGGCATAATGAGCCAGAAATTCCTAATGCTCTTTCTTGTATCAAAAGTAAGTTATCTTGTCTTTATCAGTAGAAAAATCTGTTTTTTTTTTTTCCCCTCTCATTGAATGGCATTTTGCTATTTGTAACAAAGCAGTTCTGTGTTCGGTCTATACTTATCTTATATGAAAATACTTGTAAATCACACAAATAAACTTTTTTTATTTAAAAAATAAAAAAGGAAACTGGTGATAATATATGAAAACATGAAATGAAGACAATAGATTAGCAAAGATTTGGCACAAAAAATTATGGTCAAATTTCTTGTAAATCCCAGACTGTCATGTAAATCTTAGACTGTCATGTTTCGTCATTTAGAATTTCTCCCTACACATGTTTATACTTTTTTGTAACTATTACTTACACTTTCTCCCGGTTCAAGCACTTTATTACAATGTCTGCAGCAGGCAGTCAATATTACAAAAAAAGATGCATGGAAAAAACATGATTTCTATTAAAACAATTAAAGTGCTTTATGGTTGCTATTTCTGCCATAGAAACATAAAAAAGGAAGCTTCTGCTTTCAAATGGCATGTACAGTGATAGGTTAAATAAAAATTAGAATCATTTCTTGAATGAAACACAATTAATCAAACATTTTGACTATGGAAATTGAGCCAGTGGCCATAAATGGTGACTTCAAAGCGATTGAGTTACTGTTTAAAAAATTTAGGGAATGTATCTGTGAAAAAAGTTGTCCCGGCAAATTCTAGTATGACTGGCAAGTAATTTCTTCATTTTGTTCACTCATTCCACAGCCAAAGACGGTTAATTTAGAGCTGTCGGCAAGGATACTAATCGGGGACGATGCTCTGGAGGCTTCCAAGTTTAAAAGTAAGTTTTGTTCTGTTTTGTGACTCTGTGAACTCTTCCACTCTTACACAAAGTAATATTGCATGCATTGGTTTCATCTTGCATATCTTTGCCACTTTTGTTTTGCTGGGTCTTATATCCCATGCACAGATACACCACTTTCATTGTAGTCTGACTGTTAATGTGAAATCTATGAGATGTTAACCAGTAACTAGCCTGAACTTTAAGAATGAAAATGTAGGTGCAGGCAGCATCAGAAACAATTTTCTGGTTGGTGGAGGACAATTTGCATAGGATCATTGTAACAGACTCCCAAAGAATTGAGAACATTTCTTCAGCACGGAGTGGGTTCAGCTTCTAGAGGGCTCTCGGGTATCCAGTTTGACGTGGATCTACAGCCCAGTTCATGCGGAAGTCAAAGGCAGTGAGAAAGCAGACAAGCTAGCAAGCATGGCATCAGTTCAGGGTACTGTAACAATAGGCAAAGAGGAGACAGCAAGAGCCACATCAGGTTGAATGACAACAATCAGGAGGATGATCAGGTTGGGGAGAGAAAGGAGGTGTTACAAGAACGAAGTGGTTTAGTGTGCATTACCCACAACCAGTGTGTGACCAGCTCCATCAGCAGGCACATACTTCATTCAGTGGGTGTTGAAGGTGGAGCACATTGGGGAATGCCCAGAGTGTGGAGGTGCCAATCTTTGTTTACAGATTACAATCTGAATAGTGTTCCTGTGTCGGAGCCAAACCACAGAATGTGGGAGACTTCAAAAATATATGAGCGTCATTTTTTTGGATATGTGGCTGCAGTCATTCAGAAGTTGAGAAAAAAAGTAGCACTATTTGTACATTCTATCCCCTGAGATAATGTAGGATTTTGAAAATAAACCTTAATTCAGAATTTTATGCTTGGCTGAGATTTGTAATCTAAGATAGATTCTAACTGTTTAATTCCTGTTTACAGCAAAGATTCGTCGTCTCTATGATATTGCAAATATCTTGACAAGTCTGAGGCTGATTAAGAAGGTACATGTGACAGAAATAAGGGGCAGAAAACCAGCATTCCAGTATATAGGACCAGATGTGGATGATGTGTGTGATGTGGATAGTAAGTTTGTAACATTTTCTCGTTATCTCAGCACCTTTATTCCTCTTCATCTCTGTAACTGTATTTATAATCAGATTTGTTTTTGTTATGTGTTCAGTTCTTGATACCAAGCCTATTTTATATAAACTGTATCTTCTGATTCTTCTTTTACCACATCTGTCATTTGATTTGGTTTTTCATATAAATTTATTTCATTTATTTATATGATAGCCTTTACCAGAAAGATAAATTTTGTTTAATAGTATACATTGTATACATCCAGACATAGTAGTATTTAACAGCATAATCATACATCTTTCTGTTACTAAACAATCAGTAAGCATAAACTGTACACATTTACTATTTCTCAGTGTGCTGCAATGATGGATGTCACCGGCCAAGCTCAAGGCACTCTCTGTTAGACTGCATCAGAAATGAGAATGGTAATATATTAGAGTGGAAAAATATTCAGGGAATATTATTATTTGGTGGGAGAGAAAATAGGGGTTTCAGGAACTCTAGTTGCTTCAGATATGGTTGTAACTAATCCATGACAGCTTTTTTGTGATGGAAGTGGTTTTTCCTGAGTACTAAAAAGGAAAATTGTTGTCTCATAAATTTGTTTGTTTGTTTTTTAATAGTTTAAATGGATGTCATGTAATGTAGACTCACCCATGTTGGTACATGTATTAGTTTGTATGTTCTCAGAAAAATCAAGAACTTCCAAGCGGAGGCTAAAAATGTCTATCTAAATATATCCTTTTCTCAAATTGCTCTTCTTGTGTACTTTAGAGTTCTACCAAAATTTTCACAAGTCTTGCATAGAAAGTTTGTCTTCCACAAAGAAGTTTTGGGTTCATGAGGGCTCTACATTGATGATTTGTCAGCATAAATGTTCATAGATATGTCATTTGAAGGGTTTTGCCCAGATGATTTGTCAGCATAAATGTTCATAGATATGTCATTTGAAGGGTTTTGCCCAGATGATTTGTCATCATGGGTTTGTAATTGTTGCTTGTCAACTGGCTGCTCAGAGGTTCAGCCATGTCTTTGATTCAGTAAGTGAATGTAGGTGATAATCTGGTGTTACTTCTTTCTGGCCATCCTGCACAAGGCAGAAGTAAAAGAAATATATTCACACACTTCAGTGGAGCTTGCATGTCACTTTTGAATCAGCCCTGACATTTATAAGCAGTTACTATTTCCCAGAGCTTAATGTACATTGCTCTGGACTAGGCTAGATTGCTGTTTAAAATACCAAGAAGAGGGTCTGTGAGATAGGTGGTGCACAGTACAGATGGAGTACGGTTTGGATAGTTGATGGTTGTCTATCTCCTCAGTGGAAAATTGTAGGTTTGAAGCATTGGTGCCAGTGCTCTTAGGTCAACTAAGCTATAGAAATAAGTCCTTGATACACTGGTGCTGAAGTGGGGGTTGGGATATCAACACAGAAGAGACTGTTTTGCAGGTTTGTTGCACACATGACTGTCTAGGATTGAAAAGAAAAACATTATTTGATAGATGTTGTGAAATTCCATTACCAGAATTCAGACACTGAAAATGACATTAAATGAACGGGCATATATTGACTCTTCTCATTTGTTTTCAGTTCAGAGTATCATGCATGGCTTCCGCCCTATCAGACCAGCAGGATCTCACTTAGCAGGTAAACTGAAAATAAACTTTAAATTAATTTCAATGTTACATATTATGAATGTCAGGTTACAAACATTTAAATCTACCTGCGTTATAACCATCCTGTGTCGTCTTGTGGGGAAAGATTTAAAGCATTGTAGTGCCGCCATGCTGTAAATATTTTGTATGCAACCAGATAAACTTTTTATGTAAACTTTTTCTTGACAAACTTTTTATTGTCCATCCATCTACATCACCATTGTTTATTCATGTATCATTAAATCCTTCCCACAAGTATGATTTTCAAAATCTGAAGGATCTTGAGATTCCTAAAATGTTTTAATTGTCTAGTTATTATATTTATCATTCTTTTCAGGGGTCTCAAGTGTTATTCCATCTTTTGTTTGTATGCTCTGTTTATGAATATGTCATAGTGTTCTGTATGTACACATTCTGGACTATACTGTTCTACATATTCATATTTGTAATTTATAACATTTCAGTTATATCTTTCCTGTCTGCTGTAGTGAGTGGCTGTCATATGAGCTTTTATTGTATGTTTCAATGTGAACAGAATTCACTTGTAAATTTGTGATAGTTTTCACATCAGGAGATACATAAGATGATGGTTTATGGTCTGGATAATCATCATTATTGCACTCTGGACATGTCTGTAGGTGCCCACAGACCTTCCCTCCAATCCGTCTATCATTGTCCTGCAGCTGATAGTACCTGTCCTGTATTGGTTGACAAGTCCCCTCAAGCATCCATTATACCTCACTCCTGGCCATGGTATGTCAATCTGTGCTCCCAGGTCTCTGTTTAATCAGCGATGTGGATTTGCTGCTCTCGAAGTCCTCCACTCTGACTACTTCCCTGAGTGTGTTAACAATATCAGCTTGATCCACTGTGATGGTGGCAGAGCTGGCCAACCTATCAGCTCTCATTTTGCTGGATGCCTGCGTGCCAGGTACATAGATGAAAGTAACTGTGAATTATTGATTTCTGCAATGACTCTAGCCAATGCCTGCATGCAGAACCTGCCTCAATCTTCCAGATCATACTTTTTAAATTGCTTGATATGCAGACATGGGCATAGTCCTTTGACTCTCATGCAGTAAGACAATGAAAACTTCGCCAGCCTAATCTTGAGCCTTCCATTTTATTTGCAGCTTGTCTTTCTGAAAGCTTCATTTTATGATCTGCCTAATCTTTCTTCTTGTGTAGTCTAGTCTACTGCTCATCTGTTTTGTATACTTTGTGTACAAAGAATGTCCAGCTCATTTCTGTCTCCTTCATTTTTTTTTTGTTTTTGTTTTTCGGACAGTTAATTTTATTTGCAGATAACTTGGTCACCTGACCTAATTGATATTACTTGCTTTTACTTCGAAATGAACAGAAACAAGAGTTAAGCTTGGTTATGAAGTTGTAGAGGAGCTGGGGACCAGGCAGAGCTTCCCTGGTCACAGCTCACTAGATGAGATCTGCAAGGTCACAGAGCAGGAGAGAAACTTACTCATAGGTTCAGCTTCAGAGCCAGCTAGTCCTGTCAGGAAGCTCAGTTTTGAAGGTGAGTGCAGTCTCTTTTTTTTTAATCCTTGTTTCCATTTTGTTGCAGAATTTACTGGCAGGGGATCATGCCACTTTGCATAATGGTGCTGCATTATTTGAACAAGAAATCAGACTACATGTGAAGACAAGATAGAAATACAGAGATTCTGGGCTTTCTTACAATGTCCCACTAAGCCAAAATATTGTGGGAGCAGGCAGGGAAAAAAAAAAACTGATTAGCAAAATAATGGTTGACAAGTTTCACAAAGCTAACATCTGCCAACTTCAAGAGCTTTTTTTTTTTTAATAACTGTCCTTTTAGTATCAGTTTGGACCAGCAAAGTTAATGTATTTTTGTGCTTGAAATTCCAAGTTAGAATTATGTACTTTTGACCCATAAAAATTGCAAAAATATAATACGCACATGTTTTTTTCACCTGTTTATGGTTGGTTTCTCTTTATCTTGTTTCATTCATTTGTAGAGGCAGTCTTTATTTTCATATCAACAAATGACTAAAAACAAAAAACTTGACCTGAAAGGTAGAATGTTATTTTTTACATTTTGTTAATTACTGAATTTGTTACATTTTATTTTTACAAAGTCTGGGTAAAACATTGTTTACCAAGTTGGTCAAACAGAAAAGCAGGAAAGATTTTCTCCCAAGATGTCATTATGCTCAGAAACGTACTTCTGGAATTCCATAATTTAACCAATTTGGGAGGGGGCGGGGGTGGTGATCTATGTCCCATAGCATTTGCATGCCATAGGGTTGTGAAGTATTGGTTTTGTTTTTTTTTCACATTTCTAGGCCATTACAGCATTTGAGGTAGGGACACATACACCTATCCTTGCTGCTATTTTTTTTTCCTAGAGAAGCCATGTGTGCCCATTTTTTGAGGCTATGTCCATGCCAGTAAGTTCAGAAAAAAAAATTCTGCCAAAGTACAAAATTGAACCAGGGACATTTTGATCAGCAAGTGAATGCACTGCACAACCACAGCACTATTTTAATCAGAAAACATATTCAGAATTTTTAAAGTCCTTTCAGAAACTAAACTAATAGTTTTTTAATGTCCTACTTTATTTAATATATTCATATAGGAAGAGTTAGCAGAGTTTATAGGTAGCTCACTGACATGTGGGAAGTGTGTTATAAGTGGCTGGCTGACATATAGGTAGTGTTGTATTTTAGGTGGCTGGATGACATGTGAGAAGTGTAAATTATGTGTAGCTAGCTGACATGTGGGAAGTGTATGTTATAGGAGGTGTGCACTTTGAATGAAAGCTTAACATTTTCTTGTATTGTTTCATACACAGAAGTAAATGTTCATGGACCAAAAGTGGCCAAGTTTGCGATGCCAGTGCCAATGTCAAAACACCTGAGTTTTGATGATCATATAGTGAAGGCTGGTGGGCACCTAGTTCATAAAGTGATCCATCGGCCTCAGGCAGTTCCCGCGCAGCCTCAGGTTAAGAATATTGTTCTACGAACTCCAACACCAGGCACAAAACCCGCAGAGACCATCATTCTGTCGCATTCTGGGGAGGTGAAATCAGTAGGTAGTCATGGAACAACCCAACAAATCCCGCTTTCCAAGGCCGAGTTTGAGAAAGTGCTCAGTTCACTTAGACTGGTCAAGTCTAGCGCCCAGAGACAGATACATTTTAACAAACCCCCAGAGGAGTCTTCATCTAGCTTCACCATCTTAGGGAGAAGTCTTTTGCATTCGCCTGATTATGAAGTGGCTGTTTGTAATGAGATGAGTCCAGTGCCAGGCTCTACTTTCCAGAGCCAGGCCCTGAAGAGAAACATTGTTGAGCTGACTGTCCCCAGTGACAAGAGGATCAAGCTGGAAATGCCCACTTCTTCTGGTGGAACTGACCACGTGGATCTGGGGTTGGCTTGGAATGAAAGTTCATCTGCAACACCCGAAGTGAAGGTTGGCATGAGACGACTACACAGCATGCCGGTGACCACATCTCGGCCGCCGTCTCTCCACCTTATGCCTCAGATTATTGTTCGTCGGGTCAACAGGTCCCAGACGGCGGCAACTATGCCCGCCGGGGAGTACATCAACCTGCATATGAACGGTGTGCAGGCAGGCGGCAAATGCACGCCTATGCTTAGCGATAAGACAGTTGCTCAGCTAAAGAGCGGCCCTCAAACGCTCCTGATAGATAACCCTACTCCATCTGGTGGCACAACATCTCAACTCAGGACCATCACAAGCTCCTTAGGTAACACACTTCCCATAAGGATCATCACTAATCCTAGCACATCAGATCCTCCATCTAGTCAAATGAGCCTGACCACCCTGGTTGAACCTTTCACTCCGCCAACCACGCCAAAGAACCATCCAATGTTCAGCACTCCACTCTCAGGGGATGGCAGCCAGACATCTATGCACATCATTCACCAGCCAGGCAGTCTCAGGAAGGTGCTCACTGCTACAACAGCTTCACTACCACCATCACACAACTCTGCTTCACCTTTCAAAGTGGTCATTCCTTCCACAGCTAAACAATCCAACACAACCACTTATCTCTTGAAGATACCATCAGGAAAGCTGGCCAAGACTGCCACAATGTAATTGACTTGTTGCAGCAGCCACCAAGTGCCAAAGAAGATGCTGTTAAGATTCATGGACACTGACCAAAAGAAGTCATTCATCAGTGAAATCTGCTTTATTTAACATGCTCATTTTCATTATGTTCACAAGACAGACTTTTGTGCCATCATCCTGTCAACATGTGTCTTACTGCATCAACAAGATGTTCTTAACTTGTCGCCTTCAGATACAGTAGGCCTTTACTGCAGGAGAAATATTTGGCTGTATCTTTATGTTTCTTCATTTAACATAATTCACATTGTGTAGTTCAGAAATCTGTATGGCAGAACAATAATTCAGTAACATGACTTGTGGCTAGTCAGGGTATGTCTCTGAAGTTTTGTTACTTCTTAGTGATGTACATTATAGACCACATCAAACTTCTTTTTCATTTCTGGTTTTATTCACTTAGAATTCTCAAATAGAGGATGTTACATCCAGTTTTTAGAATTTGGTTAAGTTTATACTTTTATCAGTTTAAAGTAGATAAGTTGTCTCAGCTGTAAAAGTAAAATTAAATTTTAAAAACACAGCAGTATTTAAATTGATAGTAAATTGTTTTAATACACTCTTGTGTTTATAAAGATGTGCTATTTTTATATAATTATTTAAAGTATTATTTTACTGAGTTATCCAAGAACTTTCCTGTATCTGTGCTTAGTTGTTGGGTATCTTTTGTATTGTTAGCGTGGTAGTGAATCTGAAGAGTTTTGTATCACTGAAGCCCATTTTTCAGAATCATTTTAGAGAGTTTAACTGCAGTATAATGTAGACCAAAAAAAATCAGTAAGCAGTGCTTCTTCAGCATTAAGTTTTATCATGGTTGAGTATGTCAAAATTGTGATTTTTTTATTTGACTCAAGAAACATTTTCCTTAACATCAGACCTGGTAACCAAGCACAACTACACGTCATCACCTTGTATGTGATATCCTAATGCTATAAATCTTGAGTTGTTTTTGTCCACTAGACTGCACTTAATATCAAATCAATAAACACAAGGACCACTTGTGGTTCATGCACTGCAGATTGGGAGCCACTGCTTAAATGGCAGCAGGTCTTCCTATACACAGGGCTGTGGAGTCAGTACAGTAAGCCTTTCTCATCTCTCTAGCTTTCAACACACACACACAAACTCATCCATAACTGGTATCATAATTTGACTTCTTCATAAATTGTATGTCTCTACTAATTTTGACTGACTGCAGTCACATTTGCCTCCAATCCTTATGAGAAGTTGGTTGACAGCCAGTAAGTCCCATGCTGTCACCAAGAGTATGACTGACGTCCGCATTGACCTGGAGCATTGTAACTTTTTTTTTTTTTTTCCTTTTAGTAGGAATGTAGGTTCTGATGTCAAACATTTTGTTGCTGCAGTTGCAGGACTGTTGGTTCTTTCTTCATGTATGGTTGATTATTCAGGTCCGTATGGACAAAGATGTATGAACTAGGAACAACTTTATTACTTAATAAGCACACAGTTGTGATATTTTTGGTGTAAACTGTAATCATACAGAAACACAGGACAAAGAAGTAGATAGAGAAGGTAAAATATAAATTCATATGAATGCTATGTCAAGCGAAATATACTAATCATACACACTGGCAAAGAGTGCTCTTGTTCATGCAGGTATCAACTTGTATGACATAGCAAATTTTATGTTTTGTTCGCACAAGCATGTAAGGAATATTCTATCTGTGTGGGCATAAATACAAGCTTGTATTGTTTTGTTTTTTTTTTAGCCAATTTATGCATTTTATATTGTTTGGTTTTTTTTAAAGAACTTGAGAAATAGTTGAGACATTATTTGCTGGCAAAGTTGAAGTTTGTACCACCTCCTTCCATGTGTGCTGTGCTGTGCTGGTCGCTGTGTATTTGTATTTATTGTATGTAATAGTTCTGAGTTACTTGTGTGAGTGCGTGTATGATAGATGTGAATTACCTGCTTTGTTTGATGATAGCTACAACTATTTTTTGGTGCTTCTTACTCTGAAACAATATTTAACCATTATAAGTTATATTGTCTTTATATGTTGTTAAATGGATTACATAATGTGAATATATATAATACTGTGAATTACATTCTGTAGTAAGTTATGTGTAGATCATCTGTGTGCCATGCTGTATCTGAATAATATGAGAAACATTGTTACTTGTGCAACTGTGAAGTGCATACATGTGACCAGAATGGGAGAAAGGTCCATCCATAAAGTTCAGTTTCTGTACAAAGCATTATTATTAAATTAATTGAAAATATGTACATTTTAACTATTGTATAAAGTATTATGTTTAAGCAGTTATTTATAAAATGTTGATTTAGGAATCTTTCTTAAGTGTATGTCTGTGTTTATGTTGACAAGTACATCAAAGTTTTGTTTCTCATGATTTTGTCATGGGCACTAGACAAGTTGTCCTTGCACATTATTTAGCCTTATATCTGTTAATATCATACAGTGAATCTCTTACTGTACTGTGTAGTGGTGGTAACTGTGTCTGTGAAAGAAAGCCTTTCTTATCTCCAGACAGGGTCCTTTTCTTGCTTCTTCACTCCAGGCTGTCAGTACTTCTTCCTTGATTGCTCTGTGTGTGTTGTTGTTTATATAAGTTTCCTGCTTTAACTCTAAGCCATTCTTGTTTCCTGCATCCTTTCACTATGCCAGAATGTGGCCTCTCCCTTGCAAGACTGTCAGACTCGGAAGAAATGCATACCAGAAATATATGCATGTAATATTTCAACAGTTTGAGTTGTCAATCTGTGGCTACTGTTTTCCTCTTCTCCTCCACATGCCTGCTGCACCTTTCTCTCTTTATATCTCAGATTTTGAGGGAAGAAAAGAACTTCCCCACTGTGTGACTCCCTGTCTTAGTCCAGGTGTGGTATTGCTCAAGCATCAGATTATGATTTTTTTTTTGTTTTGTTTCATTTGACAGGAAGTTATTTGATCCTATATTTTAAATTACCATTTATAGCTTTAATAACAGTTGTGGTAATGATGCCCTGTTGTCTGTCTCTGTAGGAGTAAACTTTGTTAGTCTGCCAGTCATGTCCTGTTGTGACTATTATAAGTCAGTACAAAACATGAACAGCCTTGTTCAGTTCTTCCATCTTGTACTAAACATGTTCACTATTTTTTTTTTTCCTGCAAGATTATTTATTCCAGTGAGAATCATTTGACATACCAGAATATTGTATTTTGTTCTAATGATGGTTGATTACTCGTGTGTAATTTCTATACGGTCATGATTTTCTGAACTTTTTAAAAATTATCTTGAACTTTTAAGTGAACATGTTCAGAGTTTTCTGAATGACAGATCATTTGGTTCTTATTTATTTAGTGGCATTTTGCTTCTTTATTCCAGGTTTATGTCTGTCTGTGCTGAGAGATTTGTAATGTGTGCTGAAACATGCATTTGATGTCATGATATCATTATCTTGTTTATTTGTTGGATATTCTTATTTGATCACCATTTTAACAGTTTGGGTTGTGCTTGTTTATGCATGCTTCATTATTTAAGTAGGAGAAATTGTTAGTGTATGCTTGGCTAGTGTGTACATGGATCATGATGATGTTGGTGAATGGTAGAAACTGCTGTTTGAAATTAAACATGGGATTTTTGACATTTGCGTTCACTGGGTTTTTTCCTTTAGACGTAAAAATCCTTTTCAGTTTTTAGTATGAGATTATGGTTGTTTTTTCTTTGTTAAGGGGACAGCTTGAGGAAGTTGTGTATCATCTTAGTCTCTTAGAGGCTCGGTTAGGCAGCGGCCTCACCTGATACCAGTTGTCTCAGAGTTTCTATTTTCTGTGACTGCAACATCAGAGAGGAAAGGTTTTAGATTTGGTTTGGTACACATTACTTGTAAGTAACTGGAGCTAGCAGTTTAATGCAAGAAGTAAGTTTTCAACAATACTCTATCAGTGCCATAGCAAGACAAGTATAGTGCAGAAAGTAAGTTTTCAACAATACTCTATCAGTACCATGTGAAAGTAATAACGCAGTACTCATAGTAAGTTATCAGGAATATTTTATCGTGAAGTTCATGTCATCATTACTCGTTATTTACAAGTTATAGTACACAAGTTCTGTGAGAAAATGGTTGGGCACGTGTCACGATTAATAAAACTAATAATCAAAGGAAAGTTGGCGGTAAACTCTCTCCACTTTAAACTGTCTGCAGCTAGGTTTTTGAAAGGGTACTTGAGCTGATTTTGTATGTCGTCCGTCTCTGCTGCTGGCTGGGCTCTTTTGTCTATAGTTAGTCTAAGTGAAAGAAACCTACCTGAAATGTTTTTATTAAATCCCTCGTCTGACAGAAATTATTCATTTGTAAATTAACAGACCAGACACCCCTTAGAGCCAGTGTTTGCTGTTATAGTTTGTAGATATATGCGTTCAAAGACAGCGGAGTTCGTCATAATCTTATCTTCAAAAGTGTTCCCTCCATTGTTGATTTTGGCTCGAGGGCTATTTCTTTCCGTGCAACAGCTTCAAGGTATCTCCACACAAAGGCTGCTATCTCTCCTCGGCAAGCGCGATAATTGGGTCAGTACACAAGTCGTCCGATTGATGAGACGTAACAAGGTCCCGCAGGGCTGGACTTTACCTGAACACGTCGTCCAGTTGGTCAGTTACTATGTAAGCTACTAACTACAGGTACCTTCTTGAAGTAATCTTTCTGTCCACAAACTATTGAGTGGCCATTCGGGTGTGGACAACCGAGATTAATTACTCGCCATTGAACAGGGCAGAGATTTGGCTAAAGGCAGTTTAGTGACCTTGTCAGAGATAAGTAAGAACAGGTCAGAGTTAATTATCCCACCTGATTCTCTGTGGTGGGGCTTTATAAACTGATCAGGTCTGGTTTATGCCAGGTTAGCTCACGCTAACCGTAGCTAAAACCGACGTAAAAGTTTGCTGAGTAATCTGTTATTATTTACTTTGATAAGTAAAGCGACAGAACATATGTGTGTTCAATTTTCTGGAGAGACGGGAACAAACTCTGCGTGGGCCGACTCATTTTTGCACCGAGAGCAACCAGTCTGATCAGAAATAACGTGATGGTTACAAAAATGGAGAGGCTCTGAAACCAACATCTGCTGGTTTAGTGTATGGCCCCAAATTACATGACCACTTTTTCCCCTCTTAACACGGTAGGAGATGGTGGCAAGAAATATATTTTCATAGGTGAGACTTTTTATCTCGGGTTCGCCAACGTTTATATGCATTCATTTTTGTGCCTGCTTTTTGTTTGTTTAATTTTTCCTTGACGAAGAGTCGACAGTGTATTACTTTTACTTCAGCTGACGTTACGTTTTGTTCTTCAAGACATTTATAGATATGATTATGAAGCCAGCACGAGTGTATGTTTATTATATTTTGCTGTATTTAGTATTTGCACAGCACTTCTGTCCTCACATTGCGGTCATGCTACGAGTTTTGTGTTCTATCTTCATTTGTGAAATATTAATCGAATAATCAAATCTTTAATTGGTGCTTTTTAGATATAAATAATAGATTACTATATCTAAATACTCTTCGGCGCTCGGTTTGATAATCTGGTGGTACCGGGTTCGGTCCCAGCTGTGGGATTTTGTTCTGCTACACACCAAAAAGGCCCCGGGGTTGACCCAACCTCTAAAAATGGATACCAAGGGAATCTGGGAAGGTAAAGCGGCCAGACGTGATACTGACCACATCACAGTTTCATGTGCCGAAGGTCATGGAAAATACGGGTCTAACACCGTATCCCAATATATCTTAATGGCGTGGAAACGGGGATTTTACCTTTTTATATCTAAACTGTGACGTTAGAAAGAAAATCAAATGCATTTCTTTGTTATTTTTCCAGGGAAAAATAGTGGTTCTTTATTGCATCGCTCTAGCAACGACAGTATCATTATGATTTAAAATGTCCTGGTTCCTCCAGTCTTTTATGCAAATGAATGCTTTGTAACTGTTGTTTTGAGAGTCAAACAAGACATTCAGTGTTCGGTTTTACAACTACCAGATCTTATGATCAGAAACAGCACAAATTCATTAAAAAAAAGACGAAGTCTAGTTTATATTGCAGACTCAAAATCAGTTTTCTCTTCATCTCTGCCTCCCTGGAACTAACGCTCTTCAGCTCTATCTCCCTGGAACTACGCTCTTCACCTCTATCTCCCTGGAACTACGCTCTTCACCTCTATCTCCCTGGAACTACGCTCTTCACCTTTATCTCCCTGGAACTACGCTCTTCACCTCTATCTCCCTGGAACTATGCTCTTCACCTCTTATCTCCCTGGAACTACGAACTTTTTTTTTTTTATTACCAGCTGATGCTGTGAAGATGTTGAGACAGCATTGTGTCGGCTTGGGAGCGGGTTATGTCGGCTATTTTTTTCAGTTCTTGAGTGCAGCTAAAAGGCAGAAGGTGCGGATTACTTCTTTGCAGACTCCACCACCATGTGGACTATAGTGATTCCTGCCCCGTTAACCAGGCTATGTCTGTTACTGAGAGTACCATCGGAGAGGCGGGGGAGGGTTTTGGTCAGATATGGTTCACCAACCCTGACGCTTCATTTCAGCTATGGGTCACTGACAGCGCTCTGTACAAAATCCTCTAAGCTCATATGTCAGTTCATGACTTAGGATAGATCTTGTTTACAACCCGCCAGTCTCCCTCTCTTTAACCAGACGGGCGCCAACACGGCAGTTTCTCTAAACATCACTACAGATAGTGCCCTCTGGGTCAGTAAACTTAATCGGTCAAAACCTTACCTAGAGCTCGGATTATCCCGTTACGAAATTCGCCCATTGTAATGATCTCAATGAATACCGTTTCAAAATTCTGCATTCTTAGCTGGCCAGTCACACAGAATTTATTGCCCGCGAAATAAACCTCTCTTGTTCTTTCCAGTTGGGGGTGGGGGGTTTAGTAAAGACGCTGTCTGATTAGGCAATCAACGACCCATAGATGATATTCTAGCGTCAGGGTTAGCAAACCGTAGCTGACCAAGACCCTGTCCTACCTGATGGTACCCCCATCAGCAGGCATAACCTAGCTAACGCGGCAGGGATCGCCATAGTCCCCATGGTGGTGGAGTCTGCTAAAGAAGCATCGCACATCCCCCTACTTTTTAGCTGTACTCCGGTACGGAAAAATAACCCGCTCCCACCCCGATACGGTGCTGTACCTTTGCATCGGCTGCAAAGAACACCAGCTCGCATTTACAGGGAGATAGCACAAGACAAGTTTCCCTCCAGTTACTGTGGCCGTCAGTTTGAGAGTCTAATTTCTTCAAGTACATTGCGTCCTACTTGCTAGGTGCCTTCCAGACTTGTGCAGCTGTGTTTTGTGATCTGCCGATGTCGTCCCATCAGGTTATTTCAGCCAGGTCTTGTATCACTTTTCTTTGTTTGCACAGTGATGCGGGACTAAGGATAATGTGCTGAAGGGCGCCCAGACGACATGAGCGATCAGCTAAAGCGGAGGAGGCTGTGCCAAGATGCAGTTATTAAGTTGAATAAGCTGGCTGCTTACGTCAGAGTTGGCGAACCGTACTCGGTCAAGACCCTATTCTAACTCCCAGCAGTGTTGCTGGAAATAGACTATAGTTTGTCGAGTGCGCAAAGATTGTAATGGGAGTCTTAAAAATAAGCAGTGCCGAAGTTGGATATGTCGGGCCGCAAGGCGCTGACTGTGTCACAGCGAAGAAGAAGCGATGTAACCAAAGTGAGCATTAAAGTAACATACCTAGCCTCAAATAAAGTGATAGAAATCAACAGTTCACAGATTCTCTGGAAGTCTTAACCGATGGACTACACCAGCGGTTCCCAACCTGGGGTACGCGAGAAGAAGTTGGATAATTGCGGGAAACAGATAAATAACTACAACTGTATTAGCAGAAAACAATTTTGCTAATACGAAACAGTACAATTTATAGAAATAGGCTGCCAAGAGTACGCAAGATGAAGAAGGTTGAGAACCACTGGACTACGCCCTTTTACAACTTTAGGAACTTTTATATAGCAGAGAAGATGAGTGTCTGAGAAAGGGGAGGTAAATTGTACATTACCGGTGATCGATTAGATCCCATTTATAGGGGACTTTCTGTCACTAATTATCTCTAATGTTTAACCATTCTTTGATCATTTCCGTATGCAGAAACACTGTGTCAAAGGCCTTTTTTTATTCGTCGAAAGAAAATTAAGTATCACGCTCTCAAGGAGTTTTTTTCTGTGCATGCCTCTATTTTTAAATGCATGTGACAGACATATGTTAATGGCAGGATAAAACGCAGCAATTACTTGAATAGTTATCCTTCTCCATGTTTTGAATACAAGACTGTTGTTGTTGTTGTTGTTGTTACACACGCAAAATATTTATTTTGTTGGAACACTTCTTTACTCGCTCTCAATGCATGCCTAGTCCCGCATGCAAGGGACCTTATAGTCCCCTGAACATCTGCGTATATACTTCATACACTGACAGTCATGCGTACTTTATACTCTGGTGCACCTCGCCTTGCAGATACATAATCTCTGACTTCATGGGTGTTTTACAGTTTAGCCCACTGGAGTTTGACAAAAGTATGACTCGAGTCGACTGTCACGATGAGAAGACTGCCCGCTATCGACTGAGCTACCACATTTGCTAAAAAAAAAAAAACTCAATCTAAACATGACAAATATTAACACATAATATTGGTAACTGATAGTAATCATGTTTATTTATATGTATTTATGAATTGGCACGTGGTTTCATCACTACATGTGGATCATATCGAAGGTACTTATGGAAGACAAAAGCTCACACTCTGAAAAAATGTCACTAGCCTAAAGTAACGGCCACTAAGTGACAAAGGAAGTGGCCAGTTCTTAATTTTCTGTCCAAATTCGCGATCCTGTCCATTTCTACCTTTTTGTCCAGTTTTTTCCGGTCCCTTGATCTCCGGCTACACCGTTGTAAGTCCTCCAGTTTAGGCTGTTGTATATCCTTCAGCAGAACCAGTTGTAAGTCGTCCATTAGAAGTATCTGTAAGCTCGACATATGCCCTTTTTCTAAATCCTACAGGAGCATCATCTATAGGTTTTGCTCGTCCTAAAAGTCTTCCACCTCCACTCTTTGTAAGTCCTCCACTCACACCATTTGTGAGTCCTCCACTAGCAAGACTTTTAAGTCCTCCAGTAGCACCATCTGTAAGTCCTCCAGCAGCACCACCTGTTAGTCCTTCAGCAGCACCACCTGTAAGTCCTCCAACAGCACCACCTGTAAGTCCTCCAACAGCACCACCTGCAAGTCCTCCAGCAGCACCACCTGTAAGTCCTCCAGCAGCGCCATCTGTAAGTCCTCCTGTAGCATCATCTGTAAGTCCTTCAGCAGCACCACCTGCAAGTCCTCCAACAGCACCACCTGTAAGTCCTCCAACAGCACCACCTGTAAGTCCTCCTACGGCATCACCTGTAAGTCCTCCAGCAGCACCACCTGTAAGTCCCCCAACAGCACCACCTGTAAGTCCTCCAGCAGCACCACCTGTAAGTCCTCCAACAGCACCACCTGCAAGTCCTCCAGCAGCACCACCTGTAAGTCCTCCAACAGCACCACCTGTAAGTCCTCCAACAACACCACCCGCAAGTTCTCCAGCGGCACCACCTGCAAGTCCTCCAACTGCACTATCTGTAAGTCCTCCTACAGCACCATCTGTAAGTCCTCCAACAGGACCACCTGTAAGTCCTCCAACAGCACTATCTGTAAGTCCTCCTACAGCACCATCTGTAAGTCCTCCAACAGCACCACCTGCAAGTCCTCCAGCAGCACCACCTGTAAGTCCTCCTACAGCACCATCTGTAAGTCCTCCTACAGCACCACCTGTAAGTCCTCCAACAGCACCACCTGTAAGTCCTCCAACAGCACCACCTGTAAGTCCTCCAACAGCACTACCTGTAAGTCCTCCAACAGCACCACTTGTAAGTCCTCCTACGGTACCACCTGTAAGTCCTCCAACAGCACCACCTGTAAGTCCTCCAACAGCACCACCTGTAAGTCCTCCAACAGCACTACCTGTAAGTCCTCCAACAGCACCACTTGTAAGTCCTCCTACGGCACCACCTGTAAGTCCTCCTACAGCACCACCTGTAAGTCCTCCAGCAGCACCACCTGTAAGTCCTCCAGCAGCACCACCTGTAAGTCCTCCAACAGCACCACCTGTAAGTCCTCCAGCAGCACTGCCTGTAAGTCCTTCAGTTACACCGCTTATGAGTCCACCAATAGTTTTACCTGCAAGTCCATTAATTCCAGTTACAAGTCCTCCAGCACTTCCTTCGGTAAGTCCTCCTGCAATGTCATAAAATGCTTATATATTAACTTTACAACAACATTGCAACAGTAGTCACTAAAAGGAAAACAGTTACCTCAAGCATAACAAATTGATCTAGTTCACCAATCACGTTTTATACTTAGCGTGATCAACGGTAGATGCAGCAGGAAGACAACTGTCTGACATATCGATTTGTATCTTAGACAGCAACAATAAAAGGCGACGATAAGCTGATGAGCAACAACAAAAGAGGAAGATAGTTTGACGTGTAACAGCATAAGATAAGTTGGTGAGCAACGAGAAAAGAAAAAGATAAGCTGATGGGCAACAACAAAAGAAAAGATAAATTGATGGACAACAAAAGAAAAGTTGATGAGCAACAACAAAACAAATCAAAAATAATTTGATGAGCAACAAGAAGAGGTGAAGGTTAGATATACTCATCAGTCTATCTCTCTCTCTCTCTTTCTCTCTCTCTCTCTCTCTCTTCTCTCTCTCTCTCTCTCTCTCTCTCTCTCTCTCTCTCTCTCTTCTTATTGGTTTCTGACAAAGACAGCAGCCGAAATAATGAACTGCTGTCTTGTTAGTAGATACAACTTTCTCCCTCCATTTTACGGTATCCTAAAAACTAGTTTCTTAAAACTAGTGACAGTATTTAGAATTATACAGGGTGTTCCATAAGCAATTGTGCACCAACTTTGTATCGATTCCGGTATCGTAGTGATATCTTATTGTCTGCGGTATCTAGCGAAAACTACCTGCCGCAGTCATTAAGATATCACTACGATACCGGAGTCGATAATGGGTTAGTGCACAGTTATTTTCCGAACGTACTATATATATATATATATATATATATATATATATATATATATAATAATTTTTTTAAAGGCTTTTCTTTATCTTTCCTTGTTTTACCTTTCGTATTTTTTTTCCTGTGGTGTCCAAATGTAAAAAGTGAGTGCTTCGATATCGAAAAATTTTGCTCTTGCTTATTACTTAAGAAACGTAACTTGTAAGCTCTTGCTTATTACTTAAGAAACATAACTTTTAAACTCATAACGAAATTTTTTTAAAAAAGTTAGAGCTATCAAAAACAGGTAAGTACCTTGTACCGCCAACTAGAACACAGAACACCATAAAAGTCCCTACTCTTCTTGACCTACATGCCATTACGCAAAAACTACGTATGCTGTCAATCACACTCACTGACTGTTAGATTTATATGATTCTTTATAATACTAATGCCTAGGCTAGATTTACAGGATTCTTTATGATACAAATGCCTAGGAAATTCATATTCTCACCTGCTCCCAAGATTCCATCTGCACGACCTTGACCATCTTTCTGCCCTCCTAAAAGAACGCCTGAAAGACCTTTATTTGTTCCCAATAAAGCACCGAGCAGACCTCCCTGTTCATTTCCTAGAAGCCCCTGTGTTACTTTTCCTCTAAGGAGGCCACTGATTAGACCTGGTGATGTGTTTTCTAGAAGCTCATTTGTTAGCCCACTAATACGACCATTTTCTCCAAGAAGTTTCTCAACAAGACCTCCATTTATATCTCCTAAAAGCTCTTTTAAAATGTCGAGGTTTTTTGTTAAATCTGTTGTCAGGTCCTTGGTCAAAGTATTTGTAAGCCCAGCGAGACCTCCAGTTAATCCATTTGTAAGACCACCGTTTAAGCCACTTATCAGACCTTCAGATAATCCGCCAACCAGTCCTCCTTTCAGCCCGTCTGTTAGCCCTATCGTGAGTCCAGAACTCAGGCCTTGTGTTAGCCCAGAAAACAGCCCTTTTAACTGCTCGCCGAGACCTGTCAGTCCGGACGCTAGTCCTACTGAAAGCCCTTTGGTGAAACCCTCTGTGAGTCCTGTGGTTAAACCTTTTGTTAAACCATTATCCAGTCCATTGGTTAAACCTTCTGCCAGTTCTTGTCCTAATCTACCAAGTACTCCTTGAGTTAATCCTGACGCTAAACCTTGTGAAAGCCCATTATTTAGTCCTTTAGTTAATCCGTCTGTAAGTCCGTTTGTTAGTCCTCTTGTTAATTCTCCCGCAAACCCATTTGTAAGTTCCTTGACAAAACCAGTTAGACAAGTACATACATCCCCACTCCCAGAAACTGGCAACAGGGGAGGAGCAGTTTTAGTTGTCGGAATAATTTGTGGTGTGGGTTTCTGATGTTCGCATCCTCCATTATTTTCATTTTCTTGTCCACATCTGCTCTGTCTATCGTTTAGGCCACCGGTCAGTGCGGTCAACGTTTCCGCCACTTTGTTGACCAAACCGTCCTCTAGAGTGGAGACTGTGTTCTCAACGTTTAGCAGATCCTTTGTGGAGCAATCATCAGCAACGCTTGGTTGGTTGCCCAGATTCAGACCTAGATTGAGTAGCCCATGTGAGTTGCGTCTCCTGTCAGTTTCTGTAATCATAGATAGAGGAAAGGAGTTTCTTTCAGCTGAAATAAGCAACGGACTGACACAATCAATAAACAAAACAAATCCACACATTCCTCAATACACACAGTGTTAAGGCGGTCATACACGCCCAGGCAGAATACCGTGGGTTTTGTCCACGGCCTGGCCTGTGTGAGCTCTGCAGGCGAAGAGAAACCACCGTTTATTTTCAAAATGGCGCATAGTTCAGAGTGTGGAAGAATGTAAGTAAACTTAGTTATATTTACACAGCAAACAATGTTAGGGCGTTTAGTTTGAAATCGGACTTGCATTCAATTCTCGTTTACATTCTTAAGTCTAATTTAGTTAATTTTGACTTTTAAATCTCACAATTTTCGTTAGCATACAAAAGCACATAGCAAGCACATAACAATGAAACCATGGATCCAATGCTTTTGTTCGGTAGAGAGAAAATATAAACGGGCAGGGTTTTATGTGTGGTGAACAATCATAGTGTAAGGGAAGCAAATGCGTATTTTCAATCAGGTTATGTTCTGTACATATCTTCTTCTTCTTCTTCTTCGTTCACTTCTACCACCAAAAACCGCACTGTGAATCTACTGAATTCACGCATGTGGTCCTTGTTAGGTCCCGTGGTCCCCTGTGTGGTCCAAAATAGACCACACGAGTTCCACGAAAGGACCACAAGGGGTTCAGAGTATCACAGTGCTTTAGCCTGTATTCTTGGTGGGTCTCAGAAGCGGGATTGCGTGACACCGTGGTTTTCATTGCACCAGTTTGGTCTAGCGTTGGACTTTCTCACCGGAATACCTCGACGTGTTTGGAATATCAGAGCATCCCCGCTGGGTGAGAGGCGTTAGCCCACCCAGGTCAGAGTTGGACTTTCTCACCGGAAAACCTCGACGTGTTTTGAGATACCCATGTATCACCGCCGGGTGAGAGGTGGTCGCCCATCCAGTCCAGGGTTGGACTTTCTCACCGGAAAACCTCAGCGTGATTAGGATACGCAAACATCCCCGCCGGGTGAGAGGTGGTTGCCTATCTAGACTTCCCTGGTCCAGTGTCTCCGACTTCAGCATTTTCTGTACATATAAATACAACAGCAGTTGCTAGCCTTTAAATGAAAAAAAATGTAAGCACGGTATAAATAATATGGTATTTTTCTATTTAAAAAAACCCACACACACACTTGCAGTTAGTTATGTTTAACCACAGGTTAGTCTTTAAGTTACAGTTGTTATTGCCCTTTCCCTGGAACTTTGAACAAAAACAACAAAAAAAGATGTTCTTTGCAGCAGAAACTGAAGATGAACCCGTCATATCGATTTAGGAGTTGGTTACGGTTTCTAACTTGCAGATCAGAAGCAGACCAAAAAGCTGAGTTCTGAGAACACTACACCACCATTAAGACAACATTGAGCTCTTTCTGGCCAGCCAGGCTGAGCCTGTTCTTTTCCCATTATTCCAAATCAAAACTGATGGCGGACCTTCTTTTAACGGTATTCCAAAAATCGGAATTTGTGACTTACCGTTCCTTTCTCAGTATTTCAAATCGGAAGTTACGACTTTCCCGCTCAATTTCCGGTTTAGAAAAACGATGACATACCATCGTTCTCTCATTACCCCAACTATTACACACACACAAAAAAATGACCTACCACTATTGTCCAAGTATTTCCAACCGCAGTCCTCGAAGCAGAACTTCTCACAGATCACTATTCCATTATTGTCCGAAATCTTAAAGCAAAACTGACACAAATCTTGACACTTGACAGAACTCAGAGCTGGGCGGTACGACCTGGAGCAGCAGAATAATCGCTAACTTTCAGTTTGATGGCAAAAAACGTAGGAGAATATTTAAAGAGCTAAAACAACAAGAACAACAATAAGAACAACAACAACAATAACAACAACAATAACAACAACCAAAACAACAACAACTTGTTAAAGAGTAATCATCTCTGCAATTCGCGCAAGTCCACAAATGCTCCGATCTTCACCTGCGAAGGAGTAGCTCAGCATTTTGCACGTACTTCACAGCGTCTGTAAAAACCATGAAGAATGGGAGGTGACAGGCGGGACTTGATCCCAGACCTAAAAGTCAAGACTGGCCGAGAGACTGTTTCCCTACTGATTCTATCAATCATACACCTAAAGTCCATTAAAGAAACAAAAGTAACAAGAGAAAATGAAGTCCTAAATGGGGAAGGAATATGTAAAAAAAAAATAAAATAAATAAAAACTCATGGAGATCAGACTATCAGAGTTTAGGACATTACACCTACTCTTAGAACATTACACCTACTCTTAGAACATTACACCTACTCTTAGAACATTACACCTACTCTTAGAACATTACACCTACTCTTAGAACATTACACCTACTTACGTGAGGGAGCAGACGAGAATACGCAAGAACCGTGAGCTGCCAATTAAGTGTCTATACATGATTACTCAGGACTATCACCTTGCTCTGGACTGATATCAGAAGAAGAAGAAACAAACGAGGAGGAGGAGGAGGATATGGCTACAGACAATCTCTACAATCAAGATAGGATCAATTGATGAATGTGCATGTGGCACCAATAAGATGACAGCAAATCACATACTGCAGGAGTGGCTAACATAAGGACAACAGAGAAGACAAACGTGGCCAACCACCACACCAGTCCAAGACAAACTGTGTGGGGATGTCCACGCCCTTTAGATGACCACCAACTACTTCAAAAGTATACAAGTCGACGTCTGAAAATGTTCGAAGAAGAAGAAGTAATTCTTATCTTTGTTTAAAAATCCTTTATAATCAATAAAAAATTAGTTATATAATCTCTAAAAATCCATCCATGAAAACATAAGGAGATATGGCTCACACCAGGGGTGAAACTTGAAGGCTAAGCATGTCGAGGTACCTCTGCTCTAGAGGTCGGTCACGTCCCAAACACGCCCATACTGGGATAATATGCCTAAACCGGCTCAACCCAGGGGTGGAAGTCACTAGTGGCGAGGATTCGTCCTCCTGGACAAAAGCTCCATCCTGGTCACAACTAGGAAGGGTAGTGGCCACGACCGCAAAATGCTGAAGTCGGTGACACTGGACCAGGGCAGTCTAGATAGGCAACCACCTCTCACCCGGCGGGGATGTTTGCGTATCCTAATCACGCTGAGGTTTTCCAGTGAGAAAATCCAACGGTGGACTGGATGGGCAACCACCTCTCACCCGGTGATGATACATGGGTATCTCAAAACACGTCGAGGTTTTCCGGTGATAAGGTCCAACTCTGGCCTGGGTGGGCTACCACCTCTCACCCAGCGGGGATGCACTGATATCCTAAACACGTCGAGGTCTTCCGGTGAGAAAGTCCAAATCTAGACTAAACTGGTGCAACGAAAACCACAGTGTCACGCAATCCGCTTCAGAGACCCACCAAGAATATAGGCTAAAGCCCTGCGATACTCTGAACCCCTTGTGGACCTCTCGAGGATCTCGTGTGGTCCTTTCGGGGACCACACAAGAGACCACGGGAGCTAACGAGGACCATAGGCGTAAATTCAGTAGGATCACAGTGCGGTCTTGGTGGTAGAAGCGAACGAAGAAGAAGAAGAAGAAGATAATTATATTTAACAAGCACCTCTGTAGCAAGAGAAGTTTAACAAGCACCTCTGTAGCAAGAGAGGTTTAACAAGCACCTCTGTACCAAGAGAGATGTAACAAGCACCTCTGTAGCAAGAGAGATGTAACAAGCACCTCTGTAGCAAGAGAGATGTAACAAGCACCTCTGTAGCAAGAGAGATGTAACAAGCACCTCTGTAGTAAGAGAGATGTAACAAGCACCTCTGTAGCAAGAGAGATGTAACAAGCACCTCTGTAGCAAGAGAGATGTAACAAGCACCTCTGTAGCAAGAGAGATGTAACAAGCACCTCTGTACCTAGAGAGATGTAACAAGCACCTCTGTAGCAAGAGAGATGTAACAAGCACCTTTGTAGCAAGAGAAAGAAGGAACGAACGAAAATACTTTATTTTCAGAGGGTTAAGAATTGGGCATGTCTAACATTCTGCAGTTCATCATACAGCTTTCACTCAGTCACAGTCATTCAGCATTTGTTAATGAGCATAGTAATTATGACGACACATTAAGTGATTACATAAATGAATAATAAACGTATCTCTTGTCCATACACTCTACACTCTGATTTATGCAATAACATGAAATAAGCTTGAATTCTTACATTCATTCAAAACTAACACATTTATAGAAAAGCAGTGTTTAAAAAATGACAACACTCAATCCACACTTTAAATTATTTTAAACTATGCTTAGGGAGACATGTAGTCCATATCAAACAGATGCTGACAAAGTTTAAAGTTATAAGAACGAATATTACTTATAAGTTTTACGTGAATTAGTGGGGCATTCCAAAGGTGGGCAGCTGAGTAAGAGAAGCTTTTATTAAACATATCAAGCCTTGGTTTTGGGAGAATACAATTGCTTAAGCGTTGACTGTGTTTTGGGTTGGATTTGAACAGCGATCACAGATAGGGTGGAGCATTGTATGATAGAATTGTATGAATTAACTTGGCCTTGTTGAAAAGAAATCTCTTCTTGAGGGGTAGAATATAAAGTTGTTTGTCCTTATTTGTAATACGTGCTGCATGTTTGTCATCTATAAACTTTACTGCCCGTAACATAGAGTTTTATGTTCACTAACATTCTCTATCTGTGAAGTTCCAGCATGGAGCTGTAGTGTTGTTGTTGGTGAATTTATTAATTTCTGTCTTGTTGTAATGAGCATGGATTTTGTTTTGCTGGTGTTTACGAGCATTCTGTTGTTGTTGTTGTTGTTGTTGTTGTTGTTGTTGTTCCAGTTAATTAGACTGTTTATTTCAATTTGAAGAGTTGACTCAAGGTTAATACAGTCATTGTAACAAGTGTAAACTGTGCAGTCATCAGCAAAGAGGTCACAAGATGACTTTTTGAGATGAAGTGAAAGATCATTGGTGTAGATGGTAAACAGGAGAGGACCAAGAATAGATCCCTGTGGAACGCCATTATCAACCACAGATGAACTTGACTTAGAGTTTTTGAGGCAAACTACCTGTTGTCTGTTGGAAAGAAAAGATGTAATAAATTTTGTCAAGTCAGCGTGTAATCTATAAGTCTCCAGCTTTCTAACTAGAATTTCATGATTTAACAAGCACCTCTGTAGCAAAAGAGATGTAACAAGCACTTCTGTAGCAAAAGAGATGTAACAAGCACTTCTGTAGCAAAAGAGATTTAACAAGCACCTCTGTAGCAAGAGAGGTTTAACAAGCACCTTTGTGGCAAGAGAGGTTTAACAAGCACCTCTGTAGCAAGAGAGATTTAACAAGCATCTCTATAGCAAGAGAGATTTAACAAGCACCTCTGTAGTCAGAGACTGTAGCGTAGTGTCGAATTGTAACATGTAACACAAATCTTAACATGAGTTATGGAATTTTGTTTTGAAGTAACACATTTTGTAACACAGTTAAAAGTGAATACTCACGTCTCCTCATTCCAGTTTACATCTTCAATCTTCGGACGAATCTTGTTCCATTTATGTTCTGCATAGTCAAGAATTTGGGTCACACCTTTATCTATTAGATCTTTGAGACTTGCAGTAGCGGATTGTTCTTGAGACCTGACGTCCTTTCCCGCGTTTTGTGACGTCTCAGGGGCTGGGGACATAGCAACTGGTTTCAGACAAAGCGTCGTTGCCGCCATCAAGAGAGCGAAGGCGGTTACACCCCTTGTCATCTGCACGTATTCAAATCATGAATTGTTAGTATACAGCATTTATTTTTACGTATAAATTGTCCGCACATAACAATAGTTTTTAAATAGCAGTTACAGCAGGAAAACAAAAACAAAGATGGCTGTGTTAGATGGTCAGCATGGACAGTGAATTTAAAGCTGGCCCCGATCTTGCCCCCACGTCTCTGAGGATCTCGGTAACAAACTAATTTAACACTTCAGTCGGGGTAAGAAGGTAGAGCCTGGTGGTGGAGCGTGCCTGGAAGCTAGAATCTACGATCTGCTTCAGGTTTTCAATCAAGCACCGGAAACTGCCTGTGCTTCAAGAGCGTCGCAGTGTTGTTTGTCAAGGACAAATGTCTGACGTTTCAAGCTAAGTGATAGAGAAGCCTATAGGTGTTGGTGTTAGTGCCCATATTTTCCTTGAAGATGACAGGAAGAAGAAGAGGACCTATGGACGTAGCGAACAGTGATGTGACCAGCATCACGCCTGGTTGCATTTCCTTCCCCAGCTCCAGAACAAGGTCGGGTACCCATTTCTACAGCTGAGTAATTGAGGTGCTTCCAACAGGATTCGAACCATCGATCTTCGCTATGATAGACTAGCGCACTAACCAATACGCTGTTTTAAGGTGATTGAACAAATAAGACCTGGTAAACAAAAAATCAGACACAAGCAGACAGTACTGGACTACGAGTGTCTGAACGAAACAAAGAAACCCAAACTATTGGAATGAAATGCTGAAACTGTTAGACCAATCACAGTGAACCATCTGTCGGTCGAAGAAGTCAAGGAATTCACATACCTCGATAGTCCGGTAACAGCACATGGAGACAATAGTAAAGAATTTGAAGCAAGAATAATAAACATTCCCCAAACTTGGACTGCACTCAACCATATCCGGAGGTGCAAAAAAAAAAAAAAGATAAACCACATCCCAAATAGGAAATATCCAGAAGCAACGTTTTAAGTGTCTTGCTATATATGGGAGCCAAAGCTGGGAAATGATACCGGCAACTGTTTCTTCCAAACATTTACATTTTCCTACAACTTTTCTAAATGTAGCCCCAGAAAAAACAGCATTAAATTCTTTTTTTTTTTAATGCACAGTCACATGGTTCTGGTGCTTTGTCTTGGTGTGGCAGCTCGCCTACCCTGAGCACAGTCACATGGTTCTGGTGGCTTGTCTTGGTGTGGCAGCTCGCCTACCCTGATCACCCCCAGAGTATACCAGTGGGAGTTTTACTCCTGACAGGTCCAGCCAAGCTGGGAAGATCTGCGCCTGTAGGGGTCCTCCAAGATTGGGTTTGGACCATGAGGCCAACTACCCCATCTCCGTAAAAATTCAATGTTGTGAAACAGACAAGAAAGCCTCAAAATGGATAGACATAAATGGTTCACAGCCTTCAAACATCAAACATCTCATGATCTCACGATGATGATGATGATGATGATGATAATGATGATGATGATGGCGTACCTTGCTACGATCATACATAGTTACATTAAAAACATGAACGTCGCTGCAGGCCGGAACAAACTGATAGAACTGATACTGTGTCAGCTCTCACTTCTATATATTATCCACAGATCGTGGAAATTCTCATTACACAAGTGAGAAGATGATGTGTAATCTCCCCATAAGAGGGAATTTTCCCTGACTCTTAGCGTCCTAATGTTCTGTGATCTTATTTATTTGTTTTACTGGGAAAAAATCATATAACGATGTTTTCTGAAAGCATTCTTATCAACATCAAAGACAGATTGTGTCGGTAGTTCTGTCAAATGGCGTATAATTTACATTCTTATTAAACTTACCAATATTTAGAGCAATGAACACGCCGAGAGATGAAAGACAGAATATCGAGAAGGCCTATTTGTATAATTCTGGAGCTTCTGAAGATATAGATTTATCTGGAAAAGGGGAGGGGGTACCTATCGTTTCCTCGTCTGTATTTATCACTCGTGGAACATTCATCAATTTTTTTGTATTAGATTATGAATGATAAGTAGAATTAATCAACATTATCATGGCTTCCTTAATCATATGCAGATAAAGTAGTAATATGAAAGTGGTTAGCACACTCGTCTCTCACGGCAAAGATCGGTGGTTCAGTCCCCCCTCAGTAGTGTCCCAGCTAACAAAACTATAGACTGAATACCAGTGTTCCTCTTAACCCAGCTGTGGACTGAATACCAGTGTTCCTCTTAACCCAGCTGTGGACTGAATACCAGTGTTCCTCTTAACCCAGCTGTGGACTGAATACCAGTGTTCTTCTTAATCCAGCTGTGGACTGAATACCAGTGTTCCTCTTAACCCAGCTGTGGACTGAATATCAATGTCTCTCTTAACCTAGCTGTGGACTGAATACCAGTGTCCCTTTTAACCCAGCTGTGAACTGAATACTCATGTCCTTCTAAACCCAGCTGTGGACTAAATACCAGTGTCCTTTTTAACCCAGCTGTGAACTGAATACTCGTGTCCTTCAACCCAGCTGTGGACTGAATACTAGTGTCCCTTTTAACCTAGCTGTGAACTGAATACTCGTGTCCCTCTAAACCCAGCTGTGGACTGAATATCAATGTCCTATTTGAGCTGGGGGAAGAAATGGCGAGCAGGTGTGATAATACAACATCGCCCTCTACTTTGTCAACCAATGTTCCCTCTAAGCTGCGCGGCTACGAAATGCACGAAATTCTATATGCTGCACGAAAATAAATAAAACTGCTCATTTAGTTTCAATTTTCTGATGTTACTGTGCTATAGTAGCGGTGAAGAAAATTATGAAAGCGCTACATGAGTTTGTTTTCCTGATTTCTTTGGATTTTAGTATTTTTTCAATAAGAAATTTACATTTATACTTTGCTACTTGAGGCTACGACGCACATTTTCGTACAAATTTTTTTTTGAGAGAATGTTTGCAAATGGGCTCAAAATCTTGCTCCCTGACCGCAAAACCTTAGAGAGCACGTTAGAGCACTAACACTATATCCCGTATTTGCCTCATTGGCATTCACAGTGTAAGGGGCAAAAATAAGAACACAGCAAACCTACTTGTGTTGGCAACCCAGACACGTAGGAATAAAAATGGGCGAGGGACTGGTCAGTATTGGAGATGCGCAACTCCGAGAAAATCGGTCCGACTGACCCAATATATAAAGGAGATGCGACAGAATTTTACTCGGTCGGGATTTTGTACGTTCGGCACGTAGTAGGGTAAATCTTGAAATAGGATCGCTTCTCGGCCTTTTGGCTAAGATCAAAGTGTAGTTCTGCGCTCTGTAGAATGTACACTTTGTTATTTTGGAACCAACGAGATGCTTGAGGCCGCCCTGCACATTGACTGCCGGGGGTAAGGTCCGCATCTTGTTACGGGTGGGCCCGGTTTGCAGTACCACCGGGTCACGGCCTGTTGTTTTCGTTGTCTCAAAAAAAAAAATCTTGAAATAGGACACAGTGCAATACAGGAAATGATTGAAACCCTAGGCTATAGAAAAGTTTGTGCCCGCTGGGTCCCACAGGAGAGAACGCCCAAAAAGCAGTGCATCTGTGCCGTCGGTCAGCTGGAACGGAATTCTACCGGGAGGGTATTTTCAAACTTGCAGAGCGATGGGGAAAATGTGTGCAGAGAAATGGAGATTATGTTGAAAAGTGAAGAAAAGGATGCGGATAAAGGTGATACATTTATATTTTCTCTATCTATAAATCCTGATTAAAATTTTTTTTTCTCATGACTTTCGGTAAGACCCTCCTAATTTACATCACTGTGGTAAATAAAATGATACATGAACACATCGTAGTTCTGTTATAAAATTATGTTCTATGTGAAACTTCTGATATTTTGTTAGTATGCAATTATAGTTTGTTATGTGCACATAAATTTATGTAACTTAATTTTATGTTTATGAATTTTGTTTGTCATATCCCTTCCTTGCCAGTAGTTCAGTTTGTAAGATCAGAATATTCAGTCATTTTAAGGATGATAATTTGAGGTTATATATGGGACGACCTTGTTGTAAATCGGACTAATCTATTATACATAAGATGTTGTATTGATTTCAGTTATTCCATTGTTGGAAGGAACCAAAACACTAAAAAGAAATTGATCTGATTTTTGTTGATAACAATATAAATTGATGATCAACTGAAAAAGAATCGTTGTTCGTGTTTTACTCCTTCTTGATTGTAATGTTTGATTGTAGGAATGGATGAGAAATAGAACAGAGCGAAGAGAGACCACAAGCCAGATTTTACTTATTATCTATCATTATTGTAGAAACAGACAGATATTGAAGAAGTCAATCAATTTGCATACTTCGGAAGCTACATAGACTAGGATGGTGACACCAGAAAGGAAGTTAGAATTTTAATTGCAAAAACAGCATTAACCTTCAAGAATCTTGAGAACATATGGAATTAAAAAATTATGAGCACAAAAACCAAGTTAAGACTATTCAATTCAAATGTAATATCCACCCTCATTTATGCATGTGAAAGCTGGAAAACAACTAAAGAAATAATAGACAAGAAATTAGACTCTTTTGAAAACAAATGCCTAAGGAAAATACTCGGTATAAAGTGAAACGAATTCAAGAACAATGCAGAGATAAGACAGATGAGCAAACAACAACCAGTCTCATAGGTGACCAGGAAAAGGAGATGGACATATGTCGGCCATGTGCTGAGAAGAAACGATCAGAGAATCCCAAAACAAGCTCTCAAGTGGAATACAACAGGATGAAGAAAAAGAGGCAGACCATGTGAAACTCTAAAGAAGACATTGTTAAGAGAGGCCAAATTAATCGGCATAAAATCCCTTGATGAGGTTGAAAAGCCGGCCGAAAACAGGGAAACTTGGAGAACTATCTTGCGACCCCTATGTGACGTTTAACGGCACGGGAAGGATATAAGATATATAAGATATTATTGTAATATGTTGATGTGCAAACACATTTACCTTTAAAATTCTAAAGAATATGAAAAGTAAACAGAAAATATACCACCCATAAAATCCTTTTATTTGTTTCCTACAACAGAGATTCGCATTCTCGTGTATTCTATTTTTATGGTTCTTTTTGGAAGAGCAACGGACATTCATAACGAGCATATAAAAAAAAAGAAACAAAATATGGAATTTATCGAACGGTAAAGCCAGATTCAAACACAACAATAATAAAAGATAATTTCTGAATGTTATGTCTGATTTGTCATTTTTTTTTTTCTCTTTTTTTTTCAAATGCAGTTGTTCAAAGAGGGAGTGTCTTTTTAAGTGTGGTGTGGGTGGGGTGGGGTGGGGGGATGGAGTTAAAAAAACAAAATGGAAGATTGTTAAATCTGTTTTTTGGGGCGTTTTAAGCAGAACCCTTGCCATCTATACAGGAAGAAGAGGGCGTACGAGAATGTTTATTGACGTCTTTTGTAACCAAAATGTTAACAGAATTGACAACTCCCAGAAAAAAAAGTGGAAAAAAAAGAAAAAGGAAACAGCGTCCCTTGAAAATGAGAAATGCAAAAAATTGCGCTGAACAAAGAAGCAGCTTTTTTTTTTTTCACTTTCAATCATAAACATGGCGATTTTACCACATTTGGGGACCATAGCACGTATCTCACCTTGTTCGTCCTAACTGCTCTTTGCTTGTGACGTTTCCGTACATTAAAAAAAAATCTTCACATCAGCTCAAACTGTGAAGTTCAGCATCAGTTCATTTTCAATTTTCCGTCCAAGATTAATATACGCAGAAACTTGTTTACAATCTTAGAACTCCACAGTTCATCATCATCATCATCATCATCATCATCATCATGTGTCGTGCCGATTGGCATTAGCTATTATGCTTTTCCAGAGTACACGATCCTTCATACAGGTCATTAGCTCAGTTGGTCATCTCCTCTCACACCATCTCGGCAGACTGTGCAGTATCATTTCTCTTGGTCTTCCCCTGGCTCTTCATCCCTCTATTCTTCCTGTTGTCATAATATTTTCAATGCCCCCTCTTCTCATTGCATGTCCTATGAAAGTACATTGTCTCTTATTTTTTGACAATATTTTTTTCTATCTCTAACTCTTCTCAAACATTCTCCGTTAGTTATTTTTGCTGTCCAGGGAATTTGCAAAATTCTTCTAATAAACCACATTTCTGTTGCTTCCAATGACTTTTTGTGCATGATTCACTTCCATATAACAAGATAGGTTCAATATACATAGCATTTTGGGACTCGTTTTCTAACATTCATCGATAAGGATGTGTAGCATAATATGTTTCAGTAACTCAATAGTTACTGAAACTTACATGACCACAGTTGTTGATAAATATCATGTCCGGCCTCTTCATTGCTAGAAGCATAATTAATGTATGCTCATCCACCTGTATCACATTAACCGTTACAAGTCAGAGCGTTTATCCTTTAATAAAAAAAATCCATTTATTACTGCTCGGATTACTGGATCGACATTAATGAGAAGTCAATATGATTCTTTGATTACCGAAATGATTACCGTGCCAAGCGCCGCCAAATTAATCATGACCATATTCAATCAAGTTACATGCTAATATTGATGTTGTTTTGTTACACCGTGTGACACCAGGCAAGCCGATATGTCGTGCCGAACTAGCAGGTAAAATCAATGATAGGTTTAGTGGCGTACTGAGCTGAGCTGGGTTACTGCCCATGACGCTGTGTTCAAAGAGGGAGAAAAGAGTCTGAAAATGGAGCATTCTTTCTTTATTAGACTTTCTGTTTCCGTGGAAAGTGTTAGAAATCAATGATCTAAATGAAGAAAAACAATCTCCTGTGTCATACAGGGCGAGAGTTCGGGGAAGCCAAATCTCTCCGACTCTCCACGGGCACTAATAACCGTGGGTACGTCACCGAATAGGTTCGTGAACCTGTTCCATTCTTCCTTTTCTGGCTCCCTTTAGTTTTTCATCTGCCTTGTGGGTGCAAGCTTCTTTGACTGTCAGCGTACAACAGTGTCTCCTAACCAGGGAATATCATGGACCCCAAAGGATGGTCCGTAAAACAAGTTTCAATGGATCTATGAGCTTAAACGCTGAAACAAAAAAACTCAGCTTTATTTCCAGGGAAAAAAACCTGTAGTATAAAGGCAGCTTTTCAACCAATAGTAACTGTATGCGGCAAAACTGTCTATAATCTCTGATATCTAAAGGTGCATGTACCTTAACTAGTTAGAATTATTATGTTTTAACGAAGTGAATTTAGGAACACATCTGGTTTTGTATAATGCTGCAACTCTCACTGGCTAATACTTATTTTTTATACGAGAATTTGGAAAGTCCATCAGAGCATAAATTGTCTCTTTGATAAAGTAATTAATATACTAATGCATTTTATTATTTTAAAAGTAAACGAATAGCAGCCTGTAGGTTTCACCAGGCTCTTACATCTTACATCCTTCCCGTGCAATTAAACGTCACATAGGGCCCATGAGGTAGTTCGCCAATTTTTACTGTTCTCGGCGAGTTTTTCAGCTTCATCAAGGGATGTTATTCCTACTAAACTGGCCTCTCTTTAACAATGTCCTCTTTAGAGTTTCGCGTGGTCGACCTCTTTTTCTTCGGCACTTGATAGCTTGTTTTTGGATTTTGTTTCTTCTCATCACGTGACCGACATATGTCCATCTTCTTTTTCTGATCACCCATGAGACAGGTTGTTGTTTGCTCATCTGTCTTATCTCTGTGTTGTTCTTGAATTCGTTTCACTTTATATCGAGTATTTTCCTTAGACATTTGTTTTCAAAAGAGTCTAATTTCTTGTCTATTAATTCTTTAGTTGTTTTCCAGCTTTCACATGCATAAATGATGGTGGATATTACATTTGAATTGAATAATCCTAACTTGTTTTTTGTGGCTATAACTTTTGAATTCCATATGTTCTCAAGACTCCTGAAGGTCAATGCTGCTTTTGCAATTCAAATTCTAACTTCCTTTCTGGTGTCACCATCCTGGTCTATGTAGCTGCCGAGATGTGCAAATTGGTTTACATCTTCAACAGCTGTTCCTTCTACGTATATTTTTCCTTCATGATTAATGAGAAGTTTCATTATTTTTGTTTTTTCCTTGTTAATTTCAAGGCCTATTAAAGGAAACACAGTACTGATAGCTGAGAACCAACAAGACCTGCAAAATCTCTTGGATAAGGTCACCAAAGAAAGTGAAGAGAAAGGCCTTACTTTGAACATAAAAAAGACAGGAACTATGGTTATATCTAAGAAACAGAATCCACCAACATGCAGTATAAAATTAAATGGAACTATTCTAAATCAGGTGCAGAAATTCAAATACCTTGGAGCAGTAATAACTTCAGATAGGAAATGCAAAATAGAAATTAGGAACAGAATAGGCCAAGCAAATACTGCATTTCAGAGATTGAGAAACATGTTATCCAATAAATCCTTATCAATGAATGTTAGAAAATGAGTCCGAAAATGCTCTATTGAACCTATCTTGTTATATGGAAGTGAATCATGGACAATAGGCAGGTCTGCACAAAAATCATTGGAATCAGCAGAAACGTGATTTATTAGAAGAATGTTGCGAATCCCCTGGACAGCAAAAATAACTAATGAAGAATGTATGAGAAGAGCTGGAGAGACAAAAAATCTTGTCAAAAAGATAAGAGAGAGACAATGTACTTTCATAGGACATGCAATGAGAAGAGGGGGCATTGAAAATATTATAACAATAGGAAAAATGGAAGAAGATCAATAGGAAGACCAAGAGAAATGATACTGGACAGTCAGACTTGATGGTGTGAGAGGAGATCACCAACTGAGCTGATGGCCTGCATGAAGGATCGTGTACTCTGGAGAAGCATAATAGCCAATGCCATTTGGCACGGCACCTGATGATGATGATTAAAGGGGGTTAATGCACCCAGAAACAGAAGAAAATATTCTTCTACTTTTAGTAGCAGCTTAATTAAGTAATAAAGGTTTCCTATTTTTGTTTTAAAAATAGTTTTAAAATGTTGTTATCACAGCTTTATTGTTGTGGCTTTGTGTAGATTTATATATTTAGTTTTATATATTCTTGTTTCAAACTGTTAGATTGGACTCAGAATCAAGATTTGCTAATACAAATGCTTAAAAACAAAATAAAACAAAAAAGAAAAGCTGAATGTAAAATCTCATGCCTCGTAAATAACCCGGGTATAACTCTCTTGAAATATGGTTAATTGATTCATGATTTCATTTATTTGTAGTTCATTTCTTGTTAAATCTCAGAGCTGCAAGCTGCTGTTCCTAAAGAATGTACGTGTGTGAACTAATATTTCTTATTGCTTGATATTATTTCTCTTACTTAACCAATGAAAGTTTTTTTTTTTTGTCTGGAAAGAACTGACATACCAAAACAATAGTAAGATTTAAACTTCAAACTCTTCATAAGCAAGTTTAATACAAAAGTCAAGTTGTTTCTCACACTACAAAAGTCAAGTTGTTTCTCATACTATGTTCACTGCACACTTGAGCGACCCGTAGCAAACAACAAAACACCAAGACGTGGTCATTTATGTCTGCTACAGATTTGATGATTATTTTGATTCTGAGTTTCGGGAACACAAAACTTACACGTGAAGCCTGAAGGTAGGAAGAAACATCGCCAGGTGCATTCTCTACTTACATAGTTATATCAAGTTACAAAACGTCAACTATTTCCCTTGCATTCTCTACTTACATAGTTATATCAAGTTACAAAATGTCAACTATTTCCCTTGCATTCTCTACTTACATAGTTATATCAAGTTACAAAATGTCAACTATTTCCCATGCATTCTCTACTTACATAGTTATATCAAGTTACAAAATTTCAACTATTTCCTTTGCATTCTCTACTTACAGAAGTTATATCAAGTTACAAAATTTCAACTATTTCCTTTGCATTCTCTACTTACAGAAGTTATATCAAGTTACAAAATTTCAACTATTTCCCTTGCATTCTCTACTTACAGAAGTTATATCAAGTTACAAAATTTCAACTATTTCCCTTGCATTCTCTACTTACAGAAGTTATATCAAGTTACACAATTTCAACTATTTCCCATGTGTGCATTTAACACAACTATAAAACCAAAGTGTACTTCTTTTTTTCTTTTTTGCGACCTGGTTAGCTGAGTGGTTGGGCTCTCGATTTACTAATTCATTGATACCGAGTTCAAATCCCCCCCCCCCCCCCCCAAGCAGTGGAACTTTTCTCATGGCACACTAAAAAGGCCCCGGGTCCACCCAACCTCTAAAGATGAGAAACAGAGAAGGAAGCTCAATGCGGCCAGACGTGACACTGACCACATCAGACTTTCATGTGCCGAAGGTTGCGGAAGTACGGGCCTAACACCGTATCCCCTGTATGTCTTAACACCGTATCCTCTCTATGTCTTAACACCGTATCCCCTGTATGTCTCAACACCGTATCCCCTGTATGTCTTAACACCGTATCCCCTGTATGTCTTAACACCGTATCCCCTGTATGTCTTAACACCGTATCCCCTGTATGTCTTAACACTGTATCCTCTGTATGTCTTAACACCGTATCCCCTGTATGTCTCAACACCGTATCCCCTGTATGTCTTAACACCGTATCCCCTGTATGTCTTAACACTGTATCCTCTGTATGTCTTAACACCGTATCCCCTGTATGTCTTAACATCATATCCCCTGTATGTCTTAACACTGTATCCTCTGTATGTCTTAACACCGTATCCCTTGTATGTCTTAACATCATATCCCCTGTATGTCTTAACACTGTATCCCCAATATTCCTCGACAACATGGAAACGGGAATTTTACCTTTATCTTATACTTGTAAAAAAAACGTTCGTGTAGTGACAGAAAACTAAGAAGGTTTGACATAAAACATGTAGTCACTTATCTTCCTGGTTAATGACAAAAATCTATGTTAAGTAACATCAGTTATGTCAGTCATCAACTGTACTGCTAACTTTTTGCAGCAAAGTAACAGAGTACAATGGTATATGGTTAGACTTCGAAAAATAGTAGACGAAGCACTTTAGATTTGTCTTTTAACTTTTTCAAAGTCTGACCACTCAACTCTAAAAAGTAAAAAGTAAAGATAGTCCCATAGCAAATGCCGTAGGGGGTGAAGCGTTAGAGACCTCATTATGCTGGGTCATCAGCGTATGAGGTAGGGTGACCAGTTCCTTTCCTCGCTGCCTTTACTTCCTAGATTTTCTCTGGTACCCATTTTACGAGGCTGGGTCGACCTCGGGGCCGTATTGGTCGGAAAAAAAATCCCGCTCAGCTGGGGATTCGAACCCTCGACCATTTGGTTGCTAGACGAGTGACTCAACTCTACTCAGCCAATTTACTGTTCGAAAGCCTCGATGTTTCTTATTTATTTTAAAAAAAGCAATGTGACTGCCAGTGTATTGTTGTGACCACCAGAAGTATTGCCAGTTAGCCTGTTTTCTTCTGTAAAATCAATGAGTCTTTGAGAAAGTAGTCTAACTTCCAAATACCTTACTACATCTTATCTTATATCTTATATCCTTCCCGTGCCATTAAACGTCACATAGGGCTCGCAAGGTAGTTCGCCATTTTTTCCTGTCTTCGGCGAGTCTTTCAACCTCATCAAGGGATTTTATGCCTGTTAATTAAAAAATTACTACATCACATGACTACTAATCGCAGTCTATAAATAAACCGCAAAGAAAGATGGTCGAGGTCTACACTATGGCTTCAGTAGGGAAGATCTTATAGCTCACAGCCGCAGGAAGGTACTCGGCCGCTAACATTTTGAATGCTAGAGCTTGATTTCTTGTAACTTTGGAATTTAACATTATTTTATTAACATTTCTAGCACATTTTAACATTTTCAAAAAATAACAAGTTCTTGATGTAAGTTTTCAAACACAAAATCTTTATTGATTTTTTACATCACAATCTCAGCACAATCATTGTTTCTTTCTTCAGTTTTCGCTTCTCTTGCCAAGAAGACCAGTTCCTAGCAAACCTCCTTTTCCTCCTCCGCCTCCACTTGAATCACCCTGCCCTCCACCTGCAACAAGAAAATACGTATAAATGATTTCTATACGTTTATTTTTCTCAAGAACTTCTTCGATGTTCGCTCTCAGAAGAGCGATGGTTGCGTTTTGTCACGGTTATGCATCTTTTGGTCCAACACATCCGACTTGAGCTCAACGTATTTTTAGGGCTGCGTTCATTCTCCCATTGCGATCCCTATTCACTTGGACAGACTATTTTCTGTTTCCAGTGGCATCCCTGGGAGATAGAGCAGGGTATTGGCCGGCTATGGTTCGCCAGTCTCTGACACAAGTAGTCATCTATGGGTCACTGCTCGCTATATCATTCAGCTGGGGTACGTCTTCGGCTCCCCGCCCCTCCCAAGAACAGTTAATGAGCTAACTTTTGTTATACATTTTTTTTTCATTTGAAATCGCTCTTTCCTAGTCGAGTTGTAAAACTTATGGCTGGTTACTGGTTTCAGAAACCACTGTCAATACTTTCCTATTTTTTGTCCAGTGAGAAAATGAATTTATTATTCAAGAACTTTATAACAATCAACAACATATACCTCGATATGTAGCACAATAAAGTAACAGAACACGAGGTTGTGTGATTAGATCTTGAAAAAAGTCGTAGACAAAGCGCTTTTAGTCGTGACAGAAAGAAAAATCGCAGGAGAATTACCTGGGACTTGAACCACGGACTCTGGTAGGCCGAGCAGCCGTCTAGCCACGAGAGAAGAGCGCACTAACAAACTTAGCTATCTAGCACCCCCCATTTAAAAAAACGGTGTGTGCTAGCTAATCCATCAATATAGATAACCCGAGGCTATGAAGTGTATTTATTTTCGCCTGGATAGGTAATGATGGCTGAGCTATCAAACACTTTTGTTTATTTTAATGGGGGTGCTAGATAGCGAAGATTGTTAATGCGCTGTTCTCTCCTGCCTAGACGGCTGCTGGTCCTACTGGAGTACGTGGTTCAAGTTCCAAGTAATTCCTTTGTCATTTTTCTTTATCTCACGTCTAAAAGTGCTTTGTCTACGATTTTTTCGAGGTCTGATCAAACAACACAATGTTCTGTTACCTTACTGTGCGAAAGTTTCATTGTTTCCTATGTGTAAAAACTACCTATAGTGCTGGTGTTAGTGCCACCAACTTGCACATGCCTGCAGCTAAATATTTGATTTCCAAGCAAGAAAGGAGCACTAAAAGGAAGGTTCACACATGGTTAATTGGGCTGTAGAAACTGTTCAGACCGAGACAGCAGTAACTTGAAGTAAGATATTATTTAGAATTATATCTACACCTTTGTTTGTAATAGAATTATATCTACACCTTTGTTTGTAATTCATCTCCAGGAGTATTAAGTCTCTGAGTAAAAAGATCGCCACGAAAGAAGACAAATGAACTAGGTATTCTCAGACAGTTCTCCCGTTATACATCATAAGCGTTTTGAAACTTGAAGACACGGGTCCTGTTAAGATTGACTGGACGTCCAGAAGCTCATTTGACATGTAAGACAATAGATAAGAAACATGTGATAATATGTTAAAAAAGAAAGCAATTAATGATATCAACACTAATAAGATACGTGACGATGATAAAAGAAGAGCTTGAAAACATCCCATTAGCTGGAAAGATAAATGGAGAAAAAGACCAAAAGAGGTTGGAAGAGAAGATCATCAACAGGCTATTACGATGGCACGATGAAATCTACAACTATATTGAAAGATAGCATAAAATATAATGTTTTTTTTTCTTGGAAAAGCATGATGGTTTACATTCCATAGCACAAGATGACTATCTTAGTGCAGAATCCACATAAGCTGTTAAGTTAGTCAAACTTTAGTTTGTTTTATTTGTTAAAGTATCAAATCGTGGATCAGAAAAGGTCTCTCTGACAGTGTCTGGCAGAATACCAGATGTCTGGTGTATTGTTATAAAACTCCATGATGTTTATCTAGCATTTTCAAATTAACGTTCAAAATCTTTGTTGTTCTGTAAAGTTTAGTATGTTTATCTAGTTTTCTTCTGGAAGGAGATATAGTGGGAAAAAGAAAGACCAAGGCGAAAGACCAAAGCTGTTAGGGAGGAAACCTTTTGCAAGGGACTTGCGAATGAATGAATCTACAAGACGCTTGGCATTTTCCTGTAGGACTGGGTTTTTTTCCACATCATCATCATCATCTTCATCATCATCATCATTGCCTATGAGAGCATAGGCCACGGATAAAGGCTCTCCAGTCATCCATGTTCGTTGAATTATTCTCTGCTTCCTTGTATCCCTTGTCTCTGAGCACTGTCATAACTTCTCTTCTCCGAGTAAGTTTAGGTCTTCCTCGTTTTCTGTTTCCTTGAAGATTTCATGTCAGTGCCTGTCCTTGCTGTGCTGGTGTCAGGTTTTCTCAGAGTATGGCCAATCCACCTCCATTTCCTAGACATGATTTGTAGGTTCGTTCATAGGTTCTTGTCTTGTCCTTTCCCAGACCTCCTAGTTCCTGATCTTGTCCTGTCATTTAATGTTTAAAATCCTCCTCAAGCAGTATTAATGAATGTTTGTATCCTTTGTTGTACTGTCTTGATCATAACCCTTTTTTCCCACATATCAGGGACTTTTGTTTGGCATCTTCATGCAATACTGAACTCTTGGCTGCTACATCCTACATGCGCGTGAAGATGTCATGTTGTACTAGAACTTTCTCTATGAAGTCACTCCTAAAAGGTTTAGTTTCCTAGTCCACAACGTGATGGAAGATCACTGACCACGGGCGAATGTTTTAACACGCGTTGAACAATAGAGGAGCTAAATAACGAAGGACGCTCTATCACGTGCACAAAGATGACGCGGGAGAGAGCAACATCGGATATCTATATTTGAGGGAAGTGAAAGGGTTAATTGAGAATTTGGTTAGAAGCATTAACTCGGCACAACTGGGTGGATTATTTTTATAATTTCTGACAACTGATTAACTCTACAAATTGCATTACAATTCATTCATACTGTGATTTAAAATACATTTTTGATATTAGGGTTGTACATGATATTTCATGGCCGCTTAGAGGTTGCTTTATACTATTTGAACGATATTATAGGTCACGGTATCACGTCTGTGGTAACAGTCTGTCACATGCCACTGCTGTCACGTGTCATTTTCATGCAAGTTTGTACGTTTCTTTACGTCCTTACCCAGAATACCCAATCCTAACAAACCTCCACCGCCAGACCCACCACCAGAAAGCAACCCAGAGACTAGTCCTCCGCCAGACCCACCACCAGAAAGCAACCCAGAGACTAGTCCTCCGCCAGACCCACCACCAGAAAGCAACCCAGAGACTAGTCCTCCGCCAGATCCTCCTGCAAGAATAACCAAAAGCTGATTTATATGTAGCAACAATAACAACAAAAAGCTGATTTATATGTAGCAACAATAACAAAAAGCTGATTTATATGTAGTAACAATAATTTTACTTTCAGATATATAGTATAAATAATTATTCCGTGTAGAACCTCTCTGAAGCTGTGGGAGTTGTTATATGCAACATTTAAAACGTGAAATAAAATACAAGGCGTACAACAACAAAATCTTTACTAACTCCCACTGAAGATATCACGGGGTGGGGGGGGGGGGTTAAGACGCTGTCCAATTAGGCAGTCAGCGACACATAACTGATGTGCTAGTGTCAGGATTAGCGAACCATAGCTGACCAAGACCCTGTCCAAGCTCTCTGTTAGTATCCCTAGTAACAGGTCTAGCCTGGGTAACGGGGCAGGGATCGCCATAGTCCCGATGGTGGTGGATTCTGCTAAAGAAGCATTGCACACCCCCTGCTTGTTAGCTGTACTCCGGGACTGAAAAAAATACATATCATAACCCGCTCACACACCGATACGATGCTGTCCCTCAACACCTCCACAGCATCGGCATCAAAGAACACCAGTTCGCGGTTACATGAAGACAGCACAAATTCATTCATTCATTTGATGTCCCTTGACGAACTTTGCCTCCTTAACAGCACTCCTGTAGGCCTCTAGGTTGTGAGCAAGATGGCCTGCTGCTGATGCGTCCATTAGCAGATTAACAACGATGTCTTGCAGCCATCTTCGCATTGGTCTTCCTCTCTTTCTTTTTCCCATTATGTACCCGTCCAAGACCGTCTTCTCTAAATTATCATGACGTTTAATGTGTCAAAAATATTTCAGTTTTCTTTGTTTAATCCTCTTTACTAGCCAGCCTTCTTCAATATTAAGTTCTTGTAGTATGGATATATTTGTTCTTTTTTGTGTCCATGATATTTGAAGAACTCTTCTGTAGCATTTACAATCAACGGCATTTATGTGTTTCTCAGCTGTTTTGTTAAGTGTCCAGGTCTCAAAGGCATATGTTGCGATGGGAAAGATGCATGCCCTAAAAATCTTATTTTTGCAGTTCTATCTGTTCCTCTCCATAGATTCATTAGTTGTTTTATTTCTGAAGAGCGGTAGATAACCTCCTTTTTTAAATTTCCCTCATTATAGCACAAGTACAAGTACAAATATCTATCACTGAATACATGGCTCTTCCTACTTGTGTTAGCCTTTAGTCTGTCAAGACATTCACCACCGTTACCGGAGTGGTCTTGTATGGTCACAACTTTGACCAGGATTTCCACGGCATTTGTGAAAGATTCTTCTAATGCATCCATCCATGAACTTTATCAAAATAAATGTGGAGGTTTATTTCACAGACTGATTCTCCGCTTACTCTATAAAAACTAAATAATCTTATAAAGCTCTTCAGTCGATTCTACATAAGATTCATACGTTCGTCCTGCAACCAGTTTGCTTGAGTTACCCTGCGAGCATCAAGAATGTTTGATAGTCTGTTGTCTGCTATAAAAGAATGAGTTCAAGTGCTTGAGATCCTCACTTGGCCACGTTGTGAGCATGCGTTGTGTTCGCCAGTGCTGACGTTATTAGTAAGGAGCAATGCTCAATCCGTTGAACTTCAAACTAAAAGCCTTAAAACTGTTGTCCTTCTGTAGAAATCCCATAGCTCAAATCATCAAACTGCCTGTGTTAATTACACAATTTTTGCAAAAATTACCACAGACTACACAAATTACCAGCTGCTTCTTTGGTGTTAAATACACATCTATTACTGATTCATTTGCTGGACTAACAAACCTATCAGTTTCTAACTCGCTACCTTCTAAAATTAACACCTGTAATGTCTCATTCAGCTGCACATTCTCGTCGCTCGGCCAAGAAAATGAGCTAAATATCACAGTTTTTAGTTTTATGTGTGAAGATGTGTACAAAATGTTATTGTATCAAGCCCTCTCAGTTATTTCTATTATCACATTATCTCAGCTATTTCTACTATCATATTATCATACTATCGCAGTTATTTCTAATATCGTATTATCTCACTTATTTCTAATATCACGTTATCTCAGTTATTTCTAATGTTAAACTCTCTTAGCTACTTTCTTTGTTTGTCAGATCATTCTAATTATCTGTAATGTCATACTCTCCCAGCTATTTCTGATGAATGTCAAACATTCCCAGTTAGTCCTGATGTGTGTCAAACATTCCCAGCTATTTCTGATGTACATCAAACATTCCCAGCTATTTCTGATGTATGTCAAACATTCCTAGCTATTGCCGATGTATGTCAAACATTCCCAGCTAGTCCTGATGTGTGTCAGACATTCCTAGCTATTTCTGATGTATATCAAACATTCCCAGCTATTGCCGATGTACGCCAAACATTTCCAGATATTTCTTATGTATGCCAAACATTCCCAGCTATTGCCGATGTGTGTCAAACATTCCCAGCTGTTTCTGATGTACATCAAACATTCCCAGCTATTGCCGATGTGTGTCAAACATTTCCTATTATTTCTAATATCAAATCTTCTCAGCTATTTATCCTAAAATTTCATTGAACACACCTCCATATCTTCCGCGTCAACTAATGAACAAGATCGTGTATCACATGTCCATTAGCGTTACCTGGCAGTTCTCCCCTGAGCAAACCTCCACATTTGATGTCTCTCGTTCTCACAGGAAGTTCACTGCTCGGCGGTGCTTGAATCTTGCTTGTCGAGCCTACATTCAGTCCTCCTCCAAGTCCTCTAGTCAGTCCACCAGTGTTGCTATCTGCTGATCTTTCAACAATTCCATGGATAAGATCTACATTTTGTTTGCCTGCCAATCCTCCATGAATCTCACTACTGAGTCCTATATTAGTTCCGCTCTCTGATCTTCCAAAAATTCTACTGATTTTGTCTATGCTGGTCCCACCTGCCGATCCACCATAACGGTTTATATTTGTGTGTCCTGTATTGCCTATATCTGACAAAAGTCGATTGAGTAGATTTAAAAAGTCATTGTTCGTTGATTTTCCAAAAAATTCATTTGTCTCCCCTTCATTTGCTCCACTGACTGATTCTCCATTGATGACACCTGCACTGCCTTCTCTGCTAAATCCACCTGTTTGTCCCGCAACAAATTTACATGATGAATCGTCAAGCAGTTCGTCTGTATGTTCTAATGTGTTTGTTGATTCCCCAAGAGAATTATATGTGCTCCTCATTGTACTTTCGCTTGTTGATTCGGTAAAACCTTTTTGTGCCTGCTCTCTGTTAGGTATGACCGTTGATTGACCAAATACGGTGTTTGTTTGGTCGTTACCGATTTCACTTGGAAAGTTATCATTCAGCTCACTTGTTTGTGGACCATGTGTGTCGCTGTTTGGTTCTTCATATCTATTTTTCTCTTCCACGATAGGCTGGCTGTTTGATTCTTCGGGGGTTGCACTGACATCGTTGGTTGATTCTGCAACAGATCCATCTATATGCCCCGTTTTAAACTCATTTGTTGATTCTCCATTGAACATATTTGTCTGGCCTACATCTGAAACTCCATTTGTCCGCCCCTTTCCATCAGTTGATTCTTCGGACAACACTTTTGTTTGTGTTGAATCACCATCGCTAGTTGATTCTCCAACAAAACCAAATGTCTGTCCTGCATTAGGTTCATCTGTTGATTTTCCAGAGAAACCAAATGAAGACTGTATATTACTTGCACCTGCTGATTCTCCCGCCACTAAATTTGCTTGTTCAGTAATGGATTCCTGTGTAGTTTCTCCACCAAGCCAGTGTACGTTGTCAGTACTGATTTCTTCTGTCCATTCATTATTAAGTCTGCTAGGTTCTTCTAATCCAGTTTGTTCCGTTATCGCAGTAATGAGACTGTATGCCTGTCTGGACGTCGCTTCGCCTGCAAATTCTTCATCTGTCAGTGATATGCCAGCTTGGCTTGTTGATGCTTCAGAAATTATATTTGGTCCACTTGTTGATTCTTCTACAAGTTCGCTTTCATGTCCACTAATGGTAGCCCAGTCATCAAGATATTCATTTGCCTGCCAATTGTTGGTTTTTCTCGTTGATTCTTCCAGAGGTCCGTTTATATTTGTTGCAGTAGCTGATTCTCCAAGCGCGTTTGTCATTGCTGTAGTAGGCTTATCTGTTGGATTTCTTAGGAATGATTCTATCTGGACAATACCAGGATGGTCTGTTGACTGCTCAAAAGTTCTACTTGTTTGTTCAACAGTTTCAATAGTGGTTTTCTCTGTCAATTGTTGAACATGACCAGTTGCTTCTTCTGCACTGACATTGTTTGTCCATTCTGATTCTGTCTGACCCATCTTGAGTTTCTGTATTGATTCATGTTGTACTTGTGTCTCATCTATGTTGGGTTCGTGTGTTGATTCTCCATGTATTTCTGTCCCATCTATGTTGGATCTATGTGTTGATTCTCCGTCTACTTCTGCTCTATCTTTGCTAGGTTCGCGTGTTGATTCTTTGTGCGCTTCTAAATTATCTGTTTTGGGTTCGTTTGTTGAGTCCATGAACATTTTTTCTGTCTGCTCTTGAATGATCCGATTTGTTGAATCTACTTCTTTCTGTCCTGTTATAGACTCAGTTGTTGTTTCTTCAATTACCCATTCTGTCTGTCCATGAGTGGGCCCACTTGTTGATTCTCCTTCAGTCTGTCCTGCGCTAGTTTCGCTTGATGATTCTTTCAGTTCTCCTGTCTGATCTATGCTGGTCTCGCCTGTTGACTCTTTCAATACATCTTCTGTTTGTTCTTTAACGATTTCGTTTGTTGACCCGCCTGCTACCTCGACAATGCTGTCTCCACTCGGTGATCCTGAAAGAACTTCTTTCATCTTTCCTGTGCTAATTTCGCTTGTTTGTTCTTCTTCTTTGTTAATTTCCTGTGTTGATTCGGCAAATGATTGTCCTTTACTAATGTTGATTTTTAATTCTCCTTTTATCTGGCTTATACTAAATCTGTTTGTTGATTCTCCGGGTGTATCTGTTTGCTCTGTACTGATTCCGTCGTTTAATCCCTCAAGAAATCCATCAGCCTTACCTGTGGCGGTTTTGCTGGCCAAGTCGTCAAGAAACCCTAATGTTTGTCCTGTACTGGTGCCACCTCCTTGTCCTCCACTGTGCTCTTTGGTGAAACTTCCACCCCAGAACTTCGTTACAGGTGATTCACTGAAACCGCCATTAGCGCCCCCAGTAGATTCTCCTGTCCTGTTGACTTCTAAATCCTTGTACTGTCTGTCTGTATGTCCTTTGGTCGGTCCAGTAATTTTGCTGCTACTGTAAATCGAACCTCCTAATATTCCTCCAAGTAAACCACCCAGAAGCCCTCCTGCGCCTGAGCTGGCAGGTAGAATCGACAGACAGACTTCGACTAAGTTCCGCTTTCTTCCTCTCGAGAGGGCGCCTGGAAGAGACAAATAAACAGGTCGGTCTGCAGTCTCACAGAAAGACAAGTCTACAAGGTTGAAAGTGTTGAACAAAGACAAGTCTACAGTGTAACGTAAAAATGTTGAACAAAGACAAATCTACAAGGTAGGGAAAATTTTGAAGAAAGATAAGTCTACAAGGTAAGGAAAAATGTTGAACAAAAACAAGTCTGCAGTGTAATGAAAAAATATTGAACAAAGACATGACTACAGTGTAATAAAAAATGTTGAACAAAGACAAGCCTGCATTGTAATGAGAAAATGTTGAACAAAGACAAATCTACAGTGTAATAAAAAATGTTGAACAAAGACAAGTCTACAGTGTAATGAAAAATGTTGAACAAAGACAAGTCTACAGTGTAATAAAAAATGTTGAACAAAGACGAATCTACAAGGCAGGGAAAATGTTGAACGAAGATAAGTTTGCAGGGCACGGGGAAATTATATCTACAACATTAATATTAAACTATTCATTACCTTAACAAATTTACCAAGGATTTTACTCACGGGACGGACGCTTACGATAGTTTTGTTGTCCGTGTAAGGCCTCGCTATATCTATCTGTTGCCCTGCCGACAGGCCTTGGCGATCATGCTCTTCCACAATTCCTGCTCCGAGTGCTGATTATAAGCTATGCTGGTGCTCTTTGTCTGTGCTATCTACTTGGTCCATCCAGCATTCTCTCTCTCTCTCTCTCTCTCTCTCTGTCTAGCTTGGTCTCGTTTGCCTTCTATCTTTCCCGTTGTCACAATGTATTCTAACTGCCTCGCTGTAGAACGTGTCCTAAGAATTTGGATTGTCTTCTTCTGATTTTTTTTTTATTGTTTGTCTCCTCTCTCAAGATAGAGAAATAGACAAGAAATTAGACTCTTTTGAAAACAAATTCCTAAGGAAAAACTCGGCATCAAGTGGAACGAATTTAAGAATAATGCAGAGATAAGACAGATGACTGAACAACAACCAGTCTCATGGGTGATCAGGAAAAGGAGATGGACATATGTTGGTCACTTGATGAGAAGAAATGATCAGAGAATCCCAAAACAAGCTATCAAGTATCTTTCAGAATCTCATCGTTTGATTTCTTTGTTGTCCGTGGTATTCGTGTATTCGATGCATTCTTCTAAGAAACCACATTTCGTTGGCTTCTAGTTGGCCTTGTACTTCATTAGTGACTGACCATGCCTCGTATCCGTGAAATAAAATTGGCTCGATGTAGGCACTGGGGTACTCTTTTCCTCACTCCCAGTAACAGTGTTTATTGCACAGGATGCTCCTCATTTTCTGAAACATTGTCTTGGTTTAATTATTCTGCTCTTTATCTCAGGCACCTTCCAACTGAAATCAGTAGTGTCCCCAAATATTTAAACTTGTCCACCTGTTTCAGCATTGTTCCGTTTAATGTTATTTTACATTCCTTTTTTTTTTATTTCTGAGATTACCACAACTTCCGTTTTCTTCTTGTTCAAGGCAAGTCCTTTGTTCTTTTTCTTTTACTGCTATGTCCAGCAGTTCTTGTAGTTCTTTTTCACTCTTTGTATATCTCAAGTTGTTTGACCTAAATCCCCCACCCCTTCACTGATATTCCAGGTAGTTCGTCTCATTTTAAAGAGAATTCTTGGGCAAAAAAGCGCCTCTTATTTGGGTGGAAATGCCGTATGTTTACCTATGGATATTATCACATAAAAAAATCAAAATATACTTTACTGAAGAAAAAAACACACACACAATATTTAATTTTACTGAATAGAAAAAAAATCACAAACTAGTTCAGTGGTTCTTCAACTTCTTTCGGGCTCCCCTCACCCTCACTTAACATGAAACATCCCAAGCGCCCCCCCCCTCCCAAAAAAATCATTTAGTTCTGATGTCACCTGCCGCTCCTTTTTCCCTCACTGCCCCTTCGGATCATCCCCAACGCCCAACAGGGGGCGCGGTAATGTCTGCTTTGAGAACCACTGATCTAGATTCTGCCACATCATTTTTTTTTATACAGGGGCAGTAACTCACCCGAACTTTGCCTGTAGCGCCATCCACAAAATCCTTCGCAGAAATCCTCACATTTTTCCGACACATTTTTTGGAGCCAGCTGCCAGCATTGGTAACACAGATGGTTACACGGGACCTGCTTGAACAGGGCGGCCAACTCGCTAACGGGTCAAGAGAAAAATCTGTGTTAGACTCTTATTCACAACGGGGGTTACCTTTACCTACCACATTTATGAGGCAGTTTTTTATGCGAACGTCTACTGTGTTCCTTAAAGCACTGACTCTTGGGTGTATATTGTACCTTGGCGTATCTAGACATGTTTCAGAGACAGTTTGCCTAATATAAGAGTGTTAGGATTCATTTCGACGGCTGATCTGATTGCAGCTCTAGGTCAAAGGGTCACAACCTACTACCATTGCTGCCGATGGGCGTTCAGTATTCGAAGTTTTATTTTGGTAAAATCTCATGAAACGAAAAGTTCAAAAGTTTACAGGTAGCCACTCCTCGAACACAACAAACATTCCATCAAATATCAACAAAGAAAATGGAATAAGTATAATTTAATAATAATTCAATTATTGTAAACTTTACGTCGCTTAATACATTATGGGGTGCATAAAACAGACTAGGATGAGCACTTGCGTCGAACAGTGTTCAGCGCAGAAATATGAAAAGCTGAAAACTGTATTTTGGTGTTTGGGCGCACATAAAACTGAATAGTTTCCATCTTATATTTTGTATTTCTGCACTGGACGCTGAGGCGGTCGTGCAGCCTGGAGCCATATGTGCGCCACCATGTGTAAAGCATTTCTTTCATCCCACCATGTACAAATAGGCAGAAATGAAAACACAAGCAAACAAACTAAAATCTTGTAAATTACAACCATTGACAATCAGCTATAAAAATGAAATGCATTAATCAAGCCGAATATCGCAGAATTCATTAACTAAAATATTTCGTATATTATTGTTAAGAGATCGTTTCAGGGCATCACGTTGCCAGGTTTCTCCCTGGAGAAATTCTAATTCCGTTAACAGACTGATATATGTCAATGTTTTATAGTTTCACGATAGGATCAACAACAAATATTTTCGTCTCCTCGCGTATTTATTCAAGCCAAGATTCACTTTCTTTTCCTGTGAGAAAAACTACATATATATATATATATATATATATATATATATATAATCTTATACCTTATCTTATATTCTTCCCGTGCCGTTAAACGTCACATAGGGCTCGCAAAGTAGTTCGCCAATTCTTCCTGTCTTCGGCAAGTCTTTCAACCTCATCAAATGATTTTATGCCTGTTAATTTGGCCTCTCTTAATAATGTCCTCTTCAGAGTTTCACGTAGTCTGCCTCTTTTTCTTCGGCCTGTTGTGTTCAACTTGATAGCTTGTTTTGGGATTCTCTGATAGTTTCTTCTCATCAAGTGACCAACATATGTCCATCTCCTTTTCCTGATCACCCATGAGACTGGTTGTTGTTCAGTCATCTGTCTTATCTCTGCATTGTTCTTGAACTCATTCCACTTGATGCCGAGTAAATATTTTCCTTAGGCATTTGTTTTCAAAAGAGTATAATTTCTTTTCTATTTCTTTAGTTGTTTTCCAGCTTTCGCATGCATAAATGAGGGTGGATATTACATTTGAATTGAATAGTCTTATATATATATATATATATATATATATATATATATATATATATATATATATATATGAGGTGCAACCAGATAGTTTATCAAACGGGAAGGGGGAAAGAAGTCGGAGAAAGGTAGCAATCACTTACTCGTCCTCATAAAAATCGATACCAGAGAAAGTATCGACTAACTTGGCAGCTGAGATATTAGCATCGTTAAATGTCCGCCTGATCACATTCGTAATCAGTGAATAAAAACTCTTGGGCAAGGGTTCTTGTGCCAGGCTGGATCGTGCACCAACAAGCAGGGACAATACAAACAGGCAGGCCTTTATGTGAAACTGGCGAGAAAAGGTTTGACAAATAATTTTACATAAAAAGGTATGCTTTTAGCACAGATATGCAGAGAATTGGCTGGAATAATCATAAAAATACGTGTTGACCAGAATCCCACAAAAGCATTGAAGTCCTTCTTGGCAAGTCTCAAGGCAGTATCTTCAAGTAACCTGACCAGCTTTTTGTACGTTCAAATGAGGACAGCCAGCGGTTGTAAGGTGAAGCTAAATTTACATTTTAGCTAAAATTTTATAGCTTTACCTATAAATGCACTTGTTCTGCTTCTCTAAAAAAAAAAAGATAAAGATAATCCTTTCATGCCTTAGAGTCACAATTTTACAGAGTGAATTTTCTTCAAAATAGCAATATTTCCACTAAGATCATTTTTAAAAAAAACCCATTGGTATTTTCTAAAATATTGCGAATAATGATGATAATATCGAACATGTGTTTTTAAAATATCATCAGGTGCCATGCCGACTGACGTTGGCTATTATGCTTCTCCAGAGTACACGATCCTTCATGCATGCCATCAGTTCAGTTGGTGATCTCCTCTCACACCATCCCGTCAGACTGTCCAGTATCATTTCTCTTGGCCTTCCTCTTGATCTTCTTCCTTCTATTTTTCCTGTTGTTATAATATTTTCCAGTTCTATTTTCAACTCGAATTGCTACTTCTTACTGCCAGTATAGATGTTTTACAATCCTCAGGTACAAATGTCTATATTGATGTCTTCAAGCATTTTAATAATTTCATTATGTTTCACCTTGTCGAATGCCTTGTTGTAATCAATGAAGCATAAGTAGAGATCTTTCTGTACTTCTAAAGCTCTTTCTGTTAGTGTTCGTAAAGCATAAATTGCATTGTGTGTTCCCTTTCCTTCAACAAATCCAAACTGTTCATCTGCTGTTTCCATTTGTATCTTTTTCATTTAAATTTGCCATTTAAATGTCCCAACCGAAATGATACTATTACTGGAACAAGTCCTTAAAATACGGGACTGCCTCGTCTAATACAGAACGATTTGTCACGTTACTTCAAGTCAAGACTCAAGACCTAGCTAGCAGCTTCTAGTCAAATCTTAAGTCAAGTCTCGTGTCCGTAATTCAGATCTGTGAGTCGAGTCAAGTCTGTAGGTCAGTTATGTGAGTCACGTCTGTCAGTCAGTTCTGTGAGTCAAGTGACTGATGGCTCCTGTTACCAGATCACCGTATTACCAGACCACTATATATAACGGAACAACATCCAATGTTGATGATGCCTTAGGATTAGGCATGTACACCACACGCTGACAGTGGTGACAGAAAAGTACACAATCTTAAAACACTGGACTCTTACTGTCACAACCGAATGCATCCTGGATTAAAGTTACCTGAAACCACAGAAACTACCTTTTATAACATACTGGGCCGTCAGGCACAATATTGCTAACATATTAATCGATTTTTATGAATATAATTTCGGCGACTACAAGATGCCACAGCTGATCACGTACTTCACGCCAATGAGTTGATGTTTCCGCACCCCAAAACTGTTCATTAAGCTCATAATCGTCCCCAAAGGGGAGGCAAGTCTGATTGAGTGATGAAAAAGTACATCTATCATGTTATTTTATATAGCATATGGAGGGCGGGGAAGGTGAATTAGCGGCATCATTCACTGGGGACTTTGAGAAGGTCGGATGGAGAGTGAGAGACACAAAGAGAGAGAGAGAAAGCTGACATTCTATTAGTTGTGTCCCTTCGTTCCCAACGCCTGAGACACTGATTGTCCAAACTGTGATTAGTAAAGCGGCAAAGTTTTGAAAAATAACTTTTCAACGACTGAACCTAAACCTACTAGGGACGGAAAAGCCGTTACTTTCATCTACGAAGACAGTTTTCAACAGGCGGACATGAACAACTGTTGGCACAACCAGTGGTGGATTAGCCGTCGCTCATATTCCCATGCTAACTTTATCAAGAGTTATGTCCCGCTTAGTCCTGTACCGTTTGTGTCATAAAATGACTATATTTGTTGAGTTATTGATCCAGGACATCTAGGCTTACGTCTCTCTTCAGTCTGATGGATAATCCACAGCCAGGCATGATTTTCAGAGCAGTTTATTTCACTGCTGATTTGACCAGCATTTAACAAATAAAGCAATCGTCCACGAAGACAGATCATGCTTAAGGCTCTGTTTCTTTGCCTTAGCGTCTTATCACTTCTAGTTTGACCTTCATTTGTTATTCATGTGACACAGAGTCTCAGCACAGATCTTCTGTCTACGTGGCAAGTCTTTTGCCAGCTTTTGTTCCCAATGGCTAATGCGAGGAAAGAAAAATTGTCCTGGACACTTCAACAAAATTTCTTGTTCTTTTATTTGTTATTTGGTTGCACTTCTGGGTCTTGATCTTTTCAGAAATCTGTCTCATGAAATCTGCTCTGAGGTGCACTTGCCATCCAATCTTGAAATAAACTCCAGCAATTTAAATCTTCCAAATGTTGTCATTCTGGGCAAAAGCTTTCGAGTGCGACAGACCCTCAGAGCTGGTTACCTTGTCCTGCCACTTGATGTCAAAGTACAAAAATCAATATAAAACTAGCACATTCACCAAATGTACGGTACAAGATATATCACAAAGTGAATGTGAAGCAGAAAACATCACAAAAAGCTCAAGATATCTGTTTATTCACTGCTGATATATTAAAAATCCATACAAAATACCAATGACAATTTTGTCATGAATCAAAGAATATTTTGAAAAAACTGGTGTGATTTTGTTTAATGTATCAAAGTTCTATGTTTGTTAATTAACATACACATGCTGTCATATATGTTCATATATGTCAGCATCTGTAAATGCTGGATACAATCACTTTAGCTTGTATCATCAGAAGCAGATGTTAGATGAATCAGTCACAACTACTGTTAGTGAATCACATCTATTGTTAGTGAATCACATCTACTGTTAGTGAATCACATCTATTGTTAGTGAATCTGTATTTCCATGAAAAAAAAAAAAAAACCATTACACTTTAATACTTGTAAGGAAATGAAAGTGAAACCATCTTCATGAAAAACCGTTAAACAGCAAATTCTTTACTGACTGGTCCCCCCCCCCCCCTCCAAAAAAAAACCACGAAAACCATACACAGAGCACTGTCACACAGAACAAAACAATGAAATGGGACTGTAGTTGTAACGTACTTTACAGGCATCATTAAAACTTTGCACCCTGCCCCCAGTAACTTGATGCACTCTCTTAAGAAGACCCTTCCTTTCAGGACTGGCATTCACACATTATTTCTCCTTGCTTTGCTGACCCCTATTTGTGCACCTCGGTCCAGTGTGCCTCACCCTGCAGGCACATGTTCTCCATCACTGGAGGCTATTTTCTTCAGGTAAGGTAAGAGAACACATTTTTGTAGGATTAGACCTAAAAAAAAAATCATAGACAAAACACTCTAGTTAGATTATAGGAAACTACGAGGCTATTTACGATGCTATTTTCTTCAATGTTATTAGGGGCAGGTAACCACTTTAACAGAGAAGTTAACTACAGATGCCATAAATGCATAACCTATAGATTAAGAAGACAGTCCACTACGGAGTTGTCTACCACTAAAACCTAAAGAAAATACTGAAATTTGTTTTCAGTGTTAACTGAATTTCAGCTTAAAAATGCAGAAGCTTGTCTTATCTTTGCTATCAGTGTAGTAATCACCTTCCAAGAAAAGTAAATGATAACTAGAGACAATCTCATAATGCCTTGGTCAAATTAAACATCAGTATAAATCTGTACAAAATGTGTACCATTTTTTTTTTCCAAAATCTGGCATGTGCCAGATCACCTCTGCCAAAAAAAAAAAAAAAAAGTTCTTGACTGCTCCCACTCTGGCATCTTTAGATGCAAGGATGTGATGGAGTTGTAAACACACATTAGAAATCACATATCAGGTAACAGATTCTAGGCCTTATGAGATGTGAAAAATAAGGGTAAACCATCTGCATAAAGAATCATTTAAAAAAATTTGAAGTAAACAAAAAAAAAAAAAAAAACAAGTACAGCTGGATGAGTGAGGTATTTTTGGCTGAATTTAAACCACTGACCTTTGCCATAAGAGACTAGTCCGCTAACCACCACTCATAAACTAAAATAATGTTGTTTTTTTAATGAACCACTGCTCTCCTGTTCTAACAATGCTTGAAAATAATAAAGCTTAATTAGTTGAAAACAACTACCTTTATAAGGCAGATCATGCAGGGTACAATACTATAAATGTGTAAAATGTATTCCTTTCTTATCACAAGAAGACGTTGACAACCATAAGTGACAGAGGTTCTTAACCTGGGGCATTCATTCATACCTTTCTTGATATGGAAACATTTGATGGGGATACAGGACTCTCTTTGCACAATTTTTAAAAACCTTGTTTCATTACATTTTATTTCTGCTGTTCTGTTCCTTGCTAAGCATACGTAAAATGAAACCAACACACTGACATCTTTAGTGGAACTGATGTTGATGATGATTCCAACAGTCTGGTTAGAGGGAGTATGGGGGTAATACTGAACAATGCCCTGCAAGTCTGTAATCATAGAAAATTTAAGAATCCCTGATATACTGTACAACATTAAAAGCTTTTTTTGTAAACAATAAACTTTATCTCTTGTTCAGATAAAGTCCACATGGTAGTAAAAATATAACTATGTGACATGTTAAATCCAAACTGGCACTAATAACCATATAGAAATATAAAATGATTTTCCAGCTCTGTTCTGATTAGAAGTTTCCCATGATTACCAAATAACATTAAAAACACACATTTAAAACCATCTGTAACTACTATGAACCAAATATTTTAAAGATTAGGCTTAAAAAGGTGGAAAAACTGCTTGATTAGTGGAAATCAAGCCTTATGATAGCAATAACTACATGAAATATAAAAACTGCGCTACTAATAAACTGAAACTTTTGAGTTTTCAGGAAAAAAAGATAACATGAAAATAATTATACAGGATTTTAAAATATACTTAGTGAGAAAAAAAAAAAAAGTTAAAACTTGATGTGGCCTTGAAAATGGCACATACAACAAGAAAATGTACTTTTAAAAAAATATTTTACCACTGCAAAAACGTTATCAGCAGTACAGAATAAACACATGCTGATCTGGTTGAATGTGTTCTCCCTAGGCAGTCATAAGTATTAACACCACAACATCATCAATGTTGGAGACAGACAACATAAAACAGAAGCTGGTTTTTAAAAATGCTTTGAAAATGTCCATCATCATCTGAATGGGTAGTATCTTCTTATCTGTCTGCTTATGCCAGGGTAGTATCTTCTTATCTGTCTGCTTATGCCAGGGTAGTATCTTCTTATCTGTCTGCTTATGCCAGGGTAGTATCTTCTTATCTGTCTGCTTATGCCAGGGTAGTAGCTTCTTATCTGTCTGCTTATGCCAGGGTAGTAGCTTCTTATCTGTCTGCTTATGCCAGGGTAGTAGCTTCTTATCTGTCTGCTTATGCCAGGGTAGTAGCTTCTTATCTGTCTGCTTATGCCAGGGTAGTATCTTTTTATCTGTCTGCTTATGCCAGGGTAGTATCTTCTTATCTGTCCGCTTATGCCATCAGCATCACAGGAAGTTTTAGATAATGGTCCAGAGAAAGGTGAGAGGTCTGGGTGGCTGTCATGTTATGTTTCCTTAGCGTGTCTTTCCCCCATCCATCCACTACTTCCTTGGTCGTCCTCACAACTTATATCCATATGTTTTCAAGTTGTATTCACGTGCAGCTGGTTTTCCTAGATTCATGCATATCAAATGTCACAACCACTCAACTCCGAACTTGCCAGAATGTTTCAGGGTGACACAGGTTGGCCTTCACGGGTGGCGTAGGGCTTCAGTGGCATACAGCCATACCATACTTTGCCCAAAACCTAGCAACCCCCTACTTTGCCCTGTTTCCACCACTCACGACAATGAGGCCGGACTTTGTATACATGTACAAAAATACAAGTTTGTAAATGTTTTTTTGTTGTTGTTTCTCATTACCTACTACTATTCTCACTGAATGTTATTGTCGTGTCTCACCTTTCCTTTTTTTCCTTCATGTAAAACGATTCCACAAACCTTCATCAGGCTCTAGTCTGCTAATATCAGTTTTACTGCAGGCAGCAATGCACAGTTTTCATTATCATCTGGACTTATACAACAATTTTGTTTGATTTGGTTTGCCAATAAAATCTCTCCTTTAATCATTTGCTGGATTTATATCCAAGTTGTTTCACAATGTGTTCAGATATATTTCTCCCCATTTAGGTCCATAAGCACACTGTTAGATAAGTGTTTAGGTTCATCACTAGCGTCACTGCCCATCTATCCCCTAGGAAGTATAGGCTGTGGATAAAGTCTCTCCAGTCATCCCTGTTCTTGGATTTGACCTCTACTTCCCTCCATGTGTATTCCTTGTCTCCTCATAAATGTTTAGGCTTCTAAGAAGATTAAATATTTAATTGCAGACTGATAAACACATTGCTAATTTCAGTCACATGATACACATATTTCAGTCAGACTCCAGTCAAGCTGATGAAATCAGTATTCCATACTATCATGTATGCTGATAAACATATTGCTATATGTCATTATTTAGACTAACAAACATATTGCTATATGTCATTATTTAGGCCAATAAACATATTATTATATGTCATTATTTAGGCTAATAAACATGTTGCTATAAGTCATTATTTAGGCTAATAAACATATTGCTATATGTTATTATTTAGGCTAACAAACATATTGCTACATGTTTAGTATATCGGTCTAACAAAAAGTCTGCTACATATTTTACCACTTAAAAAAAGTAAAGATAGTCCCATAGCATTTCAAATGCCGTAGGGGGTGAAGCGTTAGAGACCTCATTATGCTGGGTCATCAGCGTGTGAGGTAGGGTGACCAGTTCCTTTCCTCGCTGCCTTTACTTCCCAGATTTTCTCTGGTACCCATTTTACGAGGCTGGGTCGACCTCAGGGCCGTATTGGTCGGAAAAAAAATCCCGCTCAGCTGGGGATTCGAACCCTCGACCATTTGGTTGCTAGACGAGTGCTCTAACCACTACGCTAGCCGGCCCACATTTTACCACTTAGACTGATAAATACACACAGTTGCATTCAATCAGTTAATCTGATAAATAAGCTGTTGTTTTCATCTGCTATATAAACTGCCCCTCACAAAACTTTCAACCACAGCAGCATGTGCTTCTCCATAGTTTCAAAACAAACAAACAAAACTTGGTTAATATATACAGAACAAGAGTTATGTTTATATGTACATCAAACTCTGGCAGTAAATGGCAGATACAGTTTTAAGAAACCAAAAAAAAAAAAAAAACCATACAAATGTATTTCAAAAGTATGCATATGACACAGTATTAAACAAGAATAATATTTAAATACAACATATATAAATTAACACAGCTAACATTTTAAGCATACAAAAATGTTACCCTCTGCCATAAGTCAACATTTTACAGTATAATGCATACAGGCTTCATTACTCTCTAGTTTCACCACTGTAATTTAAGAGAATTCTCCTAAAATTACTATTACTTCTTAAAATATAATACTATTATATAATTAATTTTGATTACTTTTTATTGGATACTTGAAATAGCTCATATTGTGTGTATATATATATATATCTGGCATGTTAATAAACATTTATTGGAAAGTCTTGGCCCAAGTGCTGTCTTGCTTTTCTAACATTTTGCAAATAATCCTTCATCATTAAGCCAGTACATTTCTAGATTTATTATCTGAGCTCCATAAAGGTCACAGATCTGTTATAGGAGCCATGTATACTTAATACAGGTCATAAATACGTTATGTGGGTCAGGTCAGCACAAGTACAGATCTTTTATACATATCATGTCTGTACAAGACAAGCCATACATCTTTTTACATATCCTGCAAAACTTAAAACAAAACAAAGAAAACTGAAGCTATACTTGTTACATGAGTCATATCAGCATGATGCAAGGCCAGTCATACAGCTATTATATGAGGCTTGTCAGTTTGAAAAGAAAGTCATGTTTTTTTAAATGAATCAAAGCAGCATAACGTAAATCACATATACGTTATATGAATCACATCACATACATATACACACAGGAGTTGTGTAAGCATAAAACAAGCCACACAAGATTTTCTTCAGAGAAGAGATATTGCAAACATCTAATGATGATGATGATGGGTCTAGTCAAGTATTTTAAGCTGCCTTGGTGTATTACAAACTTCGAAACTCAGCGGATGCATCCCAAAACCATTACAATTCCAAAAAACAGCAACAAATTTTAATCTGTGATTGACCATCAAAGCTCAAATGGGAAATTACTTTCACCAAAGGCAAGTTAAGAAAATATGTGTCTTCCAACATATAACTTTTATTGGATGAAGGGAAAATAAGACATCACACGAATAAGGAGTCCCGAGCGGGTGAATGCAACTATATAACTTCAACATCTTATTTCTTTAAACTCTTGATGATTATCATTTACTAATAAAATTGACTAAAAACACAGGAAATACATTTACTTTCCAGAGCATAAGCTTAATAAATACATATTCACTGAATGCCATTAATACACATGTAAAGCTTGATGCACAATCTTAAGAAATAAATCACTTTTCAAACACTGTATGCTTAGAATACATACATTCAAAGACTGTCAATATAAAAAAAAAAATGCACTGTAAAAACTGACGGAAACAAGACACTGCCTAAGCATGATTACATACAATGACAACTTAAACATGAAATTTTTGGTCAAGTGACAGGGTCCAGTTCTTCAGTTTTTTCACCGCAATACTCCTTTTTATCAGTTTTACTCTTCATATTTTCAACAATCCAATTTAATAGTGAAAATCTATCCTTTTATTTTTCTACAAAAAAAAAAAAAAGAAACAGACATATGGAATACTCTGCAGAATGTGAAAACATTCTTGGACACCTTGTAAGAGGATCTTGGCCAATCCGGTTGCAATACGCAGCACATGATTATGCTGATTTCATTAGGAATTAATAAAAAAAAAAAAAAAGACTTTCGAAGAATATAAAATTCTCTGTATAAGCCAATTTTAGAGTGCAACCTCAAAACCTGATAAAATTCATATAAAGTTCACTCCGACTTCCTGTTCTCTGTTTTGTTAGATGACCTTCCATAAGATGATCCTTTATGAATCTCTGTTACACCAACCATCAGCTTCAAGAACAAAGACACTATTGAGAGAATAAAAAGCAAAACAAACACAGTAAACAAGTTACTCTTGAATTTTCTATAAACAATGTACTTCAGTGTTACTGGTATTTGTACAGAAGGAGTTATATTATACCAGAGTTACTTAACAGAGGTCCATGAAGGTCTATAGAGAGACATATGCTATGGTAAAGGTAACATTGTTATGCCTCTGAGACACACAGAGATATGGTGTTAGTGCCCATATTTTCCTTAAACTGCAGCACACTAGAGAGTCATGTGGTCAACATCATGCCTGGCTGCATTTCCTTCCTCAGCTCCAGAAGAGCGGGGTACCCATTTCTACATCTGGGTGACTGGTGTGCCTCCTGCCAGATTTGAACCCCCGACCTTTGCCATGAGGGACTAGTGCACTAATCACTTTGCCACTCAGTTGCCCTACAGACATGTCAGTGCGTAAATACACATCTTCTGTCTCTCTCTCCTCTCCTCTCTTTCTTTCTATGAATCTGAACAAGAAACAAGTGTTTTTTTTCAAGTGTCTGAAATTTAGCTTTTCTATTAATAATTAATATCAATAAATCAACAGGATTTTTAGGTAACAAAAATATTACTTATCAAAACCCTCCTTTATTTTAAATTATACCAGCTTTTCTAAACTTTTTTTCTTTTACTTTGGAAGAACCCTTGAAATAATTTTCAAGCTTTAGGGAATTCAGCACACAAATTACTACATCTACAAGCAGTGCTAATTTAATGTGATAAGTAAGCTGCCAAAATCAAGTTCCAGCAAAAATCATCACTACTATCCAGATTAAATGAAAGATGTGGATATTTTTGCTAATTTTTTTGTCTTAACTCTTGATTTCTTACAAACCAATAGCACCTCTCACATAACAAGTATTGAGATCTTACATCCTTCCCGTGCCGATAAACGTCATATAGGGCCCACATGGTAATTTGCAAAGATTTCCTGTCTTCAACAAGTTTTTCAATCTCATTAAGGGATGATATGCCCACTAAACTTGCCTCTCTTAGCAATGTCCTCTTTAGAGTTTCACGTGGTCGACCTCTTTTTCTTTGGCCTGTTGTGTTCCACTTGATAGCTTGTTTTGGGATTCTCTGATCGTTTTTCTCATCACGTGACTGACATATGTCCATCTTCTTTTTCTGATCACCCATGAAACAGGTTGTTGTTTGCTCATCTGACTTATCTCTGTGTTGTTCTTGAATTTGTTCCACTTTATACCAAGTACATTCCTTAGTTTTTGAAAGAGTCTAATTTCTTGTCTATTTCTTTAGTTGTTTTCCAGCTTTCACATGCACAAATGAGGGTGGATATTACATTTGAACTGAATAATCTTAACTTGGTTTTTGTGCTTATAACTTTTGAATGCCATATGTTCTCAAGGTTCTTGAAGGTCAATGCTGCTTTTGCAATTCGAATTCTAACTTCCATTCTGGTGTCACCATCCTGGTCTATGTAGCTGCTAAGATATGCAAACCGGTTTACTTCTTCAACAGCTGTTTCTTCTATGTATATTTTTCCTTCATGGTTAACTCTATAGTCACTATAGTGAGAATTTCTGGTTACTGAGTTGGGTGCCATAGTCGTTATAGTGACAATTCATTTGTTTCAATAAAACCAACTGGTGTAACATGTAGATTGTACATATTTCGTTCGCGTTTCCGGTGACACTTTTCAAAATGGTGGAAGAGTGCTTAGGTATGAGCGATGCCGAGCGAGAAAAAGGAAGAGAAACACAGAAAATTTTCAATTTTTGACGATGTAGATATGGGTATGGACATGGCCTGTGATCACCCCACTTCTCTTGAATGTATCCTAAGTAGATTTAGACATATTAGATGACTGGAGAAATAGTTAGTAGGTTATTTCAGACATTAATTTAGCGAGAATGCAACATAGAATCACAATATGAGACCGACAAGTAGATCTAGACATCTCAGATGGTAAGTAGTGCATACCTAGACCCAGCCGATGGTGAGCTGGGCACAGTCATTGTCTAAAAACATCACATTACTTCTTTTTTCCTAAAAAACTCTGCATTTATGAAATTTTCATACATTTAGTTATACTTTGAAACGAAGTACATGTAAATACTATTTTATATTCCATTTTACAACTATGCCCACTATACAGATCAGGATCCGCACTTTTTGCGCGGCACGAACGAGAATGTTCGCGTTTTTTTCCTGGGCACGGGAAGAGTTAATGAGAAATTTCATTATTTTTGTTTTATCCTTGTTAATTTCAAGTCCTATTTTACCAGCCAATCTGTTTTTTCTTGCATTGATTTTACACTGTCATTGATAAGAGTTATGTCATCTGCAAAATCAAGATCTTCCAGTTGGGTCTCAACACCCGTTTTACATGTGCAGCATTTTTTCATTATGAAGTCTATGGCAATTCCAAAAAGCAAGGGAGATAATATACATTTTTGCTTCACGCCTGTTTCAATCCTGAACCATTCACTATTTCTTTCTTCTGTGTTGACTGCACAAACATATCCATTGTAGAGGTCTCTAATGATGTTGATAATCTTAGATGGTATTCCATATATTCTTAAAATTCTCCACAATGAATCTCTGTATATGCTATCAAATGTCTTTTTAAAGTCTATGAAGTTCAGGATTAATGGTTTCTGCTTTTCAATATGCTCTTCAAGTATTATTCTTAGAGTAAAGATCTGGTCAAGACAGCTTTTCCCTTTTCAAAATCCTGCTTGTTCTTCTCTCATTGCAGCATCCACTGTATCTTTAATTCTATTCAGAATAACTTTGCAAAATACTGTTGTCACAACTGATAGTAAGGTTAATCCTCTCCAGTTATTGCATTCACTAAGGTTGTTTTTTTTGTGGTATTTTAACAATGATTCCTTTTTTTCTATTTAGAAGAGACCTTTTCTTTTTTCCAAATCTTATTAAACATTCTCTGTAAGTGGTTCATGTTGTCACTGTTAATAGCTTTTATCATTCCGGCTGTTATTTCATCTTCACCTGCAGCTTTGTTGTTAGTCATTAGATTCACTACTGTTTCAATTTCATACAATGTAATTTCATCTAGGTTGACATTTTGTTGTGGGAGTGGTAAGTCAGTTTCAAGGTTTACTAATTCTTTTCGGTGTGGTTGATCAAGTATTTCTTGGAAGTGTTTGGTCCATCTTAGCTTTTGGTCTTTACTTGATGTTAATAGTGTGCCAGTTTTGTTAAGGATTGGTATTTCTTTGGATGCAATAGTACCTGTTAACCTCTTTTGTAAGTTATATAGAGTTTTGCTGTCTCCTGTTTTTGCTGCCTTCTCCGCTTCTTTCACCATATTGTCTATATATTCTCTTTTATCCCATCTAGGTGAACTTTTTACTTTATTGTCTAGTTCTTTGTATGTTGCTTTTGCCAAATCTCTTCCATGATTTGTCTTTACATTCAAAGTATTGAGATACCCTGAATTATATCATTTATAAAGAGAAACAAAAACAATAATTTGAATTAGTGAATAGTTTGGCTGCATAAAGTGCCAAGTACATACTTAAAATAAAGGGGGTTTCGATAAACAGTATGCTTGATACTGTAAACTTCAGAAAAGATTAACTTGGCAGATTTTGAATCTCAGCAGTTCTTCATACTTTCAGTCACAGATTTACCTTGAATCTCAGCATAATGATTTAGTTCTTCATACTTCATACTTCCAGTCACAGATCATCTTGAATTTCAGCATAATGACTTAGTTCATCATACTTCCAGTCACAGATCATCTTGAATCCCAGCATAATGACTTAGTTCATCATACTTCCAGTCACAAATTTACCTTAAATCTCAAAATAATGACTTAGTTCTTCATACTTCCAGTCACAGATTTACCTTGAATCTCAGCATAATGACTCAGTTCCTCATACTTCCAGTCACAGATCATCTTGAATCTCAGCATAAAATGACTTAGTTCATCACACTTCCAGTCACAGATCATCTTGAATCTCAGCACAATGGGTTAGTTCTTTATGCTTCCAGTCACTGATTACATGGATCTCCAGGAGCAGACAAAGATGACTGCCAGAGGGTATAGGAGAGGCAGTAAATCAGAACTGTCAGGATCCATCAAACATCTCCAGGTTATTCTGGGAAAGAGGTTGCTATGCCACTCACCAGGCACTTGATGTAAGAGTCAAGATAATGAGTGCTGACTGACTGTCATAAGAAAAAGGTCATGCAGTCATCTTTGCTCCCAGTCTTCTTCTTCCTCTCCGTGAAACTGTGAGTTGGTGTGTTCTTTGCAGGTGGCATGGCAGCCGTGTTGAGGCACAACATGTCAGATTCAGAGCAGATTACCGCGGCTATTTTTCAGCCCCTTAATGGAGGTAAGGAGCGAAAGGCATGCAATACTTCTTTAGCTGACTCCACCGCCATGGAAAATATGGCATTGCCCGTCCTACTCACAAGGCTAGGCTTGCTACTGGGGGATATCAACTGAGAGGTGGGACAGGGTCTTGATCAGCTTTCTTTCATCATTCTTTTGTTTTCCTTCAACTTCATGCAGCTACTAAGTGAATAACTTACATACGGCTATGCCACCAACCACACAAATAACTTACATACGGCTATGCCACCAACCACACAAATAACTTACATACGGCTATGCCACCAACCACACAAATAACTTACATACGGCTATGCCACCAACCACACAAATAATTTACATACGGCTATGCCACCAACCACACAAATAACTTACATACGGCTATGCCACCAACCACACAAATAACTTACATATGGCTATGCCACCAACCACACAAATAACTTACATATGGCTATGCCACCAACCACACAAATAACTTACATATGGCAACACCACCAATCACACAAATAACTTACATATGGCAACACCACCAATCACAAAGCCCTTCTGTAATAAAGTTCCTGTCACAAATATGCTACCCAGGTACAAAAACAGTGGGAAGCAGGTCAGCACTGCCCAGAAAACCCACATGACCAAATCATTGATCCGAATTGGAATCCTTACAGTTGGGCCAGGAAACTTCTCTGTCTGGAGGAAGCCATCAAAAAGATCATCCTGTAATTAAAAGAACCACTGAAAGAACTCATAGCTTCCTGTATCATCAGTGAAGGTCAACAAAAGTTCATGACCTTGAAGTGAAACAATACAAATGAAAATAAGCATTTACGATAAATTTAATTTATTTTCTGAAAACTTTCCTAAAATAAAAAAAAAAAACAGTTTGAGGGAACTTTTGATGGACAAGTTTCAGATATATAGCACACATTTGTATATCGGCGTACATTGCGTTACAGCATTTTGAAGATACTGCACCATTTTAAAATTACTCATGTTTATTATTTTCATAATGTGCTTTCTTCTTCCAATCGTTTGAACAAGTTGATCTATGTCATATCACATTTATATGCTGCGTGTTTCTGTGTCACATTCTGGCAATTCTCACAAGGTTTCCAATTTTCTCTTTGTTTTTCTTTTGAAATTTGGGCCAATTATAGTAAAATCCCATTATAATGGGCACTATTTATAACAGAGCCTCAGTAACAATGGACCAGGTCTGCAGGTCCTAGCCACACTCCTATATATATATTATTTTGGATATAGCGAACTTTGGATATAACAGACCAGTTTGTCAATTCCCCTGAAGTCAGTTATAATGAGATTTTACTGTAATAAGCAAACAATGGCCTCTAAGTATGTAAATGAAAGGAATATTAGATTTTTTTTTTAGTAGTATTTTTAATTTTACAGTATACTGTTTTCTTTTAGATCTAGCCTATTTTACACTTAAAAGGCTGTAGTGCAAACATGATTTTAGGTTTTACATGCGCAGTAAAAGCTAAAAAAGTGGGATGTGCCTCAATTTATTGTGATGGTTTACTGTGATGGTCTGAGAGTGAACCCACAATATCTTCAAGGTACTGCTGCAGGAGACTGGAACTAAAAACCCGCTGCAGGGATACCAAACGTCAGTGGAATGTAGATATGACCAATAATGCTGATCATCTTGAACAATGAAGATTTACAAAATCTCAGACCACGAATATGAAGAATAATGCACGGTACAAGTCTTCCTCTGTGTTGAATTTCCTATGCTCAGTCATATAAACAAAGAAATAAGTTGCCTCCACAAATCCCATCGTTCCCTGGAGTTTTTCGTAAGTAGCCTACAGTTTTCCATCCATGTTCTTTCACTGGAAGCAAACTTTGGCTCTTAACTCTTCCTGTGCCTTTGGTTGCTATAGTGTCGCTTCTGGTTTTCTGTCATGATACGTACTGTCGCTATATCGATGCTTGGTTTACTTCATTTAAAAAAACCGGTGTAACATTTAGATTGTACATATTTCGTCCGCATTTCCTGTGACACTTTTCAAAATGGTGAAAGAGTGCTTAGTTACGAGCAATGCTGAGCAAGAAAAAGGAAGAGAAACATCGAAGATTTTCAATTTTTGATGATGTAGATAGGGGTATGGACATGGCCTGTGACCACACCACTGCTCTTGAATGTATCCAAAGTAGATCTAGACATATTTAGACGACTGGAGAAGTAGTTAGGAGGTTATTTCAGACATTAATTTAGCGAGAATGCAACACAGAATCACAATATGAGATCAACACGTAGATCTAGACATCTCAGATGGTAAGTAGTGTAGATCTAGACCTAGCTGATGGTGAGCTGGGCACAGTCATTGTCTAAAAACATCACATTACTTCTTTTTTCCTAAAAAACTTTGCATTTATGAAATCTTCATACATTTAGTTATATTTTGAAACATAATAAGTACACGGAAGTACATGGAAATACTGTTTTCCATTCCATTTTACAACTATACCCCCTATTCATATCAAGACCCGCGCTTTTACTCCAGCACCCAACTGAACATCTGCGTTTCTTCCTGTGGCACAGGAAGAGTTAAGTCTTTGTGAAAAATGCAGGTTTGCAGGATGTGTTCTGAAGTCTGAAGACAGTTTTAGCATGAGCAGAGTTTGAGTGGCCTTCATAAAACAAAGAGACTGTAATCTGATTGGTGCAAGTCAGAATGAATAATAGTTTCCCATTGGAACAGTTTAGAAGTTGAGGAAGAATGCAATTGTAAATTTTCAGAAGACAAGTAATACAGGCAACAACAACAAAATTATATGACACCAGCTCTTCAAGTTTTGAAAAACAAAAAAAAAAAAACTCCATAGAACCAAACATTCTTTACCTTCCTCTTGAAGAGCTGCCTAAGCCACTCTGCACATTTCTCTTCGCTGTCAATGGGAACATCATCTATTGGAATACGCCTGGAAATTTTGTAATTTTTAAGTTTCAATTATCACAAATCAAATAAAATAATAATCACATAATTTTCTAAATATGTTTTTATTTATCACTGTTCATTATACCATGCAGCACAATTATGTTTTTCCTATTACAATCTCTGATCAGCTGAGACTTGATAGTTGATATTCTTCTGGAGATCTTCCAACGAGGGACAATGCTGAAGAACGATGCAGCACTTTCTTCTTTTTATCTGCTGCAGTACCTGCATGTGACCTGTTGTTAAATCTTTGAAATTCTTGTTGGCAGTATACTATGATAACAACATCAAAATTATACACTGATCTTTGCAACATAAGCCACTAATGTTATCTCTAGGGTCACCTGATCTATGTGCCTGTGGTGAACAGACATAACACAAAACTTCTTCCAGAGATACAAGCAACAAACTCACTCAAGCAATGGATCTGGCCAGACCACAACTACCTATGGGAAAAGCTGAATGAAGATACTGAGATGAACTACCTCATTTGTGACACATGAAGTTTTTTGGGGGGATTTTTTTTTTTGGATATGCATAAAACCACTGCAGTAATGCTGTGATAACAAAATGTTATGACTATTTAAAACAAAAGTAGAAACAGCGCTATTAATTGTACTTGTTAATGTTCCAATTTTCATTTTTAAACAGTCATAATACATTTGTATTACTCCAGTCCTATTTTCATTTTTAAACAGTCATAATACATTTGTATTACTCCAGTCCAATTTTCATTTTTAAACAGTCATAATACATTTGTATTACTCCAGTCCTATTTTCATTTTTAAACAGTCATAATACATTTGTATTACTCCAGTCCTATTTTCATTTTTAAACAGTCATAATACATTTGTATTACTCCAGTCCTATTTTCATTTTTAAACAGTCATAATACATTTGTATTAATCCAGTTCTAAATCGAGCCAATTTTATATCACAGATGCGAGGCATGGTCAGTCACTAATGAAGTACAACAACGCCAACTGGAAGACACTGAAATGTGGTTCCTTAGAAGAAAGCTACAAATACCACGGACAGTAAAGAAATCAAACGAGGAGGTTCTGAGAGAGGCTGGAGAGACAAACAATAACAAAAGTCAGAAAAAGACAATCCAGATTCTTAGGACATGATCTATGGTGAGGCAATGTAGAATACATTGTGACAACAGGAAAGATAGAAGGTAAAAGAGACCTAGGTAGACACAGAGAAAATAATGGATGGATTAATTAGACAGAATGGACAAAGATCTCCAGCACAGCTTATAATCAGCACTCGGAGCAGGGAGTTGTGGAAAAGCATGATAGCTAACACCAGTCAGCAAGGCAACAGATAGATAAATAGATAGTAATACATTTATAAAAGAGACTGAGGTTGATGAGTGAACAAAGAGGAAGAACCGCTAGAGTGCTTATTAGCCTCTTCTGATTATGTGTTTAAGGTCTGTGGTTATTAAAGGTCAACAATGACACAACTTTGATGTTGATCAAGGATATCTTACATCCTTCCCGTGCCGTTAAACGTCACATAGGGCTCGCATAGTTGTTTGCCAAGTTTTCCTACTCTTGGCAAGTCTTTCAACTTCATCAAGGGATGTTATGCCCACTAAACTGGCTCATGAAGTTTATGGGGCACACTAAATATAAATATAGGGCACACCAAATATAAAATTTAGACACTATGTGACAAACACCTGCTTTAATACAACTGTCAATACTAAAGTGCCAAAATGACTATTTACTGTAATGTTAACATTAATATTACGAGTTAACATTCCATACTGAGTTGCAGACCCAGCTTGAGAAATTTTATTATATTTGAGGTGAAGATCACAACTGGATTACAATCCACATGACTTGCAGGCCAAATACAACAATATAACATCTTTATAAAAATGGCACATGCAAAACATAATCTAAATAATCTGTGTATACTTACTCAGCATGAAAATGAGCTAAAATTGGCCTTCCATTGATGATGCTTGTTAAAGTAGGTGGGTTCCCATTGGCCGGAAATCCCACAGTACAGTTCAAGATTGTTGGAACTTGGAAAAAAAAGAAAACATTTCTTAACAAAAAATAAAATGAAAATATTTATTACAGTTATTTCCAAATTTTCACAGAAATTTATTTGATGTGCCAAAAGTAGACACAAGAAGCAAGTTTTTTCTCATCAATCTCCACAATCAGAGGCTTATGCTGAACTCTATCGTGTTGGCTAGGGCGAAGAAACACAATCATCTGATACTGGAAGCACCACAAAGTTATGGGTTTTGGCCAGCTGCGGTCTGCCAGCCTGCCCTACTGCTAGAGTCATCTGTGCTTGTCACAACACTGTAATACTCTTTGGTTTTCTTCTTTTCTTCTTTTTTTAAATCAGATCTTAACATATTTCCAGAGAGTAACATAAGGTTTTCTTATCTTCTACGTTCTTGACAGGACAACTGTGAAAAGTGTTGTTTTCAAAACTGGAGAAATCATGTTGCACTTCTGTACTGTTGTGCTCACTTTGTGTGTGTGTGTATTTGGGGGGGGGGGTGCAGTACACAGATGCAATACTTGAGCTGAATGACATGGTGGTCAATGATCTGTAGTTGACTGTTTGATGTGCAGTGAACCAACTCCAACTACGTGGTGTCCCCTGGACAGCTGTCTTGAGTGAATAAGGAATGAAACAAAAAAGTGAACCTGGTTCTAAAAAATATGCTGTCAGATGTGTTGGACTAAAAGGTGCAAATATCACAGCCTATGTGCAAACTGTGACACAGTGCAACCAATGCCCCATTCCAGGCAAATGAATAACAAGAAATTCCAAATGAAATTTTTATTGTGACCACTCTTTTTATCACTTTAGCTGAGTTTTCAAAGAAAAAAAAAACTGGGATTAAACAACTTACAATGCCCCTGCAATCCTCGAATGGACGCAACAAAGCCCTTTGGTCGTGGCAGAAGCACATGCTTCAACAATGGGTATCCTTTAGCTTTACAAATTTCCAGACTAGCTTTGTGTTTCTCCTCTGTGAATCTTGTTCCCTCGGGGAAGAGAAGCAACTGAAATATTTTGTACACAGACACTGAATATATTTCTATTCTTCACAACAATCTACTCTTTCATAAGCATGGAAAATGTTTTTACCTCTGCTAGTAAATATGTCATTAATCTAGTGCTAGCTGGTAACCATTTCAAATATATTCTGATCCCAGATTTTTCAAATGCTCTATAACCAAAACTTGACAAGGATTGTTGACCGCATATTCCTCATGTTAGCTCTTTCCTGTTAAATTTTAAAAAGTAAAGTCCTGTTATACAATTTAATTATAGTTTCTTTACCATTTCTTTCTTGACATGCCATTTGCACTTCTGTATTCCAAGACTTACATGAAATGTATATCAAATAATAACAGAATGATAACTATTCTGAATGAAATATTTATTCCTGTACATAATTAATAATAAAAATTTGTTTTTGACACGTCAGGGTAAAAATAAGAGATAAGAATGACATGCACACAAAAAAATAATTTTTTTTCAGTTGTACTCCATTCATTTTTTCTTACATCTTATATCCTTCGCATGCTGTTAACTCTTCCCGTGCCATAGTTGCTATAGTGAGAATTTCCGGTTACTGAGTTGCGTGCCATAGTCGTTATAGTGACAATTCATTTGTTTCAATAAAACCAACCGGTGTAACATTTAGATTGTACATATTTCGTTCGCGTTTCCGGTGACATTTTTCAAAATGGTGGAAGAGTCCTTAGTTACAAGCAATGCTGAGCAAGCAAAAGGAAGAGAAACATCGAAATTTTTCAATTTTTGACAATGTAGATAGGGGTATGGACATGGCCTGTGACCACCCCACTGCTCTTGAATGTATCCTAAGTAGATTTAACTCTTCCCGTACTGCGTAAAAAAACACGGACGTTACATTGGTACCGATGATGTTACATGGCCGAGCGGGTGTTTTCATATAAGGGGGTCCCTTGATAAAATTCATTGTAACAAACAAACTCCTTCATCAACACGTGTGTATCTCATATTAAAATAAGTGGAAATGAAAGAAGATTCCATAAATGAAGTTATTTATCATTAAAAAAAAACTAAGAATAGAAAAAAAAACAACTGTTCTGAAAAGCTGGAACGATTTTTTGGCGCTAAAAATATTTTTTAGGGCTGAGCACTAAAAGCAAAGTTTTACATACCTGAAATGTGCCAGAATCCAATGCAGAATGTTTATATCGGTATAGAAATATTGATAATTGCGGATGCTTTTGATATCCAATAAATCTAACAGGTCTACAGATGTGAAAAACACATTTAGTAAGCTAGGTCTAGTCGGTCAGTATGACCACTCTACCAACCAACCTCGAAAAAAATAGAACAATTTACACTTAAATTGATCCACTTCTTCATTTCCTTTCTTTTCCAGCGTGACCAGATACTAAACTAGCTAAACTTTGGCCTAGAAGAGTTCTGTTTGGCTAAATGAAAAGTTGCATAGAGTTTTCAATGAAACAAATCAGAAGACTTAAAGGGTGGCGTGGGAACCGATGGTAAACCGCAACTGGACTTAAAGGGCGGTGCGGTACGGGAAGAGTTAAACATATTAGACGACTGGAGAAATAGTTAGTAGGTTATTTCAGACATTAATTTAGCGAGAATGCAACACAGAATCACAATACGAGATTGACAAGTAGATCTAGACATCTCAGATGGTAAGTAGTGCATATCTAGACCTAGTCGATGGTGAGCTGGGCACAATCATTGTCTAAAAACATCACATTACTTCTTTTTTCCTAAAACAACTCTGCATTTATGGAAATTTCATACATTTAGTTATACTTTGAAACATAATAAGTACACGGAAGTACATGTAAATACTGTTTTCCATTCCATTTTACAACTATACCCACTATACAGATCAGGACCCATGCTTTTTGTGTGGCACGAACGGGAACGTCTGCGTTTTTTTTCTTGGGCACAGGAAGAGTTAAACATCACATAGGAATCACATGGTAATTCTCCAAGTTTTCCTGTTTTCTGCAAGTTTTTCAATCTCATCAAGGGATTTTATGCCTGCTAATTTGGCCTCTCTTAACAATGTCCTCTTTAAAGTTTCAAGTGGTTGACCTTTTTTTCTTTGGCCTGTTGTGTTCCACTTGATAGCTTGTTTTGGGATTCTCTGACTGTTTCTTTTCATCATGTGACCGACATATGTCCATCTCCTTTTTTCTGATCACTCATGAGACAGGTTGTTGTTCGTTCATCTGACTTATCTCTAGGTTGTTCTTGAATTTGTTCCAATTTATGTGGAGTATTTTCCTTAGGTATTTGTTTTCAAAAGAGTCTAATTTCTTATCAATTTCTTTTGCTGTTTTTCAGCTTTCACATGCATAAATGAAGGAGGATATTTACATTTGAATTGAATAATCTTAGCTTGGTTTTAGTGCTTATAACTTTAGACTGCATATGTTCTCAAGATTCTTGAAATTCAATGCTGTTTTTGCAGTTCGAATTCATTCATTTTTTAGATTAGCAAAAAAAAAAAAAAAAACCCAAATTTCAAAAGAATAACTAAACTTACGGTGACATAATATCCCTCAGGATAATCTGTAGCCTGCTGAAGGTCTTTCTGTATGATCTTCTGGTCATGATCCCACTCGCGCTTCAAGAAAATGCTCTCTGTAAAATACCAGGCCCAGCCAATGAGCGGCACATACTTGAGGAGTTGTTTGCCGTAAATCTTTGTGTTCTGAAATATGTTCAACTTCAAGCTAAAGGCCAAAATTTAAAAATACATTTTAATTACTTTCCACTGCATTGTGTCAGTGACCGCACATTTGTGAACTATACGCACAATATTATACTTTTTAAAAAATTCTTCAGTCTATTCTGCTTTCTCAGTTTATACATTCAGTATATTTTGAACAACACAATAAAAGTATACATTATAATTAATTATAATCTTGGCATATAAAGACAGCCCTTATTTCATTATTTTGTAAGAAAACCACATAGTACATTATGTGACACAAAGAATACACTGGTGACTCATAATATACATAAAACCATAACTATATAAGAAATTTTTGACACATATTTCTGCACCTAAACAAAACATTTCAACGAAACATTAAGAATATGGGTAAAACTCTCTCAAGTCAGCACAAGGACAAATGAGTGCACCTCAGAAAGCTGAGATGCTTGGCACGTTGAAGAAGATGGTACTTCAGTTTCAACTAAGAGATAAATCTTACAAGACTCTCTGGTCTGTATAACAGCAAGGACATTAATGAACTAGAGCAGCCCAAAAACAAAACTTCTGAGAAATAAATCTTACAAGACTCTCTGGTCTGTATAAAATAGGAAAAAAGTAGGAGCAGCTTTATTACTTAACGATTACAAAGTTGTGACGTTTCAGCGTGAGCCTTAATCATACAAAAACATACAGGACGAAGAAATAGAGAGAGGAGATAAAGTATAGATTCACATGAATACTAAAAAAAAAAAAAATTTTTTTTAAAAGAGTACTTAGCTGTAAATTGCAAGGTGTGGCTTGTCCGGCGGTGTGTGTCAGGAATGGATCTAGTGGGATGTGGAGACTGTTTAAATAGAGACCTGTGACATGTGGTCAGTGGGTTGTAACTGGGGGTGGTGGATGGGAAACCGGGGAGGGGAGAGAGAGTGACGCAATACCGACCTAGCTAGGAGAAATTGAAACAGATGATTGGGGAAGAGGGGTTGCAGAGTGATACTGTGAGGAAGTTTGAAAAGTAAGAAGGGGTGGATTTAGTGGAGAGGTACTATAATGATTGAAGAAGATGATGTTACGTGTAACTAAACAGCGAGTTTAGCCCATGTGGTTCCAGCGTCCCATAATTTTGAATGCAGCGGTTCTCAAGTGCCAGGCGGCTTGTGTCATCTGTGTGACATTGTTTAATGGCTGTTACCAGAAAATCAGATTTGCCTCTGTGGTTGGGGCCATTGAAATGATTTGGGACTGGTTTCGAAGCATGCTGGGCGATGTCATACAGATGTTTTTGCATGCGGTCCCCTAATCTGAGGCCAGTCTCACCGATATATGTTATCCTGTATCTTTTGCAAACGATGACATATATCACATTTCGGGACTCTCTGGTCTGTATAACAGCAAGGACATTTATAAACTAGAGCAGTCCAAAAACAAAACTTATAAGAGATAAATCTTACAAGACTCTCTGGTCTGTATAACAGCAAGGACATTAATGAACTAGCAGTCCAAAAACAAAACTTCAGACAGGGAAAACATCCATTTAAGTCTGACAAGAAAAGTTCCCCAGTTCAAGACTTCTTCTAGTAAGATTTATCTCTTCAAGACTTATGACTGAATGTGGGAAGGCAGCTGAAGTTTATAAATACTGAGTTTATTGATGGCAGAAAAAAAAGTCAGTTTCCAAATGTGTTTCAGTTGATATAGTGGCGACATTGGAAATGATACAGAAGTATGAATGGGGACAAAGCTCATTCTTAATTGCATGTAAACTATGTTTCAGGATATCAAATGATAACATCACTGTGAATGAGGCTGCTTGTATAAATTAAGCTATGTAAAGAAAAAACATACATGAAATGAATGATAATAGCATAAGTATGCTGGAAAAGCTATTAATACTGTTCTTTAGTACTGCACATGAAACTCTAAAGAGGACACTGTTAAGAGAGGCCAAATCAGTAGGCACAAGATCCCTTGATGAGGCTGAAAACCTTGCTGAAAACAGGAAAACTTGGCGAAATACTATGTGAGCCCTATATGACATTTAATGGCACGTAAAGGATGTAAGATGTAAGTATGCCTGGTGTATTTTTGGCTTGTGTGTTTGTGATGCAGAATATGCTGAAGGGTGGAGAAAGGTGAAGAACGGTGGAGACGGGTGGAAAGAGGTGGAGAAATGTGGTGGTAGTGGTTAGTCCAGCATGTCAAAACTAACTTCTTCTTCTTTTACATCCCTGATGATGCTCTCTGCAACCACAGAGGTGAAGGTGCTCAGGTACAGCACAGTGTTAGACTGGAGGTGATTTATGGCGGCTATTTTATCAGTCCTTGAGTGCAGCAGGGGCTGTACAATGCTTCTTTAGCACCTTCATGGGGAATGGTGATCTCTGCCCTGTCAGTCAGGCTAGTCATGTTACTATGGGTACCAACAGAAAAGTGGGACACTATTAGTCAGCTATGGTTCATCAACCCGGATGCTAGCACATCAGCATGATATAGGACTCACTTACTGCAAAATCAGACAGTGTCTTCACCCCTTGAAAAATTACTTACATGAAGGATTGTGGAATGTATCAATTATGCAAGTTTGAGGTCTGTAATATGCATACTTCTCTCCCTATAACAAATCCCTACAGTGGCATGACAACCTGGAAGAAGACCTATGAGGCCTCAGAGCAGACAGATGGCGGGAAAAGACTAAGAACAGAGAGGAAGGGAGACAAGTCTTGCTTGCAGCAATGAACCGCAATGGCTCGAAAAGCTGAATGAACGAATGAACATAACAAATCCCTGAGGTATCCATCATCCTAGTCACTTGTGGCTGACACTTACCCCCAACATCTGGAGTCTCTCTGACAGTGACCATGCAACCAGCCAATCAATGTCATACTTGTGGTTCATTATACACAGAGTATGCTCCTTTCCAATAAACTTTAAATCTTCGTCTCCTATATAAGCTATGATGTCAATCTGTGACCACCACTGGGCTAGGAATGTTAACTCTGTGAACACAACAGTAAATAAATGTCAGTCAGTGGTATTTAATAGAGATAAGGCAGATGAGCGAACAACAACCTGTCTCATGGGTGATCAGAAAAAGGAGATGGACATATGTTGGTCATGTGATGAGAAGAAATAATCAGAGAATCCTAAAACAAGCTATCAAGTGGAACATAATTGGCTGAAAAAAAAAAAGAAGTCAACCACATGAAACTCTAAAGAGGACATTGTTAAGAGAGGCCATTTTAGCAGGCATAACATCCCATAATGAGGTTGAAAAACTCGCAGAAAACAGGAAAACTTGGCGAACTACCTTGCGAGCCCTATGAAACGTTTAACAGCACAGGAAGAAGTGCCAAACTTTTACAGATCTATGCAATCAGAAATAGCCACAGGACTCGGAACTAAGGTAGAAGCTACAGGGCTGGCAGGAAGACCCAGAGAAGACTGTGGACTTCATCCTGGCAACTGGGCTTCTGGTTTTGCATGAACAAGAACTTGAATGCTGAAGAAGCTAATCTCTTTGAAAGCCTTACTTGGCACAAGGGCATGCACTCCACCACCTTTGATAAAAATTTCTATGGACTGGAAGGCATTGACAGCGTGGATAGACCCCACATTTTTTAATTCAAGAAGGAGCACCGCGATAAATTCAGACACCCCCATCTCAAACTACAAGCTGGGAGTGGGGGATGACTTAGCTAGATGGACAATGTACATATCATGGCCAACAAACCAGAGCTGGTCAAGACCCTGTTCAAGCTCCTTGGATGAATGCAAGAAGCCCTCTACTATAGAGAGTGAAACACAACTATACAGCTCCTAGATCATCATCGCTATGACATTCCAACCATCTGTACTGACTAATAATGGTGGTAAGGGGGCATCCATCATTTTAATGTTTGACATTTTGAGCAGCACCTATGACGTAATAATGTGAATTTCATGCAAGAAAAAACAGATAGCCTGTCTTCACTGGCTAGCAAAATAGGACTTGAAATTAACAAGGACAAAACAAAAATAATGAAAATTCCTATCAATCAAAATGGAAAAATACACATAGAAGGGACAGATATTGAAGAAGTCAATCAATTTGCATACCTTGGCAGCTACATAGACCAGGATGGTGACACTAGAAAGGAAGTTAGGATCAGAATTGCAAAAGCAGCATCAATGTTCAAGAATCTTGAGAACATATGGAATTCAAAAGTTATAAGCACAAAAACCAAGTTAAGACTATTCAATTCAAATGTAATATCCACCCTCATTTATGCATGTGAAAGCTGGAAAACAACTAAAGAAATAGAAAAGAAATTAGACTCTTTTGAAAACAAATGCCTAAGGAAAATACTCGGCATCAAGTGGAATGAATTCAAGAACAATGCAGAGATAAGACAGATGACTGAACAACAACCAGTCTCATGGGTGATCAGGAAAAGGAGATAGACATATGTTGGTCACTTGATGAGAAGAAATGATCAGAGAATCCCAAAACAAGCTATCAAGTGGAACACAACAGGCCGAAGAAAAAGGGGCAGACCGCGTGAAACTCTGAAGAGGACATTATTAAGAGAGGCCAAGTTAACAGGCATAGAATCCTTTGATGAGGTTGAAAGACTCGCTGAAGACAGGAAAAATTGGCGAACTACTTTGCGAGCCCTATGTGACGTTTAACGGCACGGGAAGGATATAAGATATAAGATAAGATATGACGTACTTGGGAAAGCCTTTGCTTCTTTCCTGCTGATAACCTTGTCTTTCACTGCTAGTTCTTTGAGCACTTTGGCTGTTCTTTGGTTGTGTCACATATGAATGTCCTGGGCTTATTGAAACTTTGCATGCCACCAGTGCAGGCTCCAACGTTGGCCTTTCACTGCAGAGTGGATGCTCTGCATTGGGATACCATTTTCCAGATATCTTTCTATGTCATTTATTTCTACAGTATCTCTTTCAAAGTGGATGGATCAGCCTGGACACAGGTTAGTTTGTTACTTCCCCTCATTCCGGGTGCCACAGTTTGAGTTGAAAGTGGGTCCCGTGGAGGTGTAACATCCAAAAAGAAATTATTATTTCGCTTGCTGTGGGAACTAATGGAAGCCACTACAGACCTGATGCCCATGTTTCAGGATCTTCGAAACTAAATGCTGCGGAAGATGGAGGAAGAAAGTAAGAAATTTAGAACTAGTCTGATACAGTGAGAACTAGTTGGAGTAAGGAGAATTTTTCAAACAAAATAAATATAGACCAGTTATGCCATGAAGGCATTTAGAGGATATAATGTTAGCGTCCATATTTTCCCTGACCTGTCAACACAACAGAGGGTGATGTGGTCAGCATCACATGCGGCTTCCCCAGCTCCATAAGAAGCCAAGTACCTATTTCTACTGCTGGGTGACTGGGGCACCCCCAGCCAGATTCAAACCACCAGGCTTTGCCATAAGAGACCAGTGCACTAACTACTCTGCCACTCAGGAGTCCAAAATTTTTCAATTAACAGTATAAAATTTTTAAAAATAATTTCATTTGTTTTTCCTTCTCTTTTCAGAAAACTCATAACTCTGAACAAAAAACAAAAAAAAAATTCAAACCACATAATTAAAAAAAAAAAAAAAAGTTAATATATACTTCCAAATGCGTAAATATGAAATACTTACGTGACCAATGAGAATAAGCCAAGTGAACGTTGATTTTACGATAAAGATGTCGGTTGAATGGCCAAATGATACAAGAGCACAACATCAGGAATGTTACAATAAGCCCAGACATAATGAAGATATAGGCCAAGACCAAATGGACCAGAAGCAATGACTTGAACTGTTGAAATATACCCATCTTGGCAATTTGTAGGTAGAACTAGTCTTGGAATATCTGAAATGAAATAAACAGCACAGTGTGAAACTAACACATGTAAAACATATTATGGACTTAAGGATGAAATAAGTTAGATGTGACAATAGCTGCAATGACGGGAGAGAAGACTGAATTTCATGACTGAAGACTGCACCAGATTGTGAGGACCACCAGCTGGGATCTACAATAATAAACACACAGAGAAATATCAACATCAAGAAATGTTGTTGGTCAGTGTTTCAAACTAATTAACTTCAGAATGTCTGAGGACAATCCAACATGGTAACCCTGTCATGCCTTAGAGGCACATAGGGATATGGTGTTAGTGCCCATATTTTCCTTGACCTGTCAGCACACTAGAGGGTGATATGGTCAGTATCACGCCTGGCTGCCTTTTCTTTCCCCAACTCCCGAAGAAGTTGGGTACCCATTTCTACAGCTGGGTGACTAAGGTGCCGCTGGCCGGATTCGAACCCCCGACCTTCACCATGAGAGACCAGTGCACTAACCACTTCGCCACTCAGACACCCACGGACAATCCAACATACCGCTAGCAAAAGCAAAACATAAGACACTGACAACTTGAGAAGAAAAGTATATAACCAAAGTAAAACATCATTTAAATTATATATATTACCTTGCAGCTACATAGACCACGATGGTCACACCAAAAAGGAAGTCAGAATTGCAAAAGCAGCAATGACTTTCAAGAATCATGAGAACATTTGGCACTCAAAACCAAGTTAACATTATTCAATTCAAATGTAATATCCACCCTGATTTATGCATGTGAAAACTGGAAAACAACTAAAGAAATAGACAAGAAATTAGACTCTTTTGAAAACAAATGCCTAAGGAAAATACTCCATATAAAGTGGAACAAATTCAAGAACAATGCAGAGATAAGGCAGATGAATGAACAATAACCTGTCTCATAGATGATCAAAAAAAAAAAAAAAGAAGATGGACATATATTGGTCACATGATGAGAAGAAACAGTCAGAGAATCCCAAAACAAGCTATCCAGTGGAACACAACAGGCCAAAGAAAAAGAGGTCAACCACATGAAACTAAAGAGAACATTGCTAAAATAAGCCAAATTAGTAGGCATAAAGTCCCTTGATGAGGCTGAAAAGCTCTGCAAAAACAGGAAAACTTGGCAAACTACCATGCAAGCTCTATGTGACATTTAATGGGAAGGATGTAAGAAGATGTAAGAATTAGTAAATATAAAATCAAAGATGACTACAACACACTTCTAAAAGATGACATGTCACTATCATTGGTTTAAATGGGTCCTAAAATTTCTAAAAACATCCCAGATTTAAAAAAAACAAAGTCTTTCTTGTCTTTGCATGCATTTGCAGTTTAAATCTCTGTGTGTGTGTATGTGGGTGGGTGGGGGGGGGCATTAAGATTTGGCAATTAGCAACCCATAGCTGATATCCCAGCATCAGGGTTGGCAGACCACAGTTGGCCAAGACCATGTCCCACCTCTCAGAAGCTACTCCTAGTAATGGCCTAACCTGGGTCATGAGGCATGGATCACCATAGTCCCAGTTGTGGTGGAGTCTGCTAAAGAAGTATTGCACATGCCCTGCTTTTTAACTGCAATCAGCACTGAAAAAAATAGCCACCATAGCCCACTCCCAAATCAACATGATGCTGTGTCTGATGATCTTCACTGAAATGACTGCAAAGAAAATCAGCTCACAATTTCAGGGAGACTAAATCTGCAGATGCATCTCTTGGATACGTTAAATGACTTAAAAACATTTTTTTTTATAGTTCCTATACAGAATTGACCAAAAATAGCACTAAGATGGACACCACAGGGGAGCAGAAGTAAGGGTAGACCAAAAGAAACATGGAGAAGAACAACAGAAAGGATGTTGAGCAATAGAGGGCTCATCTGGGCAAGAGCAGAAAAAAAGGCGAAAGACAGGCATTTGTGGAAAACCCTTGCGGAAGCCCCATGTGCCCTGGGCACTTAAGGTTCAGAGAGATACAGAATTGGCCAAATTAACAGGCATAAAATCCCTTGATGAGATTGAAAGACTCGCCAAAGATAGGCAAAATTAGCGAACTACTTTGCAAGCCCTATGTGACGTTTAACGGCACAGGAAGGATATAAGATAAGATATACAGAATTGTACAACTCTGCTCCTTGTTCACCAGTCAGTGAACAGTGAGATAACTCTGTAGGCACTACAATCCACACTGTTTCTGCTCTCGTTCAATCTTTTTAGAAAACATCTCTCAACACACCAAATGCTCCTTAATTTCACAGGAAAAAGGAAGATGATAAACAATTATAATTCTCCTCTTGGTATCATCTTCTTCTTCTTCAGTATTACAATTTTTGGCAAAGAACATACCACATTTTCTGTGAGTTGAGAACAAGAACATGGCAATTGCATGTACCTGAACTTGTGTGCCACTTTCGAGTCACGGTTGCTTGGTGTAAGGGCTGGTGCAACCTTCACATTCTAACTCAGTAATTTTCTTTAGAACAGTGATTACCAACCTAACGGTCAGTCTGAGATTGGCTTAATGTTGCATTATTATGAAGTGACATTTATATATAAATTCTGGTGATTAGTAGCAAATTTACATCATGTTAATGGCAATGAAATAGTATTAAATTAAATTTTATTGAAGTTAAATATTTTATAAACATCTTTTTCATGCATTGTGAGTCACTTTAACATCTTTGGTTTAGTGGGTCACTTACCATTGCTGATTTAAGATTGCTGATTGAGGTTTCACTGTTTGTTTGGTATTGTGATCAAAACAGGTTGGCAACCCTGCTCTAAAGCTTTGTGAGGTTAAAGTCCTTTTTTAATATACTTGGGAAATATAATTCAGCGAGATCTTAAGTTCTTTTGGTTGAGAGTGTTATCCGCTGCACAGAAGTGAACAGAAATACTAATTATAGTCTACAAAACTTTCTTTTTTTTGTCTTACATCATTATCACGTAGGCGACATGTCGATAGACATCGGAGAATACGTTTCTCCAAATACATGATGCTCTTTTTCGGGTTAGCAGTAGGGAACCAATGAACATGACATAAAAATCTATTCCTTTTGTTGTAGCGTGGAATACAAACTTCAGAGATGTTGCTACAGAATATCCCAAATAAGTTTCCAACTAGAACAAATTCATTACGCTGTTGCATTTATCTAATACATGCAGTTGTCAAGTGCAGCCATAACATGATACATCCCTTCTTTAGATATTTACTAAGAAAGTAAAACACTGTTTTATATATGTCCGCTGTTGCAGATTATACTGACTACTCACCATTACCTTGACGTAAACTAACAGTTCCGCTGATCAGACACTAAACATGATGAATGTTTACGTAAAGAAACTAAAGGATGGACTCGACAACTCCTCGTGTAGTTTCATCAATCATGCCATCGTCCTAGCCCACCGCTAACCTTTGACCCATACTTAAATATGATGTCGTAATGCCTTGATATAAGTAAGTTAAAATATTCATCACAAAATGTCCACTATAAATGTATGGTGGTGTACACTGTTCAAATTCTTACTTTATACAAAACATTCAAAAACTGTGTGATATTGTATTGCGACAATAGTGATGATGCAACGCAAAGCACATGTTGCAATATTATTTGTGTATCGTAGCGTGCTCAAACAAGGTGGCACAATAACAATTTCACGATAATATGAATATACAGCGTAAATAAAGCAATAAATAAAATATCAACATATATAAATTATATTCAAATTCTTTTTTTGCAATGAGCTACTGTGTTATTTCAAAACCAGCTGAAAAAATTTACTCCATTATGCCCTGCTTCCTATGGAAAGTGTCTGTCTAATTGATAATGAAGGCAGTATTTGTCTTCTGCTCATGGAAGATCCGCTAGTGTGGGTAGAGACTTCAGATTATAATTAGTTTTCGAAAATTGTTGTGATTAGATTGAAAGTGTTCAGCTTTCTTCACACAGATTCAGCCGATTGGAGCTGTGAACACGTAATAAGGTGCCAAACTCCATAATTAACCGGTTAGTAAGATTAACTACTGAATTATATTGACATGTGGAATATATTGAATTGTAAAACAGGCTTCATTTTAGTTCACAAATACCGTCGGTGATGTTTCAGCGGGTTTTTTCTTTCATGGAAAACATATAGGCGGGTCAGACTTCCCTTCTCAAAAGAGACTTCTGAACTAGCATTTATTTTAACTGTTTTAAAAAAGGTCCCACTGGTATGTCTAGACCCTCCAGTACTTAACATTAAGTTGAAAGTCAGAGCGTTACAATCGCCTGCTTTCGGTTCCAAAATGAAGCCGTTCTTGTGTTTTAAAACTTTAAACTACCACAGATTTCTCCAGTACCAACACATACAAGCTGTGCCCGAGTTACGACTGAGTTACGTTCCGACGACCCCTTTGTAACTCGGTTCTGATGTAAGCTGAATACTTCCTCAAGTGACTTTGTTTTCAACTTATCTTTGTTATTATTGCAACTTATCATCAGTGTCTTAACAAATCCGTTCTTTGTTTTAGAGGACTAGAAAACATGAAGCAGTAAAGATCAGACACCTTGTGAGATTTCAATTTATATATATATATATATACAGTTTTTTTTTCCGACCAATACGGCCCTGAGGTCGACCCAGCCTCGTAAAATGGGTACCAGAGAAAATCTGGGAAGTAAAGGCAGCGAGGAAAGGAACTGGTCACCCTACCTCATACGCTGATGACCCAGCATAATGAGGTCTCTAACGCTTCACCCCCTACGGCATTTGAAATGCTATGGGACTATCTTTACTTTTTACTTTATATATATATATTTATCTTATATCCTTCCCATGCCGTTAAACGTCATATAGGGCTCACAAGGTAGTTCGTCAATTTTTCCTGTTTTCAGCGAGCTTTTCAACCTCATCAAAGAATTTTATTTGGCCTCTCTTAATAATGTCCTCTTTAGAGTTTCACATGGTCTGCCTCATTTTCTTCGGCCTGTTGTGGTCCACTTAATAGCTTGTTTTGAGATTCTCTGATCGTTTCTTCTCATCACGTGACCAACATATGTCCATCTTCTTTTCCTGATCACCCATGAGACTGGTTGTTGTTCGCTCGTCTGTCTTATTTCTGCATTGTTCTTGAATTCATTCCACTTGATGCCGAGTATTTTCCTTAAGCATTTGTTTTCAAAATAGTCTAATTTCTTGTCTATTTCTTCAGTTGTTTTCCACCTTTCGCATGCATAAATGAGGGTGGATATTACATTTGAATTGAATAGTCTTAACTTGGTTTTTGTGCTAATGCCATATGTTCTCAAGATTCTTGAAGATTAATTTTGCAATTCTAATTCTAACTTCCTTTCTGGTGTCACCATCCTGGTCTATGTAGCTGCCAAGGTATGCAAATTGATTGAATTCTTCAATATCTGTCCCTTCTATTTGTATTTTTCCATTTTGATTAATGGGAAATTTCATTATATTTGTTTTGTCCTTGTTAATTTCAGGTCCTATTTTGCTAGCCAGTGAAGACAGGATATCTGTTTTTTCTTGCATGAAATTCACATTGTTACAAATAAGAGTTATGCCATCAGCAAAATCAAGATCTTCTAGTTGGGTCCCATGTACCCAGTCAATACCTGTGTTACCTGTGCAGCATTTTTTCATTATGAAGTCTCTTGCAGTTCCAAAAAGCAAAGGAGACAGTATATATCCTTGTTTCACGCCTGTTTCAATCTGGAACCATTCACTCATCCCTTCTTCTGTTTTGACTGCACAAAAGTATCCATTGTAGAAGTCCTTAATGGTGTTGACAGTTTTAGAGTTTTATATACATAATATATAAAACAAGAATTGGAAAATACATATAAAAAATATCAGGTGCCAGCTGTGTTGGTGCTTCCATCCTCCCTGCACATACACACGTGTTATGTAAACCAAACCAGTGTTTGAGCCATTGAAATCAGCCCTTGAAAATCTCATGTTATTCCTGTTGTGTCTGTTCTTTTGAAATGCTGTGCACTTTCACTTGAATTTGAATGGTCATTAAAAGATAACTACTGCAGTAAAACTGGTTCTAGTAATAAATGCAAATAGAGGTATATGGCACAGTTTTACAGAGTGAGAATAGTGAGAAAAAACAAATAGCAGAAAGCATGAGAGTAAGATGAGAATGTATAAACGAAAAAACATACAACATCCAATATTTCAGCGTGAGCCATTTTCAAGGATTACAAACACAAATTACATATAACTAAAAGTAAATGGAAAAACTTATCTTTGTGGCATCCCCCCTTGTACAGAACACACCAGAATGTGTCCTAGAGATGAGACTGGGAGACCACTATAGGATAGCAGATACAACCAATCGGATGTCAGCGGCGGTGGAAAGGAAAGATGCGGTAGGGGCACAGGAAAGAGACCAGGAGGGGCAATAAATGCCAACCACAGAGGCAAATCTGATTTTCTGGTAACAGCCATCAAACAGTGTCACGCTGATAACACAGGTCGTCTAGCACTTGAGAACCGCTACATTCAGGACATGGTTTGAACTCACAGTTGGTTCTAAGGACTGTTATAGCCGGAGGTGGGGTGGGGGATAATCTCTCCACTCCATTTAAATGTCCCCAAGGTATGCGTCTCAAATAGCCTCTAACAGTCCACGTCCAGCTCCTGACCTTCTTGTGGAGGAACTGTTCAAACTGACAGGAGAAGGGGTGAAGGCGAATATCTGGCGCCTGAAAACCAGACACTTCAGGTAGATTGTTTGGTAGCTCATCTAGGAGAAGGAAAACTTCTGATTTAAAACCCGCTGCTGGCGAGATTCTTCAGCTGCCATGTGTGGGGTGAAACTCCTCCCGGCCATTGAAGAAAAATGAGATTAGGGTTGCCGCGTCAACGCTGTCGTGGAAAAGGTGAAGGAAAGGATTAAGTGAAGTAGCCAGTAGTCTCTAGGTCAGGACTACTCAAATCATGGCACCTCTGCTATAGAGGCCGGCCATGTCCTATATACACCCATACTTGGGCTGATTGCCTAAGCCGGTTTAACCAAGGGGTTAAACTAAGACATTGCTGGTGAGATTCTTCAGCTACCACGCGTTGAGTGAAACTTCTCCCAGCCAATGAAGAAAATGCAATTAGGGTTGCTGGGTGGCACCGCTGTGAAAAGGTGATGGAAAGGATAAAGTGAAATTTAATTGGTATGTCCAGTAGTCTAATGGCCAGAGAGAGCTACTCATACCACGGCACCTCTGCTCTAGAGGCTGGCCACATCCGATATACACCCATACTGGTGAAATATGCCTAAACCGGCTAAACCCAGGGGTGAAACTTGATGACTACTCATGTCACAGTACCTCCTCTCTAGAAGTCAGTCACGTACTCAGCACCCATACCGGGATAATATACCTAAACCAGCTTAACCCAGGGGTGAAATTTACTAGTGACGAGGATTCGTCCTCCTGGACAAAAGCTCTGTCCTGGTCACAACTAGGAAGGGTAGTGGCCACGACCACAAAATGCTGAAGTCAGAGACATTGGACCAGTGCGGTCTAGATAGGCAAGCACCTCTCACCCGACGGGGATATATGAATATCCTAATCACGCTGAGGTTTTCCGGTGAGAAAGTCCAATGCTGGACTGGATGGGCAACCACCTCTCACCCAGTGGAGATACATGGATATCCCAAAACACGTCGAGGTTTTCCTGTGAGAAAGTCCAACTCTAGGCTGGATGGGCAATCACCTCTCACCTGGCGGGGATACATGGATATCCCAAAACACGTTGAAATTTTCCGATGAGAAAGTCCAACTCTAGGCTGGATGGGCAACCACCTCTCACCCGGAGGGAATATACTGATATCCAAAACACATCAAGGTTTTCTGGTGAGAAAGTCCAACTCTAGATTAAACTGGTGCAATGAAAAGCACAGTGTCACGCATTCCCACTTCTGTGACCCACTGAGAATACAGCCCCAAGCCCTGCAATACTCTGTACCTCTCATTGTCCTCTCTGGGATCTCATGTAAATTCAGGAGGATCACGGGGCGATCTTGGTGGTAGAAGCGAACAGAGAGGAAGAAGAACTCACAATTCAGCTACACCTAACATTCCCCTTCTTCCACAATCATATTCTCTGTGCATTAAGTTCCACTCCTTTCTCACTTGTAATACATAGTTCAGAACCTCCTCACACCATCAGATTACTACCCCTCTACCCCAAATATGGTCACCTATTCCACCTTCTCCCAGCTAGATTACCATTGTGTCACTCTCACCCCTTTCCATGGTTTCCCTCTCCCCTTCCCATTTACAACTCACCTGTCACACGTCACAGGTCCATTCTCTACACTCCACCTTGCGTACTTCTGGCTCTTACAAGTCACAGCATAGTGCTTAATTCATTTTATTTTATTTTTTTCCATTCCTATTTTTTACATAGCGTTCATGTGAATTTATATTTTTATCTTCTCTCTCTATTTCTTCATCCTGTGTGTTTTTTGTATGATCAAGGTTCACACTGAAACGTCACAACTGTGTGCTCATTAAGTAATAAAGCTGTTTCTACTTTTTTCCTAGTTTATACATTTTTTTTTAATCACAGCTTTACTGCAGTAACTTCATATATGGTTATATACTTAGCTTTACATACTTATTCACTAATAATCTTTACATATTTTCCATGAAAGAATTTTATTTCAGTATTGACCTGAATCATTGGAAGCAGCAGAAATGTGGTTTATTAGAAGAATGTTGTGAATCCCCTGGACAGCAAAAATAACTAATGAAGAATGTATGAGAAGAGCTGGAGAGACAAAAAACCTTGTCAAAAAGATAAGAGAGAGACAATGTACTTTCATAGGACATGCAATGAGAAGAGGGGACATTGAAAATATTATAACAACAGGAAAAATAGAAGGAAGAGGAAGACCAAGAGAAATGATACTGGACAGTCTGACGGGATGGTGTGAGAGGAGATCACCAACTGAGCTGATGGCCTGCATGAAGGATCGGGTACTCTGGAGAAGCATAATAGCCAACGCCAGTCGGCACGGCACCTGATGATGATGATGATGATTGACCTGTGTTTAAAATTTGAGTCATAACATTTTTTATCTAAGTTCACAGAAAACGCATCGTGTTGAATAAAAATGGAATTGATGATTCAGTCTATAAATAGTAACCAAAGATGTCTGAGAATGAAAGTCCCCGGGGCTAAAGTATGACGAGATTGTGATCGCAGGATTAGGCGGGATGAAAATGTTGGCTGGTGGGATAGGCTAGTTTATCACTTACTTATATAGGATGCCCTTCTTGTATCCTGGTAGCTTACCTTTGAGTTAAGTAATATCATGAACATTGACATTGAAGATGGACTTTTTCAGGTTGTTTCATAAGCTTTGATATACTTGTTAAAAGTTTTATATCTGGTTACTCAGTGATTAAAGTCTGATATAGTTTTAACATTGCCATTGAAAGGTTTGAATTGTAAGTTTGGTGTAAGCTAGTTTGTGTTACATCATATAAATTGTATTGTTCATTTATGGGTTATACAGAGTTTATATTAAAAAAAATAGTTACTGTTAGATGGAATAACTATTAGAGTAATACCAGAATGGAATTAACAGTGATCATGGTAACTTACAGCCTCATAGAAAACACATACACAAAAAAAACTGATGGAAATTGTGTGGAAGAGAAAAGCCGACATTTTAAACTAAATGAACTTCTGTAACTGCTAGACAGTTGTTGTAACACAGCAGTTTTAGTTTATTTAGAGTTAACACAGGAAATCAGGTCTCTCCTTGTTCATTGACTTGCTTTTATAAGACATCTCTTATTTTAGACATTTCATTGGTGATGTAGTTAATAAAATATCCCAAGTTTTGCCACTTGTAGTCTAATCCAAATCCTTGTCCCTTAATTTCTCATTAAATTGTATTTCCACACATACCAGCAATAATTATTTGCTGTATTGTTTGAAAGTGCTTCATTTTTTATCACAGGAGAGATCTTTGGATGATCTTTTGTTTAATTATGGTGTTAAGCTATCTTAGATGTTATACTGACTTTGGTGATGTCTCATAATAAAGATTGCTGCAGGACACAGGACAAATGATGTGGTTACTAGGATTAAACTGGAGCTGGCCAAGATTCTATCCCACTTCCATGTGGCACACTTAGTCACAGGATGTTGTGTTTTTTTTACAGCCTGGCCAACAATGTAGGATTTGCTTTGATCCCAGGTATGGAAGAGTTTTTTGAGACATTCATTTCTTGGGTGCACTCTGGATGTTCAGGCTAACCATCTTAGTCTGCTCCCTGTCCAGCACAATGCTGATATTTCACCATCACCAGAGTGTTGATCAGAAAGAAGAGGAGTTTACAGTTTCAAGAAGTCAAGGAGAAGATGGTAAAGACAGAATGCTGCTGTGTGGTATCTAAAACAGTCTCTGTGTTGCCGCCATTAGGAAATAATACTGGACTGAAAAGGTTAACCACGAGTGATAACCTATGTTTTATTATAAAATCTTTATAAATACTGCTCCTTTGTATGTAGAACAAAGTATGAATAACATTTACTCATTTCTTTCCTAGATTGTCTGGTACAGCAAGCATGACACCTGAGGAGAAGCTTAAGCTTATTAAGAGGAACTTACAGGTAGGTGTCAGAACCTTCTCATCAGTGAAATGTTTGTCGCTTCTCATCAATGAAATATTACTATCACTTATCATCACTAGAAAAGAGATAACAGCATTTGAAATGAAAATGTTATAGAAAAGCACTTAGAATATCATAGATAGAAAGAAAATCAAAGTTATACTAATTGGATCAGGTGTCACAGAAAATTGACTTGTAAACACCATCAAAATTAGAAAGCTGAGATACTTTGGCCACATCATGAGACATGGTGGTTAGGAGAGGTTGATAGTAGAAGGCATAGTGCCCAGCAAAAGAGAAAAGGTTCAGCCTTGCTGCAGGTGGACTCAGGACATCATGGAAAGTCTGAATATGTCATTGAGAGATGCTGGTCAGCTTGTGCAAGACTGCACTGCATTCAGGGCAGCAGTAGAAGGGACAGCATAATGGAAAGTCTGAATATGTCTTTGAGAGATGCTGGTCAGCTTGTGCAAGACTGCACTGCATTCAGGGCAGCAGTAGAAGGGACAGCATAATGGAAAGTCTGAATATGTCAATTGAGAGATGCTGGTCAGCTTGTGCAAGACTGCACTGCATTTAGGGCAGCAGTAGAAGGGACAGCATAATGGAAAGGATACATCGCATGAAGAAGAGCTTATATGGTCCTCTTCAGTTTCCCACACATCTCAGAAGTAATCATTAATCATTGCCTCTTTCATATCCCCATCTCAGGAATCCAGAAGTAATCATTATTTGTTCCCTTTTTCATATTCCACCCATCTCAGAAGTCCACAGGTAATCATTAATAATTGCCTCTTTCATTTCCTAAAAATAACAGAAGTAATCATTCATTGCCTGTTTCATATTCCACCTATCTTAGGAATCCAAAAGTAATCATGAATCATTACCTCATTCATATCTGATATATCTCAGGAGGTTCTTGGAGAGGATAAGCTGGTTGATATTTTAAAGACAAGAGATGTCAAAATCTACTGGGGCACTGCCACCACAGGTAGACCTCATGTGGGTTACTTTGTCCCAATGTCCAAAGTGGCTGACTTCCTGGCAGCAGGTTGTGAGGTTGGTTGATACACTTATAAGTTAGAACAAAGCTAAGTACACATGGAATTCTGTTGCAAAAAAATTAAATCAGACTAATGACAAATTTCTTATGTAGTGAAGTAAAACTTTAGTCTTTCATTCATTAGTTGCTGTACAGATGGGTGTTGGAGATCATGCTTCCTCATTCATTCATTTGCATGTCCCTTGTGGAACTTTGCCTCCCTAACAGCACTCATGCTTCCTCATCACTAACAATTATTAAAAACAACAAACCTTCAGTTAAAGTTTTAATTAAATATATGCCACAGAGCATATGAAGAACTATGATGAATGGCTACGAGGGGTGATTGATAAGTTCTCGGCATAGAGTACAAATACTTTAAATGCACAGTTATTAGGTACATCTGTAGATCAGGTTAATGTAAGATTAGACACCCAGTTTCAAGAAATTAACTGCAACCAATTTTTTTTTTACAGGCTACTGAAGTGGTATGGGGTGGCAGAAATTGAGAAAATGGATAACATTTCTCATCGAATAGTCATTCGCTACCTCTGCATCAAGGGCTTATCATTGAAGGAGATCCATGAGGATATGGTAGAGACTCTAAAGGAGTGTGCCTCTTCTTACAGGGCACCTCAGTTCAATCATGGAAGGGAGAGTCTGGAAGATTATCCCCGTCCAGGAAAACCAAGAACAATAACCACCTATGAAACCACCGGCAGAATCCATGACATGATAATGGAGGATCGATGACTAACTGAGTGGTACATTGCTACTGAGTTGGGGATCTCCCAGGAATGTGTTCATGCCATTATTCACAATGATCTTCAAATGACAAAGGTCTCTGCTTGATGGATCCCGAAACTTCTTGGAGCTGATCACAAACGACAGCATCTCAACATGTCAAGAGACAATCTTGGCCATTTTTCTGCAGATCCTGAAAAGTTTTTTCAGCAATTTGTGACTATGGATGAGACTTGGGTTCATCATTTTCAACCAGAAACCAAAGAACAGTCAAAGCAGTGGAAACATCATGGATCCCCACCTCCAAAGAAAGCAAGGATGGTTCTGTTTGCAAGCAAAGTGATGGCTTCCATCCTTTGGGGTTCAGATGGTGTGCTATTGGTATACTATCTTCAAAAGGGCAGAACAGTCACTGGGGCCTATTACGTTAATCTTGTGAAGCACCTGTGGGTCAAATTGAAGGAAAAGCGTCGAGGGAAATTGGCGAGAGGAGTCATCTTTCATCAAAGCAATGTTCCAATTCACAAGTCGGCGGTGGCAGTGGCTGCCATTCATGAATGTGGCTTCAAGCTTCTTGAATATCCTCCTTATTTCACAGATTAGGCCTGTTCAGACTATTACCTGTTTACCAAACTCAGAAAAGAGCTCAGTAGTCTCAAATTTGCTTTAGATGATGACGTCATTCATGCTGTAGACAACTTTCTACTGGCACAAGATGCTTACTTTTACAAAGAAGGGATCTATATGCTCTAGGATCGCTGGACTAAGTGCATAAACTTGCAAGGGAACTATGGTGAGAAATAACCCCCAAAAATTGTCCACAAATAATCAGTTGTACCTTTTGCCGAGAACTTATCAATCACCCCTCGTATCACTATCATTCATCATCATAACTTAAAAAGACAGGGGAGCAGTGGGTTTAGTCTAGCAACATTCAGAACTAAAGAAGTCACAGTTATTTGTTTTCTTTATTCTCTGTCAGGTAACAATACTGTTTGCAGACCTGCATGCTTATCTAGACAACATGAAAGCCCCCTGGGAACTGCTAGAATTGAGGACCAAGTACTATGAAGCCCTGATCAAAGCCATGTTAAGATCCATTGGTGTTGACCTTACAAAGTTGAAGTTTGTTAAAGGCACAGACTATCAGCTAAGCAAGTGAGTGCAGGAAAAAAAGGTCAGAGTGTCACAATAGTCAGTTGTTAAGTACAGACTGGGTTATAGTTTCACAGTAGCCAGTTGCCAAGAGTATCAGGCTGGTTTATGTCACAGTAGCCAAGAGTACCTGACTGGGTTATGTCAGTTGCCAAGAGTACCAGACTGGGTTATGTCAGTTGCCAAAAGTACCAGACTGGGTTATGTCAGTTGCCAAGAGTACCAGACTGGGTTATAATGTCACAGTAGCCAGTTGCCAAGAATATCAGGCTGGGTTATGTCAGTTGCCAAGAGTACTAGACTGAGTTATAATGCCACAGTAGCCAGTTGCCAAGAATACCAGGCTGGGTTATGTCAGTTGCCAAGAGTACTAGACTGAGTTATAATGCCACAGTAGCCAGTTGCCAAGAGTACACCTAGTCTGTACACATTAGTTAGCAGCTGAAAGCACTTATTGGACTATAGTTTAGCAATAGCCAGTTGCCAAGAGTATAGGCCTGGCTGTAGTGTAGTATATAATATCATACATCTTCCTATCTCATGCTGGGCTTAAGTATCAGAGTACAGTATGAAAGTAAGATGAGATCATGATCAACTGTAGTTGACTGGTTCATGTCATTGTGCCACAGTTATCTACCATGTATCTGGTTCTTCATCTTATACATGTTTCTGTACATTCTGGCTTGAAATTGTGTGATATGATTTTTTTTTTAATTAACAAAGTCAGGGTCCTGTACTCAGTCAATATATGTCACAGAATCATCACAATTTCGTATAATAGTTAGGTTATGATAGTATCTGGTTTCATGCAGATATTTTTTCTCATTTATGTGATATGACCCGTATATAGTTTCTTATCCATGGGACTTATTTTTTAACACAGTGTCCGGGTTTATCTTTATGCACTGTCAGCCATGTTTACAGTGTACTATAATGTGCCTCACCATGCGGGTAGATGTGTAACAAATTTTAGTTTCTCTAAAATACATTTACAAGTTCTTGCCCAATCACTAAAGTCAAGCAGTGTCCAGTGTGGTCAATACTTAGATGGATAACTGCTTGGAAAAATCATGTGTTATAGGTATTTTTTTGTGCCTGAGTGACACAGTGATTGATATGCTTGTCTCTCACCTGGAGGTCAGTGGTTCAAGCCCCATTCACAGAAAACTGCCAGTAGCACCATCTCAACTTTTAATGATAATTCAGTTCACTATAGACTGTGCCACCCTTCACTTCATATTGATGTGTTTTATGTAATAATTTCTGAGAATATTACCTTCTACAGACAGTACACACTAGATGTGTACAGACTCAGCTCTATGGTGACAGAGCATGATGCTCGCAAGGCTGGGGCTGAAGTGGTCAAGCAGGTGGACCATCCACTGCTCAGCGGTCTCCTCTATCCTGGTCTCCAGGCATTGGATGAGGAATACTTGAAGTGTGATGCTCAGTTTGGTGGGGTAGACCAACGCAAGATTTTTACTTATGCTGAAAAGGTGAGGGTGTCTGTTTTGTAGCTGTCAAGTAAGTGCAAAGACAGTAGCAAAATAATGTGGCTGTAATTTTCTTCTTCATATGAATAAACTGCTTATTTCAAAAGGGAAACTCACTGTGTGAAAAGAAATATGAAAGTCATTATGTTTTCGGTTTCAACTTAATTTTTTCTTTAAATTCATCTTGTACAAAAAAATATGGCTGTAATAAAACATTGTTTTCATTTGTGAAATGATAGCAGGATTGTGGAGTTTGAAGCAGTTTGATGTGAAGTCTGTAGAAGTGTACAGTTGAACAATAGGGAGTACAGGTTGATAGTTTATGTATAGCCCTGACTCATAGATTGGAGGCATAGTGAAGTATTTCTTGAATCGTTACTGCCTTTGACAGTTCAGCATGTGGTATATATGTTTTGGTAAATCAGTGAGTACAGTTGTTAATGAGGTGGCTTTGCAGGACAAATATTTGGGTTCTGTGAGTCAGCCTAGCTGTAAAAGTGAGAGTCTAGCACTAGTGTAATGGAAACTGCATCTGAAAATAAAATATGTTGCAAGATTAGGTGAACTAGAGTACCCTTTATGTATAGATGTTAGTGTATTCAGAGGAAGCAAGATATTCACATGAAAATCAGTTCCACATATACATGTGTATGTGTCTACAAATTGAGTTTTTTGGGTTATTTTAAAATTATGTATGTATATATAATACGAGGGGCATTCAGAAAGTAATGCACCACATCATTTTTCTCTGGAGCTGTTTATTCAAAAAACGTGAAATTTATACGCAGTGTACATTGATATGTCATGTAAACATCAGTATTATTCAACATAATCCCCCATCAACTTGTACAGCTTTACGCCGGGGCAAAACAGATGCATGTATTCCTAGCCCATACCAGATTTTCTCTTGATTATGTAGCCATTTCTTCGCTGCATGAATCACTTTGTCATCTTCAAATCTTACCCCTCGAAGTGCATCTTCAAGTTGATCAAATAGATGGAAATCAGAGGGTGCCAAATCGGGACTATGGGGTGGATGGGGTAGTACAGTCCAACCCAATTTGGTGATTGCTTCCCGTGTTGTCAGACCTGTGTGAGGGCGCACATTGTCGTGAAGGAGAAGCAAGTCTGCTGGATTCTTGTGCGGCCGAACTCTGCGCAAACGTTGATTTTTTCAAGTCTTAATGTAAGCTTGCGAATTGATTGTCTCTTCTCTTGGCATAGCGTCCACGAGAATCACACCTTCAATGTCACAAAAGACAGTGATCATGACCTGTCCAGCTGAACGAGTTGTCTTGAATTTCATTCTTCGTCTTGATTGCGGATGATGCCACTCCATTGATTGTCTTTTCGTCTCAGGTTCAAAATGATGTGCCCAGGTTTTGTCACCTGTTATGATCTTAGCCAAAAAGTTCTCTCTGTCAGCACTGAAACGCTTCAACAATTCAGAAGAAATTGCTTTCCTTTGCAATCGATGTTCATTTGTGAGACTTCAAGGTACCCATCTTGCACAAACCTTAGAGAATCTGAGAGCTTTTATAACTGCATTTGCACTACCATTTGCTGACTGACAGCTTTAAGGCCAATTGTTGAGCCTTTCAGTAAGAATAATGCATTTATGCATTGATGGTTGTGGCAGGACGTCCACAGCGCAGCCGATCATGCAACTCCTTACTCCACTTGTTGACTCTTTGATTCTCTGAATCCAGCGACTGACTGTACTCCTGTCAACTACAAAATTTCCATACACAACACATAGATGCTTGTGAATGTTCACAACAGTTTCCTTCTCTGCAATGAGAAATTCTATCACAATTCGCTTCTTATACCACAAGTTGCTAACACGCTCCATTTCAATGGATAGGACAGCCATATTCTTAGGCTGGTTGCGGTGCAATTTGGCTTACACAATCGGCACATGACATATTTAAAGTGTGCAAAATTTTGTGCTCCTATCTTTATTATTAGCTGAAAAAAATAATGTGGTACATTACTTTCTGAATGCCCCTCATATGTGTATATAATATATATATATGCTTTCACAAAGAACATCATCTTAATTTTTTTGTGTTAAGTAGATAAATAGATGCTTAGCTTTGATGACGTGGTTTTAGAAAATTGAAACTTCCAAGTTCATCAAGTAGGCATGCTACTCTGGATAATGTTCATAAATGTCAAGCTCTCTGATGATGCAAATATAATTGAACAGATCTTCATAACTGGTCTTTGTTTTCACATACACTTCTTGAACATATAAGACAGGATGTACCTTGCATAACATAAAAAGGGTTTAACAGCAGTAAGCATTGGAAAAAACATTTCCTGTTTTGTTTTTGTTTTTTAATTTATAATTCATTTGAATGTTTTTGTGCAGTTTATGTGAAACAAAACATAGCACATACTGACTTGGATATAATCCTATGTTCTGCATACTGACTTGGATATAATCCTATGTTCTGTAATTGTTTACAGTATACATGAAACAAAGTAAAGCACATACTGACTCGGATATAATCCTGTGTTCTGTAATTGTTTACAGTATACATGAAACAAAGTAAAGCACATACTGACTCGGATATAATCCTATGTTCTGTAATTGTTTACAGTATACATGAAACAAAGTAAAGCACATACTGACTCGGATATAATCCTATGTTCTGTAATTGTTTACAGTATACATGAAACAAAGTAAAGCACATACTTACCCAGATATAGTTCCATATTCTTTAACTGTTTATGAATGTACAGTCATGTGTATTCATTCATCTTTCTCTTTCTTATTCTTTTTGTTCCAGTACCTGCCACATCTAGGCTATGCCAAGAGATCACATTTGATGAACCCAATGGGTGAGTTGTTAACATGCGACATAAGTGATTTCTCTTGTGATGCAGTATTCTTGTGAACTTTGTTGCTTGATGCTGTAGAGAAGTTTGTTGTTGAAGTCTTCATTGTTTCAAGAGATAAAGGTATTGTGTGGCTTTTTGGGGACGAGATTATATCATTTTTTTTACCGTGAAATGTCATCTCATGCCAAGATTATGGGTTGGAGACTCATTACCAGTTCTTCAGCAGTTAAAAAATGGGCACCTGACTCTAGTGTTGAGGGAAATCTGCACAGAAGACAAATCACTCAAGACTGCACTAGACACTATGTTGTTATTGCATAAAGAATGTAACAGATTTTCATGTGAAGATCACATTCCATCTATTAAGACTTTACCAGAGTTAAAAGTGAATGAGTGCAGAATCCTCTTACATCCTTCCCGTACTGTTAAATGTCACATAGGGCTCGTATGGTAGTTTGCCAAGATTTCCTGTTTTTGGCAAGCTTTACCTCATCAAGGGATGTTATTCCCACTAAACTGGCCTCTCTTAACAATGTCCTCTTTAAAGTTTCACGAGGTTGACCTCTTTCTCTTCAGCCTTTTATGTTCCACTTGATAGCTTGTTTTGAGATTCTCTGGTTGTTTCTTCTCAACACATGACCAACATATATCCATCTTCTTTTTCTGATCAACCATGAGACAGGTTATTTGCACATCTGTCTGATCTCTGGTTGTTCTTGAATTTGTTCCACTTTATACTGAGTATTTTCCTTAGGCATTTGTTTTCAAAAGAGTCTAATTTCTTGTCTATTTCTTTAGTTGTTTTCCAGCTTTGGCATGCATAAATAAGGGTGGATATTACATTTGAATTGAATAATCTTAACTTGGTTTTTGTGCCTATAACTTTTGAATGCCATATGTTCTCAAGATTCTTGAAGGTCATGCTGCTTTTGCAATTTGAATTCTAACTTCCTTTCTGGTGTCACCATCCTGGTCTATGTAGATATGCAAATTGGTTTTCTTCTTCAACAGCTGTTCTTTCTGTGTATATTTGTCCTTAAAGGTTGATGAGAAGTTTCATTATTTTTGTTTTTTCCTTATTAATTTCAAATCCTATTTTACTAGCCATTGAAGACAAGATAACTGTTTTTTCTTGTGTTGATTTCACATTATCACTGATAAGAGTTATGTCATCTGCAAAATCAAGATCTTCCAGTTGGTCTCATGTACCCAATCAGTGCCTGTTTTACCTGTGCTGCATTTTTTCATTATAAATATATTAATTCAGTATAATTAAATAGAGTGCCGAATACAAGACTAATATTTTACATGGCAATGAGTTCCGCTATTTTGCATTTAGCACATAGCCATCTTTACCTTGATCATAATATGGCTTTATTATGGTTTATTTATGTTGCTTTAGTTCCTGGGCTGACAGGGCCCAAAATGAGCTCCTCGGATGAAGATTCTAAGATAGATATCCTGGACACTCCTGCTCAAGTGAAGAAAAAACTTAAGAAAGCATTCTGTGAGCCAGGGAATATTGCAGACAACGGAGTTTTGGCCTTCTGTAAATATGTGCTGTTTCCTCTACGATCTGCAGGTAATGATGGCTCTTGTGCATTTCACTTTTGTGTGATGTGAGAAACCTTACAGTCAAATATATCATTTTCTGGAGGCTTTAGTATAGTTGTTGAAGGTTGGCTGTCATCTCATGTGAATGTTATGGGTTAGAGACCCATCATTTCAGTTGATGAAGTTGTAGAAAATGAGTGGCAGATATTTGTTTTGATGAAACTGTCACTAAAGTGATGAATATCTACCTGAAGTATAAGTAACTCTCGACTACTTTATACATATGGCTACCAATGCAAATGAAAAAATAGTTCAGTGATAGAAGACTGTTTCCAAGGACACAGGGAGAGAGAGAGAGGGGTTTGGTTGGCAACATATTATCTTTGTCCAGAGTTTCATGTGAGTGATAGTGGATTTGTTTTCTTGACCGCAGAAAGCATTCAGGAATGTGGTCGTCATGGGATTGACTGACTTGATAATAATGCTGTGACTCAGACTTGAGGTAGTGAGATCATATCCATCAAGTAAACTCAGCTGCAAATGATTTCTTCTCGTACTGTGTTGAGAAGAAATTGTTATCAAGGACAGAATATTTGCCTGCACTCTGAACTATACCATATACTGCTTGCTGTGGGTGAAAGACATAGATATCATACACAATTCTGGCAACTTTATAAAGATGAAAGTGCTTGAGTCGCTCCAAGTTATGCTCTTCAGTATAGTCCACTCGTTGTGTATATTCTTTACAAGTACACAAGCTGTAATCAGGAGCATCACGTGAATGTGGTATATGGTTTATACCCCCTTGGATTTTCTGACTGCAGTTTCTGACATACAAGATATTAACTATTAAGCTGGATGCTGGGTTTACCCAGAATATGTTTCAGAAATTTTAGTTGTAGTTTGTTTTCATGGCCATTATTTAAAGGTTTCTTTTTTAATATTATGTCGGTGTTTCATTTTCTTCTGAAGTTTTTTTCAAACCTTTCTCTGACAAATGGGTAGCGAAGTTTACTCATTTCATTCCTTTCAACAATTGTAAAATAAATGGAAGTGTGTGGTTCAGTTTCACAAAAAAAAAAATAGACAGGGTGAGGAAAGTGGACAGAAGAAATAAGAATGGCAGAAAGCGAGATGAGTACATACAGATGAAGAACATACAACAATCCAGTATTTCATATTTCAGCTAAAGCCATTTTCAAGAATCACACACAGAAACAACACAATAGATAAAAACATAAAAAGTAGATAAAAAAATAGACTTAGCTTTTTTTTTTTTTTCTCCTCCTAGTAGAAAAGGCAAGCATGATTTCATGCAAAGTCTATATTTTTTATCTACTTTTTGTGTTTTTATCTATTATGTTGTTTCTGTGTGTGATCCTTGAAAAAGGCTTTGGCCAAAATATTGGATTGTTGTATGTACTTGTCTTGCTTCCTGCCATCCTTGTTTCTTGTCCACTTTCCTCACTCTTTCTATCTTTTTATAAACTGAACCATACACCTCCATCTACTTTATCACTAGATCCAGTTTTATCACAGTCATCATTTTTCTATCTCTTTCAACTGTTGTTATTGTATGTGAGATAGAAAGTATGATGTTGTCTTATTTTACTTATATTGTCATCAATACTTGGATCAATACTAAATAATAATAACCTGTGAACGAAGAAGAAGACTAACTAATAATGGAGATACAATGAGGGAAATTAAAAGGGTTGCTAAATTAAATCTGTCGCTCTTCAAAAAGTAAATTCAACTAAAGAAGCTGACCACATACCTTCTATTGTGCTAACAAGTCAAGAAAAATGTGGACACTAACACCACATGTCCCAGGTGCTCCATGTTATACTAGGACTGCCTCCACATTTGAAGCAGCTTAGACAGGTAATTACAGCAGGAGACGCTTGTTATTGCTGTTTATTTGTATTTATTTAATTTATATCTACTGCAGCTTTTCAAATCAAGCGACCATCTGAATTTGGAGGAGATATTTCCTTCAAGACCTTTGAAGAATTAGAGCAGGCATTTGGGAAGGAGGTGAGATTTATTTGAGTCTGGATTGCTGTGTGGGGATACTGTAAAATTTGTCATATTTGATCACAGACTTATATGGCTGAAATGAAAACTCACTGATTAATCTGGTCTTGAGCATCCCATTTTTCAATCACCATCTTTCTTATTTCTTAAACTAAGAGGCTTTGTCTGTTCCTTTTACATGTTCATCTACCTTATTTTATTTCTCCCTTAATGGGCCCTGTCCATTTTTTTTTCTTGGTCATAAAGTCCCTTTTTTTTTTCAAGCAGAATACATGACTAAATCTCTCTTGTGTCTTTTTCATGTATAGTAAAAACCATCTCCTTTGTTTTGTCCTGTGGTTTGTGTAAGTTTTTTCTTGTGCAATTTAGGATTGTGATATTCCTTATTCTCTTTTCCTAAGATGTTCATAAAATCTTCTTTTTTTTAAAAAAAAAATAGACAGGGTGAGGAAAGTGGACAGAAGAAATAAGAATGGCAGAAAGCGAGATGAGTACATACAGATGAAGAACATACAACAATCCAGTATTTCATATTTCAGCTAAAGCCATTTTCAAGAATCACACACAGAAACAACACAATAGATAAAAACATAAAAAGTAGATAAAAAAAAAATAGACTTAGCTTTTTTTTTTTTTTCTCCTCCTAGTAGAAAAGGCAGGCATGATTTCATGCAAAGTCTATATTTTTTATCTACTTTTTGTGTTTTTATCTGTTGTGTTGTTTCTGTGTGTGATCCTTGAAAAAGGCTTTGGCCAAAATATTGGATTGTTGTATGTACTTGTCTTGCTTCCTGCCATCCTTGTTTCTTGTCCACTTTCCTCACTCTTTCTATCTTTTTATAAACTGAACCATACACCTCCATCTACATTATCACTAGATCCAGTTTTATCACAGTCATCATTTCTCTATCTCTTTCAACTGTTGTTATTGTATGTGAGATAGAAAGTATGATGTTGTCTTATTTTACTTATATTGTCATCAATACTTGGATCAATACTAAATAATAATAACCTGTGAACGAAGAAGAAGACTAACTAATAATGGAGATACAATGAGGGAAATTAAAAGGGTCGCTAAATTAAATCTGTCGCTCTTCAAAAAGTAAATTCAACTAAAGAAGCTGACCACATACCTTCTGTTGTGCTAACAAGTCAAGAAAAATGTGGACACTAACACCACATGTCCCAGGTGCTCCATGTTATATTAGGACTGTCTCCACATTTGAAGCAGCTTAGACAGGTAATTACAGCAGGAGACGCTTGTTATGGCTGTTTATTTGTATTTATTTAATTTACATCTACTGCAGCTTTTCAAATCAAGCGACCATCTGAATTTGGAGGAGATATTTCCTTCAAGACCTTTGAAGAATTAGAGCAGGCATTTGGGAAGGAGGTGAGATTTATTTGAGTCTAGATTGCTGTGTGGGGATACTGTAAAATTTGTCATATTTGATCACAGACTTATATGGCTGAAATGAAAACTCACTGATTAATCTGGTCTTGAGCATCCCATTTTTCAATCACCATCTTTCTTATTTCTTAAACTAAGAGGCTTTGTCTGTTCCTTTTACATGTTCATCTACCTTATTTTATTTCTCCCTTAATGGGCCCTGTCCATTTTTTTTTCTTGGTCATAAAGTCCCTTTTTTTTTTCAAGCAGAATACATGACTAAATCTCTCTTGTGTCTTTTTCATGTATAGTAAAAACCATCTCCTTTGTTTTGTCCTGTGGTTTGTGTAAGTTTTTTCTTGTGCAATTTAGGATTGTGATATTCCTTATTCTCTTTTCCTAAGATGTTCATAAAATCTTCTTTTTTTTAAAAAAAAATTACAGTTGCCAGCATTTTTCAAGCAGAAATACTGTTTCTAGCATTTTTCAAGCATACATACTGTTTCTAGCATTTTTCAAGCATACATACTGTTTCTAGCATTTTTCAAGCAAAAATACTGTTTCTAGCATTTTTCAAGCATACATACTGTTTCTAGCATTTTTCAAGCAAAAATACTGTTTCTAGCATTTTTCAAGCATACATACTGTTTCTAGCATTTTTCAAGCAAAAATACTGTTTCTAGCATTTTTCAAGCATACATACTGTTTCTAGCATTTTTCAAGCATACATACTTTTTCTAGCATTTTCTACCTTTCTAGCACAAAGGTGCGCATACAAATTATTGACAATTTGCTCTGTTGCTATGATTCTCACACTTCATGAGCTGCAATATTCTCTTATTTTTTTTTTTTTTTTGTCTACATCTCTATTCTCCACTCCTGTCAGCATATCTGTTATGTGAATGTAAGATTCAGAGGTTGGCTAACGCTGTATGATTCTTGTTATGTGAGTGTAAGTTTCAGAGGTTGGCTAACGCTGTATGATTCTTGTTATGTGAATGTAAGATTCATAGGCTGGCTAACGCTGTATGATTCTTGTTATGTGAATGTAAGATTCAGAGGTTGGCTAACGCTGTATGATTCTTGTTATGTGAATTTAAGATTCAGAGGTTGGCTTACTCTGTATGATTCTTGTTATGTGAGTGTAAGATTCAGAGGTTGGCTAACGCTGTATGATTCTTGTTATGTGAATGTAAGTTTCAGAGGTTGGCTTACTCTGTATGATTCTTGTTATGTGAGTGTAAGTTTCAGAGGTTGGCTTACTCTGTATGATTCTTGTTATGTGAATGTAAGTTTCAGAGGTTGGCTTACTCTGTATGATTCTTGTTATGTGAGTGTAAGATTCAGAGGTTGGCTAACTCTGTATGATTCTTGTTATGTGAATGTAAGTTTCAGAGGTTGGCTTACTCTGTATGATTCTTGTTATGTGAGTGTAAGTTTCAGAGGTTGGCTTACTCTGTATGATTCTTGTTATGCGAGTGTAAGATTCAGAGGTTGGCTTACTCTGTATGATTCTTGTTATGTGAGTGTAAGTTTCAGAGGTTGGCTTACTCTGTATGATTCTTGTTATGTGAGTGTAAGATTCAGAGGTTGGCTAACGCTGTATGATTCTTGTTATGTGAGTGTAAGTTTCAGAGGTTGGCTTACTCTGTATGATTCTTGTTATGCGAGTGTAAGTTTCAGAGGTTGGCTTACTCTGTATGATTCTTGTTATGCGAGTGTAAGTTTCAGAGGTTGGCTTACTCTGTATGATTCTTGTTATGCGAGTGTAAGTTTCCAAGGTCGGCTTACTCTGTATGATTCTTGTTATGCGAGTGTAAGTTTCAGAGGTCGGCTTACTCTGTATGATTCTTGTTATGCGAGTGTAAGTTTCAGAGGTCGGCTTACTCTGTATGAATCATCTATCTTTACTTCACTATGATGATATTTTTCAGTGTTTTTCCTGTATCAAACTTATATTGATATATGTGTGTGATGAAACTAATTTTAACTAGTTCTGTCAGATTTTTACCCATGAAGCTTTTAAAAAATAATAATAATAAATTTTTCTTTCTGTTTTTTAATGTGACAGGAAGTTCACCCTGGGGACCTGAAGAATGCTGTGGAGATGTATCTGAATGTGCTGCTGGAGCCAGTGAGGAAAGAGTTTGAGACTCCTGAACTGAAGAAACTTGTTGCTCAAGCTTACCCTGTACAGAAAAAGAGTAAGTTTGTTTATGTTTTAACATGTCATTATTTAGTGTATTAGAGTCTTAACTCCATTCTCGCACTTTCATCGTTAGTCCTTGCTGCCGTCAGAGATATATAACAGTGATAGAAACTCTTCATCCAGTCCAGTTTTTGTTTCTGTGTTACACGTGAGTACCAGAAAAATAAAATGCTTGTATTTCACAGAGCCTGCGGCATCTCCAAAAACTAACGACGTAGCAGAAAGTGGTGATGATGTGATTATTCCATCGAAGTTAGACTTGAGGGTTGGAAAAATCACTTCAGTGTCCCAGGTAAGTATGTTGTTAGCATTTTTTTTTTAACTTCTTTAAGGGAAGGATAGTGAAGTCATGTGAAAGTTGTGCTGTTGACCCAGATGTATAAAAAAGGGTACTTGATATGCCAGTGTAGGGAAACTGCCACTAGAATTTGGGAATATCTATCTTCAGGCATGCAACATTACACAGTGATCATAATCATCTATGTATGAAGGAAATAAAGGATATCATGTATGAGTTATTCCCATCCCAAATTGACAGGGATTGCAGATTTTTTTTTTAAACACATGGGAATAAGTTTTCTTAAGATGTACTTTCCCGTAGTATTATCATATATCTCAAGCAGTTGAAGTGTAACTAATATTGCTGAGTTATTATGTGTGTACAGAACATGAAACCACACTACTAGGCATACCCATGAAATAATTTATGGCGGTTAATTGCAGTTACATACAGCAAAATAAATGATAGACTGATATAATGGAAGTCTTCTTCTTTGTTTGCATTGTCTGTCTATATCTGCAGTCCTGTCTCTTGGATAAATTTCACTGTTTTTTGTAATTCATGTATGGAACCGTAGAGCTTCTCTTCTTTAGTGGTTTCACTGGGCCAGTAATTATTTCTCAGTGTCTCATAGTTGGTGCAGTTCTGGAGGATATGTTCCACAGTTTGGGGCACCTGGGCACATGTACATAGATTAGTAGTACCAACCTTAAACTTTGTATACATATGACTTCTGAGTCAGCTGTGTCCTGTTCGGAGACGAAAGATAGTGACTTGTTCCTTTCTGTTTAGCATGTGGTGGTTGTGGCTTCCTTTTTTATCATGCTTTTCTTCTGATTATAGGTGATTGGTATGTCTGGTTGCTCCATTTCAGTGCCTTCTTTGACCAGGCGGTCAGCTTTCTCATTGCCTGGTATCCCACAGTGGGAGGGAATCCACTGCAAGGTGACTCTGTGTTGTAAGCCAGTTTTTGACAAGGCATCCTTAAGGTCTGGTAGTTTGTTGCACTGAAGAGCCTCCAGTACTGATCTTGCATCTGTGAGAATTACCATGGGACATGTAACAATTCTGGAGTCTGATAGTTTTTCAACTGCAGCAATAATTGCCCTAACTTCTGCATCAAAGTTGTTGCAGTATTTTCCAGTGGGTATGGAAATTTTGTCAATGGTGTTGTTTGGATATTCAATATATGCTCCTGCCCCTCCATTCTTTATGGCATTGTGTGCAGATCCATCTGTATACACACGTATCCAGGTGTCACATGGATATTTGTCATCTAGAACACTAAGTGTGGCTGTTGATCTTACAAGACTGCTCTGCATCTCACCATTCTGCACACCTTTCACTTCAGTCTGAATAGTTATTTGTGCATAATCTGCTTCTTTCCATGGTGTATGCTCTGGTACAGATGATAATGGAGCGACTACAGTTGGAAGGTCAAGTATCAGCTTACGCATACACTTGGCCTGATGAATGAAGCTGCTTCTTTTAAGCCATCCTAATGCCAAGTTATTGAATCTCTCCTTCAGGGGATGGCTTACAGAGCTAAGGAATTTTTCTCCCACGGTCATGACCTTTGTGTCTCTACGTTTAGCGGTTGAACACCAACTATTTTCTGCATTTCTACTATTGGTGTGGACCTCATGGCACCTGTGATAATCCGTAGTGACTGATTTTGAACCTTGTCTAGATTATGCAGCGTAGTGTTTGATGCTGTGCACCAAGATGTTGAGCCATATTCTAAATGTGGTAGAATACTTTGCTGATATACATTCTTGAGGATTCTTTCACTAGCTCCCCATGTGGTTCCACTCAGTTTTCTTAATATGGCTAGTTTTCTTCTGGCTTTTGCTTCTGCACTGTTGATGTGTTGCTTCCACGTCAGTTTTGAGTCAAGAGTCACTCCTAAGTAAGTGGGTTGGTTGTCCATCCTTAAGGGTATTTCAAAGATCTTACCTGCTTTCTGTTTAGATGAGAGGGTGAACAGGGTGGTACTTGATTTCTCTGTATTTATACTTACACACCATTTGTTTGTCCATGATGTCAAGATGTCTGCTGCTCTTTGGAGTCTCTGTGTAGCAACTGTCGCATATTCATCTGTACGCCACATGACCAGATCATCTGCATACAGTGCTGCTTTGATTCCATAGGGAAGTTCCTTGACCAGGTCATTAATGAATACAAGGAATAGTGTAGGCGAAAGGACTCCTCCTTGTGGTACACCGTGTCGCAGAAGTACTTTCTGGCTTTTGTGTCCATCCATTACTACTCTAGCTCTTCTATTGTGTAAATAGGACTTTATCCAGTTGTACAGTCTTCCATTCACATTGCAGTTTCTTAGTTTCCACAGCAGACCTTTTTTCCATACTTTATCAAAGGCTTTCTTCAGGTCTATCCACGCTGCTAGTACAAGGTTTTTCTCTTGGAATGTATCCTCAATCTCTTGAGAGAGATAGGTCACTTGATCTTCCGTACTGTAGTACTGCCTAAATCCTGCTTGTTGTGGAACGAGAAGGTTTTCACTTTCTAGGTACCATTTTAGCCTCAGGTCAATGATGCGTTCCATCATTTTGCATAGGCAGCTAGTGAGACTGATTGGCCTGTAGCTGGAGGCAGTATCACTGTTTTTCTCTGGCTTTAGCAGTGGTACCATGCTTGCTTCCTTCCAGATTTGAGGTAACTTACCTGTGCTCCAGCACATATTGAAAATATCCAACAGCTTTCCCATTGCTGCCATTCCCAGGTTCTTGGTCATTTCATTGGACACTCCATCTGGTCCTGGTGATTTCCTTGGTTTCAATTTACTAACTGCTAGGTCTAACTCACTGCGTGTGATTGGTGCATCCATGACCTCCACTTTTCTGACTTGTTCCTCTTCTTTCTGTGGGTCAATGCGCACTGCACGCTCTTTCTCTGGATGGATATCAATGTTGCAGTCCTGTGCAAACATGCAAGCAAAGTGATCTGCTACCTGCTTACCTGTAAGAGTTTTCCCATCCTCTATTAGTGTAATCTTTGTACTTCTTCCAGTACTCTCATCATTTAACTGTTTGATTAGTTTCCACAGTTTCCTTCCATCCTTTTCAAAGTTTAGGGACTCTGTTTTCTCTCTCCAACTTTCCCGTCTGGCTTGCAGCTTGGCTCTCTGAAATTTGGCCTTAGAATGTTGGTAATTATTGTGGTGTTCTTGGCATGGTCTATTTTCTGCTTGCTTTCAAGCTGCTTCCACGTCATCATGGAGTTTTCCCAGCTCACTAGACCAGTATGGTTTATAGTCCCTGCGAGCTCCTCTGGGAATGGTTTCACGAGCGGCCTGAAGGATACAAGCATTGAATTCCTTCACTATGCTGTTAATATCCTTACCTTCTATGGACAGCTGTCCCACCAGGATACCTGTATGATGTCTGTACATTGTCCAGTTTGCTTTTTTATAGTTCCATCTGGGGAGAGGGTTACTCGCTACCTCCAAGTTGTTTTCCAACTTCACGTGTAATGTTCCACTTTAGATCTGGAGAGTGGAATGCCAGATCTGGTGTTGATTTTGTATGCCAAGCCCTTGAGTAAAATGTTGGGGGATCCATTGGCTGGTTGATCAGGAGAAGTCCATTATCATCCTGCCAGCTCTCAACTTCCTCTCCTCTCTTGTCTATGTGGTCATAGCCCCAGCTCTGGGAATGGCTGTTAAAATCGCCACAGACCATCAGTCTCTCTTTGTCTGGGATTGTGTCTAAAGCAAGTGGGCGGTCATTAGGACAGTAATAGTTAAGGAGGTGGAAATCTGTATTACTACTTTTTAGATGGATCATCTGGTATTCGGCTCCTTCCATGTACACTCCCACCTGACATGCACTGATGTTATTCTTAACAAGTGTGAGTACTCCTCCTTTTCTTCTATCCTGTCGGTCTGATCTAAAACACTGGTAGCCTCTGATTTTAAAGGCGGCATCTTTGGTTAGGTGTGTCTCCTGTATGCAGCATATACTTACCTGCTCTGCAAAAAGTATGTTCTCTAGTTCCACCTTTTTGCTATAGCCATCTCTAACACTGCTGACACCCTTAGCATTCCACTGCATTATTTTAAGTTCTTGCTTTTTGGCTGTTTTCTTCCGTTGTATTTTTTGGCCAGTAGCTCTACTCTCATGTCTCCTGACAAGACGAACTGAGAGGACCTCCAGTAGCATTGGGTGGACCCTTTCGAGGCAGGGGGCCCGGCACTGCACCTGCCTGGTTAGTCTTCACAGGGCGAGCACCATGTTTGAATACTGCAGATAGAAACATTTCATTAACGATAATGCATGTTACCCTGATTTTTGCGATGCGCCTTTTGGCTGGGTAACTCCGACTTCAGCACCTTTCCTTGCTAGGGCAGACTGTGGTCTTGCTCGGACTGCCATGAAGACAGTGTGGCTGGCCTGGCCAGAACTTTGTTTTCCAGCCTCTGGTGGCTGTATGTAAGTCCCTTCTCCATGTCAGATGGTTTGGAGACAGTTCCACAAAGACACTCTGACTTTGAGATGAGGAATCTGATGAGTGCTTCAACGATATCCATTCCCCGCCACCTATAGTCTACTGGCTGTTTTGTTTACATCATTCTGATAGCCATTGTTGTAAAGACCCATAGGCTTGTCACGTCCTGGATTTATTGGTTTCACACCAGACTTCCCTCATCCCCGCCAGAGATCTCCATGTCCCCATCCGTCCACCAACCTGACATTATATTTTACAAAAATAACAATTACAATTAGTGTTGATTGCTACAAGTTTCTGGGCTACAGAGGTAGGTCAGAGTTTTTAAGCAAACAGATCTATGTTCCCTGTCTCACAAACACTATGTTAAGATAAGTGTGCTCTTAAACACAGTTGTTCCCAGGGGAATAATGGAAGTGAAACATTGAGAAAAGAAAATTACACATAGTGATATGAGAGTGGAAGAAGCTGAAGACAGAATAGAGTAACGTGCACATGATAGTGCCAGTGTTTAGCCTTGTTCTGCAGTCAGCATATCTGTGACAAAATATTTGTTCATTTTTAACATGGCAAAGCAAATAATGAACAATATATTTGAAAATTGTAAACTTGTCAGTTACAGTACATTTTTTGCTTCATTTTAAACCATTCACGTAAAAGGTAACCATACATATGTGTATGTTGTTAGATAGTGTTATTTAGTGGTTCTCAAATTTTTTGTGCTGCTGCCTCCCAAGTCATATCTCTCTCTTCATTCTCCCCACACCACCAGAAGCACATACTCCCAAACTGCGGTCGGTTCTGATACTCTCCATCCACTGGCTTGTCCTTAGTTGCCTCCCGTCTCCCTGATCACCCACATTCAGAATCACTGGTATAATATGTAATAGAAATAGATGTAAGGAATTACATGTGTGAGATTATATGATGCTCATTTATGACAGAATTTAATACAAAGAATTGCATGTTTGAGACTGTAGCAGTCTCTTTTCTCACACTTTCGTTACCATAGCATCCAGATGCGGATTCCCTGTATATAGAAACTGTTGATCTGGGCGAGGCTGAACAACGCACTGTTATCAGTGGTCTGGTTGGACTAGTCCCGAAAGAGGAGTTACAGGACAGGCTAGGAGTGTTCCTTTGTAACTTGAAGCCAGTGAAGATGAGGGGAATTGAATCCAAGGCTATGCTGATGTGTGCTTCGTTGTGAGTATGCATTTTCATTGAAGCAGTATCTAACTTAATATATTATTTGTATATACATGGAGTTATTGTAATAAAAAGCTCTGAGCAGAGAATACAGAGCCTGTAGAAGCTTTGAAATGCAGAGAGTAGGAATATCTTTGCCAGGTAACGAAAGAACAAAAAAAGCCTTCATCAGACATCAAAAATTTAGTTCAGATAGTATGAGTGAAGAAAAAGAAGATTGAAAAAGTTTAAATAAAATATCTTCCTAATGATATCTTCTTAGCTGCCATGATAACAAATGCAAATCTTAATTTTTTTGTCCTTCCATTTATTTAACACTAACTAGTGTCATTGTTTGGTATTAGTTTTTGGTCACTTATAGGTTGTTTATTGAGATAGTATATGATGTAATAAATGTTCTTTTAATGAAAACATTGTTACAGAGAAGATCCTCGGCAAGTTGAACCCTTGATCCCACCAGAGGGCAGTGCACCAGGCGATCGTGTGTTTGTTGAAGGGTTTGAGTCGGGAAAACCAGATGATGAGCTCAAGCCCAAGAAGAAGGTGTGGGAGAAGTTGCAGGTGAGTAGAGGGCAGTTCTGCTTTGATGTCACCATCATTATCTTCAGAGCTGTGTAGAGAAGCACAGGCTCTCAGCCAGCTCTCTCCATACTCCACAAACATGGCCATCTGCTTGCCATATCTTATTTGCTTTCTTCATGTGTATGCCTTATTTTCTTCTTCTAGCTACTTATACCTTGAGGAGAAAACCTACCTTGTGACACAGGTGGAGAATAACAATCCCAGCCATCTTTTCTCTGTCTTTGCCAGTGTTTTCCAGCTGTTTCATGCTCATATTCACATTGTTTCATTTTAGTCAACCTTTTCCCCCGTGGGACCTGGGCAACATGCCTGGCAGACAAAGAATAGGACCAGTGTACCCTGCCATGCATGATCGTAAACTGCAAATGGGGGGGGGGGGGGTGTTCGGCATAGAGACAGCAACCCTATCTGGTAAAAAAAAAAACCATCAGGCTGTTACAGAAGCAAGGGAGAAAAAATACAGGTGGAAAGAAATGCTTATCAGGAAACTGAGCCCATGAAGGTTGTGGATGAAAGCCAAGCCCCTGGAAGTCCTCACCCGACTGCAGACCTCCTGGAACCTAAACACAATATGCAAATAGGCTGCTAGAATATAAGAACACTTAATCAGACTGGAAAACTAGCACAAACCATCAAGGAAATGCACAGATACAAACTAGATATATTAGGAATACAAAAGGCAAGATGGACAGGACAAAGCAGAAGGAAATTAACAACACAGCACACAGAAGATACAATAATATGGTCAGGTAAAGAAGATCTTCATGAAGGAGGAGTAGCATTGATTATAACAAAAGAAGCATCAAGAGCATTGCTGAAATGGACCCCAATAAATGAGAGATTATTATATGCACGGTTCAACTCAAGATTCACGAAGCTGTCTGTTATAGTTTGTTATGCACCAACAGAAGCAGCTGAATAGGAATTAAAAGTTTTACAACAGCCTCCAAGCCACAGTAGAAACAATACCCAAGCATGATATGCTGCTCATCTTGGACACTTCAATGCAAAAGTAGGTTAGGGAAATGAAGATAGAAGAAGAAAATGGAGAATGGAGTTCTGTGAAGAAAACATGTTGATCATCGGAGGGACAATTTTCCAACATAAAAACATCTATGAAGTGACTTAGAGGTCCCCAGACAAAACCGCAGAAAACCAAATTGATCACATACTAATAAACAAAGGGAAATGGTTCAATGATGTGCGAGCAAGGAAAGGAGCAGATGTAAGAAGTAATCACAACCTTCTTTTAGAGAAAATAAGACTAAAATTAAGGAAAGCCAAAATCAGAGAACCAAGAAGGACACAGGCACACTTTGATGCAGTAAAACTGAAAGATCAACAAACAAGGAATGAATTCTCAATAGTACTTAACTCTTTCGGTGCCTGAGGAAGAAAAGCGAATGTATGGTTGGGTACCAGACCAAAAACGCGGGTCTTGGTCTGTAAGGGGGTATAGTTGTAAAATGGAATGGAAAACAGTATTTCCATGTACTTCCGTATACTTAATATGTTTCAAAGTATATCTAAATGAATGAAAATTTCATAAATGCAGTTTTTTAGGAAAAAAGAAGTACTGTGATGTTTTTAGACACTGATTGTGGCCAGCTCACCATCGGCGAGGTCTAGATCTACACTACTTACCATCTGAGATGTGTAGATCTACTTGTCGATCTCGTATTGTGATTCTGTGTTGCATTCTCGCTGAATGAATGTCTGAACTAACCTCCTACCTATTCCTAACTACTTCTCCCGTCATCTAAATATGTTTAGATCTACTTAGAAAACATTCAAAAGCAGCAGGGTGGCCATAGGCTATGTCCATACCCCTATCTACATCGTCAAAAATTGAAAAATTTCCATGTTTCTCGTCCTTTTTCTTGCTCGGCATCGCTCGTAACTAGGCACTCTTTCGCTATTTTGAAAAGTGTCACCGGAATCACGGACGAAATATGTACAATCTAAATGTTACACTGGTTGTTTTATTGAAACAAACAATGATCATTATAATGATCATTGGTACGCAACGGGAAACCGGAAGCGTATTAATGACGAAAGGCACGGAAAGAGTTAAGAACCAATTCAGTGTATGTATAGTATGATTTTTTTAATGCTATATTTATGTTATATATGTACCTGTTATGGATCTAGGATGTCAGAGTGTTTTGCCATGATTTCTGCAGAGACGAATACAGTGCCATGTTTTTTTTCACATGTATAATTAATTACATCTGTATAATCTCTAACCCAGACTTTGTGATAACTATAATCTCTAATCCATACTTTGTGACATAACTATAATCTCTAATCCTGTACTTTGTGACATAACTAAAATCTCCAACCCTACTTTATGACATAACTATAATCTCAACAAAAAAAAAACAAACTTTTCTCTTTCAGCCTGATCTGAGAGTCAATGGCCAGCATGAAGCGGAGTGGCAGGGCAACTATTTGTTGACAAAGTTGGGTAAAGTTATCACAAAAACTGTCAAGAATTCACCCATCAAATAATAGTATATAAATCAATATTGGTAGATTCTGCAGCAGCTTGTGATGTTGGTGCTGGCGTGGTGTTGGATGTTTCTTAAGTTGTGAGTAAAAGCTGGTAAAGAATTTGGTGGATGTTTTTTCTAGGCACCAAAGAAATGTGCCCAGATTTAAGTGTGGGGAAAATTGTAGAATGATTTCTTCTCTTAGTTTATGGCATTTATAAGAAAGATATGTGAAACTATGCTCTCTGAATTTTCAGTCTTGGATGAGTAGTTGATTCTGTAGCAAGATTTGACGGATAATCTGCTTACTCACTGATACAAGAAGAGGAATTGGATGAAGGTTTCTTTTGCAGATGTATAGAGAAATGTCTTGGCTAATTGAAGACCAGTGGATAACATTGATATTGCAATACTGAGGACGGACAATTGTGAAAGCTGGTGTTAAAAAAACATTACACATTCTTTATATAGATGTACGTAAGACATGTCAGAATCTGTAAATATGAAAATATTTGGTGAAAACAAAACCTGAGCAGATAACAAATTTCATATGTGATGGACATATGGCAGCAGAAGATAGAATATGTTACATGGAAATCAGTAGGACAGTTTGGATGACAAAGTTTATAGATGAAACTTTTATCACCAAACATATATGCAGCATTTATTAAAGTTAAGAGCAACGTGCCCTGTAAGGTTTAATGGTTTATATACAAAATTTTCAGCCTACGTGCAAATATATATTGGGAAAAAATTTTGTGCACAGTCGTGCTTCGTGACATCAAATTATAGTGTATGCTTTTAAGTTCTTACAGAAAAAAAAGAAAAACTAAAATCCAAAGAAATCAGGAAAACAAACTCATGTATCATACTTTTATTCAGCTCTGCATTTAGCACAGATTAAGATCAAGAAATCGAAACATAAAGTAACAGTTTTTTTTTGTGTGGCATTAATTTTTAGTATGTGCTGCCACACAGTGGAGAGAGAACATTGCTTGTCATGATATTATACATGCTCAGTGTTAAACCTCTGCATGGAAGCAGTGGCACTTTAGATTTTGAAAACCATAGATGTGTGTTTGTGTACAACAAAAAAATAAAACAGAAGGGAAGACATTTAATGAAGTATTGAGAGAAAAAAAAAAATAATGAAAACGTTAAAACATATAAACTAGGGGGAAGTAGAAACAGCTTTATTACTTAATTAATACACAGTTGTGACGTTTCAGCGTGAGCCTTAATCGTACAAAAACATACAGGACAAAGAAATAGAGAGAGGAGATAAAGTATAAATTCACATGAATGTTAAAAAGAACAAAAAAAAACAGTCAAATAAAATGAATAGAGCATTTAGCTGTAACTTGAAAGAAGCTGTGGCTTGTCCGATGCTGTGTGTCAGAAATGTGCATGGAGTGTAGAGAGTATTTAAATGGAGACTTGGTATGCGTGATAGGTGGGTCATAGCTAAGAGTGGTGGGTGGTGAAACAGTGGAGGGGAGAGAGGGTGATACGGTGGTAATCTAGCCAGGAGAATTAGAAATATGTGATTATAGCAGGGGTAGAGGGGTTGTAATGTGATGCTGTGAAGAGGTTCTAAGCTATCTGTAACAAGTGAGACTGTGGAAGAGGAGAATGTTAGGTGTAGCTAAATGAGTTCAAACCATGTGGTTCCAGAGTCCCATATTCCTGAATGTAGCAGTTCTCAAGCGCTAGTCGGCTTGTGTCATCTGCATGACAATGTTAGAGTTGGACAAGTGTTAGTATTTCTGATATTTTAAGAGGCACAATAATAAACTGAGAAGCTCATTGGAGGGAGAAGTCCAGACTACAGCAGTACAGATGTGTGAGCAGTATAAACATGAAGGAATGGTGAGAAAAGTATTTGTTACAGAATCTATCTTTGGTGCAGAGATACAAGATGATGATGATGGATTTTTCTGAGATACTTTATTTGCAGCCTAAATGTGTTTTATATTCAGTTGTGAGCTTCATTTCAGTCTAGTTTACTCATGGGTTTGTATTCAGTCCATCCAGCATTTTCTCAGTCCTGATTTTATTTTCCTTTCACAACACTTCACAGATGCTTGTTTCATATTTGGAAACAGTTATCTGTGTTCCATGAAACCACCACACACTTTTTTGTCCTGGCTATCTGTTGCTCTTTTTTTTTTTGGGTGGGGGGGTCATATATTCTGCAGGACTTTATATTCTTGGTAGAATTTTGTGTATCTTTGATGACATCAATATATATGTAGATTCATGTGTATTTTAACTTGACATCTGTTTTGTCCAATCTGTATGTGTTGGGGATGTTTCAAAAATTCAGCAGTAAGTGTTAAAAGATTTGCCAGGGACAGCAAAAAATGTGATATAAAGGAGAGAAAGCATGTAAATTATCACTGATAAACAGCCAGTCTAAAGAAAGACCGATTGAAAAGGGGAAAAAAAAATTTGACAAATTTTAAAACAGTACCAAAGAAGAGTTGCACACAAGAGCTGGGCTGTCCAACTTCAGTGGCTTCTAAGGCCACAACAGTATGAAATTCGAGTGGCGGGCCACATCGAAATCAACTAGTTTTTGCCAACTTACATACAAATGAGAAAAAGTGAGTTACGAAGTAAAGATGAATTGGTTGTATATAATTAGCTTTTCAGGTCTATAAAATTTTTTTTTAACATCTTGAGGAAAAGAAATGTTAATTTTAATCAGATAAATTATAATAACCCTGCGGGCTGCAAAAAAAAAGACCATCCAAGTTCATTGACAGGATCATAGAGCAGTCTGAATGAAGTTTTAGCCTATAGATGTGTGTTGTATGTTGCTAGTTTTTATTCTATGTGTTTGTTGTATGTGAGAGCTGTCAAAATGCTAGAACAAACAATGCTGTATGTGTGAAAGTTGTTTTTATAACACTGCATAAAAAACAAAATTTGCACATGTAAATTCATTTTTGCTGTGGTGAACTTAGTGAAATCACTTTCTTCTTCGTGATTTATAACTTGTTCTGTTTAAATAAGATAGAGGATATATTTCAGCGATGATGTAGAATACATGTATCACTCTCCTGTTTCTGGGCATGTGCTGTACACGACTGTCAGGTCTGCAGCCAGAAATCATAGTATCTACAAGATCTATACTGAATGTTGTTCATTTCTCATCTGAAATGAAACATTCATCTGAACAAACAGAACCTTCATTAAGTTGTGGAGGATTTTTATTTTAAAACTTTGGTGTTTTTTTCCCCCAGAAAAGGGGGGGGGGGTTCTTTGAGGGAAAAAAAAAAGTACTAAAAATATAATAAAGTTATCAATTCCTGTCAGATAAGTGTGTTTGTTCTGTGGTGTAAGCTGTTCCATATACTGTTTTACTGTTAACTTGCTCAGCAAACAACCAGATACATTACTGCTGCATCAACTGAAATGACAGCTTGTAGAGCATCTGAAAAAGTTCCACAGTGACTGAGCTTGTCTAATTAAAATTGATTTATACACTCCTGGTCCAGGCCAGTTTTACAGTGCATCAAACAAAAAACAAAATAGCAAATACACACACTATCTTCAAGAAGTTTTTACATGGAAATCTTTATTCACAGTAACAAATAGTTTACAATCATCAGGTTATATTTGTCTTATATGGTATAACGGTATCACCTGCAGCGATCAAATCTTGTATGTGGGCAGGAAAGTCAAAAGAAAAATCATGAGAGGGTAGCCTAAGAAAGATGATGGCAAAGTTATCTCCTACCTAACTTGTAGCATCCCTCACAACACTGCAAGATTTCCAGACTTGTGGAATGACAGGATTCCTTGTTTTGTGAGGAACTTGTCCTTCCAGGTGTACACAGACAGCTGATGGGGGGACAGCCTCTTGAAAATCCAATAACAAATCACAGAACAAGACGGGTTCTCTGCCAGAGATCATGTGTTACTGAAGGTATGATAAAGTTGGAGATTATAGGTCAAATTTTTGTTGTTCTGTGGCCAGTTGGGGCACTCATGGCAGAAGCTACTCTGCAAAATGCCACTTGGCAACTTTCACTGTTAACATCTGGCACTTTCTAAGATGAAAAGATTAGCTGCACAGTTTATAATCAGTGCTCAGAGCAGGGAAATGTGGGAAAGCATGACAGCCAATGGCTGATAGACTTATAAAGAAGATGAGAAGCACCAACAGTAAATAGTTTATACATGACACCTTTCTACTGGTGCTGCAAGTACCAAGCTTAACCTAGCTGACACAGCAATGCTCATGGAATCTGCTAGCTTTTTTTTGCTTCACTGCTCCCAGCTCAATACAATGCTCGTGTTTCAAATACCTTCATAGCATCTGCTGCTAGCATACTACTTGCATTTTATCGTTAATACAATAAAGTAGCCAGTATTTGCATGATGGTGAAGTGCAATGTCCTCATGACTGAAAGCATATAAGGAAAAACAAAAAAATTCACATAAAACTTGGTCTGACCCAGTCTGCAGGAGAGCAGAAACATGAAATTCTTACTGTGTTCAGCACAAAATAATAGGCGAAAATAATTTCTAAAGTACACACAAACTAACATAAAGCTAATCACAAAGAAAACAACTTACATCATATATAAGATACTGTAGCCCCTCATCATATGTAATATGCTGCAGCCATTCGTCATATATAATGTAGCCACTGTAATATCAAGTTCTGTTGCGGGCAAGGACAGCCTCCTATGTCATTTTATTAACCAATTATGTCATATACTATTATTAAATCATTTGATTTGTGAACTGGTTCCAGATAAAAATCATACAGATTTCAGATGACAATTCTTTAATATTTATATACTGATATATTTACCAAAATCAATGTGCCTGTACAAAATGAATGCCATTACAGTCATGAAAGACAAAAAAACATTTTGAGGAAAATCTGAAGCTAGAAGGTGAAAATGGCAGGCCTGGTGCTTTATCTTGGCATACATCTAAGGTATGCAAAATGAAAAAAGTTGGAATGTAAAATGAAAATATCAATGGAAACCCTGTACAGATGTTTTATACCTGACAGCTGTATCCAAAATCTGAAATGTGCCAATGAGTGGCTATCAGATGTAATACTGGGCCACATGTGACTTCTGCCATGTGTAAAATTAGGCAGTGTTGCTTTTAAATGTTACATCTACAGAACAAGAACATTTATTATTAGGCACAGCACTAATCCGTTCATGGAATTATCTACAAATTATCACAATGCGGAAAATGAAGAAAAATGTTTCATTGCACAATGATAACAAATAATATACATTTTTATGGGTCGGAGTTGTGCGTGACATCTTACTTCGTCTTTCATCTGCTGACAGTAGAGTGTGCGGTGTAATCGAGTATGCCTCGCTGCTTTTGCAGATATGCTCCGTCTTTAGAGGTTTATTTTTTTGTCCTTAACACAGCATCCAACAAGCATGCAGAGATGGGTTAAAAGAGGTTGGCAGACATGAGAGATTGATCCATCAGCATTAAGAGTGAAACTATGATTAATCCCACCCTCCTACAGAACAAGGATGTATATTATCTCCCTTGCTTTTTGGAACTGCCATAGACTTCATAATGAGAAAATGTTACACAGGTAAAACGGACACTGATTGGGTACATGGGACACAAACAGAAGATCCTGATTTTGCTGATAATGTAACTCTTATTAGGAATAATGTGAATTCAATGCAAGAAAAACAGATACCCTGTCTTCACTGGCTAGTAAAACGGGACTTCTTCTTCGTATGCATTTTCTGTCTCTATCTGCAGTCTTGTCTCTTGGATAAATTTCACAGTTTTTTTATAATTCATGTATGAAAATAGGACCGTAAATTAACAAGGAAAAAAACAAAAATCTTTCCATTAATCAAAAAGGAAAAATGTTAATGGCACAGCTGTGAAGAAGTACGCCAATTTGCATACCTTGGCAGCTACATAGACCAGGATTGTTACACCAGAAAGGAAGTTAGAATTGAAAAGGCAGCATTGACCTTCAAGAATCTTGAGAACATATGGCACTCAAAGGTTATAAGCACAAAAACCAAGCTAATATTATTCATTCAAATGTAATATCAACCCTCATTTATGCATGCGAAAGCTGGAAAACAACTAAAGAAATAGACAAGAAATTAGACTCTTTTGAAAACAAATGCCTAAGGAAAATACTCAGTATAAAGTTGAACAAATTTAAGAACAACACAGAGATAAGGCAGATGAGTGAACAACAACCTGTCTCATGTGTGATCAGAAAAAGAATATGGACATATATTAGTCACATGATAGAAACAATCCGAGAATCTCAAAAGCTATCAAGTGGAACACAACAGGCCCAAGAAAAAGAGGTCTACCACATGAAACTCTAAGGAGGACATTGTAAGAAGGGCCAAATTAATATACATAAAATCCCTAAATGAGGTCGAAAAATCTGCCAAAAAGTAAATATGGCTAACTATCATACGAGCCCTATGTGATGTTTAGCGGCACTGGAAGGATGTAAGATGTATAGAGATATGTTTAGCGGCACTGGAAGGATGTAAGATGTATAGAGATATATTTAACAGCTTGGAACTTTAATCATCTCATTTATCGTCACATTTTCTTTGCATTAATGTAGTTTTGTTCAGATGCTGGGAGTCAAGTTCAGCTGCCATAAGAACGAATGGTAGTACTTGCGGTTGTTACATGACTGTGATATGCGGTTGTCATATGACCGAATGGTAACACTTGCAGCTGTCATACAACTGCTAATACTTGTGGTTGTCAGATGACTAAATGGCAATACCTGCAAGTGCCATATTACTGGAAATGATAATACCTGTGGCCGTCATATGACTGAACAGTATTACCCATGACTTGTTATATGGCTTTGAATGATAACACTTGCAACTGTCAAATTGACTGCCTTGAGGAGAGTCATAGGCTATGAGATTACAGCAAACAAAAATCAGAGTCTCTTGAGATAGCCGATGGTGTGTTTCTTGCCTACCAACTATCTAGCACTTCTTGCAACTCTTCCACATTCATGGACCTCATCCTTCCTTTGAAGTATTAACTAAAGAGCTTAAAAGGGAGCTAATTCAATAGGAAAACGCACTTTCTTCATACCAACTACTTGGATGAAGCAGAAACTACAATTAGCAAAATGACACTCGGCCACATCCACAAACAGCTAACATTTACCCCTTCAAAACTGCTTCCCCAAGCCCAAAAGAGCCAATCACAATGATGTATCACATATGTATGTACAGTCGTGTTATTACTGGAATCAACTTGCAAACTGACGACTACAGCAAAGATAGCAGCTGTATTTGTGTCAGTAGTTTGAGCCAACGATACATAAAAATTATTTTGTCAAATTTATTAGCATAATCTCCCATGCAAAAACAATAGCAAATAATAAAAAATGTACAACTGTACAGACAAATATAAACATGTACACATTAACACATTATTCTGAAAGTGAACGAAAAAAAATAAAACCTTCAAAACATGGCTCTGAGATGGAAGCTAGATTTTCTAACATTCTGCTCTATACAATTTCACTCCTCTAATTTGGCAAAATAATGAAACTTCCCATTAATCAGAATGGAAAAATACATGTAGAAGGAATAGCTGTTGAAGAAGTCAATCAATTTGCATACCTTGGCAGCTACATAGACCAGGATGGTGACACCAGAAAGGAAGTTAGAATTGCAAAAGCAGCATCAATCTTCAAGAATCTTGAAAACATGGCATTCAAAAGTTATAAGCACAAAAACCAAGTTAAGATTATTCAATTCAAATGTAATATCCACCCTCATTTATGCATGCGAAAGCTGGAAAACAACTAAAGAAATAGACAAGAAATTAGTGGAACGAATTCAAGAACAATGCAGAGATAAGAAAGATGAGCAAACAACAACCTGTCTCATGGGTGATCAGGAAAAGGAGATGGACATATGTTGGTCACTTGATGAGAAGAAATGATCAGAGAATCCATAAACAAGCTATCAAGTGGGACACAGCAGGCTGAAGAAAGTCTAAAGAGGACATTGTTAAGAGAGGCCAAACTAATAGGCTTAAAATCCCCTGATGAGGTTGAAAAGCTCGCCAAAAACAGGAAAAATTAGTGAACTACCTTGCAAGCCCTATGTGGCGTTTAATGGCACGGGAAGGATATAAGAATTTGGCAAGCTCAGAAGTTGCTTAAATATCACATTTTGTGGCTCTACTCTCCTAGCATATGGTAACTGGTGAATGACAGGGCACATTCCCTGAAGTTCATAAACTGATTCAGAACAACTACAACAACCCTGACAATAACCAACTGGACATACACATGCAAAGTTTCCTTTGGACATCAGATCACATAGTGCCATGCCAAAAGACACAGGCGGTCATCTCACTTTATCCTCATGTCTCGAATAAAGTCAATTCCTGCCAAACCATGCAGTCAGGCCATCCAGGTATCTCTGTCTTTTGCCATTTATCTTTCCAGTCATGACCAACTCTTCAAGACCATATCTGCTGCATAAAAGAAACTTTGATCGTCTTTTTTTTTTCTTATATACAGCACTAGTTTGAGATATTCCGTTGCCTGCTACGATACTTCTTCATTTGTCTTTCTGACTGTCCATGGTTTGTGAAGCATCCTTCTCAAAAACAACTTTTTAGCAGCCTTTATTCTTTGTTCCAATTGCTTATTCATAGTCCATGTTTCAATTGCATAAAGTAGAATAGGTTCTATATAGCACCTTAGAATCTCTAGACATGTTGCACATGAAAAGTTTGCTCTGGACATGCTGCATATGCAAAGTTTCCTACAGATATACTGCATATGAAAAGCTTACTGACTGATACTGACAGATATGTCTTTTAAGAAAAGTATAATGGTAACATTTCAGTTTTTCCGATAGCATTTCAAATTTGGGAAAGCACATTCCATGATCAGCCTTTAAGTTTCATGTAACAACGACATCAGGAAAGAACACCTGAGGACATACAATGCTTGTGCTGGAGTCTCGGGGGGCAGCAAGGGTAATGAACTCACAGTTCAGGAAATGTTAAAACGCCATACCCTTTGTTGCTCCTCTTAACTCCACAATTCCAAAATAGATATTCTAAGCAAGCTACATAAAAGGAACTTGGCTCAATGACCAGAAAATCTGTAATGGACAAGCTCAACCATTATAGATCTGAACAGAGACCAGTTGTGCTGGCTTGGACATAACTGCAGAAATGGCAAGGAACAACCACAACAGAAATCATAGGATGCCAAAACTAAGAAGCTCCAAACCAGTGCAGAAGATAAAATCAGAGTTTCTGTGAATGTGAACTCTTAACACATTTAACATGTTCTAACAAGGTTATCACAAAGTACAGTAAACGATATTCAGAAGAGTTCTGCATCATCTCTCCGCTTCCATGCCATTAAGACACTGGGGATACGGTGTTAGGCTCATATTTCCAAGACCATGGGCACATGAAAGTCTGATGTGCTCACTATCACACCTGGCCAGATTTCTCTGATACCCAGTTTTAGAGGCTGGGTGTACTCTGGGACCTTTCAGGTGCGGTGGTACCAGGAAAAAATCCCCGCTGATGGGACTTAAACCTGCTACCATCGGATTAGCCTAACCACTCAACCAACCAGGCCACTACAACATCTCTGCATCCTACAATAAATGTGCGACAGCCACTCTGACCTCCACTATCCTGAACACAGCTACACAGTGATGAAGAAAAGATCTTTAACTTTGTAAAATATGTTGCACTTTTTGTGCTGTTTCATTCCAACAGTAAAAAATCCCACCCAAATATGAAGTAAGGAAATCTTCTTCTTCTTCATACGCATTGTCTGTCTATATCTGCAGTCCTGTCTCTTGGATAAATTTCACTGTTTTTTATAATTCATGTATGGAACCGTAGCATTGATTCGAGGCAGGGGGCCCAGCACTGCACCTGCCTGGTTGGTCTTCACAGGGCGAGCACCATGATTAAAAACTGCAGATAGACATTTCATTAGCGATAATGCGCAGTACCCTGATTTTTGTGATGTGCTTTTTGGCTGGGTACTTCCGACTTCGGCACCTTTCCTTGCTAGGGCAGACTGTGGTCTTGCTCGGACTGCATGAAGACAGTGTGGCTGGCCTGGCCAAAACTTTGTTTTCCAGCCTCTGGTGCCTGTACTTAAGCCCCTTCTCCACATCAGATCAGCTGGTTTGGCTGGTCAGATGGTTCTGAGACAGTTCCACAGAGACACTCCAACTTTGGGATGAGGAATCCGATGAGTGCCTCAACAATATCCATTCCCTGCCACCTATATATCTGCTGGGTCTGTTTTGTTTACATCATTCTGATAGCCATTGTTGTAAAGACCCATAGGCTTGTCATGTCCTGGATTCATTGGTCTCACACCAGACTGTCTTCATCCCCGCCGGCAATCTCCATGTCCCCATCCGTCCACCAACCTGACATTACATTTTACAAAAATAACAGTTACAATTAGTGTTGATTGCTACAGGTTTCCAGGCTACAGAAGTAAGTCAGAGATTTTAAGCAAACAGATCTATGTTCCCTGTCTCACGAAGACTGTGTTAAGACTTCCTGGGCCAAAGATGAGAAAATCTGTTTTCCGGTTTCCATGTGTTGTTGCCCGAAAGCCAGATTTGCCATCTTTGATAGTTGTCGTATTCAAACTGTTTCTACCTTGTTATTTAAAGTAATTTTTGGTTGTCTGAATTTTTAAAGCAAAGTTAATATAATAAAATATTGTTTTCAATCTTTGTAAAAAAAATAGAAATCTCGCGGTTTTAGCTGTCGGGAACATGTGTTTACGAGATCTCGCCGAGTCAACATTTTGTGGAAATGGCGGAGCATGCTTCTCTCGACGACACTACAACTTACACTGAATTATGCTCTGATTTTTTTTTGTCAGACTGCCCCAGCGATGACTAAAAATCACTGTTTAATGATTCTAGTAATGAAATTGACGTATTTCAAAGTTATTTCTGTGATGGTGATCGGATTAAAAATATGATTACAAGACACGGAGTTGCTGTGTCAGAAAGTGTAAGTTCGAGTAGCAGAGATTGTGATTCAATGTCAGGATATGATGCTCTAACAGTAAGTATTTCACATTTTTCATGTGATATAGTCAGCAGTGATATAAGTGTGTGGAGTAACATTGATTCTATACCAGTTCTTGAAAAATTTCTAGGAAATCCTAGTATTTCAGTGAATGTAAACACACTAGACAGAAAAGAGGAAATTTTCAGTATAATGTTTGCCAATGATTTTTTTAAACTGTTAGCTCATCATGAAAATTTATACCATGCACAGATCCAACATATGAACAAACCTACTGCCTTTTTCTCTGAAAATATAACACATTCAGACATGAACAAATTCTTTGGACTGATCATTTTGATGGGCCAGACTAGGAAGCCACACTGGAAAGAGTACTGGACAACAGACCCTCTTCTTGAAACATCAATATTTTAAAAAACAGCTAAATTTGAGCACCTTCTGACATTTCTGCATTTCTCTGATAACTCTCAGACACTTCCAGAAACAGGTAGAATTAGTAAAATAAAACCTCTGCTGGATTATTTTTTGCCTAAATTTCAAGAGTTGTATAAACCGAAGCAGCAGCTTTCAACTGATGAAGGAAAGACAAAAGACTTGTCTGCCTGATATCAACAATGCACAACAAAGATTATCTGGAATAGTAAAGGATCATGTCTTGGTGAAGCCTGAGGATGAAGGCACTAAAAAAGCATCATCTAGGAAGTGCAGAGTGTGCTTGGTCAATGAGAAAAAGAGTAAAACAAAATTTATTTGTAAAAGTTGTCAAGTCCCATTGCATCCAGGTAATTGTTTCACAAGATATCACACACTCAAGAAGTACTAGAGGATCTTGGGAGTCTGTCTACCAACCTGGATTAATTTATCTCAATGCTGAGTAGAGATATGCATATTTTTCTAAGTCCACTCAAAAAAGTTCATTTTTCAGAAAAATGGCTGGGAACTGGGGGTTTTTCAGGGTAAATAACTGTGCTCCACAAAGTGTTAAAGATAAGTGTGTTCTTAACACAGTTGTTCCCAGGGGGAAGTATGGAAATAAATGTCTTTCTTATCTGACACTCCATCACATGTATGAGATAAAATGTTAACTGTTAACTTTTTAAAACCCTTTACTCCCAGTAAAGATCTTCTTTTCGTAATGTGCGCTGCAGTTTTTTCATGTCTCTGAGCATGAAGAGCTCTGGTCTCTCTGCTGAATTTCTCAGTGACTTGCTGCACTTGTGACGTCTAGTCCCTGACACTCCATTACTGATGCCGGTACTGTACAGAGGTTGGCTGTTGGTAGGTGTAGCCGGTGTTTTTGATTTGGTTCCTCTAGCTGATAATGATCGAGACCTTTGAATGTTTTCCACCTGTCAGAGTAAACATAATCATTCAGCACTGGCAAAATGAGAAAGATTTTTGATAAATGATTCTCATTTCAAACTAAATTTAATTAAACATTTCTTCACATTGAATAAAATGAACTCTGTAAAATAATTTTTAGAAAGTAGATTAGACAGAACTCTTTACAACAAACCTACAGTTCCCTGCAGCTGATAGCTCCTATGGTGCACCTGAAACACAGGATTCACAGTCAGAAAGTGGACTACAAAGGCTTAATTTCCAAAGAACTCCCAAGAAAACTTCTTGCAGGCTTCATCACTACAGTTGGGACTTTGGGACATCCACGTCATGGAAAATGAAGGAAAACATGTCACTAACTTCTATCATCATTGCAGAACTTATTTTCTCTGACCACCTGGAACTGCTGACTTGTATTCTTTACTGCCAATACTTTATGTGATCCCAAGGCACATACACTACACCAGACAGGGAGTGGGTACGGTGGCTTGTCTGGAGAGGACTCAATAAGCAGTAACAAATTTGGTGGCTTACTTGGAGTCTCAGAAAGGATCTGAGACACAAAAGCGGGTAAGGTGGCTTGTTTGGAGTCTCAGAGAAAGACCCAAGAAAAAAGAAGTTGGTATAATAATCTCAGAGAAGCAGAAATGAATATAGTGGCTTGCTTGGGAGAACTCAGGAAAGAGTGGGTATAGTGGCTGGCTTGGGGTCTTTGGGAGAATTTTAATAACAGGAGTGGGTAAACAGCTTACCTGGAGTCTCAGAGAGAATCAGAGGCACAAGAGCAGGAAGATGGCTTGTTTGGAGTCTGAGAGAAGAGTCAAGAAACAAGAGTGAGTTGGAGTCTGAGAGAGAGCTTTAAAAACAGGAGTGGATACAATACCTTGCTTGGAATCTCAGGACCTCAGACACGTGAGTGGGTATGGTGACATGCTTGAAGCCTCAGAAGGGACCCAAGGAGCAGGCTACCTGATGAACTCCACAACCATAAAGACCGTGTTAAGCTCTACCATGTTGGCAAAGCTTTATGATTCCATCAGTCTGTATTAGTAAACCCAATGACAGAGGGTCTTGGCCAGCTCTGATTCCCTACAGTCTGATGTCTATGTGCTGGTATGTTCCCTTTCCCCCCCCCCCCAACCCCCAAAAAAAAAAAAAAACCATTAGTCCTAAGCAAGATGTACAAACCTTCCGCTGATGTTGCATAATCTTGGAGATCTGTTGGCTTTTATTCTCCAGGTTTTGCTGAAGTTCACGAAGTTCTTGCTCAAGCTTTGATCTATCTCGAATACCATAGGCTGCGTGCATCTTATCCACAACTTCCTGATGCTTACTGCAAGAAGTAAAATGCCTTATGCCAGAAATAAATACATCTCACACTGAGATCTGAAATAGTATATTGCTCAAAAATTCTCATATAAATATGTCATGTTTTCTGAATCACATTTTGAAAATGTGTAAAAATGGCTGATGACTGTTGTAAGACTGGCACTAGTGGATAGACAGAGGTACATAGTTCAGTTTTACAAAGAGACAGAAGGAAAAAGTGCCCTTTCTTTCCTCTTTCCTATCTTTTTGTGAGTCAGGTGCATTAGTTTGCACATTACCAAAACTGCACATTGTGCTTTAGATCTACAATCTGTGTGGTTCAGCACAAATCTGTATTTAATGGAACTGTAATTCTCTGTAGTCTTGAACCAAAAGACCTTGCCATAGTGAAGATCTTTGCATACACTTGGTGGGAACCGAGGCGGCTGATGCCTTCTTTATATCCCAGAGCGGACCTTAAATAACAAGCTCCTCAGCAGATTGTGCAACCAAAGGGAGACGTGACAATCCAAAACTACTGCCTAGATTGTAGAACTTCAGCGATCAGTTACCGGGTCATTGCTCTGGATATCAGACAAGATCTTAATCAGCTCTGATTTGCTGGTTCTGATGACAGCGATATCTCTGACACAATCAAACTAGCTCCATCTAGAAGACTTAACTACAAGAGAATTGAGCAATCATCAGTGCAGAATCCTATTTCTATTAAAGAAAAAAAAATTATCTCATATATAATATATAATCGAGTATAAACAACAATGTGCATGCAGGAAACTCTACAACTAAGAAACTCCTTAGATCATCGAAAGCAGTACCCTCTTCAGACAAGTGTTTCAATTCTTTAAACTCCAGACACTCTAAGGTTTGATGGGCCCCTCTACTTAATGCTCTCAGGTCTGCAAGTTGTTGATTATTTCCACTCTCAGATTTGAGCCACCATCTCCCGTTTGACCCAGAATCTTGAAATGTATTCAAGTTATTCTGCCACACAGGACTGGTGTAAGAAGTGACAAATTAAGTTATTTAAGTTTTTATCCTTGCTTACTGCACATGCCCCACTCCCAAATTTATCACTATCTTCTTTCAACCACTCTTAAGTCAACATCTAAAAGTGTTTATGGAAGACATCCCATTGTTTGACTGGGTGTAAAACTGTGTACATCAGTTCTAGAGATCTATTCTGATGATTCAGATTATGAAAAAAATACATTAAGAATTGACCGCAAAATCAATCAGGTATTAATATACAAACAAAAAAAATACATAAGAATTTATGGTCATATTAGTGGAGCATTAATTTACAAAAATTTGCCAAAGGCATACGCAGCACTGTAGCTTGAAAGAATGCTACAAAGGCAGGACTCACCTACTCAGCTGTCCAAACTCATCTTGTAACTGACCAAGCAAGTCACTCAAGTCCCGTTCAACGCTTCCACGGCTGGAATCGGCGGATGATGGATCATCTGTTCCAAGACTGTCCCAGTCTGGATATATTTGTGAGCAGAGAACTGGATTATGCATCTTCATCATGGCCAGCACTTTCTGTACATTTGCACCAAGAGAATGGCTTGGACCTGTTGACTGGCAGTACAGCAACAATGTGTGAACTATGAATACACAAAATGTATAATCACAGAAAAAAGTGGGACCATTCAAATACAAATTCTTAATTCACAGAAATTAAAATGAAGTGAATTTACTAGGATCAACCCCCCTTTGTTATCATTGCTGAAACCTTACCTCGTAACTGCAAATTTGAGATCTATGCAGTGTAAGCTGTGATGATCCTGAAATGAAGACATCGAAGTCAGATGAGGACTGCGTCACTGTGGCTTACTTGAATATCCAGACAACACCTAAGGAAGTCTCCCCCACCATGGTGAAGAACTCACTGATCCTATCTCAAGAGCTAGGTCAAAATAACAGCTTACTTCTGGGAGCAATGCTAGAAGGCAGAACAGAATCTTGGCCAGTTCTAGCGTTTTGGCCCTAAACTTTGCTGTTTCTGACACAAATATTCTCCATTATCTCTTTTTTTTAATATTCTTCAGAAATATAGCGTTAATTTCATCATGATGATACATTAGTATGGGAAAAGCTATATCTGATGAGAACTCTATATACCGCCTTATGGATTCATACTACTGAAATAAAAATCTTTGCTATTTGTTTACCTTCCCAGCCACAAATGGAATGTCTGCTAAATTTAGCCTGAAATGTTTCATGGGTTCTGTCCTGCGTGTTCTTGTATGTCCAGATGGTGGAGTTTTTTTCTTCTTTGATGGTTTTTTTGCTTTCCAGACCTGGGCAAAAGCTATCTGAGATGACGGAGATTTTCTGCTCTGTGTTGCTGACTCCAGCTAAGGAGAAACAGAAACAATGAATGATCTTCCTCATTCATCCTGAAAATGTCAGCTGTCGACAATATTATAATCTTCAGTACAGGCATCATGTCAAATTGACAGCTGGTCCAGCAGTTTGTCTGAAGCTGAGGAGTAGGTCCAAGTTTTGGCAGACTAACAACCTTGGAGACAATTCTGACTACCAATAATCAGAGTAAGTGTCATGGAGATGTGTCTAATTAACACGGAGACATGTCAGAATAAGTGTCATGGAGTCGTGTCTAATTAACATGGAGACATGTCAGAATAAGTGTCATGGAGACGTGTCTAATTAACATGGAGACATGTCAGAATAAGTGTCATGTAGACATGTCTAATTAACATGGAGACATGTCAGAATAAGTGTCATGTAGACATGTCTAATTAACATGGAGACATGTCAGAATAAGTGTCATGGAGTCATGTCTAATCAACATGGAGACATGTACAGTAAACAATATTCAGAAGAGTTCTGCAACATCTCTCCATTTCCACGCCATTAAGGCAAACTGGGGATTTGCTGTTAGGCTCATTTTTCCCCAAGACCACTGGCACATGAAAGTGTGTTGTGGTGAGTACTACGCCTAGCTGCATTTACCTTCCCACATTTCTCTGGTATCAATTTTTTTTAGGCTGGATGGACCCTGGTGCCTTTTAGGTGTGGTGGTACCAGGAAAAAAAATCCCCACTGCTGGGACTTGAACCTGCTACCATCGGATTAGCCTAACCACTCAGCCACTAGAACATTTCTACATCCTACAATAAAAGTAACTAACCAACATGAAGACATGTCTGACTAACCACCATGGAAGCAAGTCTAATCACCATGGGGACATGTCAACCTAACTGCAATGGAGATATGTCATGCCCTACCTTATCCTAGTAAAAGCAACAGCCTGCTAGCACAAATGCCAGGACATGCTGCAGACAGGTCACATATCTTCTGCCTCAGAAAGAGACCCATTTCAACATCTGCTTGTATGGGTCTGGAAAGGGTGGAGTTCCAGAAGAACATGTTCTTCTTCTTCGTTCACTTCTACCACCAAGACCGCCCCATGATCCTACTGAATTTATTCCTGTGGTCCTCCATAGGTCCCGTGGTCCCCAAAAGGACCACATGAGATCCCTGAGAGGACCACAAGAGGTTCAGAGTATCGCAGAGCTTAAGCCTGTATTCTCAGTGGGTCTCAAAAGCGGGATTGAGTGAGAACATGTTCTGAACTCTACTCCTCTCCCACAAGAGCAGTCATCTGATGTATCTATAAGTCAAATGATAACAGGAAAAAGGATAAAGTAGCTATGGTTCACTAATCCTGCTGCAAGCGGTCAGCTATGGGTCACTGGCCTCATTAGCTTGAGTACCATGTCTTCAGCCCTCTTACTCAATACAAGTCTGACTACCCCTGAAGCTTCATCTCTGTTGTGTATTAAGTATGAACTGTATGCACAAGAACGAAAGGATGTCAAAACAAGTTAACAAACCTGAGATGTCTTCTCCTGTAATGTTTCTCTGTGCATTTTCTCTTCTCTGACCTTGAGCTCCAACTCTCTGATCTTGACCTGAAGGGAAAAAAAAGAAACATGAAATCTGAGATTCTCTGTAAATGTTGCATTACATCTAAACATCAAGACAAAAACAGTCACTCGAGATCTGCAAAGAAAACAGTGTTTTTAATAATTACAATATACCACATGTTTATCCATCTTCCTATAATTCTGCTGACGGCCAGAACCATCAAAACTAGAAAAGGAAAGATAACTCTAAAATTATATAAACTGACACTGGTAATATTTCTTTAACTCTTTCCATGCGGCAGAAGAAACACGGACGTGTCATGGCGTGCTGGAGTAAAATGCGGGTCTTTGTCAGTAAGGGGGTATAGTTGTAAAATGGAATGGAAAACAGTATTTCCATGTACTTCCGTATACGTAATATGTGTCAAAGTGTAGCTAAATGAATGAAAATTTCATAAATGCAGAGTTTTTTAGGAAAAAAGAAGTAATGTGATGTTTTTAGACACTGATTGTGGCCAGCTCACCATTGGCTAGGTCTAGATTCGCGCTACTTACCCCTACTTACCATCTAAGATGTGTAGATCTACTTGTCGATCTCGTATTGTGACTCCGTATTGCATTTCCGCTGAATGAACGTCTGAAATAACCTCCTAACTACTCCTAACTACTTCTCCAGTCGTCTAAATATGTCTAAATCTACTTAGAAAACATTCAAGAGCGGCGGGGTGGCCATAGGCTATGTCCATACCCCTATCTACATCGTCAAAAATTGAAAAATTTCAATGCTTCGCGTCCGTGTTCTCACTTGGCATCGCGTTACTAGGCACGCATTCTCCATTTTGAAAGTGTCACCGGAATCGCGGACGAAATATGTACAATCTAAATGTTACACTGGTTGTTTTAATGAAACAAACAATGTTGAATTTTCGACCATACGCACGCTTGGGACCACCGGAAGTGTCGAAAATTCGACCCAACGCACAGAAAGAGTTAAGTCACATTTTCTCTCTTTTTTTTTTTTTTGACTTTAATTTTCCCCCTCACCATCATAAAAGAAATTTTATAGTCCAAAATAATTATTTATCATGGTAGAATTAAATTAATTAGTTTATGGGTTACAGATTCATTCATTCGTTACAATCCATGTCAGACAGCATCAGCAATCATGCTTTTCCATCTTGTGCAATCCTCAATCTTTCCAATCAATTTAAATCATTCTCTTTCCATACCATTTGGTCAGTCCACCAAGATATTTTTTTCCCTTGGTCTCCCTCTCCTTCCTTTTCCCTAGAATTTTCCAGTCAATATGAAGTTCTCTGTCTTTTTCTGTCTTCTCATGATATGCCCAAAAGATTATGACTGTCTTTTTCTTACAAATATTAACCAGTTTTTGTTGTTCTGAAACTTCTGTGAGGACCTCTTCATTTGTTTTTCTGTCTGTCTGAGGCATTTGTTGCATTTTTGTAAAAAAAAAAAATCTTTTATGCTTCCAATTTCTTTATCACCTGTTCATTAACTAAGACAATATTTAGCAATATTAGCTCTACATAGCTCTATAATACTCTTTTACAGATAGTTTATAAACAGAATGAGCTGTGAAAATAGAACAAATCTGGATAGTTTATAAACAGAATGAGCTGTGAAACTAGAACAAATCTGGATAGTTTATAAACAGAATGAGCTGTGAAAAAAGAACAAATCTGGATAGTTTATAAACAGAATGAGCTGTGAAAATAGAACAAATCTAGAACATTCTCTTCTTACCTCTGATAACTGTTGTGTTCCTGTCAGCCTTCTCTGATCTCTTTCTAGATCATTCAGCCTCTCCATGTAGACCTTCATGTCTTCTCCAGGAACAGCTCTGTTTTGCTGAATTCTTCTCACGTTTTCCATCAAATCACTTCGACTATGTTCTGAGTTTTCTACCATTCTTCTCACTTGACCAAGTTGTTTTTCCAGGAGTTGACAACGATGCTCAACAGATGACAGCTGACCTTCATGTTCAGAATGAGATGATGTGACAATAATTTATAAAAAAAACACTGTGAATTTAACTGTTGACTAATAATATAATTACCAACTAACTAGTAGCATTAAACAAACTCAATACTCAAAGTAGTGTTGGAGTTGTGGGGGGGGGGGGGTGTCTGATGTAAGGTCACTGGAAGATATTCCGATAAATGCTGGATTAGTTAGGAAGTGATATTATTCCTAATTTACCGTGATTTGTGGCAAAATTACATCACACTACAGACACACTGAAAAAGTATTAGTTCATTTTCTTCTTTAATTCTTTTTTCACGAGTCACAAGCTATGTACTACAGCGGGTTTACAATTGCAAGTCATGTACCACTGCAGGTTACAACTGCAAATCATTTACCATTGATGGTTACAACTGCAAGTCATGTACCATTGCTAGTTTACAACTGTAAGTCATGTACCATTGCTAGTTTACAACTGCAAGTCATGTACCATTGCTAGTTTACAACTGCAAGTCATGTACCATTGATAGTTACAACTGCAAGTCATGTACCATTGCTGGTTACAACTGCAAGTCATGTACCACTGCTGGTTACAACTGCAAGTCATGTACCATTGCTGGTTACAACTGCAAGTCATGTACCATTGCTAGTTTACAACTGCAAGTCATGTACCATTGCTGGTTACAACTGCAAGTCATGTACCATTGCTAGTTACAACTGCAAGTCATGTACCATTGCTGGTTTAGGGTTGTGCTTAAAAAATGGTCAGAAACCACTGTTCTAGAATGAGTAGTAACATACCTTTGCACTGACCGGTAACATAACATACCTTTGCACTGACCGGTAACATAACACACCTTTGCACTGACCGGTAACATAACACACCTTTGCACTGACCAGTAACATACCTTTACATTGACTTGTAACACAACATACCTCTACACTGAGTAGTACATACCTCTAGATTCACTAGTGACAGCGTCTCCACCATCTGTTGGCACTTCATGATGCTTACTCTCTGCCCTATGAAGCCTCCCACTTTTCAAAAGTTGTCTGTACTGTTCAGTTTCAGAGGCCAAAACTTGCAGATTTTGTTCTGCTAAATTTCTCTCAGTCTCCAACTTTTTAATTTTGTCCTGAAGGTTTCTTAGAGCTGAGATGACTGCTGCAACAGAACAAACATACAAACTGTGCATGGTTACACTGGTGGATAGTTTTGCTGTATCTAAACTGACCTCTCTGAGGCCAACAAAAAGTTTTATTTGTTTTTACCACACTAATGAGTCTGATCTGTAGAGGATTACAGCAATTTTCTTCAATTCCCAAAATTCCAGAGTGTGTGCAAGAAGCATTTGTTATTCTCCAGGCTTACTGATTATGGGACAATTTCTAATACATTTGTCAAAGGGTTAAGGTTTTGGTACACCAGACTCTGATTTAGATTCCACACTCCTTCCCCTCATATCTGCACAAAACTCCACACTCCTTCCCCTCATATCTGCACAAAACTCCACACTCCTTCCCCTCATATCTGCACAAAACTCCACACTCCTTCCCCTCATATCTGCACAAAACTCCACACTCCTTCCCCTCATATCTGCACAAAACTCCACACTCCTTCCCTTCATATCTGCACAAAACTCCACACTCCTTCCCCTCATATCTGCACAAAACTCCACACTCCTTCCCCTCATATCTGCACAAAACTCCACACTCCTTCCCCTCATATCTGCACAAAACTCCACACTCCTTCCCCTCATATCTGCACAAAACTCCACACTCCTTCCCCTCATATCTGCACAAAACTCCACACTCCTTCCCCTCATATCTGCACAAAACTCCACATCCTTCCCCTCATATCTGCACAAAACTCCACACTCCTTCCCTTCATATCTGCACAAAACTCCACACTCCTTCCCCTCATATCTGCACAAAACTCCACACTCCTTCCCCTCATATCTGCACAAAACTCCACACTCCTTCCCCTCATATCTGCACAAAACTCCACACTCCTTCCCCTCATATCTGCACAAAACTCCACACTCCTTCCCCTCATATCTGCACAAAACTCCACACTCCTTCCCCTCATATCTGCACAAAACTCCACACTCCTTCCCCTCATATCTGCACAAAACTCCACAGTCCTTCCCCTCATATCTGCACAAAACTCCACAGTCCTTCCCCTCATATCTGCACAAAACTCCACACTCCTTCCCCTCATATCTGCACAAAACTCCACAGTCCTTCCCCTCATATCTGCACAAAACTCCACAGAGGCACCAGGCAGGTAAGACAGGGGCTTGTGCTGGTCTAGTTTCAGAAAGGTAACTTTTCAGCACACTCATTTCTTATACCTGAGAAGAAAACTTCATCACCATGGAAAACATCAACAGCCTGTTCATCATAACAATGTAGAGCAAAGAGAACAAAGTTTTTCCAGATCTTAACTTTTATTACAGCACCCACAAGAAAACATTTTTTGTATATAAGTACACAAAACCAGATATATAAATACATGTAAGGACACTGCAGTAAAGCTGTAACAACAATTAGAATTTTTTTTAAAGGCAGAAATAGCCTTGCTCATTAACCCTTTAACTCTGAAACAACACCTGCAGGAGTGACAGATCTTATATATGCCTACGTCATTCACTGCTCAGAGCAATATTTAATGCTTCCTGTGCCGTAGAAAAAAAAAAACGCAGATGTTCCTGTCTGTGCCACACAAAAAGCGCGGGTCTCGATATGTATAGGGGGTATAGTTGTAAAAGTGAATGTACAAAGTATTTCCACTTTAAAAGTATACATATTATGCATGAAAATAGACGCAAATGTAAGAAGATTTCATAAATGGAGAGTTTTTCAGGAAAAAAGTAGTGTGATGATTTTAGCTGATAACTGTATACTGTTTACCATCGGTGATGCCTAGATGTACATTATTTACCTGAGGCGATGTCCAGATCTACTTAAATTTTCACCCGATCTCGTCGTGTGGTGGCATTCTCACTAAAATAATGTCTGAAATAACCTTCTAACTACTTCTCCAGTCTATTCAATAGGTCTAGATCTACTTGGGGGTACATTCAGGAACAGTGGTCTGGTCATAGGACATGTCCTTATGCCTCCAAAGTCACAATAAATATTGACACTTCTCGATTAAAAAACATCGATTTCACTCGGTTGTTAGCCACGATTTGGATTGAACTATGAAAGCTCACCAGATATGCGCAGATAAACTGTGTACAATAAAAAGTTACACTGGTTTTACGCTGCAACGAAACAAACCTCGCTAAAATGAGGATGGCAGTCACTAGTCTAACCGGAATAAATCGTTATAGCATGGATGGCAATCGATGAGTTAAGCAAAGTCTAAATAAAATGAAAGCTAACACATTTCTAACCCAACCCACAAGCGTAAATTATAGAGTAACTTCCTTCCGTTTCTTTCTACCAAAGTCTCTCATCAAAATTTGTTCTTGCAGAACATGGAAATTACGGAAGTTAACTCTTTCCACTCGCGAGAGCCCCATAAAGGCCTTTGCGGTTTAGCAATGGCACCCTCCAGAGCCCTATGTGACACCGGAGTTTCTTTCGTTGAAAACATGATGTTACTTTTCATTTAACCAGTTAGAACTCTTCTGGATCTAAAGTTAAGCTAGTGTTTTAAGCATGGGGGATAAAGATGCCATTTTTGAAACATAGATAGGGGGTAAAATTCAAGTTTATTTCAAGATTGAGTGGTAGAATGGTCACACCGACCGACTAGATCTAGCTTACTATATGTGTTTCTAGTAGCTGTAGATCTGTTAGATTTATTGGATGTCACAAAAATCCATAAATATTGATTTTTCCGTGTTGAAATTTGAATGACTACGTATTCTATATTGGATTATGACACAGCTAAGGTAAGTATAAAGTAGATTTTATTGTTCAGCCCTAAAATTTTTTTAGCGCCAAAAAATCGATCCATTGTTTCACACCAGTTTTTCTCTTTTCTTTGTTTTTTTTAATGACAAATAACTTCATTTATGGAATCTTCATTCATTTCCGCTTATTTTAATGTGTGATACACACGTGTTGATCATGGAATTAATTTGGTACAATAACTTTTACACAGGGACCCCTTCTCCAAAATGTCCGCGCCCTTCTCCAAAATGTCCGCGCCATAAGAAACTAAGGAACATTTTGGAAGTAACACGGGTGGAAAGAGTTAAAGAGTTAACAAAGTACACAGAAATGACATCTTAACTTTCACCTTATTCATACAAGATGGAAAAAAGGGGAAAGGAAGAAAAAGGCTAGACCACATAATTAAAAAAAAAAAAAAAAGTGAGATTTAGTAGCTATCTTATGGTTACTGGGCTACTGTGGTGGAATTCCTAACTTTTTACAGAACTTTTTATCTCTGCTGTTGCATGTATCATTCACTAAAATTTCCCTGGTGTTTGAGGCACATGTATTTATTTTTTTCCGTCTGAAAAGCATTGCCTGACAATTTTCACGGCACAGACCAAAAGGAGACACACACAAAAAAAAAAACCAAACTGTTACAGCACTACAATACTTGTCATAATATAATTTTTTCAAAAACCATACTAAATCCATAACACACCATCTCTGTTGCTTTCAGGAAATAAGCTGACAGGTCTGTCTGCTCGTACGTAATCTGTGTTGATGAAAGGCTTGCTAACTGGATATGCAGAGTACTTGGGCATCTCGGCATCGTTCTCGACCAAGTCTCCCGCAGTGACAAGTTTTAAATCTTGTGGGTGGGTCTCATTACAATGTTCACTGTTTTCTAAATGTGGGTCTGGATACTGCGTCACATAGCCAGTGCTAATACTTGTTCCAGAGCTGTCTGAACTTGCCTGTGCTGTCTGGGAAACCTGAAAACCAGATCAAGCATGCACATAAGATTGCAATCAGACATCATTGTAAAAATATAAGCATACACATCATAAGAGTACGATAAGACATCATTCAAAAGTACAAGAATATGCATCATGAGGGTACAATGCTGTATATACTTTCTTTTATATATTCCTTTATAAATCTTTTCAACATGGCAATTTTCAAACTGAAGTTGGGAAATATTGTGATAGAAAAAATTTTTATGACAGTCCGAAGGAAAATAGCAAGAAGACGACATCGATACATGTGACCGGACAAAATCAAAAGACAGAGAAGAAACAACTTGGCCGGGCGACTAAACTTGGTACCCACCGCAGCGAACTTTCACTGTGGATGTGGCACACGATGATGATAACGCTACTGCAATGTTTTCCTCATGGTGAGATGTACACTTCGCTTACCTTAGTATCAGAATTCATTTTTGATTCTCTTAAAAACGGGGAAAATGTCTCTCTTGTGCTTCATTATATATGAAAATACGCGTTCTCTCCGGTAGTAAGTAAAACTGGAAGTATTATTTCCCTGGAAATGTTTCGAAAAATATGTCTACATCCGGGTTTTTGTGTACATTCCTCAGATACAGGAGCAACAAGCGATTCTGATTGGCTACAAATTCTGGCGTAATATTAGATTGGATTTGGATATTTTAAAAAGTAATTTTAACATGAGGGCAATTAAGAAGCTGTTGCTAATAATAAATAATTTTTTTTTAAGTCTGAGATTGAACGTGCTACCTTTTGCTCGATCCCCAGACACTTTACCTCTGCAAACAGATCTTAGTTTATTGACAGAAGTGGGAACAGGTGTTTTTACGGAGGGGCCAGTGGAAATGACTCTCTGATTAGAAAATCCAGTACTTATGATCAATAAAAGAAATTTATTGAAATTCCAAAAACAGTGAGCAGTCAATGATGGTCATTCACTTTTGACCTGTGTTGTTTTACGCGCATACAAATGGGAAAACGATAAGTGCACATATTGTATGCAGGAAACTACTGTAGAGAGCGGAACAACAACACAGCTCCATCAGATCATCAGAGGAAGTACCCCCCCCCCAGTGTTTTGGCCATATTAAACTCCTGACACTCTGGGGAGGAGGTGGGCCCCCCTCTAAGTCATAACTCCCAGAGCTTATGTGTGTGTATATCTGTCTGTGCCGTCCGAAATAGAACCCGCGATCTTCTAATTGGCAGAATGTATAAAATTGGCACTGCACTTCAAAGTGCATCTTAGCGATTTTGCTAAGGAGGACCGGTATTAGTTATGACAAGCACAAGTGAAATTATTTAAGTTCCCAATGCTTGTTAAGCATGCTCCACAGCCAGCATGAGGCATTTTCTGCTGTTTCTGAAAGGCTTTTCATGCCCTTGCTCTTGCTTGTCCCTTTATGCCCAGTTGCTTACATAGGAAAATATGGGCACTAACACCATATCCCTATGTGCCTCTAAGACATGACAGGATTACCTTTACCTTTACCTTTTTTTTACATAGGTCATATACTGATGTTGCTACATATCCTCTCGCTCCAGCTTCTACGACTATCACTTTTGCCTTGACTCCTGCCCTCTGCCTTATTTGCTTGACCAGATCATTATACTTCTCACATTTGGATAAATGCTGCTCCTCTATTCTTGTTTCGTATGGAACCGTAAGCTCGATCATTATTAGTTCCTGTTTTGCTATGGAGTACACTACAATGTCAGGTCGCATTCCTGTGTCTTTGATGGCATTCGGGTATTCTCTTCTTCCTGGTAGGTTCGTTATCACACCCCAGTAGTTTCTACCATCTGGTAGTGATGGTAAGGGAATGTCCCTGATTTCAATATTCGATGATGTTCCAGCGTCCCCATAGGTCATACATAGGTGAGGCATCAACTATTTTGCTGTTTGCTTTATCTTTTGCCCTGTCTACAGTGGCTACTAGTTCCTGTAGCACTCTGTTGTGCCGCCAGGTGTAGCGTCCTTGGGCTAATGATACTCTGCATGCTGAGAGCACATGTTCCAATGTTTGCCTTTCGTTGCAGAGGGGACACTTTGGGTCTTCTGATGCATCCAGTTTGTGTAGGTTGGAGCCTGTAGGCAGAAGTTCATAAGCAGCTCTGGTGCTGAAGCTGAATCTCAAGGGTGCCATTTTCCAGATGTCATTCCATGTTAGTGACCACTGCAAGACTTCCTCCCATGTTGTCCATTGACCTTGCTGTGCCTATTGGACTGTCTTCTGGACCCGCTTATCATTTTCTGTATTTCTTACTTCGCTGATGATCATATTCCTTCTTTATTTACAGGAGGCCTTTGACCACCATTTGATCTCACCATGACCGAATCCTCTTCTGTTGGTCTGGGTGTATCCTATTACTTCTTTCAGCTCCATCGCTTCCCTGGCTGCGGTCATTTCCTCCCTTACTCTCCATTTTCGTCCACTTTTAAGTGTTGACTGCACTTCTCATATTACCAGATCTGTAGATTCTTGTAGCATCATTGCAAGCCTTGTCTTGTTTACCTTGTATTCTTGAACCACAGACTTGAATGGTGGCTGCAGTTTGCTCTTCTTGCAGTACAATGCTACATCAGTTAATCCTGGTGGCGCGCCCAACCATTTTCTTATGGATTTATTTATCCTTTTTTTTTCGACTGCCTCTACTGTGGTGGTACTTACGTCATAACTAAATAGTGACCATATCAATTTTTGAATCAGTATGAACTGGAGGATGTGACAGATAAAAGGGACTGCGACTGCAGTAAAACTGGTTAAAATAATAAAGGTAGACAGAGGTTTATGGTGCAGTTTTACAAGGCAGCAGTGAATGGTGAATGAAGGATAAGACCCGGAGGGGCAATTGACAGATATAGGTGGCCAGAGACGAAGAGAAGGTGACGGTGGGGAGGTAGGAAGCTAAGAAAAAGAAACATGAAAGTAGAGTATAAATCGCAGAGAAAAAGTGGAAAACTAAGTAAGTTAAAGGAAGCTGAAGACATTGTTAATTCCAGCTGGGTGGAAACAGCCAGCCTGGAAAATAAGACGCTGTTCTATGACCCTCCGAGATAGTACATCAGCAGAACAATAGCAGATCGCACTAACAGAAATGTCCTGTTTTCCCCTGTGGTTACTAATGCAAAAATATTTAGCCACATGTGTCCAAACCCTCTTAGAAATGTTAAGATGTTGGGGAAAACTATCTCATAAGTGTAAACCGGTCTTCCCTATATACTTCACATCACAACGTTTGCACATAATAGGACAAATAACATTGCGTGAAGTGCAGGTGAAATCCTCCTGTACTGATAACGTGGACTTAGAGAAGGAGATCTGGCTAGCCTCGACAGCAAACGAGCAAGAGTTGCTTCTACGACGTCTGCAACGTCTGGTACCATAAAAAATGCCATCTGTCTTCAGACGACTTCGAACTAAAAAGTCCCTGAGGTTCTTGTCCCGTCTATAGGCCACTAATGGGGGTTCCCCAAAATAGTTCACGTGTATCAGGCTCGGTCTGGAGGAGATGGAGATAGCGAAACAGTATGTTCTTAACTGCCACACTATGAGGGTGGTGCGTGAGTACCAGTTTAACTCTGTCCGAGCTACAGTGTGGTTTAGAAGTGAAGGTTCGTTGCCGCAATATATGGCCGATGCGGTTTCAAAAGACTAGAGAACATGTTCTGGATAGCCGCGTTGGCGGAAGAAATGTAGCATTTTATGGGCTTGATCATGCAAATCAACATCCTCAGTACACAAACGCCGCAACCTAAGAAGCTGGGAACAAAAGAACAGAGTCCTTACACGATCTGAAAAGGGGGGAAGAGTAAAAGAGATAGCTGTGAGGTCTGTAGGTTTATAGTGGACAGAAGGAGTAAGCCTGGTAGGGCCGATAGTAACGGCAGTGTCGAGAAAAGTAGCAGGGGTAATAGAGACATGGGAGGTGAAAGAAATTACAGGATTGTATTGCTTAATAAAACTGATGCAGTTCTCAGGGTCCTCCTCTGGCATTGATGTGATCCCAAAGACATCATCTATGTAGCGTCTATAGAAGGCTGGAAAATGGCCTCTGTAGGTTTTCAGAACCTTGTGTTCGACGTAACACCCCCTGACACCTGCTCTTCTAGCGGCCTACAGGTGTCTGTTATCATTCACTCCCCCCACCTCACCCGTTTCTCTCCCTTTTTCCGTCTCTTATTTCCGACTGACTTCATCTGCTGTCCTCTGTGCCCCCCCCCCCCCCGGGTGGTCTCTATGCTTCGTCAATGAGACACGCATTCTTATGTTTCCTACTTAGGTGGGTGCCATTAAGATAAGTTTTTAATTTTCTGTTAGTTATATGTCGTATTTTGTTTGTGTATGTAATCCTCGAAAAAGGTTCACGCCGAAATATTGGATGTTGTATGTTTTTCGTTTATACATTCTCATCTTACTCTCATACTTTCTGTTCGTTTTTTCTCACTTACTCACACGCGAAACAAGCATTGAGACATAAATGGTTTCGTTTGTCACAACCAATACTAGTCCTCCATAGCTAAATCGCTAAAGACGCACTTCAAAGTGCAGTGCCAACTCAATCCCGGGATGAAAAAAGCAACAACTCACAAGACCTCTTTAGAGTGTCAGGAGTTTAATAGGGCCGAAACACTTGTCTGGGGGGGGGGGTAACTTCCTCTGATGATCTGAAGGAGTTGTGTTGTTGTTCCGCTCTCTACAGTAGAGAGTTTCCTGCATAAGTACAGTATACAAAGTATAAAGCAAAGTCTTTTACAAATTCACTATAATATAACTCAAAACTTGATTATAAACAGCATTTTTAGTTTCACCTCCAGGAGCAAGAATAAATAAATTCTTGGGTGAACCCATCCTTGAGCAAGCAACATAAGGTTGTCCGTGGGAGAAACATGACGATCTCAAATCTGTCTTTCTCCCTCTGTCCCTATCTCTCTAATTCTCTCTTTCTCCATCTCTTTCTCTCTCCTTCTCTTTCCCTACATCATTTCCTCTTCGAACTGAAACTGAAAAGAACGTATGAAAAACATGCAAACAAAAAATGGTCTTCTCGATAAATATGATAATATATAGATAGAATATACTTGAAGGGAAAATTTAAGGCAATGACAACTATACATCAGGTAGGTGGATAAGATCAAGAGATGGATGGGACACAAGTTACTTTTAATTTTATACATCACAAAAGCAAGAAATAAAACAAGCCGAAGAGTCACTTCCGCCAATTTTCTTTGTGAACATAGCATAAGTTAATGAAGACACCTGTGATTTTTAATTAGTTATTAGCAATAAGAACTCATGATCTTGCGTCTCGCCGGGGCAGAACAGTATAGTTGATTCGCTCTCAGCAGCAGCGTTTTATATCTACTGCGCATGCGCATGTAATCAAATTTTGACTTCCGTCGACTAAGGTGATTGTTATGATGCTCGATAAGATTACCAATTCTGCAACAGCAAAAGTCAAAAGTTTAGTTCCTCTTGCCGCAAGCGTCACTATTTAAGAATGGCAGCTTTATTCTCTTGTACGAAGTGTCATAAGAGATATCCTTTCGAGGAACTGTCACAAGGAGAACAGCTGTGTAAGGTATGCACTAACATCCTGTACATGTGAATAAAATTCTTTGTTTAATTTCTCACATTCACTTGACCAAAGCTCCATATCTGCGCAAGTATAAATGATCCAAACTTTACCATAACTTTGGTAGACAGTTCTTAGTTTATTTATGGAGAAAACAGTTGGGATGCGTCACTCAAAGAACGCGAGCACAATAAAAAAACTGATGCAAATTTTCATGTCCAAATTGAATTATCTAAAGAAATAGAAACTGCAGAATCAATAAAAAATAATGGCTACGAAGTTATAGATTCACCGTCTAGGTTAGCTTAGCATGACACTGCAGGGCACGATCACCATCATCATGTGCCATCTCCCCAGGGAAGGTTGATTGAAATGGTCCACCAACTTGCTGAGCCTTTAACCACTTAACCCAGCCAAGTTGAATTCAGTCCATTTTTTCAAAATGTTATCCACCAGTCTAGATCATTGTTGACCTTTTGTTGTTGTTTTTTTTTCCCTTCTACTTTTTCCTGGAGTATTATTTTCATTATTATATTATGCTTCTTGGTAAAGCCAAAATATTTTTTACTGTGTGATTTTTATGTTTTTTGTTATTTCTCTTCTTAGTTTCAGCAAATTTAGGACTTCTTTGTCATTCTGTTCACAGAATTCACCATTTTTTTCTATATATCGAGTGCCACAATCTTTATTTAAAAAAAAATTTTTTTTATTTAATGAGTTTCATCTAGGACATAAACTGTGCATTAAAAACCAGTTTACACACACAAAGCATGCAGTGAACTAGATTCTGTAAGGAGAAAAAAAAAAGACAAGAATGGAGAAAGAATACTTCAGACAGTGCTGCAGAGAGTAAGGAAGACAAGATAGGATGCTAATCCTTTCTCTTTTGTGTACCTCACTGCATGATTTCATATACTGTGATGATAAGCATCATATGCGACAGAAGTATGGAATATTTTCCTATTGCTGTCTACAGTTCTAAGGACTGTAATAGCTGGAGGTAGGATGGAGGATAAGCTCTCCACTCCAGTGAAATGTCTCCAAGGTGTGCGTCTCAAATAGCCTCTGACAGTCCAGGTCCTGGCTTTCTCATGGTGGAACTGTTTAAACTGACAGGAGAAGGGGCGAAAGGCGAGTATCTGGCACCTGAAAACCAGACTCTTCGGGTAGATGAGACTCATTAGTCTTGGTTGATAGTTCATCTAAGAGAAGTTTGCTTAAAAACTCTGACCTACCTCTGTAGCCCAGAAACTTGTAGCAATCAACACTAATTGTAATTGTAATTGTTATTTTTGCAAAATGTAATGTCAGGTTGGTGGACGGATGGGGACATGGAGATCTCTGGCGGGGATGAGGGAAGTCTGGTGTGAAACCAATGAATCCAGGACGTGACAAGCCTATGGGTCTTTACAACAATGGCTATCAGAATGATGTAAACAAAACAGAGCCAGTAGACTATAGGTGGCGGGGAATGGATATCGTTGAAGCACTCATCAGGTTCCTCATCTCAGAGTCAGAGTGTCCTTGTGGAACTGTCTCAAACCATCTGACATGGAGAAGGGGCTTAAGTACAGCCACCAGAGGCTGGAAAACAAAGTTTTGGCCAGGCCAGCCACACTGTCTTCATGGCAGTCCGAGCAAGACCACAGTCTGCCCTAGCAAGGAAAGGTGCTGAAGTCGGAGTTACCCAGCCAAAAGGCGCATCGCAAAAATCAGGGTAACACGCATTATCGCTAATGAAATGTCTATATCTACAGTTTTCAAACATGGTGCTCGCCCTGTGAAGACTAACCAGGCAGGTGCAGTGCCGGGCCCCCTGCCTCGAAAGGGTCCACCCAATGCTACTGGAGGTCCTCTCAGTTCGTCTTGTGGAGTCAGGAGACATGAGAGTAGAGCTACTGGCCAAAAAATACAACAGAAGAAAACAGCCAAAAAGCAAGAACTTAAAATAATGCAGTGGAATGCTGAGGGTGTCAGCAGTGTTAGAGATGGCTATAGCAAAAAGGTTGAACTAGAGAACATACTTTTTGCAGAGCAGGTAAGTATATGCTGCATACAGGAGACACACCTAACCAAAGATGCCGCCTTTAAAATCAGAGGCTACCAGTGTTTTAGATCAGACCGACAGGACAGAAGAAAAGGAGGAGTACTCACACTTGTTAAGAATAACATCAGCGCATGTCAGGTGGGAGTGTACATGGAAGGAGCCGAATACCAGATGATCCATCTAAAAAGTAGTAATACAGATTTCCACCTCCTTAACTATTACTGTCCTAATGACCGCCCACTTGCTTTAGGAACAATCCCACACAAAGAGAGACTGATGGTCTGTGGTGATTTTAACAGTCATTCCCAGAGCTGGGGCTATGACCACATAGACAAGAGAGGAGAGGAAGTTGAGAGCTGGCAGGATGATAATGGACTTCTCCTGATCAACCAGCCAATGGATGCCCCAACATTTTACTCAAGGGCTTGGCATACAAAATCAACACCAGATCTGGCATTCCACTCTCCAGATCTGAAGTGGAACATTACACGTGAAGTTGGAAAACAACTTGGAGGTAGCGACCATCGACCAGTCTTCCTGACAATAGAAAATGAACTCCTTAACACCAGTAACCCTCTCCCCAGATGGAACTATAAAAAAGCAAACTGGACAATGTACAGACATCGTACAGGTATCCTGGTGGGACAGCTGTCCATAGAAGGTAAGGATATTAACAGCATAGTGAAGGAATTCAATGCTTGTATCCTTCAGGCCGCTCGTGAAACCATTCCCAGAGGAGCTCGCAAGAACAATATAGGACCACAGTACATAATAGGTATAATGCTATAGAGAAGATTGAAATGATTGATGAACAATGGAATATGCTTAAAGACTCTATTCAGCAAACATCTATCGAAATCCTACCTCCAAATAAACAACATGCTAAACAGGGGTGGATGACAGAAGAAATTTTGCAACTAATGGATTGGAGAAGAAGTCTTAAGGAAGATGAAGATGAATATGACAAAATAAATAAAGAAATAAGACACAAATGCAATAAAGCTAAAGAAGAGTGGTTAAATAAGAAATGTAATGAAATAGAGATGCACCATCATGGAAACGCAAGAGATATGTACAAACAAATAAAGGAGTTAACAAACAAAAGGGCATACCACAAGACTGGTTGCCTGAAGTCAAAAGAGGGGCATACAGTTATGGACAGAGATGAAATAATGACACAATGGTGCGAATATATTAGAGAACTCTGTGAGGACAATAGAGGCGAAATAGATATACAAAATAATAATGAAGGGCCTCCCATATTAAAAGCAGAAGTGGAAGAAGCCATCAAACACATGAAGAACAACAAAGCACCAGGACCAGATAAAATCACCAAGGAAGAATTGGAAGCATTAGGAGAGCTTTGCATAGAAATAATTACCAGATTGCTGAATGACATCTATAACAGTAACTATGTCCCATAAGACCTTTTGCAATCAGTTTTCATTGCCCTACCAAAAGAAACAAGGTGCAGTTGAATGTGAAGACCATTGAACCATTAGTCTTATAAGCCATGTTACCAAAATCCTGCTTCGTATTGTCATGAGAAGAGTCAGGAGCAAAATAAAACTAGAAATCGCTGAAGAACAGTGTGATTTCGTTGAAGGAAGAGGCACAAGTAATGCCATATATATATATATAAGATTGATGGAAAGATCAATAGAAGTAAAGACAGACCTATACTTACGCTTCACAGACTACTGTAAAGCATTTGATAAAGTGAGACACACAGAAATTATAAGAATGCTGGAAGACATCAACATAGATGGGAAAGATCTGAAACTCATCAAAAACATATACTGGCAGCAATCAGGAGCAATGAAGGTTGAGAACCAAATAGGAACATTCCAAGACATAAAATTGGGAGTGAAAAAAGGATGTGTTCTATCTCATGACCTCTTCTCCTTGTACAGTGAAAACATAATGAGAAATATAGAGAACTTGCCAGGAATATCAATTGGTGGGTACAACCTTAACAACTTACGATATGCAGACGACACAGTTCTGATTGCTAAAAGTGAAGGGGTGCTACAGGCTCTTCTGGACATCGTGGTTCATGAAAGTAAAAGTAAAGGTCTCAGCCTGAACAGAAAAGAAAGCTGAAGTGATGGTCATCTGAAAGAAAAGAATACCACCAAAATGTAGCATTACCATCGATGGCACAGAACTGAAACAAGTTGATAGATTCAAGTACTTAGGAACAATTATAACAGCTGATGGGAAATGTCACAACGAAATAAAAAGCAGATGTGCTCAGGCCAAGTCAACAGTCCAGAAAATGAGAAACATCTTGTGCAACAGATCCATATCAATGGAAACAAGATTTCGAGTACTTGAATGTTACATCGAGGCAATTTTGTTTTATGGATGTGAAGCATGGTCCATGAATAAGAGAGTACAGTGAGAAGTGGAGGCCATGGAATTGTGGTTAATAACGTTGTTGAAGGTACCATGGACAGCTAAGAAAATCAGTGAAGAAGTCTTAAGAGAGGCTGGAGTTAAAAGGCAAATTACAGCAAAGATCAGAGGCAGACAAGCGAGATTTGTAGGACATTTTCTGAGAAGAGAAAAATTCGAACACATTGTGGCAACTGGAAAGATTGAGGGAAGAAGAGACAGAGAAAGACAGAGAGAGAAGTTCTGGATGGGCTGTCAGTGTAGCTAGGAAGAAAATCATCAGCGGTTCTCATAGTCAAGTCTAAAGACAGGGAATTGTGGAGAGAACTGATCGCCTACGCCACAGGGCATGGCACTTGATTGATTGATCTGCACAGCCTGTCAGTGTGGTACATAATGACCGAAGTAATAGCTCAGTTCATTGTTTAGAATATAAATCATCATCATGTAGCATGCCTGGAAGCATCAGTGACCAAGTCTTTCCACAGCTTCCAAGCTTTCATATTATCCATCAGTTCTGTTATTGTGCTTCTCCTGTGCAGTTTGGTCAAGCCATCTCAAGTTTTCTCTCATGGTCTGTTTCTTCCTTCCCTGCCTTCATTTCTCCCTGTTGCCGCAGTATTTTCATTTCCTCCCCTTCCTCTGCCCAGTGACCCAGACTCCCCCGTAGTGTGTTTATTAGAGTTTGTTTCTCTCTGCTTTCCACAGGCATTCTTCATTTGTTGTTTTATCTGTCCATTATATTCTTAACATTTCTTCGTAGAAACCTCATTTCAGTTACCTCTAATGCTCTTGTTATTGTTTTCACTAGTGACCAAGATTTGGTTCCGTATAGTAAAACTGGCTACAATATATGCTTAAATTCGTTTTTTTTTTTAGAAAAGCTGACATTTAAAAAAAAAAGACTTGAATAGTTAATCTTTTTGTAACTTCATTTTTAGAAAGCTCTTATGGGAGAATTTCAGATTCTTCAATAAACCAATTCTTTATTTAGTTCTTTTTATCTGCTTCAGGATTGCAGAAATAACTACCCCATCGTGAAGTGCACTTACTGTAGAGCTGAATTTGAGCAAAACAGGTATGAAATAACTGTGATTAGAACCATATTTAGAAGTGTCTCTAAGTGACTAGTACACTCACCTCATTGTTTGTAAATTATTTGAACCTTGGCTCTTGCAGACCTGAAAATTTGAATTTAAAATGCCCTAATGACAAGGTTATGTACCCTACCATTCTCAAGTTTGCACAAACAAACAAAAATGAAAAAGTACAGGGAAAATGCATCATACAGTTTATCAGTACACAGTTTTCAGGTTATGAACTGGATGCTTCAGATTCAACACCCATCTCTACCAACAGCCTGTTGCATGTGCCAAAATGGCCCCCAGACTTCTGAACACATGCTATAGACCTGCACCTTATACAGAGACCTCAGAACCAAGGTATGGCCCAAAGAAAGAAGCATAGAAGAGAATATCAGAGGTTCCTTCAAAGACCCCCTGGTTCATGGAGTCAGCCTGACTCCCTGTTTAAAAAGCTGAGTGTACAAAACTGAACACGGAAGAGGAAGAAGATTTTGTCATGGGAGGCTAGTCACTCAGGAGGTTGTAGATTTCTGATCTTCTGGTGACCTCTTTCAGTGGACCCAGAAGTAAAAATTGATATTCTGCCCGTAAATTCTGTAAACAGACAGCCTCCAAAAAAAATGTGAGAATATCTGTCTGCAGTGAAAGGCACACTGGACAGCATAGCAAGCATGTTTGTCAGTGAATGATTAGAAGAATAAGATACCATGTCAGGATTAGTACATTGAACAAAAGACATCCTGAAGAGTTCAGTCGCCATGGTATATTGCTCTTCATATTATTCGTCAAATTTTTATGAAACAGTTCGGGAACTCATAAAAAAAAAAAGAGATATAGGGTCTTAACCAGCTGCGATCCATCTTCCCGGGACATCTCTTGCTGTCTTGTAATAATAAACATTGTTATCAATTTGTGATATTGTTATCAAATTAGATGCAATTGAATATGGGCTTGTATACAAAGTGCACTTGTTAAGAATAACATCAGCGCATGTCAGGTGGGAGTGTACATGGAAGGAGCCGAATACCAGATGATCCATCTAAAAAGTAGTAATACAGATTTCCACCTCCTTAACTATTACTGTCCTAATGACCGCCCACTTGCTTTAGGAACAATCCCACACAAAGAGAGACTGATGGTCTGTGGTGATTTTAACAGTCATTCCCAGAGCTGGGGCTATGACCACATAGACAAGAGAGGAGAGGAAGTTGAGAGCTGGCAGGATGATAATGGACTTCTCCTGATCAACCAGCCAATGGATGCCCCAACATTTTACTCAAGGGCTTGGCATACAAAATCAACACCAGATCTGGCATTCCACTCTCCAGATCTGAAGTGGAACATTACACGTGAAGTTGGAAAACAACTTGGAGGTAGCGACCATCGACCAGTCTTCCTGACAATAGAAAATGAACTCCTTAACACCAGTAACCCTCTCCCCAGATGGAACTATAAAAAAGCAAACTGGACAATGTACAGACATCGTACAGGTATCCTGGTGGGACAGCTGTCCATAGAAGGTAAGGATATTAACAGCATAGTGAAGGAATTCAATGCTTGTATCCTTCAGGCCGCTCGTGAAACCATTCCCAGAGGAGCTCGCAGGGACTATAAACCATACTGGTCTAGTGAGCTGGGAAAACTCCATGATGACGTGGAAGCAGCTCGAAAGCAAGCAGAAAATAGACCATGCCAAGAACACCACAATAATTACCAACATTCTAAGGCCAAATTTCAGAGAGCAAAGCTGCAAGCCAGACGGGAAAGTTGGAGAGAGAAAACAGAGTCCCTAAACTTTGAAAAGGATGGAAGGAAACTGTGGAAACTAATCAAACAGTTAAATGATGAGAGTACTGGAAGAAGTACAAAGATTACACTAATAGAGGATGGGAAAACTCTTACAGGTAAGCAGGTAGCAGATCACTTTGCTCGCATGTTTGCACAGGACTGCAACATTGATATCCATCCAGAGAAGGAGCGTACAGTGCGCATCGAGCCACAGAAAGAGGAGGAACAAGTCAGAAAAGTGGAGGTCATGGATGCACCAATCACACGCAGTGAGTTAGACCTAGCAGTTAGTAAACTGAAACCAAGGAAATCACCAGGACCAGATGGAGTGTCCAATGAAATGATCAAGAACCTGGGAATGGCAGCAATGGGAAAGCTGTTGGATATTTTCAATATGTGCTGGAGCACAGGTAAGTTACCTCAAATCTGGAAGGAAGCAAGCATGGTACCACTGCTAAAACCAGGGAAAAACAGTGATACTGCCTCCAGCTACAGGCCAATCAGTCTCACTAGCTGCCTATGCAAAACGATGGAACGCATCATTGACCTGAGGCTAAAATGGTACCTAGAAAGTGAAAACCTTCTCGTTCCACAACAAGCAGGATTTAGGCAGTACTACAGTACGGAAGATCAAGTGACCTATCTCTCTCAAGAGATTGAGGATGCATTCCAAGAGAAAAACCTTGTACTAGCAGCGTGGATAGACCTGAAGAAAGCCTTTGATAAAGTATGGAAAAAAGGTCTGTTGTGGAAACTAAGAAACTGCAATGTGAATGGAAGACTGTACAACTGGATAAAGTCCTATTTACACAATAGAAGAGCTAGAGTAGTAATGGATGGACACAAAAGCCAGAAAGTACTTCTGCGACACGGTGTACCACAAGGAGGAGTCCTTTCGCCTACACTATTCCTTGTATTCATTAATGACCTGGTCAAGGAACTTCCCTATGGAATCAAAGCAGCACTGTATGCAGATGATCTGGTCATGTGGTGTACAGATGAATATGCGACAGTTGCTACACAGAGACTCCAAAGAGCAGCAGACATCTTGACATCATGGACAAACAAATGGTGTGTAAGTATCAACACAGAGAAATCAAGTACCACTCTGTTCACCCTCTCATCTAAACAGAAAGCAGGTAAGATCTTTGTAAATGAAATACCCTTAAGGATGGACAACCAACCCACTTACTTAGGAGTGACTCTTGACTCAAAACTGACTGGAAGCAACACATCAACAGTGCAGAAGCAAAAGCCAGAAGAAAACTAGCCATATTAAGAAAATTGAGTGGGAACACATGGGGAGCTAGTGAAAGAATCCTCAAGAATGTATATCAGCAAAGTATTCTACCACATTTAGAATATGGCTCAACATCTTGGTGCACAGCATCAAACACTACGCTGCATAATCTAGACAAGGTTCAAAATCAGTCACTACGGATTATCACAGGTGCCATGAGGTCCACACCAATAGTAGAAATGCAGAAAATAGTTGGTGTTCAACGCTAAAGGAACGTAGAGACACAAAGGTCATGACCATGGGAGAAAAATTCCTTAGCTCTGTAAGCCATCCCCTGAAGGAGAGATTCAATAACTTGGCATTAGGACGGCTTAAAAGAAGCAGCTTCATTCATCAGGCCAAGCGTATGCGTAAGCTGATACCTGACCTTCCAACTGTAGTCACTCCATTATCATCTGTACCAGAGCATACACCATGGAAAGAAGCAGATTATACACAAATAACTATTCAGACTGAAGTGAAAGGTGTGCAGAATGGTGAGATGCAGAGCAGTCTTGTAAGATCAACAGCCACACTTAGTGTTCTAGATGACAAATATCCATGTGACACCTGGATACGTGTGTATACAGATGGATCTGCACATAATGCCATAAAGAATGGTGGGGCAGGAGCATATTGAATATCCAAACAACACCATTGACAAGATTTCCATACCCACTGGTAAATACTGCAACAACTTTGATGCAGAAGTTAGGGCAATTATTGCTGCAGTTGAAAAACTATCAGACTCCAGAATTGATACATGTCCTGTAGTAATTCTCACAGATGCAAGATCAGTACTGGAGGCTCTTCAGTGCAACAAACTACCAGACCTTAAGGATGCCTTGTCAAAAATTGGCTTACAACATGGAGTCACTTTGCAATGGATTCCCTCCCACTGTGGGATACCAGGCAATGAGAAAGCTGACCATCTGGCCAAAGAGGGCACTGAAATGGAGCAACCAGACATACCAGTCACCTATAATCAGAAGAAAAGCATGATAAAAACCTACAGGAAGCCACAAACACCACCACATGATGACTATCACATGCTAAACAGAAAGGAACAAGTCACCATCTTCCGTCTCCGAACAGGACACAGCCGACTCCGAAGTCATATGTATACAAAGTTTAAGGTTGGTACTACTAATCTATGTACATGTGCCCAGGTGCCCCAAACGTGGAACATATCCTCCAGAACTGCATCAACTATGAGACACTGAGAAATAATTACTGGCCCAGTGAAACCACTAAAGAAGATAAGCTCTACGGTTCCATACATGAATTACAAAAAACAGTGAAATTTATCCAAGAGACAGGACTGCAGATATAGACAGACAGTGCGAACGAAGAAGAAGAAGAAGAAGATCTAAGAGAAGGAAAACTCTGATTTCAAAGACTAGTGGAGTAAACCATAAACAAACCAGTGGAAGGCAAGGGGAAACCAACACTGTACATTCCCAAGAACAGTCATGACAATCCACAATTCTTTGAATCATAACGATGTTAATGGGGGTTCCAGTGGAACCACCTCGTCTGGTAGGGACTATCACATGTGACAGGTGATACCAGATCGTCATCCAACTACCGTACACAAAGAAAACACAAGTAACACCACAGTAATTACAACATGCAACATTAGAACACTAACAGAGCTTGGAAAACTGGAAAACATTGAACAAGAAACGAAAAGAATGGAAATTAACATCTTTGGTTTATGAGAAATTAGATGGGCTGGAGCAGGAAGCAAAATAATAGATTCCGAGGGAAACCAGTGTAGAAATGGAGTTGGCATAATACTGGATAAGAAGACAGTAAGAACCATGAAAATTTTCTGATGACTGTCGGACAGAGTGCTAGTGGTTAAATTACAGGGTCACCTAATAGACACAAACCTCATCCAAGTATACGCACCTACTTCAGAAAGCTCTGATGATGAGATAAAAGAATTTTACAACAATCTGGACATGTCAATGAAACAGTGCAAACCTTGAGAAGTAAACTTTGTGCTGGATGATTTAAACGCAAAAATAGGGACTGAACAAGACAATGAAGCTAATGGCAAGTATCAGAAATACAAGAGGAGAGATATTGATTGAGTGGGCAGAAAAGAATAAAATGATAATAGGAAATATTTGGTTTCAACAACACCCAAGGCAACTATGGACGTGGAAAAGTCCAAATAATAACATATGTAACCAGATAGATTACATTATGATCAACAGAAGATTCAGGAACTCACTAATATCCATGAAAACAAGACCAAGCGCAGACTGCAACAGTGACCACATCCCAGCTGTAGGAAAAATGAGAATCAGGCTAAAGAGGTTAAAAGTAGCAGCTAAAAACAAAGAACTAGATAGAGAGCTGTTATGGAAAGATAAGGCAGTACAAGAACAATATAGGACCACAGTACATAATAGGTATAATGCTATAGAGAAGATTGAAATGATTGATAAACAATGGAATATGCTTAAAGACTCTATTCAGCAAACATCTGTCGAAATCCTACCTCCAAATAAACAACATGCTAAACAGGGGTGGATGACAGAAGAAATTTTGCAACTAATGGATCGGAGAAGAAGTCTTAAGGAAGATGAAGATGAATATGACAAAATAAATAAAGAAATAAGACACAAATGCAATAAAGCTAAAGAAGAGTGGTTAAATAAGAAATGTAATGAAATAGAGACGCACCATCATGGAAACGCAAGAGATATGTACAAACAAATAAAGGAGTTAACAAACAAAAGGGCATACCACAAGACTGGTTGCCTGAAGTCAAAAGAGGGGCATACAGTTATGGACAGAGATGAAATAATGACACAATGGTGCGAATATATTAGAAAACTCTGTGAGGACAATAGAGGTGAAATAGATATACAAAATAATAATGAAGGGCCTCCCATATTAAAAGCAGAAGTGGAAGAAGCCATCAAACACATGAAGAACAACAAAGCACCAGGACCAGATAAAATCACCAAGGAAGAATTGGAAGCATTAGGAGAGCTTTGCATAGAAATAATTACCAGATTGCTGAATGACATCTATAACAGTAACTATGTCCCATAAGACCTTTTGCAATCAGTTTTCATTGCCCTACCAAAGAAACAAGGTGCAGTTGAATGTGAAGACCATTGAATCATTAGTCTTATGAGCCATGTTACCAAAATCCTGCTTCATATTGTCATGAGAAGAGTCAGGGGCAAAATAAAACTAGAAATCGCTGAAGAACAGTGTGGCTTCATCGAAGGACAAGGCACAAGTAATGCCATATATATATATATATATATATATATATATATATATATATATATATATATATAAGATTGATGGAAAGATCAATAGAAGTAAAGACAGACCTATACTTACGCTTCACAGACTACTGTAAAGCATTTGATAAAGTGAGACACACAGAAATTATAAGAATGCTGGAAGACATCAACATAGATGGGAAAGATCTGAAACTCATCAAAAACATATACTGGCAGCAATCAGGAGCAATGAGGGTTGAGAACCAAATAGGAGCATTCCAAGACATAAAATTGGGAGTGAAAAAAGGATGTGTTCTGTCTCATGACCTCTTCTCCTTATACAGTGAAAACATAATGAGAAATATAGAGAGTTTGCCAGGAATATCAATTGGTGGGTACAACCTTAACAACTTAAGATATGCAGTCGACACAGTTCTGGTTGCTAAAAGTGAAGGGGAACTACAGGCTCTTCTGGACATCGTGGTTCATGAAAGTAAAAGTAAAGGTCTCAGCCTGAACAGAAAAGAAAGCTGAAGTGATGGTCATCTGAAAGAAAAGAATACCACCAAAATGTAGCATTACCATCGATGGCACAGAACTGAAACAAGTTGATAGATTCAAGTACTTAGGAACAATTATAACAGCTGATGGGAAATGTCACAACAAAATAAAAAGCAGATGTGCTCAGGCCAAGTCAGCAGTCCAGAAAATGAGAAACATCTTGTGCAACAGATCCATATCAATGGAAACAAGATTTCGAGTACTTGAATGTTACATCGAGGCAATTTTGTTTTATGGATGTGAAGCATGGTCCATGAATAAGAGAGTACAGTGAGAAGTGGAGGCCATGGAATTGTGGTTAATAAGGTTGTTGAAGGTACCATGGACAGCTAGAAAATCAATGAAGAAGTCTTAAGAGAGGCTGGAGTTAAAAGGCAAATTACAGCAAAGATCAGAGGCAGACAAGCGAGATTTGTAGGACATTTTCTGAGAAGAGAAAAATTCGAACACATTGTGGCAACTGGAAAGATTGAGGGAAGAAGAGACAGAGAAAGACAGAGAGAGAAGTTCTGGATGGGCTGTCAGTGTAGCTAGGAAGAAAATCATCAGCGGTTCTCATAATCAAGTCTAAAGACAGGGAATTGTGGAGAGAACTGATCGCCTACGCCACAGGGCACGGCACTTGATTGATTGATCTGCACAGCCTGTCAGTGTGGTACATAATGACCAAAGTAATAGCTCAGTTCATTGTTTAGAATATAAATCATCATCATGTAGCATGCCTGGAGGCATCAGTGACCAAATCTTTCCACAGCTTCCAATCTTTCATATTATCCATCAGTTCTGTTATTGTGCTTCTCTCGTGCAGTTTGGTCAAGCCATCTCAAGTTTTCTCTCATGGTCTGTTTCTTCCTTCCCTGCCTTCATTTCTCCCTGTTGCCGCAGTATTTTCATTTCCTCCCCTTCCTCTGCCCAGTGACCCAGACTCCCCTGTAGTGTGTTTATTAGAGTTTGTTTCTCTCTGCTTTCCACATGCATTCTTCATTTGTTATTTTATCTGTCCATTATATTCTTAACATTTCTTCGTAGAAACCTCATTTCAGTTACCTCTAATGCTCTTGTTATTGTTTTCACTAGTGACCAAGATTTGGTTCCGTATAGTAAAACTGGCTACAATATATGCTTAAATTCGTTTTTTTTTTTTAGAAAAGCTGACATTTAAAAAAAAAAGACTTGAATAGTTAATCTTTTTGTAACTTCATTTTTAGAAAGCTCTTATGGGAGAATTTCAGATTCTTCAATAAACCAATTCTTTATTTAGTTCTTTTTATCTGCTTTAGGATTGCAGAAATAACTACCCCATCGTGAAGTGCACTTACTGTAGAGCTGAATTTGAGCAAAACAGGTATGAAATAACTGTGATTAGAACCATATTTAGAAGTGTCTCTAAGTGACTAGTACACTCACCTCATTGTTTGTAAATTATTTGAACCTTGGCTCTTGCACACCTGAAAATTTGAATTTAAAATGCCCTAATGACAAGGTTATGTACCCTACCATTCTCAAGTTCGCACAAACAAACAAAAATGAAAAAGTACAGGGAAAATGCATCATACAGTTTATCAATACACAGTTTTCAGGTTATGAACTGGATGCTTCAGATTCAACACCGATCTCTACCAACAGCCTGTTGCATGTGCCAAAATGGCCCCCCAGACTCCTGAACACATGCTATAGACCTGCACCTTATACAGAGACCTCAGAACCAAGGTCTGGCCAAAAAAAAGAAGCACAGAAGAGAATCTCAGAGGTTCCTTCAAAGACCCCCTGGTTCATGGAGTCAGCCTGACTCCCTGTTTAAAAAGCTGAGTGTACAAAACTGAACACGGAAGAGGAAGAAGATTTTGTCATGGGAGGCTAGTCACTCAGGAGGTTGTAGATTTCTGATCTTCTGGTGACCTCTTTCAGTGGACCCAGAAGTAAAAACTGATATTCTGCCCGTAAGTTCTGTAAACGGACAGCCTCCAAAAAAAATGTGAGAATATCTGTCTGCAGTGAAAGGCTCACTGGACAGCATAGCAAGCATGTTTGTCAGTGAATGATTAGAAGAATAGGATACCATGTCAGGATTAGTACATTGAACAAAAGACATCCTGAAGAGTTCAGTCGCCATGGTATATTGCTCTTCATATTATTCGTCAAATTTTTATGAAACAGTTCGGGAACTCATAAAAAAAAAAAGAGATATAGGGTCTTAACCAGCTGCGATCCATCTTCCCGGGACATCTCTTGCTGTCTTGTAATAATAAACATTGTTATCAATTTGTGATATTGTTATCAAATTAGATGCAATTGAATATGGGCTTGTATACAAAGTGCACTTTTTCAAACAACTCAAATGAAGTTGGGGGGTCACAGTCAGAAACTTCATTAACAGAACCCATAATCATAAGATTATAATTATTTGCCTGCAGTCCTATAGCTGTGATTTTTTTCCCCATAGAATCCAGTGGTTATAATCATTTCCAAGCAGTCCTGTAGCTATAATCATACAGTTCTGTGGTTATAATAGTTTTCAGACAATCCTGTGATTATAATAATTTTCTTACAATCCTGTGATTATAATAATTTCCATACAATCCTGTGATTATAATTATTTCCAAATAATTCTGTAATTATAATTATTTACCTATAATCATGTGGTTATTATTTATTCCCTACAATCCCATGATTATAATTATTTCCCTATAATCTTGTTATTATAGTTGTTATAATCCCATTTCTACTTTTCACCCAGCAAAGGCAGTACAACTTCCATATGTGCCAAGTGTGCACATAATGTCAAATACTATGGAAAGGTAAGTAACATTTTTTTATATGTTTGGAAGCTGTAGTATGTCTTCTTTCATATAAATTCTTTATATTTTGTTTCTTCATTCAGAGATTATAAAGTACATTTGCAAATGTAACTTTTAGCAGTGCTGCCTTAAAGCACAAGCCCACTGGACAGTTTCCCAGAGGGCCCATAGTTTAGATATTGTCACTGTAACTCATATTTATGTGAGTTAAATAATGGCCAGTGTGGATAAAGGCCACAGTCCATCGCTTTGCCAGAGGCCTACAGTGTTGTTAATTTGGCCCTGACTGTTAGGTTTTCTCTATAAGCAGAATTAACATAGTGTGGTTGTCAAGGGATGTGACCGCAATAACATAATTAATCATAGAATTAAAGATTGATTCTGTATACATTGGTCTTCAGAAGTTTAAACATTTTTGTATTGATTTAATTCTGAAGAAGTTTTAAAGTTATGTTTTCATAAACACTGTGTTGAGAAAGCATTTTCTTGGCACCTGTCAGTCCGCCGTACAATAGCAGCTTAAACTAGCACATGTTATCAGCTTCACTGTATGGGCATATGATAGGTTATCAGCTTCAGTGTATGGGCATATGATAGTAGTTAACATCTCCATCAGGTTTTGTCATGCAAGAAGAAGAGAAGATGCTGTTGCTGTAGGAGCTCTCTGTGACCGTGTTCTAGTTGCTACGAAGATGTTGCATGATGGAGCTTCATACAGTGTGCACTGTGGTAGCCTTCATTTCTCCTTGTAGTGGATCAGTCAGCGGACTTCCCAGCAGGTTGCTTTACTAGAGAAATATTAGTCTTGCATTTGCAAGCGCACAAATGCACTCACCCACAATTAGCTAAGGACACTGAGATAAGAAAGTGTCCTGATCAGCTCTGGTCAAGCAACAAAAGAAGTGTCACAAGTAAAAAATTTGTAGGTTTTAAGTGTAAAAACATACTCCAAGATACTGTACTTTGACTTACAGCGCTCCACACCTGTGGGCATTTTGAATTGCCACTTTCCTAGAAGTTGCAGGTATTGTTGTGAAGTTGCTCTCTGGTGGCATGATGTTCCCATTTGATTAGCTCTGACCACTAGTGTTGCTGGTGTCTGTTTATAGATATGATTTCCATTGCATGTCTTTTTGTTCTTGTGTTATGCTTTGTGATTTAGGCACCATTCAGTATGGTACATACACCAGTAATTTGGAAAAAAGAAGAAGGCAATATTTCAACCTACAGACATTTTTGAGTTAGGGCATTAGTATGGAATCTAAGGTGATGCAGCTCTAGGGCATGATAATAGTTAGAAAAGCATACTTACTGCAGATAAAGTAAGAGAACAAATATTGTAGGATTAAACCTCGAAAAAATCGTAGACAAAGCACTTTAGGGAGACGTGAGAGAAAGAAAAATCACAAGAGAATTACCTGGGATTCGAACACAGACTCCGGTAGGACGAGCAGCTGTCTAGCCACGAGAGAACTGCGTACTATCGACTTAGCCAACTAGCACCCTGTGTTCGAATCCCAGGTAATTCTCTTGTGATTTTTCTTTCTCTCACGTCTCACTAAAGTGCTTTGTCTACGATTTTTTGAGGTTTAATCCTACAATATTTGTTCTCTTACTTTACCGTACCAAAACCTCGTAGTTTCCTATTTATAAAAAATTGTTACTTACTGCAGATGTACTATTCAAACATCGTATTAGCAATAGAACCCATGGATAATAGTGCATTCATAACACATGACTTCTCATGAAAGGGCAGTGGATTGAAGATCTGCCTTTCTGCTTAAGTCTGACTGCTGTAAGAAATGGGCACCTGACATTTGTGTTAAGGTAAAGTTTCTAAAATCAAAGATTGTTGATATGTAAAATAGCAGTAGCTGTCAGTGCATTAAGCAAGTACCAGATGCTCATGTAAAGATAATAATTTTGAAATACTTGTAAGTTTAAACAGTGGGTGAATGCAAAAGTACCACTAATCTAAAGATAGTTGACATTGTAAAGAAGACCATGTATTAAAATAGTATTTTTATAACTCTGAAACTCAACTAAGTGCATCATAACTGTTTCAGCCAACGGCATGTGAAAACTGCAGTGTTCTTGCTGCTTTTATTGGCAATCGATGCCAGAGGTGTGTCAATTCAGAGAAGAAATGGGGGCCTCCTTTGGTCTGCGAACAGTGCAAGCTGAAATGTGCCTTTAACCGTCCAGAAAAGAGGAAGGTATTTCTCAAAGAACATGCAGTTAAAATGTAATCGTTGATCTGTTACTTGAAGCAAGCACCATGTAGTGACTGTAATGGTTAATGTTTTTAAAAAATGTCCTCTGAAATGTTTAACAGTTGTTAGATTTCTGTAGCCATCACCGAGAAGACAATATGCCAAATCTTCAAATCTAGTACTGTATAAAGGGTGTATTTCTACAAACTCTTACTCCAACCACTGTTTTTATGTCGTTTGACTCTAACCTCTCCGTAAATGCTACATTTCTGTAGAGTCTAGCTCCGTCTAAAATTGTTTACAATTCTGAGTCCTATGTTCCTGCTGTCCAAGTCTGACTTGTTCATACATAGTATATTTCTGTTGACCCTGGCTCCATATATAATTGCTTTCAACTCGACAGCCTGGTAGTGATTGCGAACTTCAAGTTTTCAGTATGAGAAATTAGAAGTGTTATTCTGAATGCAACAAGATGAGGACTTTTTACTCTTCTGTTCAGTATTTGTGGTGATGTTCTTTATGATAAATAAATGAACTTAATATTGAAGAAGATTGGCTAGCAAAGAGGATTAAACAGAGAAAACTTAAATATTATGGACACATTAAACGTCATGATAATTTAGAGAAGACTGTCTTGGAAGGATACATATATGGGAAAAAGAAAGAGAGGAAGACCAGGGCGAAGATGGCTGCAAGACATCGTTGATGGTCTGCAGATGTATGTATCAGCAGCAGGGCATTTTGCTTATAACCGAGAGCCCTACAGTAGAGCTGTTAGGGAGGCAAAGTTCTGCAAGGGACATGCAAATGACTGACTGACTGACTGACTGTTCTTGTTGAAGAGTGATGAAGACTGTCATTTCTGTCTTCACATACTAGGGTGTTTACAAGAAGATAGGTTAGGTTGCAGTGCTGAGACCCCCTGGGAACAACTGTATTAAGAGCACATTTATCTTAACATAGTGTTTGTGAGACAGGGAACATAGATCTGTTTGCTTAAAAACTCTGACCTACTTCTGTAGCCCAGAAACTTGTAGCAATCAACACTAATTGTAACTGTAATTGTTATTTTTGTAAAATGTAATGTCAGGTTGGTGGACGGATGGGGACATGGAGATCTCTAGTGGGGATGAGGGAAGTCTGGTATGAAACCAATGAATCCAGGACGTCACAAGCCTATGGGTCTTTACAACAATGGCCATCAGAATGATGTAAACAAAACAGAGCCAGTAGACTATAGGTGGCGGGGAATGGATATCGTTGAAGCACTCATCAGATTCCTCATCTCAAAGTCAGAGTGTCTTTGTGGAACTGTCTCCAAACCATCTGACATGGAGAAGGGACTTGCATACAGCCACCTGAGGCTGGAAAACAAAGTTTTGGCCAGGCCAGCCACACTGTCTTCATGGCAGTCCGAGCAAGACCGCAGTCTGCCCTAGCAAGGAAAGGTACTGAAGTCGGAGTTACCCAGCCAAAAGGCGCATCGTAAAAATCAGGGTAACACGCATTATCGCTATGCGAACGAAGAAGAATAAGCAATGCTGAGCATTATAGCAGTCTCCACCATTGACTTTAGTCATTTTGAAATAGAAGCATCATATCGCATGGGTAGTGTGCAAAAATTATTTGAGACTTTCTGGAGAAAACCTGTTATGCATGCTTGTCAGCAAGCTTCACATTTATAGAGAGTGCTGGAGTCTTGATTATGGAATAAAAGTAGTGCATATATATATATATATATAGTATGTTTTTTTCTTTATCTTCTTACTTCATCTGCAGCTTTAGCTGTTTATGTTTGGTCTTAAACTATTTTTTTGTTGTTGTCATTCTTAAATACAAATGAAATCAAACCATGAATGGAAAGGATAAAACCAGTTTCTTATAGCATGAAGAAGATACTAACAAATAGGAGACATCCCTAAAAGTGAGCTTAAGAGTTTTACAGTGCTATATAAAACGTAAGACTTTAAAAATAAAAGCAGGAACAGCTTTATTAGCTCTTTCAGTCCAGAATTAGTTTACATGCTCTGACAGAATAAATTTTAACGAGAAATTTTGGCAGAAAGTAACTGGAAAGACATTAATCTATAATTGAAAAATATAGACTGAGTTGGAAATGTGATACTTTTCATTTTATCTAAGCTTTGTCTAAGCTGTGAACTTTGATTCACGTAGATGAGCCAGTGTAATTCTAGAGTGAAATCGCTTGTTAACAAGCACACAGTTGTAGTAAGGAACAATTTTTAACAAATTTTTTGGAGTGCTAGTTGGCTAAGTCGATAGTATGCTGTTTTCTTGTGGCTAGACGGCTGCTCGTCCATGTTCGAATCCCATGTAATTCTCTTGTGATTCGTCTTTCTCTCACGTCTCACTAAAGTGCTTTGTCTACGATTTTTTCGAGGTCTAATCCTACAAAATTTTTACTTCACAGTTGTAGTATTTCAGTTTACACCTTTATCATACAAAAAACATGGAGAATAAAGAGGTAGGAAAAGAAGAGAAAGTGTAGAATCACATCAGTGGTGTATAACAAATAAGAGTGGAGAAAATTAGAGAAAAAGCACGGAGCACTAGCTGTGTCTGGGAGCATGTGTGGTAAAGTATTGTGAATGTTTAAGTGAAGATCTGTGAGATGTGATGCCAGTCATGGTTCTGTAAAGAGCCAGCATTGCTGTGTGCTTGTGAAACTTGGGTGGTTAATAGACAGATGACAAAGAAACAGAGATGTTTTTTGTTTTTTTTGTATTTTAGAAGGATGTTCTGGTAAGCCAGGAAAATAAATTGAGAGATCCTCAGAGGTTTTAAAGCAACGAAAACAAGTTAAAATTATAAGAAAACTCAAAATTCACTGGACATATCATTAGAAGACAGCAATATGTGGTCATCACTGGAAGACCCATGTGGAAAACAGGCCAGGAGAAAGTATCCCGTTGAGCTTACCAGATGGCGTTGAGAAAAGAACAAGATCTGAATTGACTGGAAACACCAAGAATCACACAAGATAGAGAAGAATGATCATCAGTGCTCGTAAGAGTTGAGGACACTTCATAATGATAGTAATTACAATTTCAGTTAAATTACTTTTTTTCGGTGCCTTTGTCAGATACATATTCATTCATTCATTCATTCATGTAACATGTTGTTTTCAGAACGTTGTCCCTCTCACATCCTCCCTGAATGCAGAACAGTCTTGGGGCAAGTTGACCGGCGTCTTGTAGTGACACATTCACACTTTCCCTGATGTCTGGAGTCCATCTGTGGCGAGCTTGTTCCTTTTCTCTTTTGTGGGGCGCTGTGTCTTCTACTGTCAACCTTTCCAGACTGTTGTGTCTCTTTATGTGGCCGAAGTATCTCAGCTTTCTAATTACACTTATTGCACATCAGTATTTGTAGTTATTGAGTGTAGCTTAACATGGAATCTGAGTATTTTATTATTTCAGATCAGTGGAAAACTTATGTGTTGGTTATGTGACCAAGCTTACAAAAGAGTTCTTGCAAAAACTCGAAAAACTCAGGAAGGTATCATCAAACCATTAAGATCATCCTCATCGCTGGTTAATTCATCCAGCAAATCAAATACACCAAACAGCAACGGACAGAACTTTGCAGCAAGTCAGCCTTTGCTCGCATCTGCCTCTTTTGAAGGAATGACTGTCCTTGAACGTTTGACAAAACTCGCTACAAGTGGTGGAAGTAGTCGTGGTAACACTCCACCTTTAGAAGATGAGAGAATTGCAAAGAAGGAAGGAGATGCTTTATTGGAAAGACCTCCCGACTTTCTGGACAAGATCATAAGTGAAGAAGATTGCGAAAAGAAAGAGGATAAGGAAAAACATAGGTCACATCGACACCACCATCGAAAACATCACCATCATCATCATCGTTCACACCCAAAAAGACGTCGTTCTAAGTGAGTACAAGAAGTGTGTTTCTTTCTTTCTTTCTTTCTTTAGAGAACTGACATATGATGCAAAGCTAATGGTCTGGAGACCTGCTGTCTTTATGCATCAATTGATTCACCTGGTGCATTGTGTTAGGAAAAACTACCCCTGAAATTTGAGGTTGACTGCCTGTAAAGTAAAACACCTCAGAATAACTCTATATGTGGCTGTCAGTGCATTAAGAATAAAAACATATGTAATGCATATGCAGTTACACTCAGACTGAAAACAATTAAGTGGATAAATGAGGTTATATGTTTCCTTGTTGCAGTTTATATAATTAACATACACTTTATTCATTTCAAAAGTAATTTAGCAGTTATTTGTTGCTTTATACTCAGTATAATTAAAATTGTCTTGAATACCTCAGATTAATAATCTGAGATAGTAAATGTCATTAGAACTAATGAGTTCACTAAATATACTATAATAGGAAATGCATACCCTGTTTTATTCATTTTACCTGTTTTAGTATAGTCACATACACATGACGTTTTTTTTGCTTGACAATATATGGTAGTTGCTCTGACATAACCTGTGTTTACTATCAGTTTTTTCTTCCTTTTGAGGAATGTTTTCTACAAAAGTGTGCGCTACTTTAGATTATTTGCTGTTGCTTTTATTCTTGAGACTGTGGGACCAGAGTATTTGCTCACATGGCCTCCAAGAGAAGTTTTATAGGCTGATACAAAACTCATACAGTACCACATATACACACAGAGCTTATTTTTCATCCACTGCGGGTACATCCTTAAAACAGGGGAAATCTTTGGCCCCAAAGCAGTGCGCACACACCTTCCCCCCACCCCCGGTAGCCATGTTTGTTCATGTTCTGTGAATGACGCAAGATGAATGCAGATTTCCACACATCCCCTTCACATAAGAAAATGAGATAATTGCCTCTCGGAAAGTTGCAGTTGTTTTTATGTAGCCTTCAGAAGATTGATGAAGATCACACAGATCCTTACCTCAGGGAACTGCCTTTTTCCAAGGTTCGTTTCAAGTCAGTGTGATGGGGTCTTGACCAGTTGTTACGTGTTAGTCTTATTCACAGGTTTGATGCCTGCACCTCTCCATTTGGCTATTTAAAGAAATAATTTATATCTTCATTAGAATTAGATAATAAGTTTTGGTGATGATGACACTGAAATGAATATTAGGCTAGTTTAGAAAAAGCGGGGTGTTTTGGGGATTAGAGATGGTGAAGGTGATGTTGATGATGACATCAAGAAGAGAAATAATTTTATAGTTTTGTTACAATCTATGATAATGATATTAAAACTACTTCTTCTTCTTCTTCGTTCGCAGTGATGATATTAAAACGAATATTAGGCTAGAGTTATGGAGACAGTGCTTTTTTTTTTCTTTTCAAATTAGAGATGATGATGATGACGATGATGATGATAATGACGATGACGACTCTGATCATGCCAAAAAAATGAAGTCAGAGAAAAGTTCAGCAAATGGTAGCTCAGCAGTGCCACCATCTACACTCAACAAGTAAGCTACGAGTACCATATTCTGTAGTTGCGAACATCGTTAGCTTATTGGATCGTAACATCTTTCTGTAACTGAAATAAAACTGGTCAGCTGTTTACAGTTCCAAGTGGAGATGTTCTGTTTGTAAGCTAATATTGGTGTTGCAGTTGTGTGTCAAAGCTTTCTGAAACAGGTGATTCAGAATCTTGTACCAGTTTCACATGGTTTCCTAAATATAAATGATAAATAAAGCAAGTTAGCCAGTGAAGATGTAGATGGGACACAACAGCATGTCTACATTTTTTAAAGTGAGGATGCTGTTGTTCCATTTCCTTGGAACTGTAAGCAGATGTTCTTTGCAGTTAATGTGGTCGGTGATGTTTGAAGCTAACACTAGAGACTACATATTAAGACTGACTGGAATTTGCCCAGTCAAGTTTGTTCCATTCATCTTTTATTCTAGTCAGCTTAGCCTCTAGATTTTAGTGTATTTTCTTGCTGTATGGAGAAAAGAAGATGTAGTGTCTAATTTTTTTCTTTTTTTCTTTTTTTTTTTGGTAATTTTAAATATTCATCTTTTCTTGAACACCTCTCTTTCATTTTTGATTTATGCCGCTAAGAAGTTGGTTTTTTTCGAACAATCCAGCACAGGCAGCAATATTTCTGAACCTGGCGGTGATTCTGCAACATCGGAAAACGTGATTCTCATTACGCAGCTGCGGGAGCAGATTGAGAGCATCAAGAAGCTAGTAACAACCAAAGACCAGCAGCTCTTGGAGAAAGATAAGAAGGTGAGAACCATGTTTAAAGGCAACAGTAAACAGCCTGCTGAATCTTCATTGGCTTTATATGAGAAACTTAGCCATTGCCATGGTGACAGTCACAGGTTAGGCTGATTTTTCCTGTGCATTTACTGTCTGTAACTGGAGATATGTGTCCTGGATAAATTGGAAGGTTTTTTGTTTTTTTTTTCAAGTATCTGTATAGAACCATGAATCTTAACTTCTTGGATGGTTTCTTTGGACCAGTAGGTGTTTTTCAGTGTTTCTTAGGTGGTGTAGTTTTCAAGGATGTTCTACAGTTTATAGTACCAGAGCATATAAAGAAGGAAGTTGCCAGTCTTAAACTTTGTAGTTGTTGGCTGTTTGGTTTTCATAAATTTCTGGACCAGAGAAGTAAGACTGGGAAATATGTTCGTTGGGCTGAAGTAATACGACAGCATGTTTGTTTTTTTTTTATTGCGAGATAATTATTATTCTGGGCTTCTTCGTTTGGAAAATTGACTGAAAGGTATCTCAGATGATGTAAAAAATGTAATTAGGAAAAGTAACTAATTCATGTAATAATCATATTTCCATTTCTTCTCCCATCCTTTTTTTTTTCCACATAATACTGGTTACAGTTTGTTTTCTTTATAAAAATTTTTTATCTCAAAACAGGCGTATTTTTGGAATCTGATTTCAGAAGCATCCAAAGATATGTATAACAACAAATGAACAAGCTGTTAGTGGGAGAAAATTCAAGAAGATGAATGCTTTCTGTAGTTCTTATATTAGTCCAGTTCATTAACCAGAGAACACATAAAATAGAAATCTGAGAACTACAGCCTGTGACTTCCAGAAAGTCTGCCTTGATCCTTAGGGTGTGACAAATATTGACAGGATATATATATCATAAAATAGATGTGTACTGGTGTCTAGGATAGTCAGGAAAAAAAATACTTTATTGGGAAGAAAGTAACTTTTGACAAATGTGAATATCAGTCCTCGTTTGTTAGTGCCACAATCACAAGGTTTCATGCAGTTTTTTTAGTTTACGATCTTCTGGTAAAAGCTTTTGACACTGGTGAAGATCTGGAAATCCTGGCGTCAAGTTAGGCTGAGATCTGGAAACCTTGGTGTCAAGTTAGGCTGAGATCTGGAAACCTTGGTGTCAAGTTAGTCTGAGATGTGGAAACCTTGGTGTCAAGTTAAGGATTGGGGTGAAGATCTAGAAACTCTGACATCAAGTTAGGCTGAGATCTGGAAACCCTGGCATCAAAGTTAGGCTGAGATCTGGAAACCCTGGCATCAAAGTTAGGCTGAGATCTGGAAACCCTGGCATCAAAGTTAGGCTGAGATCTGGAAACCCTGGCATCAAAGTTAGGCTGAGATCTGGAAACCCTGGTTTTAAGTCAGGGATTGGGCTGGAGCTCTGGAAACCCTGGTTTTAAGTCAGGGATTGGGCTGAATCTCTGGAAACCCTGGCTTTAAGTCAGGGCATCACATCAGGCTGAGATCTGGAAATCATGACTTTCAATCAGGGATTGGACTGAATATCTAGAAACAGTTGCAGAGAGCAATTGGATTGTTAGCTTTCTTTAATTTCCACTGTGAGTCCAAGAAACTAGCTACTCAGCAGGTTCCTTTACTGTGGGGAACATGGTAGTCATGTCTTGCTGCGCATCACAGGAACACTGTGTAGAATATATAAATGTTTGTCTTAACCATCAAAACAAAAATGTCATTTTATCCTTTTTTGTTTAATGTATGTTGACCATCAAAACTGTTCTATCCGTGTTGCTAGATAACAGAACTGAAGGCCCAAATGTATGAGAGTGATAAGGAGTTCAGGACAAAAGTTCAGGCCATGCAGCGAAGTCATGCCACAGCCATAGAAAATTATCAGGTTAGTTTACTATCCCTTGGACAAATTTTACTTATACATCAGTCACGTCTTTCTTCATCTTCCCTGCAGCTGTGAGCTGGTGTGGTAAAGATGATGAGGTCAACATCAGGTTGGATTGGGAGCAAGTAATGGCAGCTATTTTTTTTTCAGTCCCTGAATGCAGTAAAAAAAAAAAAGCAGAAGATGTGCAGTATTTATTTTAGCAAGGTTCCACTACCATAGGGACTATGGCAGTCCCTAGTCAGACTAGGCCTATTACTGGGAGTATCAGTAGAGAGTTGGGACAGGGTCTTGGCCAGCTATGGTTCTCTAACCGTGATGCTGGTATGTCAGCTATGAGTCTCTGGGTGTCAAACTGGACATTGTCACACACTCTCTGTAATTGTCCAGAAGGTTAAGTTTTGCGCGAGGTCAGCTTTTTTTTTTTTCAAACTGACTGGCACCGAGGTTCAGCCCAGCTTCAAGAAATTGTTACCTGGGCTTTCTTGGGAAAATAAAGGCAGCAAGAAAAAGTGCTGACCTCTATATTTCAAATGTTGTAGTGGCCTAGAAAGGAAGTTAGAATTCAAATTGCAAAAGCAGCATTGACCTTCAAGAATCTTGAGAACATATGGCATTCAAAAATTATAAGCACAAAAAACAAGTTAAGATTATTCAATTCAAATGTGATATCCACCCTCATTTATGCATATGAAACCTGGAAAACAAACAAAGAAATAGACAAGAAATTATACTCCTTCGAAATCAAATGCCTAAAGAAAATATTCAGTATAAAGTGGAATGAATTCAAGAACAATGCAGAGATAAGACAGTTGAGCAAACAACAACCTGTCTCATGGGTGATCAGGAAAAGAAGATGGACATATGTTGGTCATGTGATGAGAGAAACAATCAGAGGATCCCCAAACAAGCTATCAAGTGGAACACAACAGGCCAAAGAAAAAGAGGTTGACCACATGAAACTCTAAAGAGGACATTGTTAAGAGGGACCAGTTCAGTGGGCATAACATCCCTTGATGAGATTGAAAAACTCACCAAAGACAGGAAATCTTGGTGAACTACCATGCGGGCCTTGTGTGATGTTTAGCGGCATCGGAAGGATGTAAGTGGCCTAGAAATCTTATGACAGTAACACTTCACACACCCAAAGCATGCAGATTGACACAGGACATAATATATATGTGTGTATATATGTATAAATACATACGATTATTTGTATATATGATTATTTTACTAATTGTGCACTAGTGAGTGAGAAAAAGAAAGCGATTCAGACAGAATGACACTATCATTTTCTGTGTGTAAAAAAATACGAGTGTTTTGTGTATTTGTATGTGTGTATGTGTGTGTAAAAATTTGGTTATACTCTCTGTATATGTGAAAAAAAAATGATGATTGTCTTCTTGCGTAGATAAAGAACAGAGAACTTGCACGTCAAGTTGCAGCACATTCAAAGACCAAGAAGCCTACAGAAGTTCCCACTTTGAGTCTCACAGCCTCATGAATGCTGTAGACCCGGTCAGCTGCACTGCATTGATACAACCAGCCTGAATGTTGTGTAACTTAGTAACGTTGCATGTTGTGTTCTGAAATCCAGAACTGGTAGCGTTTTCATGTTGACAGTTTGAATTAGATTAACGCAGAAGCAGAGACCTCTAGGGTAATTGCCCATTCATCAAATTGGGGATTGGGGTGACAGTCTGGAAACAGTTTATTAAATCAGGGATTGGGAGGTGTGTTTTTTTGTTACTGTTTCATATTGCCCTTATCACTTACAAGAACTTGTGACCTAATGGCAGCACTCCAATCTCAGAGTTCATTTACTTTAACAAGCAGCATCAGCAAATCTTATCAAGTTCCATTATACTCAGTAGTCTAGAAATTCAGACAAGAAAATGACTGTAAACAGTGTCAAGTAATTCACAAGACTACCCCATCCATTTGTTTCAAGTACACATCAGAAATGTTTAACTGTTAGGAACCCGTCTGACATCTATATTTCTTTGTCATCACTTATCAAGTGCACTGATGCACTCAAACACTGTCTTCATGTCAGAAATAGTGACACTCTTTGCTGGATCAGATATAGAAAGTGTCATAAAATCTTTTTGTCACATTTTTTTTTTTAACAACATGCACATTTTGTGGATTGTAGCTCATTTATCAGTTCTGTATAAGCTTGACTCAAATGTTGACAAGTTTCATGTTGTAATAATGTACATTTTTATTCTTGAAACATTCAGTCAAGATAAAAGTTTCAGGTCACGAACATGCTTGTTGTGTATATGGGAGAAAGGTTGAGTATATGTGTCGTGTGTGTGGGAGAAAGTTAACATTCTGAAAAGAGTTTTAGAAAATTGATATTCTTATTTTAATAGTTGCAGAGTTTTACAGTTCAGACTACAACTGTAGCGTGTCTGAAGATCGTAGCTAATTTTCTTTAAAAAAAATCTGGCGGTTACTCTATTTTGTCATGAACTTGCATTGCTTTCGTTGTTGTTAACATGTCATTATTTAAACCTTCTCAGTACAAGGATCATGACTGCAGATAAAATAGTGACTGTGAACATAAGAACATGATTGATTATATTGATTATTTTATTTTGAAATAAATAAATGTGTGTGTGTGTGCATTTGTTTTTTTTTTTTTTTTTAAGTCTCACTACACATTTTATGAAAAAAAAAAAAATTGAAAAATGAAGTAAATGATGTCATCACAAAATGTGCTGAAAAAAGTCATTTAATTAGTTACAGTAGTGACTGCAGTGATACAACCTGTTTTTGGGTTAGCTGGAATGTACCACTGAAATATTCATTATAACAGGTGTTGGAAATGGCCACCACGGGCTTCAAGACATGACTGTACACGTCTCTTCATATTGTCAAATACCTTGTGCAACGTGTCTGTTGTTATTTCTTGAAATGTTAATTCTGATTGCTTCTTTCAGGTCCTCAATTGTTTGTACATTATTTTTGTAAACATTTCCTTTCAAGAAACCCCATAGATAATAATCTAATGGATTTAGATCTGGAGAATGAGCAAGCCAAATTCCATGAGATATTATGAAAATTTCTTCCAAAAAACCATGTGTTGCTCTAGCTGTGTGTGCATGCACCATCTTGCTGGAACGACACTTTTTCAATTTCACGTTCATTCAGCTGTTCTAAAATAGTTCCAGGATGTCAGTACGGTACCGATCGGCAATTATAGTGTTGTTGAAGAAAATTGGTCCAATTAAACGTTTTCTACTGACGACACACCATTCCCCAATTTTTGCATCGTGAAGCGGCGCTTCATGAAATGCATTGGGATTAACACTGCTCCAAATACGATTATTTTGGCTATTAACGTATCCAGATAGATGAAACCATGCCTCATCAGAGAAGAGTGTTAAATCGAGAATAGACTTGTCTTTTTCAGCTAAAAATGCTTGAAACCACGTGAAGTAGTTGACTCTGGATTGATTGTCATGCTCTTTTAGTTCAGACACAGCAGAAATCTTGTATGGATGAAAATTTAACTGATGTTTAAGAATTTTGTGCACTGTGGTCAGTGATACGTTCACTTCTTGCGATATTTTCCTTAAGGACTTGCATGGACTTTTCAGGATTCTGTCTTGGATATCTAGACATTTTTCTTCAGACACAGCAGGCCTACCAGATCGCGGAGCATCTTCCACAGTTCCCATATAACGAAACTTATTCAACAAATTTCTAACCGTAGTGCTATGAGGAGGTTGTTTGTCAGGAAATTTTGCTATAAATCCTTGAACAACCATCCATGTGTATTGACTGCCATTTCGAAACACTTGTTCAACCAAAAAATTCGTTCTTCCGTTGATAATAACATTCTGTTTTGAGTGCAAAAAATTACTCCAACAGATGGCAACCAGTCACTGCATTTTTCTTCATGATTGACTGTGCAGCACATTTTTTTATTGCATCATTTTCTTCATTTTTACATAGAAAGTGTAGTGAGACTTTAAGAACACCATATATATGTCTCATGGGTGATCAGAAAAAGCAGATGGACATATACTGGCCACGTGATGAAAAAAAAAACAACAGAAAATCCCAAAACAAGCTATAAAATAGAGCACAGCAGGCAGAAGAAAAAGAGATCAACAGTGTGAAACTCTAAAGAGGATATTGTTAAGAGAGTCCAAATTAGTAGGCATAAAATCCCTTGAGGTGGTTGAAAAACTCGCTGAAAACAGGAAAACTTGATGAACTACCATGCGAGCTATGTGACATTTAACGGCATGACAAGGATGTAAGATATTTATTTTAAAAATAATATGACAGTTTACTAATCAGTTTTGGCAGTTAGCATTAGAGCCAGGGGCCTGCATTTTGAAACATGGTACAGACTTGTTCAACAGATTTTTGTAGGAATTCATTGTCAGAGAGTTTAATGGCAGCAAGGTCATATTGATATTTACTAGACACAACCTGTAACAGAAATAATACCAGAGATCACATTTTCTACCTTGTTCTTCAGTAGGATTGAAGTAAATTTGATACAAATAAATCATCACATTCTTGTCACATCATAGAATTTTATTGTATTCTCTTTGATTGTGACAATCAGCAAGCATAATCAGTACAGCATGTATATATTTTTAAACAAAAGTGGATTAACATTTATATGGCATTTATAAATGTGATATTTATGTCACAGAATAGCAGCACTGTATAAGCACATATGACATTTGGTAACTATTTTTTTTTTTCAAATTTTATAACAAATTGTCCCATCTTGTGGTTTTAAAAAATGATTTATATACATTTTTTAGATATTAAATAATTTTTTTTTTAATTAATAAACTCCATCACTGCCATTTTTTTAACCTTGTAAATTTGTTTTAAATGACTTTGTTACAGAAGTCATTGCTGCCTTTGAATTTTATTATCAAACTGATATCAAAGAAAATGAATTTTAACTCAACTGATGTTCACTTTTTTTTTTCTCCTCTATGAACTTATTATTGAAGAAGCTTGTTTTTGTGTAATCTGTGAATGTGACATTCTAATGTGAACTCCTTGTGATCTTGATGTTCTTGTGTAATCTCCTTAAGAACTTACGTTCCTGGCAGCTGACATTGGCGAAGATTTAAAAATAAAGGCATCACACACTGAATGGGAAGATGGTTACCAAAGGATATTCTAACTTGTGAGAGCAGACTTCAGGAAGCCAGATTTTAAGCAAAACATGTGCTGCATGTATCTGAAACACTGATGCCTGTCCTGTTAGCCAGGCTGGAGTGTCACAACAGCCCATCAGCAGGAGCATCTTGGAAGATATGATGGGGTCTAGACCAGGTTTGGTTTCTGACTCTGATGACTGGGAGCATCTCAGATCCCATTACTGAAGGTAGGATTTGTTGCAGTAAGTTTCCCAGCAGACCACCAAACAGAAGTCTTGCACATAGTACACTTTCTTTGTTCACATTCAAAAACATATGAACTGCTAGAAAAAAGCTGATATTCTGATATTCTTCTTGTTTTATACAGGTCAAGGCTAAGAAGAAAGAAAATAACTAAATGGTGCTGTAATGCAGTTGATTTTCTTGTTGTTTGATATATTAAAGGTTTTAAATAGTAAACTGTTACTACCAAGTTTGTAATAAATGTTTGTGTGTGTGTGGTTGGTTGAAATAACAGTTAACATAGAAACATTTAAATTCATGTCCAAAAATAAAAAAATAAGAATAAACAGAAAGTTTATATTCATATTAAAACATAGCACTGCAGTAAAGTTTGTTTATGTGAAAAAAAAAAGTTAACTGATATTGCAGTAAAGTTTACTGCATATTTATATCAAAAGGTTAAAGAAACCAGTTAACTGATACTGCAGTAAAGTTTATATCAAAAGGTTAAAGAAACTAGTTAATTGATGCTGCATTAAAGTCAGTGTTCATAAATTCGTTTCTGATATATAAGTTATGAAAGAGAAACATTTAATTTTTTTTTTTCCTTTCAACCTCTTGTCCAGTAAAAGGCTGTTATTTTGTGCGCGTTATAACATTTCATGATGCGATCTCACAAGACAAGGAGAATACGCAGCAGTTTCTGGGGCATCAAATAATTTGTTTTTTCCTTGCATTCATCCACCACCACCCATACTCATATAAACATGGAACTGATTTTGTATGTGTTAATTCATTCAGTGCACTCTGGTATACCTGCAGGAAGAAATGTTCTCATTTTAGAGGCAAATTTCCTTACACGCAGAGTACTGAAAAATGAAAAGCCTCAATTTTTTTTTTATTGATGAGTTTATGGAAGAAAATAAGTTCAGGTACTTTTTGATGTTGACTGTTGTGTTTCACTTTTTTTTTTTTAAAGATCTTACATAAAAAAAAAAACTCAGAACAAATCACTGTCTTATCATGCGTTTGTTATCAGTCACATGTTATCATTATCTCATAAGATGTAGTGTTCACCTTATTAATAAAAAAAACAAAACGTTACTGACCTGAGTTTGTGTTATTGCTGATAATTGTTTCTTGAATGAAATATGTCTTGTAACAGATGTAGCTGTTAGATAATTAATTATTCAAGCCTGTGTCGTCTTCTCGACCTGTGAGGCCTCAGAGTGGACGTCTGGCAGGAGTAGACTAAGAACAGGGAGGAGTAGACTAAGAACAGGGAGGAGTGGAGAAAAGTCTTGTCTGCAGCAATAAGTTGCAATGGTTCGGAAAGCTGAATGAATGAATGAATGAATGAATGTGCTGTATTCTCAAAGAAGGCAGGCTGTAATAGATCTCCATCTTGCTCTTTTTCATAAACACCAGCGAAACAAAATCCATGCTCATTACAAGACAGAAATTGACAAATTCACCAACAGCAACACTACAGCTCCATGCTGGAACCTCACAGGTAGAGAATGTTAATGAACAAAAAATTCTAGGTATCATGATTGACCACCACCTCAGCAGGAATCATCATGTAGAAAATCTAACCAAATTCACTGCAGAAAAAGTTTACCGATTTGCTAAAATTAAACACTTTCTTGACACAGACACTGTGAAGATATACTACAATGTCCAACAGTTAAGTAATGAGACTGAGTTTATTATGGCCAAGACAAAAATCGCATCTATGAAGCAAAGCATGGAATCTATGATTTGGCAACTTTTCATCGCCACCCGATATAAGCAGACAACAAACAAGCCTCTATTTTGTTGACCTAGTTAGAGGTACATTGTCACATTATCAGCATGGAGCAAAAAGCTAACATTAAATTCTGTTTAAAACTCTGAAAAAGTGCCAGTGAGACAGTTGAATTGATGCGACAAGTTTATGAGGATAACTGGTTATGTCGTGCACAGATACTCAGGTGGTATTCACAATTCAAAAGTGGTGTGGAAATGATTACAAATGCAACTAGACATGGACGCCCAATTTCTGTTCATAATGAGGAACTCATTGCAAAATTCAGAGAACATATACAAGAAGATCATTGTTTGACTGTAAGGATGATGGTAGATGAATTTGGTGTTAGCCGAGAGACTATTCATAAAATTTTAGTGGAAGATTTGGGCAAGAAAAAAGTTGCTTGCAGGTTTCTACCACATGCGTTGTCTGATGACCAAAAACATTAGTGTGTTGAGTACGCAAAAGACATCAAAATATGTCACAGAAATAAAACTCTTAAATTTGATTGTTGCAGATGATGAAACATGGATTTTCTGCTATGATCCCACAACTAAATGCCAAAGTGCTTATTGGAAGTCATCATCATCACCAAAAGGCAAAAAAATTTCATCTTCAAAAGTCAAAAGTGAAGACAATGTTGGTATGCTTCTACAACAGCAAAGGAATTATTCACAAAGAATTTATTCCAGAGGGGCTGACTGTCACTACCAAAGTTTAAGTATTTTGAAATGTCTATTGAAAAGGATTCCCCGAGTCCGACCCGATGTATTCAACACATAGCAGTTTTTTCCTTCTTCATGATAATGCACCGGCTCACCAGGCAGTAGTTGTACAGGAATTTTTGGCCCAAAAACAAGTGTGTGTTCTCAATCATCCACCCTATTCCCCAGATTTGTCTCCCTGTGATTATTTTCTATTCCCAAAATTAAAGTTACCACTGAAAGGACGCTTCTTTGACAATACTGATGACATTCAAAGGGGTGTAACATCGAGTTTAAGGGCCATACCAACAGAACTGCAGAGGTCGTTCCAGTGTTTGTTAGATTGTGCCACTCACTGTATCAATGCACAAGGGGCTTACTTTGAATAAAATACAGGTTATATCTTCAACTGTCGTTTATTTTATTTTTTATGTAATTAGTCTCATTACTTAATTGTCGGACCTTGTACATATCACAGATACAAACGCACTTGGACTACTGTTCCACAGTCTGGGATGGTTTCTTCTCATCACGTGACCAACATATGTCCATCTCCTTTTCCTGATCACCCATGAGACTGGGTGTTGTTCGGTCATCTGTCTTATCTTTGCATTGTTCTTGAATTCGTTCCACTTGATGCCGAGTATTTTCCTTAAACTTTCGTTTTCAAAAGAGTCTAATTTCTTTTCTATTTCTTTAGTTGTTTTCCAGCTTTCACATGCATAAATGAGGGTGGATATTACATTTGAATTGAATAGTCTTAACTTGGTTTTTGTGCTTACAACTTTTGAATACCATATGTTCTCAAAATTACTGAAGATCGATGCTACTTTTGCAATTCTAATTCTAACTTCCTTTCTGGTGTCACCACCTTGGTCTATGTAGCTGCCAAGGTATGCAAATTGATTGATGTCTTCAATATCTGTCCCTCCTATGTGAATTTTTCCATTTTGCTTAATGGGAAGTTTCATTATTTGTGTTTTGTCCTTGTTAATTTCAAGTCCTATTTTGCTAGCCAGTGAGGACAGACTATCTGTTTTTTTCTTGCATGGAATTCACATTGTTACTGATAAGAGTTATGTCATCAGCAAAATCAAGACCTTCTAGTTGGATCCCATGCACCCAGTCAATACCTGTGTTACCCATGCAGCACTTTTTCATTATGAAGTCTATTGTAATTCCAAAAAGTAAAGGAGACAGTATACATCCTTGTTTCACACCTGATTCAATCTGGAACCATTCACTCTTCTTTTCTGTTTTGAATGTTATCATGGTGTGGTTATTTTTTTCATAATCTCCCTTGTTGATTTTCAAGTGTTACAGTACAGTTAGTAGGCATAAAATCCCTTGATGAGGTTGAAAGGCTCAATGAAAACAGGAAATCTTGGCAAAACTACAATGTGAGCCCTATGTGATGTTTAATGGCACGGGAAGAATGTAAGACGGAAGAAAAATTTTCAGTCTGTGAATTACAACTGTATAAAGCAGAAATTTTCCGTTCCATTTTTTTATTTGATGAGCGCATTCGTGCGTCCCCTATCGGAGCATGTAGGTCATGATAAGTGACAAGTTTTAACTTGAAATTGGTGTCTTATCTGTTTGGAAGCAGAGGTCCCTCCCTCATAATTTTGTTGAAATAATGTAAGTTTTTAGATTTTTTTTTTTTGTGTCTTCAGCATTTCTAAAATTTTTAGTCACAAAATTTCTCACATGTTAAAAAAATATATTATGGTCTGGTTGACACAGGAACTTTTATGACCCCTGACAGAACTGGTGGAGGTACTCCTGCATACTCTCAGACCAGAATTCATGGATGAAAGGCATTGATTAGATTATCTTTCATTGAAAGTATGTACATTGTGCTTTATTGTCCAAAATTCTATTGAACCAAGGTAATATGCTCCTTTGTTCAATATTTTAGGTGGTGATGATGATGATGGTTATCGTGATTTTACTGACTTCCTTGGTGAATATATGTGATGGTTTGCTAGATATAACTGGTAAGAAAGGTAAAATTAGCCCTGTTTTGAGATGGGGGCACCCTGATGATACAGTGTTAGTGTTAATATTTTCCTTGACCTGTCAGCATATTTTAGGGTGGTATGTTCCATGGAGGCATCATGATGATACAGTGTTAGTGTTAATATTTTCCTTGACCTGTTGGCATACTTGAGGGTGACGTAGTCAGCATCATAGCCTAGTTGCCTTTCCTTCCACAGAATCACAAGGAGCTAAGTAACTAGGCACCTCTGGCTGGATTCAAACTACCAAGTTCTAGCATGAGAGATTAGTGTACCACCTAGTTCACCACTCAGATGTCCAATATAACTGATAAAGAATATCAAAAGATTTCTAACAAATGCACAAGCAACTTCTAAACTGGGATACAGAGTAAACTGATCTACTGACACAATACAAAAATTATTTCCTCCAAATCTATATTTAAAAAAAACAAACTCAGATGACAAGAGGTTAAGTCAAGAATTAAACTTTTAAATAAAAATTTGTAGCACAATTGATACACAGAAATTATAAACAAACATGCAACAATTTCAAACAAAATAAGTCTTAAAAGCTCTGATATCCCATAAATTTGACAAATTGCTACATTTTAAAATGATACTATTACAAAAATATCAACAGATGAAATATATTCCACAGTTCTGTCTAGACTGACGGCTGTGCCTCTACCACAACACAGTTCTTGTATGTGAACGGTAAACCTGAGACAGGTCTTGTTTCTGACAGTGGCAGAAGCAGATTACGGGCCCTTACTTTACAAGACTGTCTATGACAATCTTACCCCGGAGATGACCGTCAGCCACCCTCTTAAACGCTGCAGGCACTTCTGTGAAAGGGTACACTTGTTGAACAACAGGCTTGATCTGGAGAGGGGAATTAAGCGCGTAATTATAAAACAATCAGGTAATTTCCCTTGAGACAATGTCAAATCAGCGGTTGCTTCCCTTATAACAATATAAAATTAGTTTATCTAACAAAAAAAAACGTCTTAATATTTCAAAGTTTCCTAAAAGGAATGTATAAGAATATCCAGGTTAGATATTACTAACAAAATAGTTCAAATACTGATTAATCTTTTCAACTGTTAATTGAAGATGTCTCCAAAACGAGATAAATTTGTAAACACTTGAAAGTATAAATAGCATTGGCCTTTAGGTATACATAATACAAGTATGGGGAAAGAACTCTTTATGCCTTAAACTAATGAGTAAGGAAAATAACGAGCCTGGGTGACGACAGGCTCCCAGACAATAGTTCTGGATGAATTTCTTTAAGGGCCAAGGTCGCCCCCACGGTGACCCACCTACTTTGTGGGATGCCTGGGTTGGGTGATCTGCCCCTACCTTTGACAATGACATGAAAGCTTAAAACTGTATTTACCACTCCATGCTGAATAGTCACTTAAAGCAGAACCTTGCATATACTGGCGCCAGAAAATGCAACCGCCCTCGCTCTGTTACCTGCCCCTTAGTCTGGGAAATGAAAACAATCCTCACTCTCCATGAGGGATTCACATGTGAGTCCTGCAATGTGATATATGTCACTGTATGCAAAAGATGCAGAATAACTTACATTGGTGAAACTGGCCTCGTATTAGGGGACCGCATGCAAAAACATCTGTACAAAGCATGCTTCGAAACCATTCCCGAATCATTTCAATGGTCCCAACCACAGAGGCAAATCTGACTTTCTGGTAATAGCCAGTAAACGGTGTCACGCAGATGACACAAGCCACCTAGCACTTGAGAACAGCTACATTCAGGAATATGGGACTCTGGAACCACATGGTTTGAACTCGTTATTTTCCTCTTCCACAATCATACTCCCTCCCCACTAAGTTCCACTCCCTTCTCACATAGCTCACAACCTCTTCACAGTATCTAATTACAACCCCTCTACCCCAACTATAATTACATATTTCACCTTTTCCTGGCTAGATTACCACTGTATCACTCTCTCTCCCCTCCACAGTTTCCCTACCCACAATCCTCAGTTACGACCCACCTATCACACATCCCAAGCCTCCATTTAAAACTCTTGACACTCTACCATGCACATTTCTGACACACAGTGCCAGACAAGCCACAGCTAAGTGCTCTATTCATTTTATTTAATTTTTAAAAAATCTTTATTTAGTACATATCATTCTTGTGAATTTATAATTTATCTCCTCTCTCTATTTCTTCGTCCTGTATGTTTTGTATGATTAAGACTCACGCTGAAATGTCACAACTGCTGTCACAACTGCGTACTCTTTAAGTAATAAAGCTGTTTCTACTTTTTTTCCTAGTTTATACACGCAGGATAAGACTTAAATGTACGAACTAGGAAAACGCTAAGTTTATTACTTAACGAGAACACAGCTGTGACATTTCAGTGTGAACCTTAATCATACAAAAATAAACAGGACAAAGAAATAGAGAAAGAAGATAAAATATAAATCCACATGAATGCTATGTTACAAAAAAAAAAAAATAGGAATGAAAAAAAATTTTTTTTAATAGAATAAAATGAATGAAGCACTTAGCCATGACCTATAAAAAGCTGTGACTTGTAAGAGGCTGTGATCAGAAGTGCGCATGGTGGAGTGTAGAGAATGTTTAAATGGAGACTTGTGATGTGTGATAGGTGGGTTGTAAATGGGGAGGGGCTGTTTAGGCAAATCCACTTCTTATCTTATTCCTAAAATCCATAAACCCAGTCATCCTGGAAGTCCCACTGCATCAGCATGTTCATGCCCCACTGAGCACATTTCTGACTTTTTGGACAGCATTTTCCAGCCGTTAGTACACAAACTGCCCTCTTATTTGAAAGATATCAACCACGCCGTAACAACTTACTTAGGTCCACACCTCATACAGGTCTTGCTGAATAGTTCCGCATACAAAAGACGCTCTTGTATCATATGACATGCACTCGACTCCAACGAGAGCATTTATGTGATCTTGTGTCAGCAGTGGTAACTTACTCTTCACTGGCCAGTTCTTACTGTTGGATGCCTTTGTAGCTGGTGATTTAAATTTTCTAACCACAGTATACATCAGGATCACATTCTTTCAGTTCATCTCTGAAAAATGTAAATGAAGTAAATTGTTCTAGTACCTGTTCTAGCTCAACCATTTGCCGGACCCTGTCCAGTGCTGCACCATTCGGTATGAAGACCGCCCAACGCAAACTACCACCAGATTTAAAACCCTGAAAACAGATGAGTTACTGAAAACTACGTGCTTGCTCAACATATATAAGGTGTACCACATTTTCACACACACAATGCAAGCGTTAGGCAGTTTTTAACAATACCTCATTGTGCATTACACTGTATACATGATAAACACAAAATTTTCTACAGGAAATTAATAATGAATAATATGTGGATTAATAACTAGCAATGACAGACATGTCTATATTTAGACATATTATCAATGTACTTTTTTCTATGCACATTCTAGATTACTTACAAAATCTGTAATTCTCATTCCCAGACAAGATGGTTACAAGTGCTACAAACTACACTTCTCAATGCGTCCTGGCTTTATCACATGAACTAAAACACAACCACTTAAATTAATACTGCACTGTTGTTATTTAAACATTTTTAATGGATACCAACAACAACAACAAAAATTTGGTTCATGGTCTTTGTCAGTGAACAAAAACAGGGCAAAAAGTTTACATACAAAACAAAAGTAAAACGGGAAAAGAATTTTTAAAAACTTGACTTATGCAATATTGAAAACACAAGACAAGAGACAAAAAAAAAAAGGAAAATTCTTATCTTCTTCGCTATCTTCCTCCTGACATGTAAATAAATCTGACTTCTCACTTTTATATATGTACATGTACTTGTACATTTAATCCAAATAAAACTCTCAGGAAAGCACAAATGATCTTAACCACACACTCAGAAAATGAACAAAAATCAGATGTCAAAATAAAATATACACACTATGTGGTATAAGGGATTCTATTACCATTATTTTTCAAAGTGTAATATTAACATATAAAAAAAAAGAACAAATATATCCATACTACAAGAACTTAATATTGAAAAAGGATGGCTAGTAAAGAGGATTAAACACAGAAAACTTAAATATTTTGGACACATTAAATGTTATGATAATTTAGAGAAGACCATAACTGAAGGGTACATAATGGGAAAAAGAAAGAGAGGAAGACCAAGGCAAAGACAGCTGCAAGACATTGTTGATAATCTGCAAATGGATGCATCAGCAGTAGGGCATCTTGCTTACAACTGAGAGGCCTACAGGAGTGCTATTAGGGAGGCAAAGTTCCGCAAGAGACGTGTAAATGACTGACTGAATGTTAACATTACTACCAAGTGAAAGATGCCCCAGTTGAAAAGACATCAGTCTAACAAATCAAATATGAGGGGTGACTGAAAAGTTCTCAGCATAAAGTACAATGGATTATTTGTGGACAATTTTTTTTGGTTATTTCTCAACATAGTCTCTAGTCCAGCGATCCTGAAGCATACGAATCCCTTCTTTGTAAAAGTCAGCATCTTGTGCCAGTAGAAAGTGGTCTGCGTTATGAACGAAGTCATCATCTGAAGCAAATTTGCGACCACTGAGCTCCTTTTTGAGTTTGGTAAACAGGTAATGGTCCGAAGGGGCCAAATCTGGGAAATAAGGAGGATGTTCAAGAAGCTGGAAGCAACATTCCTGAATGGCAGCCATTGCCACCACCAACTTGTGAACTGGAGTATTGTCTTGCTGAAAGATGACCCCTCTCATCTTCATCTTCTTCTTCATTCACTTCTACCATCAAGACCACCCTGTGATCCTACTGAATTTACACCTCTGGACCTCGATAGGTCCTGTGGTCCCTGAGAGGACCATGAGGGGTTCAGAGTATTGCAGGGCATGAGCCTGTATTCTTGGTGGGTCTCAGAAGCGGGAATGCATGACACTGTGATTTTCGTTGCACCAGTTTAATCTAGAGTTGGACTTTCTCACCAGAAAACCTCAACGTGTTTTGGATATCAGTATATGCCTGTTTGGTGAGAGGTGGTAGCCCATCCAGGCTAGAGTTGGACTTTCTCACCGGAAAACCTCAACGTCTTCTTCTTCTTCGTTCGCACTGTCTGTCTATATCTGCAGTCCTGTCTCTTGGATAAATTTCAGTGTTTTTTGTAATTCATGTATGGAACCGTAGAGCTTATCTTCTTTAGTGGTTTCACTGGGCCAGTAATTATTTCTCAGTGTCTCGTAGTTGATGCAGTTCTGGAGGATATGTTCCACAGTTTGGGGCACCTGGGCACATGTACATAGATTAGTAGTACCAACCTTAAACTTTGTATACATATGACTTTGGAGTCGGCTGTGTCCTGTTCGGAGACGGAAGATGGTGACTTGTTCCTTTCTGTTTAGCATGTGATAGTCATCATGTGGTGGTGTTTGTGGCTTCCTGTAGGTTTTTATCATGCTTTTCTTCTGATTATAAGTGACTGGTATGTCTGGTTGCTCCATTTCAGTGCCCTCTTTGGCCAGATGGTCAGCTTTCTCATTGCCTGGTATCCCACAGTGGGAGGGAATCCATTGCAAAGTGACTCCATGTTGTAAGCCAATTTTTGACAAGGCATCCTTAAGGTCTGGTAGTTTGTTGCACTGAAGAGCCTCCAGTACTGATCTTGCATCTGTGAGAATTACTACAGGACATATATCAATTCTGGAGTCTGATAGTTTTTCAACTGCAGCAATAATTGCCCTAACTTCTGCATCAAAGTTGTTGCAGTATTTACCAGTGGGTATGGAAATCTTGTCAATGGTGTTGTTTGGATATTCAATATATGCTCCTGCCCCTCCATTCTTTATGGCATTATGTGCAGATCCATCTGTATACACACGTATCCAGGTGTCACATGGATATTTGTCATCTAGAACACTAAGTGTGGCTGTTGATCTTACAAGACTGCTCTGCATCTCACCATTCTGCACACCTTTCACTTCAGTCTGAATAGTTATTTGTGTATAATCTGCTTCTTTCCATGGTGTATGCTCTGGTACAGATGATAATGGAGTGACTACAGTTGGAAGGTCAGGTATCAGCTTACGCACACGCTTGGCCTGATGAATGAAGCTGCTTCTTTTAAGCCGTCCTAATGCCAAGTTATTGAATCTCTCCTTCAGGGGATGGCTTACAGAGCAAAAGGAATTTTTCTCCCATGGTCATGACCTTTGTGTCTCTACGTTCCTTTAGCGCTTGAACACCAACTATTTTCTGCATTTCTACTATTGGTGTGGACCTCATGGCACCTGTGATAATCCGTAGTGACTGATTTTGAACCTTGTCTAGATTATGCAGCGTAGTGTTTGATGCTGTGCACCAAGATGTTGAGCCATATTCTAAATGTGGTAGAATACTTTGCTGATATACATTCTTGAGGATTCTTTCACTAGCTCCCAATGTGGTTCCACTCAATTTTCTTAATATGGCTAGTTTTCTTCTGGCTTTTGCTTCTGCACTGTTGATGTGTTGCTTCCATGTCAGTTTTGAGTCAAGAGTCACTCCTAAGTAAGTGGGTTGGTTGTCCATCCTTAAGGGTATTTCATTTACAAAGATCTTACCTGCTTTCTGTTTAGATGAGAGGGTGAACAGAGTGGTACTTGATTTCTCTGTGTTGATACTTACACACCATTTGTTTGTCCAAACCTCAACGTGTTTTGGATATCAGTATATGCCTGTTTGGTGAGAGGTGGTAGCCCATCCAGGCTAGAGTTGGACTTTCTCACCGGAAAACCTCAAGTGTTTTGAGATACCCGTGTATCACCGCCAGGTGAGAGGTGGTTGCCCATCCAGTCCAGCATTGGACTTTCTCACCAGAAAACCTCATCGTCATTAGGATACGCATACATCCCCGCCAGGTGAGAGGTGGTTGCCTATCTAGACTGCCCTGGTCCAATGTCTCCGACTTCAGCATTTTGTGGTCGTGGCCGCTACTCTTCCTAGTTGTGACCAGGACAGAGCTTTTGTCCAGGAGGATACAAAGTTTAAGGTTGGTACTACTAATCTATGTACATGTGCCCAGGTGCCCCAAACTGTGGAACATATCCTCCAGAACTGCACCAACTATTAGACACTGAGAAATAATTACTGGCCCAGTGAAACCACTAAAGAAGATAAGCTCTATGGTTCCATACATGAATTACAAAAAAACAGTGAAATTTGTCCAAGAGACAGGACTGCAGATATAGACAGACAATGCGAACAAAGAAGAAGAAGGAGTCCAGGAAGATGAATCCTTGCCACTAGTGACTTCCACCCCTGGTTTGAGCCAGTTTAGACATATCCCAGTATGGGCATGTTTAGGATGTGACCGACCTCCAGAGCGACCCCTCTCGTCAATTTTCCTCAACGCTTTTCCTTCAATTTGACCCGCAGGTGCTTCACAAGATTAGTGTAATAGGCCCCGGTGACCGTTCTGCTCTTTTGAAGATAGTCTATCAATAGCACACCTTCTGAATCCCAAAAGATGGAAGCCAACACTTTGCCTGCAGACAGAACCAGCCTTGCTTTCTTTGGAGGTGGAGGATCCATGATGTTTCCACAGCTCTGACTGTTCTTTGGTTTCTGGTTGAAAATGATGACCCCAAGTTTCATCCATAGTCAGAAATTGCTGAAGAAACTTTTCAGGATTTGCAGAAAACTGGCCAAGATTGTCTCTTGACATGTTGAGGTGTGTCATTTGTGATAAGCTCCAAAAGGTTTCAGGACCCATCGAGCAGAGACCTTTGTCATTTGAAGATCATTGTGAATAAATGGCATGAACACGCTCCTGGGAGATGCCCAACTCAGTAGCAATGTATCGCTTAGTTTGTCATCGATCCTCCATTATTATGTCATGAAGACCATTGTGAATAAATGGCATAAACACGCTCCTGGGAGATGCCCAACTCAGTAGCAATGTATCGCTTAGTTAGTCATCGATCCTCCATTATTATGTCATGGATTCTGCTGGTGGTTTCATTGGTGGTTACCATTCTTGGTCTTCCTGGACAGGGATCATCTTCCAGACTCTCCTTTCCATATTTGAATTGAGCTGACCATTTCTTCACTGTGCTGTAAGAAGGGGCACTCTCCCCTAGAGTCTCTACCATAACATCATAGATCTCCTTCGATGATAACCCCTCAATGCAGAGGTAGTGAATGACTGCTTGATGAGAAATTTTATACATTTTCTGCCACCCCTTACCACTCTAGCCTGTACGAATAAATTGTTTGCAGTTAATTTCTTGAAACCTGGTGTCTAATCTTACATTAACCTGATCTACAAATGCACCTAATATCAACTGTGTGTTTCAAGTATCTGTACCTTATGCCAAGAACTTATCAATCACCCCTTGTATCATCCACCTGGACTTAAAACATACTTTTTTTCTCAATGGCTTCAACTTTAGATCTTTTTCTGAACCATTTCATAATCATTTGTTTTTGTTCACTAGTTTAGCATTTGACCCAGAAGTTATTCCTAAATTTAATCAGGGGGACCAGCTCAAAATTTCAGAGCACACATGCATGTTACATACTGATCACCTACAAGTAGAAGAAAAGCATGATAAAAACCTACAGGAAGCCACAAACACCACCACATGATGACTATCACATGCAAAACAGAAAGGAACAAGTCACCATTTTTCATCTCCAAACAGGACACAGCTGACTCTGAAGTCATATGTATACAAAGTTTAAGGTTGGTACTACAAATCTGTGTACATGTGCCCAGGTACCCCAAACTGTGGAACATATCCTTCAGAACTGCACCAACTACGAGACACTGAGAAGCAAATACTGCCCCAGTGAAACCACCAAAAAAGATAAGCTCTACGGTTCCATAAACGAATTTAAAAAAACAGTGAAATATAGCCAAGAGACAGGACTGCAGATATAGACAATGCACACGAAGAAGATGAACAACACAACAACAACAACATAATTATCATATCAAATGGATCTAAAATGGCAAGTTCCTCAGCAGGCTCCAGCACATTAAGCACCACTGTGAGCCCTGCTAGCCAGGCTGTCTGCTACTAGGAGCACCAACAGTCTCTGCCAGGCTCCGGTTTGCTGCCTCTAATAACCATGCTCTTACTCAAACAACCACACAACAACCAAAAATAAAAGATGTATCATGGCTCATATAGTAAACATGAGAATAATCTTTTTGGCTAGATGGGTCTCATCACACTCAAGATCAGGCACTCTCTTGTGATTCCTCTCATATTACATGCTTTCTCTGGATATATCTTCTCCTATCCTAACCATACTCAAACTTAACCTTCCAGAACTTTGTTCTCGAAATTCAAAGAAGATCTGAGGAAACTACAACTCTTTATCACCATCATCATTTGCCATGTCTGATGTGAATGTTGATCGCACACAGTTTTCAGATTACTTTATCTGTAGGCTTAATGTGGATACAGAAAAATTATGTCTTATCTTTATTTGACATAATTTCACTAAGGACTTTCAGTAATGTTTCTTATCATTTTCTCTTTTGAATTTTAGCAGATTCATGACTTAACTGTAATGTTTTGCCAATTAAATACCATCATAATCTTTCACACAGTCCACAGTTATATGGCCTCAATTTCATTTACTAGCTTTAAGGACAAATAAGAGTATTACTTGAAAACTAAATCCTACTTACGTATTCAAATACCTTAGGTTATGAACTACAGAATTCAATCATTTAATTACCTTCAGGATATCTGCACCAGCAGTGATAGCTGTTCGAAACAGACCAGGCACAACTCCGAATCTGTCAGAGTTGCCCAGAAGTGGACTAACCAGCGTAACAAGGTGAGCACCTTGCCAGGATTTCAGAAGTGGGAAAGCTTTGTCGGTATTGTCTTTCCCCAGAGCGTCTAGTATGTAATCAAATCTGAGAAGAGTTCAACCAACAGCTTGAGAACAGCGGACATTAAACAGCATTAATGTTTTCAGGCTGCTTTCAAAGCAAATATTGTTACCAATATTCTTCTGACCAAGTAAAAATAATCTTTAGCTCTGATCTTATCAAGCAAAAAAACTCTTTCCAGCTCTGCTCTGACAAAGTAAAAATAATCTCTAGTCATGTTCTAAGTAAAAATATTCTCTAGCTGTGTTCTGATCAAGTAAAAATAATCTCTAGCTGTGTTCTGACCAAGTAAAAATAATCTCTAGCTGCGTTCTGATCAAGTAAAAATATTCTCTAGCTGTGTTCTGATCAAGTAAAAATATTCTCTAGCTGTGTTCTGACCAAGTAAAAATATTCTCTAGCTGTGTTCTGACCAAGTAAAAATAATCTCTAGCATCGTTCTGACCAAGTAAAAATAATCTCTAGCCTTGTTCTAAGTAAAAATAATCTCTAGCTGTGTTCTGACACAGTAAAAATAATCTCTAGCTGTGTTCTGACACAGTAAAAATAATCTCTAGCTGTGTTCTGACACAGTAAAAATAATCTCTAGCTGCGTTCTGACCAAGTAAAAATAATCTCTAGCCATGTTCTAAGTAAAAATAATCTCTAGCTGTGTTCTGATCAAGTAAAAATGTGTGCAGCAGTGTTTCTAATAATACTCTAGTTGAACATTAACTCTAACCAATTTGATTTGTAAACTATTACCACGTGTTATTTAATGCAGCCTGCAGATGCCTTGTGATGTTTTCATTCATTTCCCCCCCCCCCCCACACTTTTTTAAAAAATGAATGATGCCTGACCAGAATAAAACAAGCAGAATCATAAGCATCCAAGTTATAAAGAAACAAGTAAACTTATAGAAAAGAACCTAGGTTCTTCTTTTATACTTGTACAGAAAATGTGATATCTTGAATATGACAATTTGGTGGGGGGGAGTATCAGGGGAGAATGACAATGATGATAAAAAGATGTCATCACATTTAACAGAACACAAGAGCTAGGCAAGACTTTAGCCTACTTCCTCATGACATTCCTAGAAACAGACTGGTCTATTTATTTCAGTCTGGTTTTCTGGGTAGGGATAAATACATTCCCGCTAGTGGTGGAGCTTGATGAGATGTCTATCCCTCGTGTCTGTTCTGGGACTCGAAGAAAGCCATTACAGCCAATTCCTTGTCCAACCTGACACCTGTTCAAAGACATTTCACGGCACTGTCACCAACAATTTCCAAAGACTTCACGTCGGCAGTTAACAGAAATACCATTTAATCAAGCACCCGCCACCAAATGCCTTGTCTTACCTCTGTAAGCGTTTCAGACCATCCCACATAGATCTGCTTTTATAATCAAAGATGACATCTGCACCCAAACCTGTGACAAGCTCTGTGGCATCTGTGCTACATGTTGTAGTTACATGCATACCCCAGGCTTTTGCAAGCTACAGGATGAAAACAGCAAAATGTTGGATCATTTTAGGCTAGAAAGTGAACACATCTACACTACACAAACACAATGTGCCACAATTATAAGCTAGAAAGTGAACAAATCTACACTACACAAACACAATGTGGCACAATTATAAGCTAGAAAATGAACAAATCTACACTACACAAACACAATGTGGCACAATTATAAGCTAGAAAGTGAAAAAATCTACACTATACAGACACAATGTGGCACAATTATAAGCTAGAAAGTGAAAAAATCTACACTACACAAACACAATGTGCCACAATTATAAGCTAGAAAATGAACAAAACTACGCTACACAAACACAGTGTGGCACAATTATAAGCTAGAAAATGAACAAATCTACAATACACAACACAATGTGGCACAATTATGAGCTAGAAAGTGAACAAATCTACACTACACAAACACAATGTGGCACAATTATAAGCTAGAAAATGAACAAATCTACACTACACAAACACAATGTGCCACAATTATAAGATAGAAAATGAACAAATCTACACTACACAAACACAATGTGGCACAATTATGAGCTAGAAAATGAACAAAACTATACTACACAAACACAGTGTGGCACAATTACAAGATAGAAAATGAACAAATCTACAATACACAAACACAATGTGGCACAATTATGAGCTAGAAAGTGAACAAATCTACACTACACAAACACAATGTGGCACAATTATGAGCTAGAAAATGAACAAATCTACAATACACAAACACAATGTGGCACAATTATGAGCTAGAAAATGAACAAATCTACAATACACAAACACAATGTGCCACAATTATGAGCTAGAAAATGAACAAATCTACACTACACAAACACAGTGTGGCACAATTACAAGATAGAAAATGAACAAATCTACAATACACAAACACAATGTGGCACAATTATGAGCTAGAAAGTGAACAAATCTACAATACACAAACACAATGTGGCACAATTATAAGCTAGAAAATGAACAAATCTACAATACACAAACACAATGTGGCACAATTATAAGCTAGAAAATGAACAAATCTACAATACACAAACACAATGTGGACAATTTTAAGCTAGAAAATGAACAAATACATTTTACACAAACAAAATATGAGATAATTTCACACTGCAGTTAAAAAAAATATATTAATTCTGTGGATATAATTATTCAACTGAGAATTATGTGCAGCAACGTTTCTATTAGAGAGAACACAAGGTGGATCATCAGCAGCAGCCTATCTTCACACTCTATGGGTTGTGAGTTTATGATCAGCTACTGTTACCTTACAGCTGACATACATATGAAAAAAACACCCAATATATCAAGTGTAAGAATCAACATGATTCTGAACATAGAGAATGTCACATACAGGCTGAAGCATCTACAGTGCCAGTGCCACAAATGAGGGATAAGCCAAGATGTTTTCAAAACAGTTGAGAGAAAATTAAAAAACAAAACAAAACTTCAGAATCAGAAATAACAACAACAAAAAATAAATAAAAAAATTACCTGAATGGCAAATGTACCTATGCCTCCAGAACCACCCAAGATAAGTATTCTGAGGAGAGATGAAAGAAAATATTCTACATGTGAACATTCACAGCCTCATGTATCACATTTTGTTAAAGTTATGTAATAAAATTATATACAAGCACCTGCCACCAAATGCCATTATCTTCCTCTCCATTTTATTAAGTCATTAAATCTGATGAAAGTTGGTCTTTTCTTCACAATCATCTAACATTCCAGTCTCATACCTGCAAGAAGAACACAGAAAAACTTGCAGTGTCAGAGTTAGTAGGACATGCTTCCAAACATAAAAACAGTAAGCTGTGAAAAAGTTAGTAGGACATGCTTCCAAACATAAAAACAGTAAGCTGTGAAAAAGTTAGTAGGACATGCTTCCAAACATAAAAACAGTAAGCTGTGAAAAAGTTAGTAGGACATGCTTCCAAACATAAAAATAGTAAGCTGTGAAAAAGTTAGTAGGACATGCTTCCAAACATAAAAATAGTAAGTAGTGCCAGAGTTAGTAGGACATGCTTCCAAACATAAAAACAGTAAGCTGTGAAAAAGTTAGTAGGACATGCTTCCAAACATAAAAACAGTAAGCTGTGAAAAAGTTAGTAGGACATGCTTCCAAACATAAAAACAGTAAGCTGTGAAAGAGTTAGTAGGACATGCTTCCAAACATAAAAATAGTAAGCAGTGAAAAAGTTAGTAGGACATGCTTCCAAACATAAAAACAGTAAGCTGTGAAAAAGTTAGTAGGACATGCTTCCAAACATAAAAACAGTAAGCTGTGAAAGAGTTAGTAGGACATGCTTCCAAACATAAAAATAGTAAGCTGTGAAAGAGTTAGTAGGACATGCTTCCAAACATAAAAATAGTAAGTAGTGCCAGAGTTAGTAGGACATGCTTCCAAACATAAAAATAGTAAGTAGTGAAAGAGTTAGTAGGACATGCTTCCAAACATAAAAATAGTAAGTAGTGCCAGAGTTAGTAGAACATGCTTCCAAACATAAAAACAGTAAGCTGTGAAAGAGTTAGTAGGACATGCTTCCAAACATAAAAACAGTAAGCTGTGAAAGAGTTAGTAGGACATGCTTCCAAACATAAAAACAGTAAGCTGTGAAAAAGTTAGTAGGACATGCTTCCAAACATAAAAACAGTAAGCTGTGAAAGAGTTAGTAGGACATGCTTCCAAACATAAAAACAGTAAGTAGTGCCAGAGTTAGTAGGACATGCTTCCAAACATAAAACAGTAAGCTGTGAAAGAGTTAGTAGGACATGCTTCCAAACATAAAAACAGTAAGCTGTGAAAGAGTTAGTAGGACATGCTTCCAAACATAAAACAGTAAGCTGTGAAGAGTTAGTAGGACATGCTTCCAAACATAAAAACAGTAAGCTGTGAAAGAGTTAGTAGGACATGCTTCCAAACATAAAAATAGTAAGTAGTGCCAGAGTTAGTAGGACATGCTTCCAAACATAAAACAGTAAGTTGTGAAAGAGTTAGTAGGACATGCTTCCAAACATAAAACAGTAAGCTGTCTTCTTCTTCTTTTTCATTCGCACTGTCTGTCTATATCTGCAGTCCTGTCTCTTGGATAAATTTCACTGTTTTTTGTAATTCATGTATGGAACCATAGAGCTTATCTTCTTTAGTGGTTTCACTGGGCCAGTAATTATTTCTCAGTGACTCGTAGTTGATGCAGTTCTGGAGGATATGTTCCACAGTTTGGGGCACCTGGGCACATGTACACAGATTAGTAGTACCAACCTTAAACTTTGTATACATATGACTTCGGAGTCGGCTGTGTCCTGTTCGGAGACGGAAGATGGTGACTTGTTCCTTTCTGTTTAGCATGTGATAGTCATCATGTGGTGGTGTTTGTTTCTTCCTGCAGGTTTTTATCATGCTTTTCTTCTGATTATAAGTGATTGGTATGTCTGGCTGCTCCATTTCAGTGCCCTCTTTGGCCAGTTGGTCAGCTTTCTCATTGCCTGGTATCCCACAGTGGGAGGGAATCCATTGCAAAGTGACTCCATGTTGTAAGCCAATTTTTGACAAGGCATCCTTAAGGTCTGGTAGTTTGTTGCACTGAAGAGCCTCCAGTACTGATCTTGCATCTGTGAGAATTACTACAGGACATGTATCAATTCTGGAGTCTGATAGTTTTTCAACTGCAGCAATAATTGCCCTAACTTCTGCATCAAAGTTGTTGCAGTATTTACCAGTGGGTATGGAAATCTTGCCAATGGTGTTGTTTGGATATTCAATATATGCTCCTGCCCCTCCATTCTTTATGGCATTATGTGCAGATCCATCTGTATACACACGTATCCAGGTGTCACATGGATATTTGTCATCTAGACACTAAGTGTGGCTGTTGATCTTACAAGACTGCTCTGTATCTCACCATTCTGCACACCTTTCACTTCAGTCTGAATAGATATTTGTGTATATCTGCTTCTTTCCATGGTGTATGCTCTGGTACAGATCTTCTTCTTCTTCTTCTTCTTCTTCGTTCACTTCTACCACCAAAAACCGCACTGTGAACCTACTGAATTCACACATGTGGTCCTCGTTAGGTCCGTGGTCCCTGTGTGGTCCAAAATAGACCACATGAGTTCCACGAAGGACCACAAGGGTTCAGAGTATCACAGTGCTTTAGCCTGTATTCTTGGTGGGTCTCGGAAGCGGGATTGCGTGACACCGTGGTTTTCATTGCACCGTTTTGGTCAGGGTTGACTTTCTCACCGGAAGACCTCGACGTGTTTGGAATATCAGTGCATCCCGCTGGGTGAGAGGCGTTAGCCCACCCAGGACAGAGTTGGACTTTCTCACCGGAAGACCTCGACGTGTTATGAGGATACCCGTGTATCACCGCCGGGTGACATGCTTCCAAACATAAAAACAGTAAGCTGTGAAAGAGTTAGTAGGACATGCTTCCAAACATAAAAACAGTAAGTAGTGCCAGAGTTAGTAGGACATGCTTCCAAACATAAAAACAGTAAGCTGTGAAAGAGTTAGTAGGACATGCTTCCAAACATAAAAACAGTAAGCTGTGAAAGAGTTAGTAGGACATGCTTCCAAACATAAAAACAGTAAGCTGTGAAAGAGTTAGTAGGACATGCTTCCAAACATAAAAACAGTAAGCTGTGAAAGAGTTAGTAGGACATGCTTCCAAACATAAAAATAGTAAGTAGTGCCAGAGTTAGTAGGACATGCTTCCAAACATAAAAACAGTAAGTTGTGAAAGAGTTAGTAGGACATGCTTCCAAACATAAAAACAGTAAGCTGTCTTCTTCTTCTTTTTCATTCGCACTGTCTGTCTATATCTGCAGTCCTGTCTCTTGGATAAATTTCACTGTTTTTTGTAATTCATGTATGGAACCATAGAGCTTATCTTCTTTAGTGGTTTCACTGGGCCAGTAATTATTTCTCAGTGACTCGTAGTTGATGCAGTTCTGGAGGATATGTTCCACAGTTTGGGGCACCTGGGCACATGTACACAGATTAGTAGTACCAACCTTAAACTTTGTATACATATGACTTCGGAGTCGGCTGTGTCCTGTTCGGAGACGGAAGATGGTGACTTGTTCCTTTCTGTTTAGCATGTGATAGTCATCATGTGGTGGTGTTTGTTTCTTCCTGCAGGTTTTTATCATGCTTTTCTTCTGATTATAAGTGATTGGTATGTCTGGCTGCTCCATTTCAGTGCCCTCTTTGGCCAGTTGGTCAGCTTTCTCATTGCCTGGTATCCCACAGTGGGAGGGAATCCATTGCAAAGTGACTCCATGTTGTAAGCCAATTTTTGACAAGGCATCCTTAAGGTCTGGTAGTTTGTTGCACTGAAGAGCCTCCAGTACTGATCTTGCATCTGTGAGAATTACTACAGGACATGTATCAATTCTGGAGTCTGATAGTTTTTCAACTGCAGCAATAATTGCCCTAACTTCTGCATCAAAGTTGTTGCAGTATTTACCAGTGGGTATGGAAATCTTGCCAATGGTGTTGTTTGGATATTCAATATATGCTCCTGCCCCTCCATTCTTTATGGCATTATGTGCAGATCCATCTGTATACACACGTATCCAGGTGTCACATGGATATTTGTCATCTAGAACACTAAGTGTGGCTGTTGATCTTACAAGACTGCTCTGTATCTCACCATTCTGCACACCTTTCACTTCAGTCTGAATAGATATTTGTGTATAATCTGCTTCTTTCCATGGTGTATGCTCTGGTACAGATCTTCTTCTTCTTCTTCTTCTTCTTCGTTCACTTCTACCACCAAAAACCGCACTGTGAACCTACTGAATTCACACATGTGGTCCTCGTTAGGTCCGGTGGTCCCCTGTGTGGTCCAAAATAGACCACATGAGTTCCACGAAGGACCACAAGGGGTTCAGAGTATCACAGTGCTTTAGCCTGTATTCTTGGTGGGTCTCGGAAGCGGGATTGCGTGACACCGTGGTTTTCATTGCACCAGTTTGGTCTAGGGTTGGACTTTCTCACCGGAAGACCTCGACGTGTTTGGAATATCAGTGCATCCCCGCTGGGTGAGAGGCGTTAGCCCACCCAGGACAGAGTTGGACTTTCTCACCGGAAAACCTCGACGTGTTATGAGATACCCGTGTATCACCGCCGGGTGAGAGGTGGTTGCCCATCCAGTCCAGGGTTGGACTTTCTCACCGGAAAACCTCAGCGTGATTAGGATACGCAGACATCCCCGCCGGGTGAGAGGTGGTTGCCTATCTAGACTTCCCTGGTCCAGTGTCTCCGACTTCAGCATTTTGCGGTCGTGGCCGCTACCCTTCCTAGTTGTGACCAGGATGGAGCTTTTGTCCAGGAGGACGAATCCTCGCCACTAGTGACTTCTACCCCTGGGTTGAGCCGGTTTAGGCATTTCCCAGTATGGGCATGTTTGGGACGGGACCGACCTCTAGGGCAGAGGTACTGTGACATTCATAGCCTTCAAGATTCACCCCTGGTATGAGCCGGTTTAGGCAAAATTCACCAGTATGGGTGTTTATCAGGCGTTACCGACCTCTAGAGCGGAGGTGGCATGACATGTCTAGCCATCGAGTTCCACCCCTGGTGTGTGCCGGTTTAGGCATATTTCACCAGTGTAGGTGTATTTCGGACGTAGGCGGCCTCTAGAGCAGAGGTGCCGTGGTATAGCTCTCGTAGCGATACTACTGGACATACCAGGTTAAACTTCACTTTCCACCACCTTTTCCCATCGGCGCCGCACAGCAACCTTTATTTCCGCATTTACTTCCTTAACCGGGAGGAGCTTCACTCCACGCGCGGCATTTGAAAAGTCAAGCCAGCAGTGACTTAACCTCTGGGACAAACCGGTTCATGCATTTCACACGATATGACTGCACTCAGGACGTGGCCGACCTCCAGACCAGAGGTGCCGTGATTTGACTGTTTGCTTCGCTTTATTCTTTCAACCACCTTTTCCGCAGTGATGCTGCGCGGCAACCTCATTTGCAAATTTCTTCATTGGCCGGGAAGAGCACCGCTCCACGCACGGCAGCTGAAGATCTCGCCAACAGCGGAGCGGAGAATAAAGCCTGGCCACCCGCAAACAACACACGTTACATACTGCAGACCCGATACTCTTTGCGAGAGATGGGCCAATTTCGAGACCATCGGTCGACAAAACCGTACTACATCGTTATCACGAACCTGGCTGGCTAGCCGTTTACATGCTTCGCTCGACGGACAAACCACTTGCTTCTGCATCGAAACACCTTAACTCTCGCCGTCCGGGAAGGGAGCGAAAGCCTGTCTCCCCACGCACGGAACTCGAGAGCGCTTTTTCGCCAAAAGAACGGTCGGCCTGCGCAACAGAAACCGCCCGCGCTGGGCAGGTCGGCGCAGCTCTGCGCGACTGACTCTGGTACAGATGATAATGGAGCGACTACAGCTGGAAGGTCAGGTATCAGCTTACGCATACGCTTGGCCTGATGAATGAAGCTGCTTCTTTTAAGCCGTTCTAATGCCAAGTTATTGAATCTCTCCTTCAGGGGATGGCTTACAGAGCTAAGGAATTTTTCTCCCATGGTCATGACCTTTGTGTCTCTACGTTCCTTTAGCGCTTGAACACCAACTATTTTCTGCATTTCTACTATTGGTGTGGACCTCATGGCACCTGTGATAATCCGTAGTGACTGATTTTGAACCTTGTCTAGATTATGCAGTGTAGTGTTTGATGCTGTGCACCAAGAACAGTAAGCTGTGAAAGAGTTAGTAGGATATGCTTCCAAACATAAAAATAGTAAGCTGTGAAAGAGTTAGTAGGATATGCTTCCAAACATAAAAATAGTAAGTAATGCCTGAGTTAGTAGGACATGTTTCCAAACATAAAAATAGTAAGTAGTGCCATAGTTAGTAGGACATGTTTCCAAACATAAAAATAGTAAGTAGTGCCATAGTTAGTAGGACATGTTTCCAAACATAAAAATAGTAAGTAATGCCTGAGTTAGTAGGACATGTTTCCAAACATAAAAATAGTAAGTAATGCCTGAGTTAGTAGGACATGTTTCCAAACATAAAAATAGTAAGTAATGCCTGAGTTAGTAGGACATGTTTCCAAACATAAAAATAGTAAGTAATGCCTGAGTTAGTAGGACATGTTTCCAAACATAAAAATAGTAAGTAATGCCTGAGTTAGTAGGACATGTTTCCAAACATAAAAATAGTAAGTAGTGCCCGAGTTAGTAGGACATGTTTCCAAACATAAAAATAGTAAGTAGTGCCTGAGTTAGTAGGACATGTTTCCAAACATAAAAATAGTAAGTAATGCCTGAGTTAGTAGGACATGTTTCCAAACATAAAAATAGTAAGTAGTGCCTGAGTTAGTAGGACATGTTTCCAAACATAAAAATAGTAAGTAATGCCTGAGTTAGTAGGACATGTTTCCAAACATAAAAATAGTAAGTAATGCCTGAGTTAGTAGGACATGTTTCCAAACATAAAAATAGTAAGTAGTGCCTGAGTTAGTAGGACATGCTTCCAAACATAAAAATAGTAAGTAGTGCCTGAGTTAGTAGGACATGTTTCCAAACATAAAAATAGTAAGTAGTGCCTGAGTTAGTAGGACATGTTTCCAAACATAAAAATAGTAAGTAGTGCCTGAGTTAGTAGGACATGTTTCCAAACAAAAATAGTAAGTAATGCCTGAGTTAGTAGGACATGTTTCCAAACATAAAAATAGTAAGTAATGCCTGAGTTAGTAGGACATGTTTCCAAACATAAAAATAGTAAGTAGTGCCTGAGTTAGTAGGACATGTTTCCAAACATAAAAATAGTAAGTAGTGCCTGAGTTAGTAGGACATGTTTCCAAACATAAAAATAGTAGTAGTGCCATAGTTAGTAGGACATGTTTCCAAACATAAAAATAGTAAGTAGTGCCATAGTTAGTAGGACATGTTTCCAAACATAAAAATAGTAAGTAATGCCTGAGTTAGTAGGACATGCTTCCAAACATAAAAATAGTAAGTAGTGCCCGAGTTAGTAGGACATGTTTCCAAACATAAAAATAGTAAGTAATGCCTGAGTTAGTAGGACATGTTCCAAACATAAAAATAGTAAGTAATGCCTGAGTTAGTAGGACATGTTTCCAAACATAAAAATAGTAAGTAATGCCTGAGTTAGTAGGACATTTCCAAACATAAAAATAGTAAGTAGTGCCCGAGTTAGTAGGACATGTTCCAAACATAAAAATAGTAAGTAGTGCCTGAGTTAGTAGGACATGTTTCCAAACATAAAAATAGTAAGTAAAGAGTTAGTAGGACATGCTTCCAAACATAAAAATAGTAAGTAGTGCCTGAGTTAGTAGGACATTTCCAAACATAAAAATAGTAAGTAATGCCTGAGTTAGTAGGACATGCTTCCAAACATAAAAATAGTAAGTAGTGCCAGAGTTAGTAGGACATGCTTCCAAACATAAAAATAGTAAGTAGTGCCAGAGTTAGTAGGACATGCTTCCAAACATAAAAATAGTAAGCAGTGCCAGAGTTAGTAGGACATGTTTCCAAACAAAAATAGTAAGCTGTGAAGAGTTAGTAGGACATGCTTCCAAACATAAAAATAGTAAGCTGTGAAGAGTTAGTAGGACATGTTCCAAACATAAAAATAGTAAGTATGCCAGAGTTAGTATGACATGTTTCCAAACATAAAAATAGTAAGTAGTGCCAGAGTTAGTAGGACATGCTTCCAAACATAAAAATAGTAAGCAGTGCCTGAGTTAGTAGCACATGCTTCCAAACATAAAAATAGTAAGCAGTGCCAGAGTTAGTAGGACAAGCTTCCAAACATAAAAATAGTAAGTAGTGAGTTAGTAGGACATGCTTCCAAACATAAAAATAGTAAGCAGTGCCTGAGTTAGTAGGACATGCTTCCAAACATAAAAATAGTAAGTAGTGCCTGAGTTAGTAGGACATGCTTCTAAACATAAAAATAGTAAGTAGTGCCCGAGTTAGTAGGACATGCTTCCAAACATAAAAATAGTAAGATATCTTCTTATGAATTGCAAGCTGGAGTTCTTTGACGCCAGTGTCGAGAAGATGTTGAGGTACAGCATCTTGTCAGCCTGAGAGCAGGTTATAGTGGCCATTTTTGTCAGTTGCTGAGTGAAGCTAAAAACCAGGGTGTGCAGTACTTCTTTAGCAGACTCCACCACCACGTCGTCTATAGTGACCCTTGCTCCCTCTGCCTGGATAAACCTGTTACTGGGGGCACCACCAGTGAAGTGAGACAGTGTCTTGGTCAACTATGACTCATCAAACCTGATGTTCACATGTCGGCTATGTGTCACCAACTCTGCCCCAATAGTGAATTATATAAAATTTGAGAACTCTGGATAAATATGACCAATGGTGTGAATGAAGTGGCAGTCTTTTTATAATAGTAATAAGCATTCATCTCCGGTCCTCATAAATATCACAGGAAACTGGAGGGGGGGGGGGGCAGAGATTGAAAGCTCTCCATCCAATTCACCCCTGTCTTCTTCACACACAGGTTTCCTACACACTGAAATCATATCTGCGACAGATCTTGATATCCATAACATAAAAAGAAACAACCTGTCAATTACAGATAATAAACATATCTCCCAGTGCCTGTTAAGATAATCTGAGGCTCAGAAATTAATGGCTGCTTATCTAGACCAGGTGGTCATAGAGCATGCAGGTTTTGGTTTTAATTATGTCCCCTGTCAGAAAGACCTCAGAATTCCCATTTATAAAATGTTCCTTGAAACAGAAGCCAGTATTCTAAGTATTCATAACTACCTGTTTTCATGAGTCTTGCTCAGTAAATGGATCAAAATGTTTACCTACTGAGCAAAGTGTTCTAGACCCCTAGTCCCACCAGTGTTTGGATCTTTTCATAAGCCATGATCAGATACCCTTCTTCCCTTGCCTCTAGGTCATGTAAACGAATAATTTATCAAAGTACAAATGTCCAGAATCTAATCAGACCAGACTGTACTTGAGAGGAAAACTGATGTTCATGTGACAATTATATCTCCATAAAAGACTATGCTGGAGTTTACTGAGAGCAAATAAACAATAATATTTAGTTCTGGAGGTAAAAACCCATTCTTTCTAGATATGTTAATGATAAAGATGACATGTGATTAGCTGCACCTCACCTTTTCATAGCAGCTTTCTTTTCAGTAAGTTCACCAACAGTGCACAGAGCAGCCCATGTTGTTCCAACAACATATGGCAGTGACGCAGCTTCTGTGTGTGATATATTCTCTGGCTTCTTTGAAATCTGGAAGTGATTAGTTTTCATCAACATATTCTTATAAAAGTCTTATCAAGCAAAATAACCACATAACTCATTTAGATTATATTGATGACTCTTGATTCAGTAAACCTGTTTCCAGATTTCCAATGTTGGACAAAATTCCAAACGCAAGAAATTGCTCTGAAACACTATTTCCCTGACACCGTGGAAAATTCACATGATCCCTGCCAGTTATTGCATATTCTCTATTTCTTCTAGCTATTGCATATTCTCTTTTTCTTCTAGCACTTTGAACTTCTTACATTGCTCATATGTATTGTATGTGTACTGTGTCAATACACCTATTATGTTTACAATGTTCACTACAGGCACTATGTAGTTAAATGTTCAGTCATTTGGAAAATTTGAATTCCTGGATTTTTTTTTCAAAAAAAAAACAAAACCTCCCTATTTGCCCACAAAATGGAGAATCATAAGCAAACTTCTGTGAGAACATCATTTAACTTTTCATAAGTTCTGATAAAACCTTTTTTCTGTCACTTCACCCTAATCTTCTCAGTCATCATTATGTGTCATATCCAAGGGGAAGCCTGACTGCAGTATTTCTTTAGCTTTCTGTGTTACTACCATGGTGAAAATGGCAGACAGCCATGTGATTATCTTGAAGTACAAACATCCAGTACAGCCAGGTACTGAAAGCCCCGCTACAGACTCAAGAAGCAGGCTCTTCGCTCTGCTGCCATGGGCGAAAAAAGTGCATCAGTCTTCTTTTTCTTCTTCTCCTCCTCCTCCTCTTCCTCTTCTTCTTTTTCCTGGAACTGCAAGCAAGATGATCTTTGCAGCCAGCGTGGTGAACCACTGAGACATAGCATCACGTTTGACTGGGAGTGGGTTATGGTGGCTATTTTTTCAGTCACTGGGTGTGCACTATTTCTTTAGCAGACTTCATTGCTATGGGGTCTATGGCGATCCTTGTCCCACTAGCAAGGCTGGACCTGTCACTGGGAGTACTAGCAGTGAGGTGGGACTGGGTCTTGGTTGACCATGGTTTACCAACACTGACACTAGCATGTCAGCTATGCTTCACTGATTGCCGATTCAGACACCCATTTTCAACCCCCACTGAGAACACTATGAGGTTGTAGGATAGTTCTGGGCAACTTTGTTTCCATGGCACTTATAACTGTGCCTTCCCTCTGGCATGGACCCTTCCGGAATTGTGTTAAATGCTCACTGTACAAACTCGACAAGTCATATCTGATTGTACTTACTTCATTTTCTGAGGTGACAGTAAACTGTGAATGTGTTCCAGGTCTCTCTGCACTCAAGGCTCCCCACACCTGAGATAAAATTGCAAAGCTTGATACCTGCACAATAGTCCTCCAGTGGAAACAAAGAACAAACATGCAAAACAACAGCACTAAACACTGCACATTTCTTTCTATTAAATGACAACTGCGCTAGAACTAGCTCTAGTAATGAAAATAGATGGCTGTAATGGCTCAGTTTTACAAAAAGATAGAAGAGACTGTTTTCAGCCATTCTTATTTCTGCCCACTTTCCTCACTCTTTCTATCTTTTTAAAAACTGAACCATGCAGCTCCATCTATTTTCAGTTCCTCTTTGAAACACTGCAGATTAAACAACTAATAGCCCAATGCTACTTCAGACTGAGATGCTTGGTGGTATGAGCCTGACTACTTTCATTTATTTTCTGGGTTATTATTCAATGTTTCTTCATTATCATCATGTGCCATCTCCAAAACAAAGGTTGGCAGTAATGAATCTCCAGTTTCTTCTCTCCCTTGCCTTGATGTTGAACTTGGCCAGGCTGTGTTCTATCCACTATCATATGTTATCTTCCCACCTGCATCTCTGTCTACCTCTTACTCTTTTTCCCACCACCTTTCCTTCTAGTATGGTCTTCAGTATGTTGTTATGTCTTTTGATATGGCCAAAGTATTGTTTTCTTCACCATAATTTCTTTGAGAAGTTCACATTGCACTTGAAGCTGTTCTAAAACTTGTGCATTTGTTTTCTTCATTCACTGTTTAGTCTTTAAAATGATCCTTTCTTTCCTTGTAGTATCTCCTCTGCATTCCTCTTTCTTTAATTCTGCTTTGATGAAGGCTTAAGTCAAATCCTCTTTCTTTAATTCTGTTTTTATGAAGTCAAACTATTACAAAACTATTTTACTTCTTGGTAAAATCTTACTCCAGTGGGGGTTTTTTTTTCTGACAATACTGTCCCAAAGAATTAGTTCAGAACCACTGGATGTCCATATAACAGGTATCTAAAAATCCAAATCTGACCTAAATTGATAATGGCACATTTTTCATATTCCCCTCCCCCCCCCCCCCCATTCCACCCGATGCCTGTCTGCAATAGGCATGTGTCTTCTGATAACCTTGTGAATATAACACAGCACAGCAAGGTAGCAACAACACCATGGAAGAAGGAAGCATGTGTTATGGCTTGCCAAGCTGAAGTCAGTTGCTCTTTATCACAAAAGAAATATGGGCATAAATCAATGTGAAAAAATGTAAAGTTCTGAGACAAGGCTGTGAAAAGTCTGTTGTGTGAGAAAAAAAAATCATGGAAAACCCACAGACCACTGAAGTACAAGTACGGTAAGCAAGTCCCATAATTTCAAGCTTTTCTGTGTTACCAAAGTATGTCCATATACTATTCTAAAATGGCGCTGAATAGCTATCACATACTTCAATTCCACAAGCCATAATATACATGGTCCACTACTGCTTCTTCTCCAACAGCCCCAACCAGTTCATCAACCTTCACATGTGAGACTTGACCAAACACAGCAGGGAAAAATTTTTTGAAGACTTGTCTCAAATGACACAGACCACATGGCTTTAGGACAAATGTCAGAGACAGGGAGTTTTTTTTTATTTTCAGACACCTATCAACCACACAAATACTCATACAATCTTAACTTTACAAGCATGCAATCTTAAATCTTTCTTGAGTCAAATGTTCTAAAATACTTCACTAACTTCATCTCCTGCTTTAAATTTAGTAACCGCCTTGCCTGTCTCCACCACAACTCCAGAGAAATCCCTGCCTAAAGTAAGTGGAAACTCAGACCCTGATGTTATCACACCTCTCTGCTTTCTTAAAATATTGATCAGGTTTCTGCCATAGCCACCTGCATGGATAAAGTTAAAAAAAAAACCTCAAGGAATAGTTAAGAATGGGAATTTAAATAAAAAAAAGAAGGAAAATAATCTGTTATAACATAAACTTGACCTGGGTTTTGTTCATCATTTGCTATAATTACAATTATTTTTATTCTGCAACTGCCTGTACTGAAACTAGACATTCCACATTTAGCAGCTTGCTTCTAGCACAAACCTTGCTTTAAAACCTGTCATTATCATTACTTAAGACTTAAGAAAAATCAGCCACACTGCACTGCTAAAGCATTTGCTAAGTTTACCCTGCTACCATACACAATATGAAAATGCTGGACACAGACTTGAAACCCTGGAAGCGCTATACACCACCAACCATCTTTAAGTGAAAATACATCTTGAGCTGGACATATGGACATGTCCAGAGTGCAGTGATGAAGATACAGACCATAAACCATAAATATCTCAAGTTATCAAGTTGAGCAGGGTAAAGATAAACTCCTCCATCAGGATGAGAAGTAACACCTGACAATGTGCATGAAAGATTTGCTTTGCTTCACTGGTACATCAACTATGAATGAATGAAGCTATCACACAATATGCACTGTTTTCTTATTAATCTATCAGTTTATCAATGTGATCTTGCCAATCCTCTCTTGGGTTACCATTCTCTCTTCGGTTACCTTGTGATCTTATATCATCTTGCCAATCTTACGAATATCTCAATGTATTCCTAATATTTGCATTTCAAACTTATATTTATATTTAATTTTGACAAGATTTATGAGTTCCTACTGACTGAATCACACTAAGTAATGAGATATGTGGATCTTCTTCTACTCTGTATAAAGTATGATGGCTTCTCATATGACAGAACCATCATGGTGAACACTTTGAGCCCTACCCCATTAGCCTGACAAAATGAGTGCAACAGCCTGTTGTCATAGGCACCAAGAAGATGGTGGATATGATCTTAGTCAGCTTTTGTTCTCATGTCCTGATAACAGGATTTATAGATACACTTCTAATGACTCTGATTCTGCATACATTTGCTATGGCAGAACTCCACACCCCTGCTAGAAACCAAGCTTGAAAGACAATCTTCTAATCCTTAAGCTTTCACATGTTTTTGATACATTATTTTCTGATGTTACACTAAATAACAAAATATTAACTACATTATTGTAACAGTATGTGAAAAATGTTTTTACCCAACATTCTGACATCAATTGGATTAACACTTGCAGCATGCACCTTGACCAACAACTCATTTGGGCTCTTGATAGTTATCGCATGTGCTGACTTATTCAAGTTCAGTTCATCAACGCCTCCGTATTGCTGAATCTGCCACGCATGCATTCTTGCGGCAACTGCTGACGACTTTCTTACAAATATAAACTGGTTGTCTGAGCATCTCAATGCATGGGTGAGCGCCATTCTGCGAGTGACCGTGCGGGTGACATGTAACAAGCACTGGACTATTTTATATCGGATAATGATCACCATATTTAAACAATACTATATTTTCACTATAATTAAGTGTCAATATTCAATGAACATTCACTACCGCACGTAATGAAATCTACATCTAAATACATATGAGTATACCGACTAAAAGGTACTTTAAACTGTGCCAGGCGCACAGTTTTGAATGCAAAACACCGAAGACACCCGCTTGCCTTTTTTTAAACACTTATAACAAAAGCATGTTACACCAGATCGTGTAGCCGACAAACCATTTTGTAGTTAGGAATATAAACTGAAAAACTGCGAAAAGGTTTCAAGGCGTGTTTCTCTCAACAGAAAGTTCCTCCTCTATCATGCAGAAGTGACAGAAAGTAAAGTGTAGGGTGTATGATTTGTACAGTTTCCAGCAGTTCTATTCAAAGTGAATGTCCCAACAAAAGTCCGCGGACCACCAGCTGTTCCAAAATCCAGACCACGGACCCCCATACTAAAAAAAAAAAAAAAGTTTCGTATCTGTATGGTAGCCATGTGCTTTAAATAGAAAAGATTTTTTTCGGAGATGTGGATAATCTTTAAACGCTACATTACAGTACAAAACAAACTTAGTGAATTTTCGAAATGACAGTAATGCAATTACCATTCCTACTTGTTCTGACACATATGTGACAGCTAACCAGTCTAAATGTGGTGAGAGAAGTCATGCTTCTTTTTTTTTATTCCGAACAATCGCTTCCACTTCTGGTTCAATATTTCCTTTTTTTAATCAGTAATAATAATAATATTAATAATAACACAACAGATCGATGAAAAAGAAGTCGACCACGTGAAGCTCTAAAAAGGACATTGTTAAGAGAAGCCAACTAGGAACCACACTGATGTATAGGGTTTATATGTTTATATAAACGCCAACATATGTATACATGCATATATAAAGTAGTCATTTGTTAGATCATTACATGGTGGTCAGAGGGTGCAAGGTCGGGACTGTACGGTGGATGGGGCAGGGCCTCGATTCCCTCCAATCCCGTGAGTTGTCCATAGACCACGTTGGGAGTTGTGCTGGAGAAGTATCCTCTTCCTGTTGATGAATGCTGGGTATCGGGTGTGCAGAACATCATGCAGCTGCTTCTGTTGTACAGCATACAGATTCCTGTCCACAAAATGAACGACCAAAATGGAACCAATTCCTAGTGCAGGGGGCCCTGGAAGATGCAAAGCATAACCTTCTCGAACCAACCTCGTCGAACAACCGCCTCTGTCACCTGGCCTGGCTGGAGCCATTGGGTACCTGCCTTGGAGTACCGCATGAAAATCCACTTTTCATCACCAGTGACGATACGGCGGAGAAACCTTTTGTTATCTGAGTTTGCCAACAGTTAACAGCAGACGTCAAAACGTCTCTGTGATAGCTGGGAGAGTGAAACTGTGGGGGACACGTCGAGGTTATATGTTGGTGAAGCGGAGTTCGTGCAAATGACGAACTATGGTGTTCTGAGAAGGGCGAAGTGAAGCTCGTGGAAATGCATAACTTTGGTGCCTTATGAAGGGCTCGGTTGAGCTGACATGCGCCGAGTACTGGTACTGGAATTGTTATAAACAGCTTGGTGCAGGCCCTCATCATTGGTGTTTGAGGGGTGTCCCGAACTGTGCTTGTCTTTGATGTCGGTGTCCCAGACCTGAACCTTCGCAGCCACATCCTTGCAGTGCTGTCATCAACAGATCATTTCTCTTCTACACTGCAGATTTACGGGCAGTTGTGGAGGCATTCAGCCATTTCATCCAATAATACCTCAGGAGGACACGAGCAACCTTGCTGTTCGCCATATTTCCTTCTGCTGTTCACTTTATCTAGCGATTCATTGGCTAAAAATTGGAATGCACGTGTTCAGAATGACCCAGCACATGACGCCAGCACGAGGTTACAAAACCAGTACAGCGTATTAGATGGAAACCTTTACTGAAATTAGGGTATCGAAAAATATGACGAATTTTTGACTCACTTTTCCTGTTATCGGCGAGCTTTTCAACCTCATCAAGGGATTTTATGCCTATTAATTTGGCCTCTCTTAGCAATGTCCTCTTTAGAGTTTCACGTCGTCTGCCTTTTTTTCTTCGGCCTGTTGTGTTCCACTTGATAGCTTATTTTGGGATTCTCTGATCGTTTCTTCTCATCACGTGACCAACATATGTCCATCTCCTTTTCCTGATCACCCATGAGACTGGTTGTTGTTGTTGTTTGCTCATATGTTTTATCTTTGCATTGTTCTTGAATTTGTTCCACTTGATACTGAGTATTTTTCTGAGGCATTTGTTTTCAAAAAAGTCTAATTTCTTGTCTATTTCTTTAGTTGTTTTTCAGCTTTCACATGCATAAATGAGGGTGGATATTACATTTGAATTGAATAATCTTAACTTGGTTTTTGTGCTTATAACTTTTGAATTCCATATGTTCTCAAGATTCTTGCTTTTGCAATCCAAATTCTAACTTCCTTTCTGATGTCACCATCTTGGTCTATGCAGCTGCCAAGGTATGCAAATTGATTGAGTCCTTCAAAGCTGTCCATTCTACGTGTATTTTCCCCCATTTTGATTAATGGAAAGTTTCATTATTTTTGTTTTGTTCTTGTTAATTTCAAGTCCTATTCTGCTGGCCAGTGAAGACTGTATATCTGTTTTTTTTTAATTGCATGAAATTCACATTGTTACTGATAAGAGTTATGTCATCAGCAAAATCAAGATCTTCTAGTTGGGTCCCATATACCTAATGAATACCTATGTAACCTGTGCAGCATTTTTTCATTATGAAGTCTATGGCAATTCCAAAAAGCAAAGGAGACAGTATACATCCTTGTTTCACACCTGTTTCAATCTGGAACCATTCATTCATCCCTTCTTCTGTTTTGACTGCACAAACATATCCATTGTAGAAGTCCTTAATGATGTTGACAATTTTAGATGATATTCCATATAGGCTTAAAATTCTCCACAATGAATCTCTGTGTATGATATCAAATGCCTTTTTAAAATCTATGAAGTTCAGTATTAATGGTTTCTGCTTTTCAATATGTTCTTCAAGTATTATTCTTGGGATAAAGATCTGGCCATCAGCTTGTTCATGTCGCCATCTACTACCCTCTGGCATTAAAACTTTTCTTCTTCTTAACAGCAGCAATGACCTACCTCCACCCCTCCCCCCCCCCCCCCCCCACACACGCACACACAACCTACGCTAATATCAACAAATTTTGATAATTATAATTGGTGCATTTGCAGATCTCTCTCTCTCTCTCTCTCTCTCTCTCTCTCTCGCTCTCTCTCTCTCTCTCTCACACACACACACACACACACAAATATACATACACAAACGCAAAGATCAGACTTTGTTTTCTTTCCTGTCATTATGACAGAGCAAGCTCAAGCGTACCCGTATTTTTTTAAAAATAAATATTGTCTGCTGATCTAAGCTTGGAACAACCAACCAACATTTGATCTTACTGGATTATATACCGACATTTAACATAATTAGGAGTAGCTAGTAACATCCGCTCACCAGCTCTTCATGCTGGATACTTGCGCTAAGATGTAAGTATGTACACGGTGTCTATATCGATTTAGACAACCGCACCTGTTTCTCTTAATATTGCTTCGAAACTTTTATGACATCCACAGAGCAAAAAAAAAAAAAAAAAATCGGTCATCGATAGCGATGGTTTTCAACAGTTCGCCTAATGGGCTGGTGATATTTGTTGCAGTAAATGCTGAGCTCACGTTTTGTTTTCACAACTCGAGAGTATGGCTGCATCAGCTGTAAGTATGTATGCTGCAGTATAGCATTTATCCTGGACTCACCTTGCATTATGTAATGATGATTTAAAATTTTGTCAGTAGAACTATTTAAATTATATAAACATGATGGAATATATAGATAAATGTGCACTGTTGGAGTGACCTTCTTCTTCTTCTTGACGTTCATCCTCAAAGGGACGTTGACTGCGTTGTGGCTCCGCTGTGCGTCTTGCAACCCGGCATGTACGACTTCTGCTTGAGATTGGTTTGTGGTATTTATTATTTTGCCGGAGCATTTGCAGTCTGATCAGTGTTTTCGATAACATATTGCGGTTTGGCGCCAAAGTCCACAGTTTATTGTTGAAGTGAAGAAAGAGTACAGCAATGAGCAACATTAGCTATTTCGTCAAGCACATCTTATATATACATTTTCCTGGATATTCATCTCAGTGTGTTAAGATATTTGTGTGTGTCGGTGTCAAGATTTTCAAGACCAGTGAAGGATATATATATATATATATATATATATATATAATATATATATATATATATATATATATATATATAGTTTTTAATGCAAATATCACGAGGACTCATTTATACGAATTTCTGGACATTTGACCCTTAGTAAGATGAAGGCAAAGAGGCTGTCCTTTATGGCAGTCAGCGACCCTGACATTCTACCATCGAGGCTGATCAGCCTGGATAACAGGGCAGTGATCGCCATGGTCTTCATAACCGAATCCTGCTAAAAACCGCACATCCCCTGCATTTTATCTCCACTCAGATACTGAAAAAAAATGACTAAGAAAACAATATAGGTCATACTAGGGCGACAAGAGATGCAAGAGCAAGGAACCTGGGCAGATACAAAACAGGTTTTTTTTCTATCATCAATTATATCATCCACATGATGGTAGAATGAGCCACAAAATGAGCCATAACCTTTACACTCACCTACTTTATCTCCTTTTAACACGAAAAGACCAATCATTGATTGTTCATATCAGATAACTAGCAGAGGTAAATGAAAGTGTAAGGTGAAGATTATTAAAAAGAAGGAAAATGGGAGCTAGTAGTAAAAGATCACAAGAACAAATCAGTATTTCGATACAACACCTTCATCCAGGACATCATAAATGCAAAATTTACAAATACATATAAAAGGGATGGCGACTGCAGTAAAACTGGTTTAAAAAAAGGTAGATAGAGGTGTATGGTGCAGTTTTACAAAGTGAGGGAGGGAGTGAGTAAAGTGAGAAAAAAACGAATAGAAAGTATGAGAATGTATAAATGAAAAACATACAACATCCGATATTTCGAACATACAACATCCGATATTTCGGCGTGAGCCTTTTTCGATGATTACATGCACAAACGAGACCAAAAAAAAAAAAAAACAAAACAAAAAAACCGACGAACTTATCTTAATATGGCCTCCTCCAGAGATAAAAAGCAGAGAACTGTGTGTCTTAGAAGGACCAAGCGGACCACAACAAAGGATACCCGATAGAACCAATCGTAAAGAGAGGTGGAGAGAGAGGAGGAAAACAAGTGGTAGAAAGGGGTGGGGGGGCGGGAAACGCAATAGAAACATGATAGCCGCTAGAAAAGAAGGTGTCGGGGGGGGGGGGGGAAGGTGAAACGGAGAGATAATGAAAGAAGAACATAAATACCTGCAGGGAGAAAATGTGAAACTGGTGAATAGGACAAGATCCTATAAACACCAATATGATACCAGAGAAGAAAAGAGGGTGGCGATAGGGAGGGGTACTCAGGAAATATCGGATGTTGTATGTTTTTCATTTATACATTCTCATACTTTCTATTCGTTTTTTCTCACTTTACTCCCTCCCTCACTTTGTAAAACACCATACACCTCTATCTACCTTCACAAATACATACAGAGAAGGAAGATTGATCTCAGACCTGTTATTCAGTTTTTCCCTCTTGTTCTCAATAAAAAGCGTTCTGCCGAAATTTAGTTTGTTCATTTCCTCTTTCAATGTCATTTTTTTTGTCCTTAAAAAATTGCAACATTTTAAAATGTATTTTCACTAGCACCGATTCTATGGCAGTATTCATAACACTCACAAGACATCTAGTTAAGTTTTGTTGTTTAGTTGAACCAAGTACTTCAATTTAGACTTCCGGAAAACAGTAATGGTGTCCAGGTTGTTGATTTCCTGATTACAGCCTACGGATCGGCTGCTTATATGGGACCTGATCCACTTAGATGAGCGAGCAGACTGGTGAGTTGTATAGTTATCATTATAAACGACAGCGCCAGCGAGGTTACGTTGATGAAATTGAATATGAACGCATTTTGTGGAAAATAGAAACATCGCGCTGACTACATCAAAGAAGCTCGTCACCAGATTGTTTCCATAAGATGAGTTTGTCTTGGGCCTGCCTTAGCGATAGGGGTGGCCGTTTGTATTATTTTGTACTAGTTATTCAGTGTGAAAAAGAGACAGTTTGTCAGGGTAAGACAGACACTGGCACAGCTTTTCAACATAATTTAGAAGAGTTTCAGTAAGTTCTTGATTCTCTAATTCTGGATGATTGGTTTCTACTTATTCTATGAATTTTAAAAATAACTGTACTTATTTGACTCTTCCATTACGAAGGCCAGCCCTCGTGGCCCCCAGAGAAGTATAGCAGATAAAAAAATCCTCATTTAATTGTATGTACAAAATCAAACATTACTGTATCTTGAGCCATTATTTTCTGCGTTCTTTCTGTTTCTTATCTTGTCCCTCTTTCAGTTTGTCAGTCTGTACATTCTTAATATCCAGAACACTTCAAATCCATCTTCACTCTCTGTACTTCATATATCATTTACTGAGTACAGTTTTGTACCGTGCCACATCACTGAACAAAACAGGAAGGCACATGTTTTATCTGATTGAAATCGTTACTTTGGTTGGATAAAACAAATACCACAACTAAATTAAACAGAAGAAAGAGTTGACATTTGATTTTATTTGGTGCATTGTATGGATTTTTGCCCCAGGGTGTCATTACAGGGATTTTATTGAGAAATAGAGAAACATTTTTATTGGTGTTGTATGAATGAGTCAATATGTGTTAACATTTTACACGCATACACATATACACATATATTGGAGTTTTTAATATGAGAATGCATTAAAATGGTTGCTTGCGTCATCTGAAGCAGAGTTTTGGACTTATGAAGTAGTTAGATCTTGTAGAGTATAAAACAGGGGTGAATGTCTAATTCTTTAACTTTTTTTGGAAGTACAATTTGTTCACGCATTTAAAGTTCAGACTTCTGATCTGTGTAAGTTCCAGACAGGCTTAAGTAATAAATGCAGGAGGGGGGTGGCTGCTAGTAAGTTCTATGTATGTTCCAGTGTTGTGAGCAGATGATGTAATTTGTTATATAAGACTTCGTTTTGTCATGCAATACTGAGGTGTGATTGGTTATGGTAGGGAGTAAAGAGTTCAACTGCAATGAACTCAAGTTACAAGCTTATAATCAGCAAATAAAACAAACAAATAAAGATTCAGTCTTAGTTATATGTTAATAAACTTTGCACTTCAGTGAAGGTTGTCTTTTTCATGCCATAATCTGACATAACAATTATATGTAACTGCGGTTCTAAGGACTGTTATAACCGGAGGTGGGGTGGGGGATATGCTTTCTACTCCAATGAAATGTCTCCAAGGTGTGCGTCTCAAATACCCTCAGACAGTCAGGTCCAGCTCCTGGCCCTCTCGTGGCAGAACTGTTCAAACTGACAGGAGAAAGGTTGAAGGCAAATATCTGGCGCCTGAAAACCAGATGCTTTGGGTAGATGAGAGTCATGTTTGGTAGCTCATCTACCGCTGCTGGCGAGACTCTTCAGCTGGTGTGCGTGGAGTGGGGCGCCTCCCAGCCAGTGAAGAAAGGTGCGAATGGGTTGCCGCGCGGCGCCACTGTGGAAAAGGTGAAAGAAAGGATTAAGTGAAGTAAACAGTAGTCTTGAGTCAGGACTGCTCAAATCACAGCACCTCTGGTCTGGAGGTCAGCCACGTCCTATGTGTGCTCATGTCAGGTGAATTGCCTGAACCGGCTTAACCCAGAGGTTAAGACACTGCTAGCGAGATTCTTCAGATGCCGCGCGGTTGGAGTGAAACTCCTCCTGGCCAATTAAGAAAATGCGAAAAAGAAATTAGGGTTGCTGTGTGGCGCTGATGTGAAAAGGTGATTGAAGGGATAAAGTGAAGCTTAGTCGGTATGTCCAGTGGTCTCACGGCGAGAGCTATTCATACCATGGCACCTCTGCTCTTGAGGCCGGCCATGTCTGATATACACCCATACTGGTGAAATATGCCTAAACCGGCTTAAACCAGGGGTGAAACTTGATGGCTACTCATGTCACGGTACCTCCGCTCTAGAGATCGGTCATGTCCTAAACACGCCCATACTGGGATAATATGCCTAAACAGGCTCAAATCAGGGGTGAAACTTACTAGTGGTGAGGATTTCCTGGACAAAAGCTCCGTCCTGGTCACAACTAAGAAGGGTAGCGGCCACAACCACAAAATGCTGGTCAGAGACACTGGACCAGGGCAGTCTAGGATGGGCAACCACCTCTCACCCAGCGGGGATATACTAATGTCCAAAACATGTCGAGGTTTTCCAGTGAGAAAGTCCAACTCTAGATTAAACTGCTAATATTTCATGAAATAATTTTTGCGGAATTTCATTATTTTGTCATTTTTCATGAGTCACAGTTGGTGGCCTGGTTGGCTGAGTGGTTAGGCACGTGGTCTGCTAATCCGTTGGTACTGGGTTCAGGTTCCAGCAGTGGGGATTTTTTCTGGTACACCACGGCAAAAAGGTCCCTGAGTACCAGAGAAAACTTGGAAGGTAAATGCAGCCAGGCACGATACTGACCACACCACAGTTTCATGTACCAAAGGTCTTGGAAATACAGGCCTAACACAGTATTCCCAGTATTCCTTAATGGCATGGAAATGGGGATTTTATCTTTATCTTTGAGTTATGACTGACACACCATTGATGATTTAGGGTTGCGCTGAAAAAAATGGTTAGAATGTCTTAATTATCTTTTCCTCTCTCTCTCTCACACACACACACCCACCATATACAAGTTGTATATATTGTTGTATCAAAGGGTCAATATATTTATCAGCTTCTTTGATGCATCATTCAATCAGGTCTTGTTTTTTTTTTTAATCAACAGAATGGCAGTCTGAATGAAACCACCACCACTACCACCACCACCACCACCATCACCACCAAGCAGCAGTAGTGGTCTCATGGTGGGGGAGCACCACTTGGAAATGGTGGTGATTGGCAGAAAGAAATGGTCCTCATTTTACTCTGTAGCAGGCATATGCCTTGCTGTCTTTGTTGTCATCAACATTGGATTCTGGTGGCTGGCTCCTGCTTTTAGTGGCCAGTTGCTGGAGAGAGATTTACCTGCAGAGCTGCAGAGCCAAGAGACAGTTACGATTTACCCAAACTTCCCGCAGGCTGAGTCTCGAAACACAAACTGCACATTCCACAACTTCAGTTGTTTAGAAGTTTATCACTGTGGATATGACGATCAGACAACCATAAGCGTGTACATATACCCCATACAGCAGTATTATGATGAAAAAGGAAATGACATTACACCTCCACTGTCTAGAGAGTTTGAGGAGATTCTTCGAGTTATTGCGGAAAGCCCATACTATACAAACGACCCAGAAACAGCATGCCTGTTCGTCCCCTCAGTCGATCTTCTCAATCAAAACTTAATCAAGCCAGATAAAGTTAGCCAGATTCTTGCACATCTGAAATGGTAAGTTAAAACATATTTTCTGCAGAAGTAAACATATGTAATGTAAAAATTAGAGTGTGAAAGAATTGAAGGATAGGTGTATTTGTTGTAGCTATCCATATCATCATCATTGATTTTTGTCTTGTTTTGTCTTGTCCCCTTCCTCATATACCTTTCATTGTTGAGGGAACAATTATACGCCGTGACAGGGCTTGGTGATTTGCTTTACATAATGGGCTATTTAAGGTTTATGTAATTTCATCCCCCCACCTCTTGTGGGTGGTCACTTTCTTTGTTTCCTACAATTCTTAGTTTGAATGTTTTCTGTGGCATACTGTCTGGCAGTAGCTGTGTAATGTGGCCAAACCATTTGACTTGTTGTTTCTAGATATAGTGTTTATACTAGTGTTACTCTGTTACTCTAACCCTTTCCCTGATTTTGCTTGTTATATTTAGTATTCTCCTCAGACATTTCATTTCTGTTGTGATGATTGTCTTTTACTTTTAGCTGAAGATTGTGTTGTACTTTAGTTTCATTTGTGATGTGTTTGTTTTATCAGTAAAAGGATCATTTGTCCAGTGACCCGATTTGCTTTATTGTGCCTGTTGTCAGTTTTTTTGCTCTGATTTTCCCAGAGGATGATACTGTACTTCCTAGGTTATTATCTTTAGTGTATGTGGCCATATTGGTGGGGCATTCCTGATGTATGGTTTACCAATTTCTGTCCAGTGGGGAACAAAGATGAATGTGCCAGGAGAGGAGTGATGGTAGTGTTGTCAGGGTCAGTGAACCGTAGTTGACCAAGACCCTGTCCCACCATTCTGTTGGTGCTAACAGGCTGAGCCGAGGTAGTGGAGCAGGGCTAGCTGTAGTCCACATGGTGCGCAGCATCACATTTTTTCTAGTGTTTACTGTTGAAGCCTGTTTGATTTAGAGCCTTGGAATTGATGGATTTCTTGGAACTCCTTGGGTAGATTGTAAGAGAGAGAATGAATGAATAATCTTTATTTTTCAAGGGTAAAGAATTGGGCACGCAGGCCCGTCTTACATTCTGCCCTTCATCACCATCTTTCATTCTTCCCACACACTTGATTTAGTACAAATATACAAATTAAATTAAGAAAAAACATATCAAAAGAGTGTAAGATTTAACTACTACATTCATACCAGACCTTAAGGATGCCTTGTCAAAAATTGGCTTACAACATGGAGTCACTTTGCAATGGATTCCCTCCCACTGTGGGATACCAGGCAATGAGAAAGCTGACCAACTGGCCAAAGAGGGCACTGAAATGGAGCAACCAGACATACCAATCACTTATAATCAGAAGAAAAGCATGATAAAAACCTACAGGAAGCCACAAACACCACCACATGATGACTATCACATGCTAAACAGAAAGGAACAAGTCACCATCTTCCGTCTCCGAACAGGACACAGCCTACTCCGAAGTCATATGTATACAAAATTTAAGGTTGGTACTACTAATCTGTGTACATGTGCCCAGGTGCCCCAAACTGTGGAACATATCCTCCAGAACTGCATCAACTACGAGTCACTGAGAAATAATTACTGGCCCAGTGAAACCACTAAAGAAGATAAGCTCTATGGTTCCATACATGAATTACAAAAAACAGTGAAATTTATCCAAGAGACAGGACTGCAGATATAGACAGACAGTGCGAACGAAGAAGAAGAAACTACTACATTCAAAGTAAAAGAGAAGAAGTAATTAACCTAATAGCACTCACGCACACATACACACGCAGACATATACATAAACAAAAATACATTGTAAATACAGATCTTCTAACATATGTTTTTTTAACAGACATTAAAATAGTTTCTAACAATATCTAACAAGTTGCTTTTCTAACTATGTCATTTTAGTACTTGATGGTTGGCGAGTCACGTGTTGAGAGAGTGCTGGTTATTTTATGGAGGCATATAATTACAAGCAAGTAAATAATGAAACAGGTTTGAGTTAAAGGATGAAATATTACCAATGGATTTTAAATGGTAGGGGAGGGTGTTCCAGAGCTGTACTGCAGAGTATGCAAGGCTTTTCTTGTACAGATCAATCCTGGGTTTAGGAAGAAGACAGTTTTTTAAACGCTGGCTATGTTTAGTATTATACGTAAACAGTGACCACAAGTAAGGCGGAGCATTGTGCGATAGAATTCTGTGAACAAACTTAACTTTTGTTAAAAATGATTCTATTTTTGAGGGGTAGAATTTTGAGTTGTTTGTGTTGATCAACAGTCTGTACTGGGTGTTTGTCACAAATCAGATTTAATGCTCGCTTGTGAAGTGAGTGGAGCCTTTTTGTGTTTGAGACTGAGCATCCATCCCAGATTGTGGAACAGTAATCTAAGTGTGTTTGTATGTGTGATATGTAGTATATCTTTCTTGTGTCTTTGTTGATAAAGTGTTTAATTTTGGCTAATTGGTAAACTTTCTGTGCAATCAAGTTTGTTAGGTTATGTATGTGAGAATTCCAAGTTAAATGCTGATCAATGATGAGTCCTAGGGTTTTATGTTCATGAACATTTTCTATTGCCTTAGTCCCAGCACAAAGCTGTAGTGAAGTTTTTGCTGCATTCTGCAGTTTCTGTCTTGTAGTGATGAGCATGGATTTTGTTTTGTTGGTGTTTATCAACATACCATTTTTATTACTCCATTTAATCAAACTGTTTATATCATTTTGGAGTGTTGTCTGTAGTTTATTGACGTCATAGTCACTATTGTAAACAGTACAGTCATCAGCGAAAAGATCACATGAAGAGTGCTTTAAATGTAGTGGTAGGTCATTAATATAGGTAGCAAAGAGAAGAGGGAGAGAGAGAGTGTATATTTGTGTTTGTATGTGTGTGGCTGGGGTGGGGTGGGGGTGTATGTGTATCTATAAACTTGACTTGGGAGAAAAAAAAATGTAAGTTCATTTTCACTAATCTCAGATTAAATATTTTTTTTTCATTCAGTTGACAACAGAGTAACCTCTGAGCATAAAGAAATTCTAAATTCTGGAAACCTGCTATTTAAAAATATTGTACAGCCATAATAAAATTTCACTATTTAAAATTGTTACACATCTTTAATAAACCTGACTTCTAAAAAATTATTGTACAGCTAGAGCACATTTGCAGATCTCTGAGAACAAGATCCTAAGAAGAATCTTTGGGCTGATAAAGAATATCAACAGTGGAGAATGGACAGCTAGAAAGAACCCTGAACTGAACAGCTTATTATAAATGTCTTGAAACTGAACAGATTGTGCTGGCTGGGGCATGTAGAAAGAATGGAAGAGATCAGACAAATGAAAGTGATGTGTGCACAAGAGATGAGGGAAACAAGACCAAGGGGTAGACCAAGACTGATATGGAAAGACGTCATAGAAGAGGATATAAAAGAAATTGGTGTCATCAGCTAGAGAGAGAGAAGATTAGGAATAGAGAGGAATGGAGGCGAACTTTATCTGCAGCAAAGAGCCCTAATGGCTTAGAAAGCTGAAGAAGAAGAAGAAGAGCACATTTAGCTGTGCAAAGTATATTTTTTTTTCATATTATTTAGCAACACAGCTATTTGTATATATTTTTTTTAAAATGAATTTTAAATACATTTATAATGAGGTTAGGTATCATTAGTCTCAAATCCTGGCCATCATGCAAAACAAGTTGAGAGTCACTTATCTAGACAAAGCTAGCTCATATGAAAAAAAAAAAACAGAAAAAAAAAGATGTCGCATGGATAATATTAGCGACTGGTGCCAAATTGAAGGAAATTTTTTGTACATTCATTTTAGGTGGAATCATGGGAAAAATCATGTTCTCTTCAACATGTTGCCCGGTGTGGCGCCTGACTACACAAATTATTTGGGCGTCAACACAAGCAATGCAATGGTGGCTGGTGGAGGTTTCTCATCAATCACGTACCGTAGAACATTTGACGTTACAATACCAGTTTACAATTCTTTGTTAGAAGATGTTGAGCTGGTGGTCAGATCCTACAAGTAAGTTCTCATCATTTTAAATATCATTAAGAAAGCAACGTTTATAACTTACTGCCTGCTTCCCTGCCCCCATTTGCTGTCACGCATGAACCTTTCAAGCCAGTATTCTGTGCTTAGATGGAACAAGTCATAATTCTTTCAGATGGCTGTCCTGTGAGAAAAGAGTGACCGAAGTTGGTGTCTCTAAAGATAATTCTTTCAGATGACTGTTCTGTGAGAAAAGAGTGGCCTAAATTGGTGTCTCTAAAGATCATTTTTTCAGATGACTGTCCTGTGACAAAAGAGTGACTGGATTCTTACAACTCCAGCTGAAGGATGAGTGCCAGCATGATGTAAAGGAGCTAGATGTTGAGCAGACATGCTCTGAGGTCTATGCTGGCAGCTGGCTCATGTAGAAGAGCAGCAAGGTGAAAAGAGACACCTACATCAGGTACAGAAGAAAAAAAAAAAAGAAAAAACCCAAAGCAGAGTGTAAATTCCCGCATGAAGGGTGAATTACCCCCAAGTGGTCTGAAAAACAGAAGGAAACTGTCATGATTTAAGAAAGCAAACCAGAACTGGCCTGTGCCCTGGTCTACCTTCTTGAAGAATGCAGGCTTTAGTGTATCTTCTCCTCTGGGAACGACTGTGTTAAGAACACACTTATCTTAACATAGTCTTTGTGAGATAGGCAACATAGATCTGTTTGCTTAAAAATTCTGACCTACTTCTGTAGCCCAGAAACCTGTAACAATCAGCACTAATTATAATGTCAGGATGATGGACGGGTAGGGACATGGAGGTCATTGGCGGGGATGAGGAAAATGTGATGTTAAACCAATGAATCCAGAACTGACAAGCTTATGGGTTTCTACAACAGTGGCTACCAGAATGATGTAAACAAAACAGAGCCAACAGACTATAGGTGGCGGGGAATGGATATCGTTGAAACACTCATCGGGTTCCTCATCCCAAAGTTGGAGTGTCTCTGTGGAACTGTTTCAAAACCATTGGGCCTGATGTGGAGAAGGGGCTTAAGTACAGCCACTAGAGGGTGGAGAACAAACAGGCCAGCCTACACCACTGTCTTCGTGGCAGTCTGTGCAAGACCACAGTCTGCCCTAGAAAGGAAAGATTCTGAAGTCGGAGATACCCATCCAGAAGGCGCATCACAAAAATCAGGGTACCACACATTACCGCTAAATGCATTTGAAGAAGAAGAAGAGGAAGTGTATCTTCATTCTGGTTAATATGGACTGTTTCCATATGATAAAATCTGTTTTCCCTATATGGATGAATAGCTCAGGAAAGTCTCTGACTTGATACTGGTGTTCAGAGATCTTTTCTACAGCATTTGTTGCAAAGACTTTTATACCAGTTGTTTTAGGGTGGATCCTAGGGCCTTTTTTTGTATAGTAGTACCAGAAAAAAAAAGTCCCCACTGCTGGGACTTGAACCTGGTACCACTGGATTAGTAGACTGAGCACCTACCCACTCAGCCAGCCAAAAGGTTGCACTAAAAAAAAAAAGAAGATTGGGAATCTGCTCTGTAGCGTGAGCCAGTGAGCTTGTCTGTCTTTTTTCACGTTCATATTGTTTTATCTGAGAGTGTTACAGTATCTGCTGCTTAAATCAGTTACTTAGACCTAATGAGAATGTAACAGAAAATAACGTCATAAAATTCTCAGAGTAATAATGGAACAAGTTCTGCAGTGATTTTAACATTAGAAAAGTGAACATTAAAAACTTTTGTGATTATCTGGCCCACAGGGAGGACAGAAAATGGCTGTTGCTGTCAGCCCAGTTTGGTTTAAATCCTCATTACAAGTCAAAGATACAAGCACTCGTCAGAGTGGGTGGCCAAGTTGTGATGGTTGATCGTTGCGCAGGCCGGCCATTTAATTACTCATTACGATGTGATTTTCTTGGAAATGTCTACACATACCCTAATATCCTACTGGTAAGTGGGTAGTTTGGTGATATGACCATTAGATGAGTCTTTAGGTGAAGCACAGACTTCTCATGTCTATCATTTCTGTTTTATACAAATAATATAAATTTGTTCAAGAGAATAGAAGCTGCAGAATCTTTATATGTCCATGGGGGTTTACTTTGACTTTTCTGATCCACAGGTTTACAAGTTTTTACTCTTTGCCTTGTGTTGGAATGTGCAGGTCCTTTTTTTTTCATTTGTTTGGTGGAATGTGTAAGTCTTTATTCATTTGTTCAGTGGAATGTGTAAGTCTTTATTCATTTGTTCAGTGGAGTGTGCAAGTCTTTATTCAGTCATTTAGTGGAATGTGTAAGTCTTTATTCAGTTGTTTAGTGGAATGTGCAGGTCTTTCTTTGAGTTTTTCAGTGGAATGTGCAGGCCTTTTTTTCATTTGTTCGATGGAATGTGTGTGTCTTGTTTCAGTTGTTCAGTGGAATGTGCATATCTTTATTCATGTGTTAAATATCTTGGTACATTATGTCTGTGATGAAGGACTTTAATGACAGCCTGTGTTTTTGTTGAATGTAGAGAAAGTTTAGTACAACCTGTGTTTTTGTTGAATGTAGAGAAAGTTTAGCGACAGCCTGTGTTTTTGTTGAATATAGAGAAAGTTTAGTGACAGCCTGTGTTTTTGTTGAATATAGAGAAAGTTTAATGACAGCCTGTGTTTTTGTTGAATATAGAGAAAGTTTAGTGACAGCCTGTGTTTTTGTTGAATATAGAGAAAGTTTAGTACAACCTGTGTTTTTGTTGAATATACAAAAAGTTTACTACATCCTGTCTCAACATTTTTTGACCTTTCTTGTTTAAACCTCCATGTAACCCCTACATTGAAATATTTACTCCTGCTTTGTTCTTCACATTATTTCCTCTTCCTGCTCCCACCTGTAGCCATCATCTCAGGCACTCAGCATAAAATATGTCAGTTCTGATAAAAAGTCGTTAGCGTAGGCAGAAAACAAAGTTTTTTCTTTTTAGTTTATCCAGTAGAGGCAGCCGCTGCTATCGAAAAAATAATAATAATTGTGTGGTAAACAAAATGTTCATCACGTATGGTTTGTGGTATGTCAGTCAGTCATTTGCATGTCCCTTGTGGAACTTTGCCCCCTCTAACAGCTTACTCTGGGTTGTAAGCAAGATGGTCTGCTGCTGATGCATCCATTTGCAGATTGTGGTATGTGCAAGAGTAGTTTTTTTTCTCGTATGTAGAACTAAACATGGTTTATTAACCGGCCTTTCCTGGGCAAAAACAAAAGCATATAGTTAAGGCCTCAGACAGACTCCCAGAATTCTGTAAGAGGTACATCACACTCTCCTGTTCACAGTCCCTAGCCGCTCTTTACTACCTAATGTCTATCACACATCACAAGTCTCCATTGAAACATTCTCAGCTCTCTACATTTGCACTACCAGATACAGCTTCTTACAAGTCACAGTTAAGTGCTCCATTTATTCTGTTTTTTTTTTTTCATTCCTGTTTGTTGTTTAGCATTCATGTGAATTTATATTTTATCTTCTTTCCCAGTTTATTTGCCCTGTATGTTTTTGTATGATTAAGATGCAAACCAAGGCATCACAACTGTGTGCTCATTAAAATAAATCTGTTTCTACTATTTTCTTAATTAGTTTTAACATGTTGTATACTCTTGGAGTCTTTGATTTCTAAAATTAACTGTCCTCGTTACCCATCAACCGCTGTCAACATGCCACCAGTATCATCATCATCATCACGTACATCTTTAGCAGCACCACAGCAGCCATTCCTGGGCATCTTAAAAACTTTTACTTGTGCAGGATTCTACATTCTGCCTGGTGGTACGTGGAAACCGGTTGGGTCAGCCATCACTGATGGATGTTCTCATGGCTGGCTGTATCCCTGTTGTGGTTGCTGATGGTTACCTTATGCCTTTCCATGAGGTTCTTGACTGGAGCAGGTTGGTATCTTGTTATTGTCTTTTATGCAGCTTTTGATAGATACTTCACATCTATGAAGATAGATAGATACTTCACGTCTGTGGAGATAGATAGATACTTCACGTCTGTGAAGATAGATAGATACTTCACATCAGCTGTACCTGTGTTGTACTGGAATCTGTGGGCAGATTGTTTTTATCAGTGGATGCCTTGAAGATGTTGGAACACAGACATCATGTTGAAATGAGAGTGGATTAAGATGTCTAGCTCTGCTGAGACTATTGGATCCAAAAAAGTGGGCTTCTCTACATATGATTCTGTCATCATTGGAACCATGGTGAATCCTGCTGTGTTGGTCAGGCCAACTCTTTGATAGGAGCACCAGCTGAGAGGTGGGATGGGGTCTTGGCCATCTCTGTTTCACAGGCCCTGACAACAGCATCAACACTCCAGCACAGTCATCTTTGCTGCTAGATGTGCACAGAAACAAGGGGAATACACAAACATAAATAATACATGACCAACATATAAATGATCAGCCTCATCCTAGTTAAATATATAATAACTGTGCTTTGAAAGATGGAAAGAAAAAACTGCCTATATGACAGAGTGCACAGCACACGTGGTTGTCAGTGAATGAAGGGAGGCAAGATGGTTGTCAGTGAATGAAGGGAGGCAAGATGGTTGTCAGTGAATGAAGGGAGGCAAGGTATGACAAGAAAATCTAGTCACATAAATTAGGGATGACAATTTAGGAATGACACCCAAGTTCACAAATTAGGGATGACACTTTCTCTGAACCTTAAGTGCCCAAGGCACATGGGGCTTCCTCAGAGGTTTTCCACAAACGCCTGTCCTTTGCCTTTTTTTTCCCACTCTTGCCCAGGTGAGCCCTCTATTGCTCAACATCCTCTCTGTTGTTCTTCTCTGTGTCTCCTTTGGTCTACCCTTACTTCTGTTCCCTTGTGGTGTCCATCTTAGTGCTATTTTTGGTAGTGAGTCATGAGTCATCCAGAGCACGTCCCAACCATTGCCAGTGTCTTTCCTCAATAATTGCTGTTAGTGACTTCATCTGCATTTCTGCCAACAAGATGTTATGTCTTATGGTGTTTGGCCAAAATATTCTTCTAATTCTTCATAAACATTTAGTCTGGAAAGAATTCAGCTTGTTTTCTATGGTTTTGGTGATTTTCCAGCATTCACTTCCATAGAGTAGTACACTTAGAACATTACTTTCAAATGTCATGATTTTCATCTGCATGCTTAGTTTTTTAGATTTCCATATAGTCTGCAGCATTGCAAAAGCCTGGTTTGCTCTAGTAAGTCTGTTTTTGATGTCTGCTGTGCTGTCTCCATTTTCTACTACTCTGCTACCAAGATATACAGATTTGTTGACCTCCTCCACTAACTTGCTGTCTATATTTCTGTTGTTCACATTTTGCTTCATTAACTTTCCTATGTTTTTTCCTATGTCTTTCCTATGTTGATCTTCGGTCCTATGTTGTTTGCATTCTGAGTTAGCTTGTTTATTTTATCTTGCATATCTTTGTGCCTGCTTGATAGTAGAGAAATGTCATCTGCAAAGTCAAGGTCCTCCAATACTATGTCGAGGGTCCATTGTAATCCTCTGTGTTTATCTGATGTTACCTCCTTCATTAACCAGTCTACTGCCAAGATAAATAATGTTGGTGATAGTACATATCCCTGTTTCACTCCTGTTTGTATCCTAAAGCTGTTGGAAGCGTGTTCTATGCAGATCACTTTGCACTGAAGACTTGTATTATATAGGGTTTGATGAAATTCACTATCTTTTGAGGGAGGCCATGCCATCTTAGAATTTTCCACAGTGCATCTCTGTTGATGCCGTCGAAGGCTTTCTTAGAATCCATAAACAGTGCATATGTTGTGCTATGCCACTCACTTGCCTTCTCTAATATTTGTATAAGTTCAAATATATGGTCTATGCATGATCTTCCTTTCCTAAATCCTACCTGCTTTTTCTGAAGTTTTCCCTCAACTGCTGGTACAATTCTGATTACACAGCAGAATACTTTACTAGTAATTCTTTCCAGTGTAAAACTTATTTTTTTGCATTCATTTTTGCATGCAGAAAATGAAATTGTGCTTTCATCTAGAACAGCAAATGAGAACAAAAGATGGAGCAAACTTTTGATGACAAAGAGTGAAGAATTGGGTGCACAGGCTCCTCGTACATTCTTCCATTTTTCTTCCAGTTTCTCTATTTTTTTTACTCTGTTGAGACAATTGCATTCAGGGGATTCAAGTAATAAGTGTGTTTAGTAGAAGGTCATACTTGTCTCACATTCACAAAAATGTTATCATCTATCACTTCTCACTTTCAGAGCTTCCATACAGCTAAATGAAGAGCACATATCAGATGTGACCGAGATTCTGAAAAATTACTCCGCTGAAAGAATATACAACATGCGCCGACAAGTTCAGTATTACTGGCAGAGATATTTCAAGTCCCTGTCAGACATTACCCTCACAACGTTACAAATAATAAATGATCGAGTATTCCCGTTTGATGCAACAACATATGATGAGTGGAATGAGCTGCCAAATAAAGTAAGTTTTTGGTGAAAAGTATCTGCATGTATGTGAGGTTTTGTGCTTTGTAGAAGCCAGTCATGTTGCTCTATCTTCCAGGATCTGTAAGTAGAATGTTTGTAGTAACTGACACAATGGAGATGATGAAGCACACAGATTTGCATTGATTTGGGAGGTGGATATGGTGGTTAGCTTAAATATCTGGAGTGAATCTAAAAAAGCAGGTTTCTTGAAAGACTTTGCCATCGTTGGTGAGTCTCTACCATCTCTTGACCGACACTACCATTGCAAGTCTGTACCATCTCTTGACAGACTACCATCAGTGAGTCCCTAACATCTCTTGACATATTTTACCATTGGCAAATCTCTACCATCTCTTGTTGGACTCCACCATCGACAAGTCTCTACCAACACTTGACAGACTCCACCACCCATGAGTCTCTACCATCTCTTGATGGACTCCACCATCGACAAGTCTCTACCATCTCTTGATGGACTCCACCATCGACAAGTCTCTACCATCTCTTGATGGACTCCACCATCGACAAGTCTCTACCATCTCTTGATGGACTCCACCATCGACAAGTCTCTACCATCTCTTGATGGACTCCACCATCGACAAGTCTCTACCATCTCTTGATGGACTCCACCATCGACAAGTCTCTACCATCTCTTGATGGACTCCACCATCGACAAGTCTCTACCAACACTTGACGGACTCCACCACCCATGAGTCTCTACCATCTCTTGGTAGACTCCACTGGCAATTCTGTACCATCTCTTGACAGACTCCACCAGCAGGACTACACTTTCTCTCTGTGATTGTTTACTCTAAGTTTTCTCATCATGTTTGCTTCAATTTGCCCTCTAGTCATGTTCTTTCTGTCAGTATGGGAGAGTGTTGTGTCACAACTCTCTTTCTGCACAACACAGTTATTGTAATCAGTTGACCGCTATACATGTGATATTTAAACTTATTATTATTGTTAAACTTATTTAAACTTTATTATTATCAAACAGGCATATTCCTCACATTTTAAAACCTATTTTAACCATTATTCTGGTAATGAGCTATATATTTAAAAAATTGTTTTATAATTCGCTTTGGCAGAAAAGTATAAAGAATCCCCTTTTCCTACCACTCCGAGCTCCGAAGTCACTTGGCTTCACTGCGGTCATCTTAACTTATGACAGGATTGACTCATTGTTCCAAGTTGTTCGTCAGGTTGGGAAAGTACCAAGTCTTTCTAAAGTCATTGTTGTATGGAACAACCAGGAAGTGGTTCCACCTCCGAGTAAGTCCTGATACATGTCTGTGCTATGTGGATGGTTATAGAGAGAGTGCTAGTTATAATGAGAGATGTATGGAACATTGAGATATAAGAATTTGGTCACATATGAATATTCAGTTTACTGTATGTCTGAATGCAGAAAGTAGATTCTTGAAAACAGGATGGCTTCCTGATAGTATGATTATGAAGGTGATATCTTAATTATTTTTTATAGAATTTGACGTGAAAAATAAAGATTTAAGATTACTTTTAAAATTTTTTTACTTATACACATTTCTTATACTTTTGTAACATTTTTGCAAAATCCTCCAATTACAAATTAATCTTCTAAGATTTTGCTTTCTGGTTAGTTCTTATTTGATTAAAATATTAATTTATTGCTAGTGATTAAAATATTAATTTATTACTGGTGACTAAAATATTAATTTATTGCTAATGACTAAAATATTAATTTATTGCTGGTGACTAAAATATTAATTTATCGCTAGTGACTAAAATGCTAATTTATTGCTAGTGTGACAAAAATATTAATTTACCGCTAGTGACTAAAATATTAATTTATTGCTAGTGACTAAAATATTAAGTTATTGCTAGTGATTAAAATATTAATTTATTGCTAGTGACTAAAATATTAATTTATTGCTGGTGACTAAAATATTAATTTATTGCTGGTGACTAAAATATTAATTTATTGCTAGTGACTAAAATGTTAATTTATTGCTAGTGACTAAAATATTAATTTATTGCTAGTGACTAAAATTCACTAAAATTTAGTGCTGATGATGACAATCCAGGAGAAATATTTCTTTATGTGTTTGAAATTTTGCTGTTTGAATGTGAATATTTCTACATCACTGGATTTGTGGTTGTTTTAATAGAGTTATGTTCAGAGTCTGAGAGTTCTTGACATAGGACACTGAGACTGAGTTATGTTCTGAATTTGTGAGATCTTGACACAGGATGCTGAGACCAAGTTGTTTCTTGTGTGTTTCACTCGTTGATTACATTCTATCATGTGTCTATTTTCATAAGGCGGTGGCAAGTATATAGCCATTATAAGATGGTGGTGAATCTGTCACTACCTCTTTCTGCATTGTGAATCTGCCACAGCCTCATTCTGTATTGTGGATCTGCCACAGCCTCATACTGTATTGTAGATCTGCCACAGCCTCATTCTGTATTGTAGATCTGCCACAGCCTCATTCTGTATTGTGGATCTGCCACAGCCTCATTCTGTATTGTAGATCTGCCATTGCCTCTTTCTGTATTGTAGATCTGCCATTGCCTCTTTCTGTATTGTGGATCTGCCATTGCCTCTTTCTGTACTGTGGATCTGCCATTGCCTCATTCTGTATTGTGGATCTGCAGTTGCTTTTTTCTATATTGTGGATCTGCCACAGCCTCATTCTGTACCGTGGATCTGCCATTGCCTCATTCTGTATTGTGGATCTGCCACAGCCTCATTCTGTATTGTGGATCTGCCACAGCCTCATTCTGTATTGTGGATCTGCCATTGCCTCTTTCTGTACTGTGGATCTGCCACAGCCTCATTCTGTATTGTGGATCTGCAGTTGCTTTTTTCTGTATTGTGGATCTGTCATTGGCTTTTTTTCTGTATTGTAGATCTGCCATTGCCTCTTTCTGTATTGTATTTCTGTATTTTAATTTGTATTATACAAAAAACCGACATCATTAATCTCAGATTTACACTTTGCCTAGCTCTTCTACTCACATTTGATGCATATACAAGTTAGTCTTGCCCATGTGCGCTTTTGTCTGCCATCTAAAAGGTTAAAGTGTTTAGTAAGCTCTAAAATTCTGTGTTGTTTATGAATAATAATAATATTATTATTATTGGATTTGCCCGTTTATAATTTTCTTTGCAAATCCAGTGACCCAGTGGCCAAACATCGGCAAGCCCATCAAAATAATACAGACCAAGTACAACAGACTGAGCAACAGGTAGGTTGACCGTGTTAGTGTGGTCTATATTGTATGTACGTGTAGGGTCGTGTGTAAGAATGTGTGAGCGAGAAATGTAAATCTGTTTCATAAATTAGACAGTGTCCAGGTAAAGAGTTTATAAAAAAATGTATTAACGTTGTTGTGAGTGCTTGTTTCAGAAGTAATACTTGACTTTGTGCTCTCCTTCTCTCTCCAGGTTTTATCCCTACGATGAGATTGAGACGGAGTGTATTCTGGCACTTGATGATGATATTGTTATGCTTACTCCAGATGAGATGGAGTTTGGTTACGAGGTAAAGTTGTCTAATGTTCCTACCTTTTTCTCTTTGGCCTCCTCATTCACTCACATACTCCTTCACTCACTCACTGAATTTGTGTGATGATGACAAACCTTCATATTTAATAACTGTACCAAATGACATGTTGACCTCTGTTCATGTGATAATGACAGAACTTTGTGTTTAGTGACTGGACTAAATGACATGTTAATAGTAATATGAGTTCATGTGATCTTGACAGACCTTTGTGTTTAGTGACTGGACCAAATGACATGTTAATAGCAATATGTATTCATGTGATCTTGACAGACCTTTGTGTTTAGTGACTGGACCAAATGACATGTTAATAGTAATGTTAATAGTAATATGAGTTCATGCGATCTTGACAAACCTTCATGTTTAGTGACTGGACCAAATGACATGCAACTGAGATAATATTTTCACACAAGGAAATGTGTGTATACACAAACATTCATCGAACATTCATGTTCAGGTGTGGAGAGAACACCCGGACAGACTTGTAGGATACCCATCACGTCTTCACCTTTGGCAGAATGACAGCCAGAGCTACAGCTACGAGTCCGAGTGGATGAATGCCATATCTATGGTTCTGACTGGTGCGGCCTTCCACCACAAGGTAGGCCGTGATCTGTGGTCTTTCTGAACTGACTGAACTCTCGCAGAGAACATTCTGTTTCTGCACATAAAATTTTTAAAAAAAAATTGGGCCGAACAGTAAAAATTGCAGTTTGATGCAGTTTAAGTTTTGATAACATCTCTTTCAGCTGTGGATAAAGGGCAACCCATCTTTGTTGTGCCTTTCTTAAGGAGCAACTCATCTTTATTGTGCCTTTGTGAAGGACCAACTCATCTTTGTTGTGCCTTTCTTAAGAAGCAGCTCATCTTTGTTGTACCTTTCTTAAGAAGCAGCTCATCTTTGTTGTGCCTTTCTTAAGAAGCAGCTCATCTTTGTTGTGCCTTTCTTAAGAAGCAGCTCATCTTTGTTGTGCCTTTCTTAAGAAGAAACTCATTTTTGTTGTATCTTTTTTAAGGAGCAGCCCATCTTTGTGGTAGCTTTCTTAAGGAGCAACCTTGTTTTGTCATACTTTTCTTAAGGAGCAACCTGTCTTTGTTCTGGCTTTTTTTTTAAAGAGCAACTTGTCTTTGTTGCACCTCTCTTAAGGAGTGATCTACTTTTGTCATACTTTTCTTAAGGAGCAACCTGTCTTTGTTCTGGCTTTATAAAAGAGCAACCTGTCTTTGTTCTGGCTTTTTTTACAGAGCACTGATATACAGATTTTGACACTGTGTTATATAACTTAAGAGCGACAATAGTAAGAGTGGTTTTTTTTTTTTGTCTGAGAAGATAGTTTTGAAATGTACATAGTTTTGAAATGTAGATTTTAGCTGTTATTGGAAGTTGCTATACATGGTTTAGCTAAGCAGCAAATGGTCGGTAGTGTGGTAGCAGATATACACACAATGGCATTTTAAAATGTGTCTACAGTTTTTGCAGATAATGTCATTTAATTTGGATCATCATCATTGCACTGAGGAAAAAAACCCGCTGATAGTCTGATCTCCTTTCCAGTATATCCTTTAAGCATACAGAGGCAGATGGCACCAGAATAGTAACATTTGTCCTTTAACTCTTTTGTTTCCAGTACTTTTCCTTCATGTACACATATGGGATGCCAGGCAATCTGAAGCAGTGGGTAGATGAACATATAAACTGTGAGGACATTGCCATGAATTTTCTGGTGACTAATGTCACAGGAAAGGCACCCATTAAGGTTGGTATTCATTTAGATCTAATCTGTGATATGAGAACCACATAAATGCCTTTGAATGTAAATACTACAGAAGGGTTCTTCAGATATCATGGACAAAAAAAAGAACAAATATATCCATACTACAAGAACTTAATATTGAAGATGGGTAGCTAGTAAAGAGGATTAAACAGAGAAAACTTAAATATTTTGGACACATTAAACGCTATGATAATTTAGAGAAGACCATCTTGGAAGGGTACATAATGGGAAAAAGAAAGAGAGGAAGACCAAAACAAAGATGGGTGCAAGACATCGTTGATGATGTGCAAATGGATGCATCAGCAGCAGGCCATCTTGCTCACAACTGAGAGGCCTAAGGAGAGCTGTTAGGGAGGCAAAGTTCTGCCCATGTACATGTTTCTGACTGACTCTGATATGAACTTTACTAGTGCCTGCATTTATAACATTTTCTTGTTTTAGTTGTTAATGCAGGAAATTTTGATTTTGATATAAAAATTCTAAACTTTTTTGATGTCCAGGGTGTAGGTTTATTATAAAGTTGTTTGTGTGGTCATAGGATTTATTACCTGGCAGTGCAAGAGTTAAAATAGATTTGTGGTACTATACAATGAAAATCAGCTTTGAACGAACAAAGGGTTTTTCAAAGGGTGGAGAATTGGGTACACAGGCCCATCTGACATTCTGTTCTTCACCTCACAACTTTCTCTCGTCTCTGAAATGGGAGAATATCTACCTGCAAGGTGAGGTGCACCAGAATACATTCTACTGAAGGCTGTCGTTGTATGAGACATTTGTGTAAAAACTTGGCATTCATTTGGGAGTTAGTTGAAAGCAAGTAAACATAAAAGAAGTGTACCAAACAATAAGAAAGTTCACAGAATAACAAGTGATATTATTGGTGATATGTGATTGTTGCTTACTGCAGGTTGTCCCACGCAAGAAGTTCAAATGCCCAGAATGTGTGAAGGAGATGCTGTCTGCAGACATGTCCCACATGGTGGAGAGATCTGAGTGCATCAATCATTTTGTCAAGCTATATGGGTCCATGCCGCTTAAGCCCATCGAGTTCAGAGGTGACCCGCTTTTGTACAAGGATAAACTACCTGGTGTGCTCAAGAAGTTTAATGATCTGGGAACTCTGTGATGTGTTGTGTGTGTGTGATTTACTCATCAATATTTGTGTAGCTACTGTTAGTCTGGTGACTGTACTGGTCATAGTTTTGTCATGATTATGATATTTTCAACATCAGATTTTTTGTCATGGTTTTGGTGGCTGTTGTGTTTTTAGAGTTTTTGTCATGGTTTTGGTGGCTGTTGTGTTTTCAGAGTTTTTTGTCATGGTTTTGGTAAATTTTGTTTCCAGTTTTGTCATAGCAAATATGATTAGGTATACCTTGCATGCCTACCATTTTTTAATTTATTGTTGTTTGTGTATTTCTACTTAGTTGATGCTTTGCATATTCCTCATTTGTTTACTTGTCATCATCTTCATCTACCTCATCATCACCACGAAACTGCTGCGCTGATAGGTGTTGTTGTCACACTTCTCTGTTAGTTTCAGTCTGTGATACTTAGTATCAACTTAGTTGATGTTATTCTATCTTTATATTAGTATCAACTTAGTTGATGTTATTCTATCATTATATTAGTAATAACTTAGTTGATGTTATTCTATCACTAAATTAGACTGTCCGTGATCTTCTCCTTCAGAACCTGTCTCTTCATTTCTTTCTGTTTATCTTCTGTTGTTATGATGTTTTCAAGCCCATTTCTTCTCATTGCATGTCTGAAGAAAGCCAGTTCTTTATGTTATACTTTCAGTTAGGTTCCTTGTTACGCTGATTGTGTTGAGCATTTCTTGTTTGTCATCTTCTGTCTTAGGACTTATATACATTCTTCCAAGGAATACATCTCAGTTACTTTTGGTCATCTCTTTAATGGTCTCTTTCATGTCCATGATTCATCTTCATAGAACAAAATCGGTTCTGTATAGTATTCTAAAACTTCTTCAGATATTATGCGATAGAAATGATTTGTACATAATGTTTTTCATTTTCTTCAGTGATGTTTAACTTGGCATATTCTAGATGTCAGGGGTGCATTTCAAGTCAGATGTTATTAGTGTGCTTAAGCAGGTGAATACTTGCGTCAAGGTTGTTCCATGTATCTTGACATGAGCATATGTACTTGTGTTAAAGTTGTTCCGTATATCTTGACATGAGTTTATGTGCTTGTGTCAAAGTTGTTCCATGTACTTTAGCTTGAATGTATGTTCTTGTGTCAGAGTTGTTCCATGTACTTTAGCTTGAATGTATGTTCTTGTGCCAGAGTTGTTCCATGTACATTAACCTGAAAGTATGTACTTGTGTCGAGGTTCTTCCATGTATTTTAGCCTGAGTGCATGTACATCATCTGAAAGTATGTGCTTGTATCAATGTTCTTCCATGTGCATTTAGATGAGGATCTTCTCCCATCACATAACCATTGTTTATGTTTTCTTATTCTGTTTGGTGAATCCTCTTTGGTTAACTTTTTTTTTTTTTTTTTCATCTACTGTATCCTATAATTTCTCAGACTTTACTCAGCTGTTTCGACCTTCGGGAACCTTGAGAACATATGGCATTCAAAATTTATAAGCACAAAAACCAAGTTAAGATTATTCAATTCAAATATAATATCCACCATCACATATGAAAGGTGGAAAACAACTAAAGAAATAAACAAGAAATTAGACTCTCAAGAACAAATGCCCCAGGAAAATACTCGATATAAAGTGGAACGAACTCAAGAACAATGCAGAGATAAGACAGATGAGCGAACAACAACCTGTCTCTTGGGTGAACAGAAAAAAAAAAGATGGACATATATAGGCCCTGTGATGAGAAGAATCAGAGAGTCCCAAAGCAAGCTATCAAGTGGACCACAACAAGCCGAAGAAAAAGAGGTCGACCGCGTGAAACTGTAAAGAGGACATTGTTAAGAGAGGCCAGCTTAATGGGAATAACATATGTTGATGCGGTTGAAAAGCTCACCGAACACAGGAAATCTTGGCAATCTACCATGCGAGCCCTGTGTGACATTTAATGGCACGGAAAGGATGTAAGGACTCAGCTGTTAGTACTGTATCATCTGTGCTAATATTCATGTTTATAAAGGCACTGTATCATCTATGCTAGGAGTCATGTTGATAAAGGTGCTGTATCATCTATGCTAGGAGTCATGTTGATAAAGGCACTGTATCATCTATGCTAGGAGTTATGTTGATAAAGGCACTGTATCATCTATGCTAGTAGTGTTGTTAAAGGCACTGTATCATCTATGCTAGGAGTCATGTTGATAAAAACACTGTATCATCTATGCTAGGAGTCATGTTGATAAAGATACCTGTTTAACAAGAACAGAAGAGTTTAACCATAATATTTCCAATGTGAGAGTTAATGTACCTTTGTTTATGTATACAACACTTTTGCAAAATTTGGTATCTGCGATTTGTGAGAATGTAAGGCTTCCAGTATTTGTAAGAATTATAATCTTTAATCCACAGTACAGATTATCTTTTTAGTTGAGGTTTGGTTAATGAGACTTGATTAATGAGAGTTGTTTAATTAAACTGCTTCTTTGCTATGAGAACTCATACTTGGTATATGAGATTTAGTTAATGTGGCTTGAGATGTGGTTGATATCTTGTAACTTGATCAGTGAGAATTGAGATATTAAGCATTTATATTTCTAATGGCATTTTCATGTAAAACGTTATTCCCTGGTTTGTTACTCATTACTTCCTCTACCATGTTCATTCTTGTTTTGATGATATAAAAAGAAAAGTATCAATTGTTGTATGTTTAATAGTAATGTTATATGTTTTCTCAGTTCATGACATAACGTATTATTATTATTATTACTATAGCACAATTTATTATTATACTATATTGGGCTACTTTGCATAAATTGCTTGTCACGATGCAGCATTCTTTGTATATTCATGTAATGGCTGTGCTCTTGCTGATCTGAGATCCGTATGTAACATACAAATAATGCATTATTTGTTTTTTTTTTTTTTTTTGAAAATGTGTGGGTAGTTGTTTGGCCATTTTTCATCAAAATAATTATTATTAGATTTTTTTTTTTTTTTTTCAAGAAAACAGGATTTTATGTCGTCCTTTGAATTAGGAGACATGGGAAGTTGTACGTGAAAGGTGATAGTGGAAGAATGTTTAACCTTGTTATGATTGTTTAATGCTGGTTATTTAAAATGTTTTAATATGTACAAATGTTCTGTTTTTATGCAGCAGAATGGTTTATATGTAATTTTGTTGTCCGTGTAACCCTGGCTGGATTTGAGGCCAAACATCCATCATTAAGCAACCCCAGTAATGTAAAACAAACTACAGCTGGTCCTGTTGCTTTGTTGTTTGTCTGGAAAGATTTGAAGATCTGGCCGTCAGCGTGTTAACAGATTAAGGGTATCTTTGTTACTCGATGTGCTACCTTTGCTTAAATGCCACTGAAATTAAATGTTAAACTTTCTTCAGAACAGATATCCTTCAGTTTTTTAATCAGAACACAAGTCCTTAATATTTTTATATATATGATGACTTTATTGACTTTATATTAACCTTGTATTAATATAAATTATTATATTTTATATAAAGTTATCATGCATTTAAAAATGTTAAGCACTTCTGTTCTGAAGGAAGCGTAAGATTTTGTTTTAGTTAAAGGTCATTAGTAACAGTGGTTTAAGATTTGTCCAGTAAAATTGCACGGAACTGCAATATCAGAATTTTGTGATTTTGAATTTCTTTTTTAAATCCTGCCTTTGAAAGGTGGAGTTGTGGCATTAGCTAGTGTTGAAAGTGTCTTTTTTTTAAAATTTCAATTTTAAATGGTATACCTCTCTTGTTATGTTGTCTTTTGGCAGGAAATCACCATGTATTATGTTGTTAATAATCCCATACATTATATTTTTAATAATCTCATATGTTGAACTCTCAGTGCTACTAGTCTATTATTATTGTTATGTATTATGTTGATAGATACTTCATGATGTGAGCCCAACACAATCGGGAACATTACCAGCATGCAGTGCCCTTGTTTTATGAATGGAAGAAATGTCTGAAGCAAGCCTTTTACACGTAGTTGTTTGAATTTCATTTACAGAAAAGTACTTCTCTTCTAGAAAGAGATGGAAAGAAAACTTCATCAGCTTGTCTTGGTTTGCCCATTTTTTTTTCAGACTTTTAATATATTTGTTTCGTAAAATCTGGACAAATGTCAAAATATTTTATTATGAAATCACAGTTGTTCCTGTCTTTGTGATGAAAATAATGTGATATTCACTGGAAAGCAGAAAATTGAAGGCTACGTTGCAGACAAATCAACAAGTGCTAGTCTCTTCTTGTGAAAGAGTATCTCAGAACATTGCACATTTTTAGAGAAATCGTGTTCCTGTAAACTTGGCCAGCCCTATCTCCTAAACGTTATGTTAAAGAGATATCATCACTGCACAGTGGATAAGTGCATTAAGTGCCCCGATGTTCTCATCACAGTGCTCAAGCTCTACAGCACCAGTGAGAAATAAAGGCCTTCAAAATGCAGAAAAATCCACAGAATGTAGAGAATATGACAGCAACTCTAGAGCAACAGCGTCTCTAATTTACTGGTAAGTGTGGTTTGAACACTGCTTGTTCGAACTGCTGTCATGTGCTAGTTTTTGCCTGTCTTCACGTGTTTGCAAGCTTGTCCAAGCTGAAATTCAAGTAGATCTGCTCCTGTCATTGTCTAGCGCAGTTATATTCAAGAAGTGGGTCACAAAAGGTCTGCATGTATGCTGTGTAAGTTTGAGGATGAGACAAAAAAAGAAGCAAGGAAAGTGCAAGGAATGAAAATGTAAAAATACACTTTACTGCATATTCTGTGGATGATGCAACAATAAGAGCGAAAGAATAACAATGAATGTTTTTTTTTTTCCCAGTTCTAAGCCACTAAGCAAGTGTTCTGTAGAATTAATGCTTTTTAATACCAGTGGCAAAATGTTTGAGAACCACTGATGTGATGATTTGTACTTGCCAGTTTTTAAATTGTTTGTCCATGTCAGTCATGCCAGGTTGTCTTGACACTTTCTGTGAGTCATTGGGTGTTCAGACAAAATTATTGGGGTTGTATGCAGACTATAATTAATAAACACTGAATGACAAAACAAAGCATTTAGTTCCGACTTACAATAAAAACAATTTAACTGGAAATAACTTTGTTTTACAAAAGATTTCAGTCTGAAATATCTGATGAAGATCCAGTGGATAAACTATTTTAACATCTATGAATTTCACTGATTTGTGCTGGATGCGCAGTCTTGGGCACTTGTTCTCCCAGAAAAGTGGAGATTCAGAAACATATGACAGCAACAGAAACAGAAGAGGGGAGCTTCTGGTAGTCATTCAGTGAGCTGTGGTAACAGAGGTGATGAGTGTAGAGCTGTGGTAACAGAAGTGATGAGTGTGGAGCTGTGGTAACAGAGGTGATGAGTGTGGAGCTGTGGTAACAGAAGTGATGAGTGTAGAGCTGTGGTAACAGAAGTGATGAGTGTAGAGCTGTGGTAACAGAAGTGATGAGTGTGGAGCTGTGGTAACAGAAGGGATGAGTGTAGAGCTGTGGTAACAGAAGTGATGAGTGTAGAGCTGTGGTAACAGAAGTGATGAGTGTAGAGCTGTGGTAACAGAAGTGATGAGTGTAGAGCTGTGGTAACAGAAGTGATGAGTGTAGAGCTGTGGTAACAGAAGGGATGAGCTGTTGTAACAGGGGTGAGTTGTGGCAGTCTACCTGAAACATTGGCTTCAATCAGATAGTCTGTGATTTTTTTTTTTTTCTGTCTGGGGGTGAAATTAAACCAGTGCCTCTCACACACTGTGGTGACTGCTACAGGCAAGTAGTCTTAAGCTCTGCCTCAGCACACACTGTGGGGAACCGCTGCAGGCAAGTACCTCAGCACACACTGTGGTGACCGCTACAGCCAAGTATCCTTAAGCCCTGCCCAAGCACCACTGGAGAAACTTGCAAGGCACTAAACATAACGGGGGGGGGGGGGGGGGTGTAACTTTCAAAGACTATAAGCAGAATGCTACTTGACCAGTTCAGTGGAAAATATGTAATATATACTAAGCCCAGACATTAATTAGGGAACTTGTGGAAAAAAAATCATTTAGTTCGGGAACTTGTGGGAAAAAAAAAAATTTAATTAGGGAACTTGCGGGGAAAAATAAAAATTAATTAGGGAACTTGTGGGAAAAAAAAAAAATCTAATTAGGGAATTTGTGGGAAAAATAATGTAATTAGGGAACTTGTGGGAAGAAATAATTTAATTAGGGAACCTGTGTGAAAAATAATGTAATTAGGGAACTTGTGGGAAGAAATAATTTAATTAGGGAACTTGTGTGAAAAAATAATGTAACTAGGGAACTTGTGGGAAGAAATAATTTAATTAGGGAACTTGTGGGAAAAATAATTTAATTAGGGAACTTGTGGGAAAAATAATGTAATTAGGGAACTTGTGGGAAAAAAATAATTTAATTAGAGAACTTGTGGGAAAAAATCAACACGATATAAAATGTTTGATAAAAGTGACAATTACGAACAGATGCCATCAGAAAAGAAATGATCTCAGTCTGCGCAAGTACAGACAGGCAAAACTCGTTTTCAAGAAGCTCCACAGAAAGAATAAATGGGCATGTAACAATGTAACTAAACAAATCAGTGCTTCAAAGAGAAATCTGGATATAACATAGAAGTACAACAGCACAGCCCACCAGGCCTTTATTCAGTACTCCTTGATAACTCCCATGTTGAAGGAAGATTCAGATGTTGTATAACAAAATTAACTTCGTATTTCTCATTAAATACTCGGCATCAAGTGGAATGAATTCAAGAACAATGCAGAGATAAGACAGATGACTGAACAACAACCAGTCTCACGGGTGATCAGGAAAAGGAGATGGACATATGTTGGCCACTTGATGAGAAGAAATGAGCAGAGAATCCCAAAACAAGCTATCAAGTGGAACATAACAGGCCGAAGAAAAAGGGGCAGACCGCGTGAAACTCTGAAGAGAACATTATTAAGAGAGGCCAAGTTAACAGGCATAAAATCCTTTGTTGAGGTTGAAAGACTCGCCGAAGACAGGAAATATTGGCGAACTACTTTGCGAGCCCTATGTGACGTCTAACGGCATGGGAAGGATATAAGATAAGATATAAGATAAGATTTCTCATTGTTAATGAGATTTAGATGGTCATAGTAATTTTGTAAGAAAAAACGCAACATCCTTTAAAGCAAAACTTCAGCCAAACTGTGTAAATATTCTTGTGCAGAACTTTCTTGATTTTATAACTTTGAGAGGTTATGAGAAGATATCAGTTTCCCTCATGTGTTTGCTCTGATAAGGGCAGTATTTGTTGTACTGTGTCACATTTACAGCTAGGCTGCAGTATTTATGCCTCTCCACCCAGCACATCTGTCTTCATCATGGTTTATTTTTAGGTATGGGTTTGCCTTCCAGTTTCTTCCATATTCATTAAACCAGAATGAAGTCTGTTGCCAACATGAGAAGGTTGAACAAGGTCTTGGTCAGCTGTGGTTCGCCACCCCTTGAAAATGAAACCATCAAATGATATTAATATCTGACACAGTCGTGAGGTTTTAACACTGAAGAATCCTGATATATCATATGCTATTAATATTTAGTACTGATATTAATGGACGATACTTTTAGGTCTAATCTTTTAAGAAACATGCACTTAACTTGATGCCACCAAATGATGTTAATTACACATTAACATCATGTAAATGTTAGATTGTTGTAAGTTTACACATGAAGAAAAATAGTTAACATTATCGGGTAACTAAAAGTGTTAATATCTGAGGTTCACTGCTGTACAGTCACATTTATAGTGGGCAGTAGCTTTACAAATGTTAATTGTTACCAATATTAGTCAAAGTAACTGCTGGAACTCTTCACTTGGGTAAAATATTGAATGTTTAAGTCTTGATCAAGTTGTTGCTTTCTTCTCTTCTCATATAAGACATTTCTGTCTTTCAAACAAATAAAGGTCTAGATCAGTGGTTCTCAACTTTTTTTTTTGGCCAGTCTCTGAATGGCTGGGGACCTCTCACTAAAAATAATGCACTGAACAGAATTAGACAGTGCTAAGATTTTTCTATCGAGTCGATCCATGTGTTGGTCCATGGACACCCTGGGGGTACAAATGGGTCCATGGACACTCGGGGTACAAATGGGTCCATGGACACTCTGGGGGTACAAATGGGTCCATGGACACTCTGGGGGTACAAATGGGTCCATGGACACTCTGGGGGGTACAAATGGGTCCATGGACACCCTGGGGGTACAAATGAGTCCATGGACCTCAGGTTAAAAATGACTGAACTAGAGATATGGCATGTCTTTCATCTGATGACATCTATCATACAAAGGTTTAGAGATCTCAAGAGAGAGAGAGACCCTAAGTGCCCAAGGCACATGGGGCTTCTGCACGGGTTTTCCACAAATGCCTGTTTGAGATATGGCATGGGGAAATATTTTGTTGTCACATACTTGCAGAAGCTGCTAGAGGGATGACACTGTTTTCTGGACCATGAAAAAACTAGTCAAGACCCTAGCCACTGTGGTTCTATAAACAGGCTGTTATGTGACAGCTGATGGTAGTAAGGGTATGTAGCTTACATCTTGATTGTCTCCTTCTTGGGCTGCTTACATCTTGATTCATTTGTCTCATTGGGCTACTTACATCTTGATTCATTTGTCTCCTTCTTGGGCTGCTTACATCTTGTTTCATTTGTCTCCTTCTTGGGCTGCTTACATCTTGTTTCATTTGTCTCCTTCTTGGGCTGCTTACATCTTGTTTCATTTGTCTCCTTCTTGGGCTGCTTACATCTTGTTTCATTTGTCTCCTTCTTGGGCTGCTTACATCTTGTTTCATTTGTCTCCTTCTTGGGCTGCTTACATCTTGTTTCATTTGTCTCCTTCTTGGGCTGCTTACATCTTGTTTCATTTGTCTCCTTCTTGGGCTGCTTACATCTTGTTTCATTTGTCTCCTTCTTGGGCTGCTTACATCTAGATTCATTTATCTCCTTCCTGGGCTGCTTCAAGAACTCATGAAAGCCACCGTGATTCAGCTTCTGCTCAGCTTGTTCCTGGTTTTCAGAGATGATTGTCATATTCTGGCTGGAAAGATCTCAAGCTGGCTGAATCAATGAAATACTGCCACACAGACTCAAGAAGAATACAAGATCTGGTGTTCTAGACCTTACAGAAGAAAATCTCGCAGAATTTAACATGAATTCAGCGACACTAGTGATTTTAAGGTGATAAATAAGGAAACATAGCCAGAGTATGTTTGTGTTGTAGCAATAATAATCTGTAGGAATCTGGTGCTTGCCCATCTAACCGTGTCTTTGCCGGTTTGGTCATGACATTCACAGAAAGGCACACAACACAGGCAATAAATAAGGCACAGCAACAAGAAGAACATTTATTATTTTGCTGCAGTTACAATTCTCTGTTGAGAAAACAGGTTTAGATAAGTCACATACAAAAATAAAAGGTAGGAGGGCTTGAAAAAATATGGACACAGCACATAGATATGAGAGACAAAAGATCTCAGGTCTCATCCTCTGGTGGCTCATAAATATTTAGCCACGCAACTGGCTCAGAAACAAAATTTAACCACACAATTGGCTGTCATCGTGTAGTCGAGCAGCTCTACTGAAGTGATCGATCTGATTCTGACATTTTCTTGTGATTTCTTTCTCCCATGCCAAAGTCTGAACTCTAGAAGCCCTCCCCCTGTTTAACTGTCACACTTACTGCGACAAGAGGGAGCGCAGTACAGCAATGCCAAAACTATGTAGGAAAAAATTCAGGATATACAGTAATGGACAAGCATGACAAGAAAATCAAATGATTTGATGAAGATTACCAAATGCTGAGAGGCACCAAGGTATGATCTTGACGCTGTATACATGTAACATGATAGTGTCTACACCACTTTCTAGTGTCTCACATTCAAGATAAATTACAAACTTTTATAACTGCAAAAATTGGGTCATGGATGGGGAAATAATGACTGAAAGAGCACATTTCTATATTTAACTCAATCAATCATCGACGACCTTATTAGCAACTTTACTGTCTGCTGCATTCTTTAAAACCTACACTTTCATACTTATAAATAATAGTTACTGATTCATAACACATCTCAACCGAACCTGAACAGATTACTTGCAATGAGGGCCATCGAAATCTCACTAAAGTACACAGAAACCTTACAAGAAAATGTCAAAAACAGGTGGAGGGGAGAACACAAAGGAAATAACTCATTAACAAACATACAACTCCTGAGGACAGATTATTTATACAGACCTATCAGTGAGCAGGGGAGCTAGAAGCTGTTGGAGTTTTGCAGCATATCAAGGAGGTCAAACAGTCAAACTCATGGCTGGGGCTTATACAGGATGTTTTTAAAGTCTCACTACACTTTCTATGAAAAAAAAATTGAAAAATGAAGTAAATGATGTCATCACAAAATGTGCTAAAAAAAGTCATTTAATTAGCTACAACAGTGACTGCAATGATACAACGCTGTTTTGGGTTAGCTGGAATGTACCACTGAAATATTCATCATAACAGGTGTTGGAAATGTCCACCACGGGCTTCAAGACATGACTGTGCACGTCTCTTCATATTGTCAAATACCTTGTGCAACGTGTCTGTTGTTATTTCTTGAATGTTAATTCTGATTGCTTCTTTCAGCCCCTCAATTGTTTGTACATTATTTTTGTAAACATTTCCTTTCAAGAAATCCCATAGATAATAATCTAATGGATTTAGATCTGGAGAATGAGCAAGCCAAATTCCATGAGATATTATGAAAATTTCTTCCAAAAAACCGTGTGTTGCTCTAGCTGTGTGTGCAGTTGCACCATCTTGCTGGAACCATGCTTTTTCAATTTCATGTTCATTCAGCTGTTCTAAAAAAAAAAAGGTTCCAGAACGTCAGTACGGTACCGATCGGCATTTATAGTATTGTTGAAGAAAATTGGTCAAATTAAATGTTTTCTACTGATGGCACACCATACCCCAATTTTTGCATCGTGTAGCGGCGCTTCATAAAATGTGTTGGGATTAACACTGCTCCAAATATGATTATTTTGGCTATTAACGTATCCAGATAGATGAAACCATGCCTCATCAGAGAAGAATGTTAAATTGAGAATTGACTCGTCTTCTTCAGCTAAAAATACTTGAAACCATGTGGAGTAGTTGATTCTGGATTGATTGTCACGCTCTTTTAGTTCAGACACAACAGAAATCTTGTATGGATGAAAATTTAACCGATGTTTAAGAATTCTGTGCACTGTGCTCAGTGATACGTTCACTTTTTGTGACATTTTCCTTAAGGACTTGCATGGACTTTTCAGGATTCTGTCTTGGATATCTAGACATTTTACTTCAGACACTGTGGGCCTACCAGATTGCGCAGCATTTTTCACAGTTCCCGTATCACGAAACTTATTCAACAAATTTTTAACCGTAGTGCGATGAGGAGGTTGTTTATCAGGAAATTTTGCTATACATCTTTGAACAACCATCCGTGTGTGTGTCAACCGCCATTTCGAAACACTTGATCAACCAAAAAATTATTTCTTCCATTGATAACACCACTCTGTTTTGAATGCAAAAAATTGCTCCAGCAGATGGCAACCATTCACTGCATTTTTCTTCATGATCGACTGTGCAGTACATTTGTTTAATGATGTCATTTTCTTCATTTTTAAACAGAAAGTGTAGTGAGACTTTAACAACACCTTGTACAAACACCTGCTCAAGTATGGAAATAGAGGCCACCACGCAAGCATTAAAACGGGTAGTGACACAGAAAGCACATGGCAGCATCACCATCATTATCAACTCTCAAAATCTATTGAGGAAAGTAGAACAAGAAGCCATCAGAAGTGAATGGCAAGAAATAATTATAAATCCCACTTCAAAAAACATCATATTGATATACTGTCCAGGCCATGCCGGAGTCGACGGAAATAACAAAGCCGACAGCTAGCGGCAAGGGCCAAACCAGAAGGCCTCATCAGAATGGACAAACCGGAGCTGTACAAATCCATCAAGCAACACCTCGATGAACAAACGCAACTTCCTTCAAAATACCTATTACGTATGACTCGATGCATTACATGTAGTCAAGGGTAGTGGTTGCAAATCCTAACTAAATGCTAGATCATGAGCAATATACAGTCAACACAACATTGGGGTCACATCCCTAAAAACACTGAAGGAAATCCTGATGTCAAGGGCTGAACACGTGTTGGCATGTCCCGAGTGTAAAGAAGGCGCTCCCCAGAATCAGCAACAGAGCTAGGCCCCTTTTTTTACAGTTAGTTCCTTATCCCCAGAATCGGCAAAAGAGCTAGGCCCCTTTTTTTTTACAGTTACAGTTCCTTATCCCCAGAATCAGCAAACAGAGTTAGGCCCCTTTTTTTACAGTTACAGTTCCTTATCCCCAGAATCAGCAACAGAGCTAGGCCCCTTTTTTTACAGTTACAGTTCCTTATCCCCAGAATCAGCAACAGAGCTAGGCCCCTTTTTTTTTACAGTTACAGTTCCTTATCCCCAGAATCAGCAACAGAGCTAGGCCTCTTTTTTTTTTTACAGTTACAGTTCCTTTTAAATAAACAGTGATCGTCGTCTTCTTCTTCTTCGTTCGCATTGTCTGTCTATACCTGTAGTCCTGTCTCTTGGATAAATTTCACTGTTTTTTTGTAATTCATGTATGGAACCGTAGAGCTTATCTTCTTTAGTGGTTTCACTGGGCCAGTAATTATTTCTCAGTGTTTCATAGTTGGTGCAGTTCTGGAGGATATGTTCCACAGTTTGGGGCACCTGGGCACATGTACACAGATTAGTAGTACCAATCTTAAACTTTGTATACATATGACTTCAGAGTCGGAAACAGTGATCGTGAACCCAACTATTATATACATCAGAGACCCACCTCTGTACAACACCACATTTCAGGATAAAAAGATCTTACAAATAAAACACATTTTAGCTATGATACAGCAAACAAACTGCCACTCACCCCAGCATCAATGTTGACTATTTCTTTTTCCTGCGTGAAAAATATCTCGGTTGCACAAATTTTGACTTTTCAGCCACATAACAAAATCTTCTATTGCCTCTGAAGAAGGCCATAGTTGAAATACTGTGTTTTTTTTTTTTTTTAAACTGCAATTTTCTCCCTTTTCTTCATATCTTTGATCTCATTAAAAAAAAAAATATTTGATAAAACTGCACAGATAACTTCACTCACTTTAAACATTTCACTACATATTTTTGTATGAATATTTTTTGCTTAAACTGCATACAATTACATGAGGCAGGATGCACAAACATTTGTCACAATAACAACTGTTTACTAGAATTTGTATTTAAACAGGAAACAGAAAATAGAACATTCCTAAAGTAAATGGCTATAGCTACTCATATAGTCAACACTGAACTAACACTAAGTTGAGATAAGTGCTCCTGCAAGAGCTCACAGATTTCATTTTTGCATGTACAACTCCATAACTTGGAGCAAACCATTTGCTGTTTGTCAAGAGTTTAACTTTATGTAAATCTCATTATCTCTGCATTATTAACAATTAAAAAAAACCTCCATACATATAAATGAATTATATAAGAACTGGTCCCCTTATTTGTTCTTCATGTCTCAGGTAAAAGGATGTAAGTATTGGCCAAGGCATGAATCCTAGCTGGAAAGTAAGTTCTGTGTCCAGTGGCCTATATATATCCATGTCCATCATATAATAGAAAGGTGATTCCATGGCTGGGCTCTGCAGAACATTCCAGACCATGGTACACAAAGTCATGAGATTTGGACATACTGGAGTGTTCGCTGTAAAGAAGTTGGGTCAATGCACTCCCACCCTGCTGGCACCCTGGCTTCATGGTAAACTCAGCTGCAACTGGTCTAGTTCAGGTCGCAGTCACTTTCTAGGCAGCATTTCATGGGAGTGAGCTATGATTTTAACTAGCCTCCATCTGCCCGATACGAACTGTGTCAATTTACAACAGGCACACAAACGGAAGTCTTAAAACAAACTCATCATCTGTAGTGATCAACTGGGTCCACATTGTAGGGTACCATGGGAAGCTTAAATCGCATCATCCAAACCCCTATTACAAGACACGAGGTGGCCAGAATCCAGGCAGTGTACGTCGTACCCAACATCAGCAGCAGCAAACTATATGGAGTCAAAAACACTACCACAGGTTCTGACACAATCTTGCCCTTCCAGAGAATGCCCCAAGCCACGCAGAAGACAGGAGCTATCACAATCACCAGCATAACCTCCACCAGTCCACCAAGAATTGTAAATGCAGAGGCAAACAGCCACAGCCGAGAGCGAATGATAGTGGCGACGACCAGAGTAGCAAGTGAGACCATGATTGTGGGTGTGGCTTGCTTGTCTCCACTTAAGTGAGGTAGGAAGACCGAGTCCTGATGCAGACAGCCCAAGATGATGCTAGAAGCACAGCACTGAAAAAAAAAACAACCACAACCATGTAATGTAACGAGAACCAGAGTATTTTAGGTTTAAGTTATACCAGAGATACACCAGATAGCAACTTTAACAGTCAAATAAACATTACACAGCAAGTTTAACAGTTAAACATTATATAACAAGTTTAACAGTCAAACATTACATAGCAATTTTAACAGTTAAACATTACATAAGTTTCACAGTCAAACAAAATGAAACACCAGATGAAAAATTTAATAGTTAAACACAAACACTAGATAACAGAAATCAAAAGAGAAATGAACCATCTCTCAAAACATGCAGAAATAGATTCATATGGTGGCATCGCTGGAAACAAAAAAGCTGACGCCCTAGCCAAACAAGGCAGCAGAATGAAACATCAAGTCAGTTACAGGGAGGCCAAGACCATCATATGAAGCCGCTAAAACCATCTGTACACCAAGAGGCTGGGCGCAGGCAGCGAACCAGATCCAATCAACCAGTTACAGAGGAAGCAACAAATAGTCCTGTCCCGGTTAAGAACTGGCCACTGCAGACTGATGAACCATCTCTGCCGACTCAAGATCTCACATACAGACAAATGCCCCCGCAGGGGCGGAGTACAGACTCCAGAACATGTTCTCCAAGAGCACCAAACTTTTATGGATCTACAAAGCCAGACATGGCTGCAGGGGTCAGACCTAAGGGAAAAGTCAGGGGGCTGTTGGGAGGCCATGAAAAAGACTGTGTACTTCATCCTGGCAAACAGGCTTCCGATGTTTTAACAGTCAAACAAGAGCAAACACCAGATGACAAGTTTTAACAGTCAAACAAGAGCAAACACCAGATGCCAAGTTTTAACAGTCAAACAAAAGCAAACACCAGATGCCAAGTTTTAACAGTCACACAAGAGCAAACACCAGATGCCAAGTTTTAACAGTCAAACAAGAGCAAATACCTGATGACAAGTTTTAACAGTCAAACAAGAGCAAACACCAGATGCCAAGTTTTAACAGTCACACAAGAGCAAACACCAGATGCCAAGTTTTAACAGTCAAACAAGAGCAAATACCTGATGACAAGTTTTAACAGTCAAACAAGAGCAAACACCAGATGCCAAGTTTTAACAGTCACACAAGAGCAAACACCAGATGCCAAGTTTTAACAGTCAAACAAGAGCAAACACCAGATGACAAGTTTTAACAGTCAAACAAAAGCAAACACCAGATGCCAAGTTTTAACAGTCACACAAGAGCAAATACCTGATGACAAGTTTTAACAGTCACACAAGAGCAAACACCAGATGCCAAGTTTTAACAGTCACACAAGAGCAAACACCAGATGCCAAGTTTTAACAGTCAAACAAGAGCAAACACCAGATGACAAGTTTTAACAGTCAAACAAAAGCAAACACCAGATGCCAAGTTTTAACAGTCACACAAGAGCAAATACCTGATGACAAGTTTTAACAGTCAAACAAGAGCAAACACCAGATGACAAGTTTTAACAGTCAAACAAGAGCAAACACCAGATGCCAAGTTTTAACAGTCAAACAAGAGCAAACACCAGATGACAAGTTTTAACAGTCAAACAAGAGCAAATACCAGATGCCAAGTTTTAACAGTCAAACACCAGATGACAAGTTTTAACAGTCAAACAAGAGCAAACACCAGATGCCAAGTTTTAACAGTCAAACAAGAGCAAACACCAGATGACAAGTTTTAACAGTCAAACAAGAACAAACACCAGATGACAAGTTTTAACAGTCGAACAAGCGCAAACACCAGATGATATGTTTAACACACACAAAAAACCAAACTAGATGACAAGTTTAACAGTTATATAAAACACCAGATGACAAGTTTAACAGTCAAACAACCACAAAACTAGCTCACACAAACATCTAAGAAATATCCACAAGTAACAAACATTTCTAAAAACAAAATTACAAACCCTCGAAAGTCACAAAAACTTAAACTGGACCAAGTTTCCTTCAGCTCATGAGAAATTCCATTCATTCCAAAATTAGATCTACAATTTTTTTTTTTTAATGGCATAAACTCCTGTTACTTAATGACGATGATATCATCATCATCATCATCATCCTGCACCATCTCCACATTTACATGGTGCCTGCATGGAGTTCTGGCGTAACTGGCTTTCTTGTGTCTGGAATACAAACGTTTGCTCATGCTAAATCTGAAGCCATGTAACTGGATACTTTTCTCCAGGCTTTTGTGCTGGTTTAGTAGCTTGTGCCTCATATTTAGGTCCCAGCTGCCAGGCCTGCCTGTGTAACTCCTACTACGCTGGGCACTCCCTCCTATCGACCAAACTAATGTATGTACAACCATACGTGTGAAAACAAATATCAAGAGTCACTGTTGTAGAGATGGGAAAATTGTCCTAAGTTTAAAAAAAAATAGCGATTGTTACAATGTTTACTATTGTAACAACAGTGCACTGAGACGAGGCTTGGCATAACCATACAAGCTATCTCCTGTCCAATGCCTGAAGATGTCCACATATATGTCACCCTCTAAATCTATGCTGACTTTTCATCCCCCCTTTCTGTAAACCGTTATACGAGGGCAAATTTAAAAAAATAAAAAAGCAAATCATGACACATAACCACTGACAAATGTATGAAAGACTCAAGGGCACATCCCTTGCTTTGAAATGATTTTGTCATCAAATTCTTACCATGTCCTGAAGACATGAAACAACCATACAGTTTCATGACCATCAGTGGAGCAGCCTCATTACTAGAGAAGTTTCTGGTCTTTTCAAAGCATCTAACATGCTGATGGGGGTGAAAGAGAGCCATTGTGGCTTTTGGCTACACGAATTTTTAATTTGACATGGTATAATCAGGTGGGGGTGTATGTTAAAGTAGGATAGTCACTAGTGGCATGCTTTCATAGTTAAAAGTTGTAGACTCATGACCGCCTACCAGCCAGGCTTCTGTAGCTATCCATGCCATACAGACATCTGAGAGATATGGTATTAATGGCCACATTTTCCCTGACCTGTTAGCACAATATAGGCTGATGCAGTCACTTGGCTGCCTCTCTTTCTCTAGTTTCTATAACTGGATAATTGGGGCATCTTCTGTTGGAACTGAACCACTGCCTTTTGATATGAACAGCAAGTACACTAATCAATTTGTTACTCAGGCACCCACTCTCTAGCAGACTTTTTTTGTAAAAATGGGTACCCCACACTCTGGTGTTAAGGAGTCACCTCTCACAGAATGGAGAATTTCTGGTTATATGGTGATACACATTATTACACGGTACAAATGGCACTTGAAGAATGAATGGAAAACATTTGTTATCACATGAGGATGAAGGTTAGTATCACCATAAAAAAAAAAAGTTCCTCAGGAGATATGAATGAACACAAAAATGTTCCATCTAAACCCAGTTCTTTCATACACTACAAACATGTCACTGAAACTATACCCATAAGTCATGGAGCGTGTGATCTGCTGGTCCTTGCATACAGGCCACCACGAATGTAAGAACGGTGATGATGTTACCAATCACTGAAACTGTCATTTTACTGTTCTCTTGACCGCTGGTCACTGGTAACTTGTCCGGCCCCTACCAAATAGAAAGAAAAAAAAATCTCAACTTAACACACGGCTCATCAAAGAAACTCACCAAATACTCTCTTATTGTGTTCCAGCTTTCAAGGGAAAGAATTACACTGATCTTGTTCTGCATGTAATGAACTTTATAGGCTAACCCCTCTGTATAACTATGATGATGATGTCACAGACTTTCATGTGTGCAGATGAGAGATATGCCCATGCCTGTTACCTACTTGTTAAGTCTATCATAACTGGGATTCATTATGCTCAATCATGACAGGGATTCAGTTTGCTCCATCATGACAAGGATCCACTATGATCCATCATGACAGAGATCCACTATGCCCGTCATGACGAAAGATTCACTATGCTTGATCATGACAGGGATCATGTCAAGCCTATTTTGTCATGATGTTATGGCACAGCTTGTTTCATGAGAGTACTGCAGGAAAGAGTGCAGGGTCTTGACCAGTATTAGGTTTGCTGGGCCTAGTGACAAAACAAATGTCTCTGCTTCTCTCATACATTTTTCTGCAATATATTTCCAATGTGTCTGGTTCCAAATCACTGTGGATACTCTGATAACACAACGATAAAGTTTCTGTCATACAGGCTTTAAAATGTGACAGAAGTTCAACTGAAAACTAGTCCCAGACATATCTTACCTTCACTGACTGTACCACTTTCAAGATGACAGAAACCATGAGAAAAGTGACAAGTACAGCTCTCCATGCCGGTAGTTCAAACAAAGATTGAGGCAGCGGTGATGGCAACTTGATATAACTGATGAGATCAGCAATCAACATACACAAGCTGCAAGTGATTGCAGTCACAGTGCTGTAAGAAAGGAGAATCACAAACAACACTTTCATGTCTAGGTCTCTAACTTCTCAATACTTGCTACTGTGAGGCAACCTTTCAAGGGGAGAGGACACAGGATGATGCTACAATTATGCTCACTTTCTTCATTTCTAATTTAACACTTTGTGGACCACAGTTATTTGCCCTGAAAAACCCCCAGTTCCCAGCCATTTTTCTGGAAAATGAACTTTTCTGAGTGGACTTAGAAAAACATGCATATCTCTACTCATCAATGAGATAAATTTAATCCAGGTTGGTAGACAGACCCCCAAGACCCTCTAGTACTTCTTGAGTGTGTGATATCTTGTGAAACAATTATTTGGATGCAATGGATCTTCTACAAATAGATCTTGTTTCACTCCTTTTGACCAAGTACATTCTGCACTTCCTAGATGGTGCTTTTTTCAGTGCCTTTACCTTCAATCTTTACCAGGACATGATCCTTTACTATTCCAGACAATCTTCCTGGAGGATCCTTGCTTGGAGCCCTTTTGAGCTGTTTGGTAGGGGGTTCATTCTCATCACCTGCTTCCAAGTAGAATTGGTTTCAGAGAGCCAGAATCTTGCCACTTCAATCAAATACTGCTTGTAGGTCTTCTTGTTCTTGTTTAAGGCTCTGTAGACTGTGTATGAGTTAAAGAATGCACAATTGATGAAAAAGAATCCTACTTTTTTGTTCCATTTCACTGTCTTCCTCAAGATGTTGTAGTATGAAAGATACTGATCAGCCCTGTCTGCTCCCTTCATGTGCTTGTTGTAATCAACTATCCAACTGGTTTCATCAGTGAGTGTTTTTCTAGCAGTCTTTTCAGTGCAACTATTTTAGAATTATGCACCGTTGCGGACAACTCTTTTGTCTTTCCAGACCAGAAGTGTTTGGCCTTTCAGACAAAATGTGCTTTCACTTTTCTTTATTCCTTTGGAAGCAGCTTTCAGACTCTTTGGCAGTCCTCTGTTTTCCCTAATTGTTCCACAGACTCTGGTTTTGTTTTGCAGTAGAACTTCAGCCCCTGACACACTGTTGTAATACTTGTCTTGATATACATGATGCCACATTCCAAGATAGGGCCTCAGAACTGACAGGACTGTTTCTTCTAGCTTCTTTCCTTCTCCTGTATATATTTCCATGTTTAGTATGTAGCCTGTGTCACTCTCACACACCAGTCTCACAAGGATCCCATACTTTGTTGTTAACTTTGAAGGATTATATGTCCTAAATTTCAGTCTTCCTCTCCAAGGAATCATTCCTTCGTCAAGCAAAAGCTGCTGTTTTGGTTTATACAGCTCCTGAAACGTAGGCAAAAAATAATCCAGCAGAGGTTTTATTTTGCTAATTCTGCCTGTTTCTGGAAGTGTCTGAGAATTGTTAGTGAAATGCAGAAATGTCAGAAGATGATCAAATTTAGCTCTGTTCACTGTTTCTGAAAATACTGGTGCTTCCAGAAGAGGGTCTGTTGTCCAGTACTCTTTCCAGTGTGGCTTCCTAGTCTGGCCCATCAAAATGATCAATCCAAAGAATTTTTTCATGTCTGAATGTGTTATATTTTCAGACAAAAAGGCAGCAGCTTTGTGCATAAGTTGGGTCTGTGCACGGTATAAATTTTCATGATGAGCTAACAAAATTGCCAAAAATTGTACTGCAAACTTCCTCTATGCTGTCTGGTGTGTTTACATTTACTGCAACACTGGGATTTCCTAGAAATGTTTCAAGAACTGGTGTAGAATCAATGTTACTCCACACACTTATATCACTGCTAACTATATCACATGAAAGAATGTGAAGTACTTGTTGTTGGAGCATCATATTGTGACACTGAATCACAATCACTGTCACTCAAACTTTCACTTTCTGACACTGACTCACAATCACTGTCACTCAAACTTTCACTTTCTGACACTGACTCACAATCACTGTCACTCAAACTTTCACTTTCTGACACTGAATCACAATTACTGTCACTCAAACTTTCACTTTCTGAAACTGAATCACAATCACTGTCACTCAAACTTTCACTTTCTGACACAGCAACGCTGTGCCTAGTAACCATAAGTCTAATCTGATTGCAGTCACAGGAATCACTTTCAAACCACATCAATTTCATTACTAGAATCATTAAATAGTGATTTTTCTCTATTTCTCTTCATCTTTATTCCTGAGATTTCTATTTTTTTTTTCTTTCACTTTCTAGCTTAGCATCCATGTTTCTGTGCTATTGTATAGTGATAGAGCATACATGCTATCTTAGCTAACCTAGACTATCATAGCTGCTATGTTTGCTTACTTATTATCTAACTAACCTAGACTATCATAGTTGCTATGTTTGCTTATTTATTATCTAACTAACCTAGACTATCATAGCTGCTATGTGTTTGCTTACTTATTATCTAACTAACCTAGACTATCATAACTGCTATGTTTGCTTACATATTATCTAAACTAACCTACACTATCATTCATAACTATGTGTTTGCTTATATACAAACTATATTAACTAACCTTGACTATCATAGCCACTATGTGTTTGCTTACATACATATATCTTAATAAATCAAGACTATTATAGCTGCTACATCTTTGCTTACATACTATCTTAATTAACCTAGACTATCATAGCTGCTACATGTTTGCTTACATACTATCTTAATTAACCTAGACTATCATAGCTGCTACATGTTTGCTTCCGTACATATATCTTAACTAACCTAGACTATCATAGCTGCTACATGTTTGCTTCCGTACATATATCTTAACTAACCCAGACTATCATAGCTGCTACATGTTTGCTTCCGTACATATATCTTAACTAACCTAGACTATCATAGCTGCTACATGTTTGCTTCCGTACATATATCTTAACTAACCTAGACTATCATAGCTGCTACATGTTTGCTTACATATATATATCTTAACTAACCTAGACTATCATAGCTGCTACATGTTTGCTTCCATACATATATCTTAACTAACCTAGACTATCATAGCTGCTACATGTTTGCTTACATATAAATATCTTAACTAACCTAGACTATCATAGCTGCTACATGTTTGCTTACATATACATATATCTTAACTAACCTAGACTATCATAGCTGCTACATGTTTGCTTACATATATATATCTTAACTAAACTAGACTATCATAGCTGCTACATGTTTGCTTACATATATATATATCTTAACTAAACTAGACTATCATAGCTGCTACATGTTTGCTTACATATATATATATCTTAACTAAACTAGACTATCATAGCTGCTACATGTTTGCTTACATATATATCTTAACTAACTAGACTATCATAGCTGCTACATGTTTGCTTACAAGATTTGCTCTTTATAAAGCAAACCTTAATTTTTCCCTATGGTACAATGACTTCTTTTAATAATAATAATAATAATTATAATAATATAAAAAAGCATACAATCTTCTAGATTACAGTATTTGTTAAAAGCACATTTCTGCTAGTAACAATTATAATCTGAACTTCCTATTCATTGCCCATGTTCATTTCAGCACACCAGAAATATAACAGTAAAGATTTTTGATCAGGGAATGAAGTTATAATGAGATTGTCAATGAACTCTTCCCATGCCACAGGAAGAAACGCGGATGTTCAGTTGGTGCCACAGTAAAAGCGCGGGTCTTGATATGTTAGGGGGTATTGTTGTAAAATGAAATGGAAAACAGTATTTACATGTACTTCCATGTACTTATTATGTTTCAAAGTATAACTAAATGTATGAAAATTTCATAAATGCAGAGTTTTTTAGGAAAAAAGAAGTAATGTGATGTTTTTAAGCAATGGTTGTGCCCAGCTCACCATCGGCTAGGTCTAGATTTACACTACTTACCATCTGAGATGTCTAGATCTACTTGTCGATCTTGTATTGTGATTCTATGTTGCATTCTCGCTAAATTAATGTCTGAAATAACCTCCTAACTACTTCTCCAGTCGTCTAAATATGTCTAGATCTACTTGGGATACATTCAAGAGCAGTGGGGTGGTCACAAGTCATGTCCATACCCCTATCTACATTAATCATAATTTTTGATTCAATTTTTGATGTTTCTCTTCCTTTTTCTCGCTCGGCATCGCTCGTAACTAAGGACTCTTTCACCATTTTGAAAAGTGTCACCGGAAACGCGGACAAAATATGTATAATCTAAATATTACACCGGTTGTTTTATTGAAACAAATGAATTGTCACCATAACGACTATGGCACGCAACTCAGTAACCGGAAGTTATCACTACAGTGACTATGGCACGGGAAGAGTTAATGTCACAGTACATGTGAACTTCATCTAACTCACCATAAAAAAGGGGATATCAGCAGACTTTTACAAGGTTTCGTTTAAAAACCAACCAGTAAAGACTTGACCAACACACAACAGCCGCACATTTCCCATTTTTCTCTATGACAGGTGACTTCTCAATGATTAGAACTGCACAGACTCCACAACATATGTTCTAGGAGCATTCAAAACATGCTAACTTGCATGGCCTGACTTGGTCAAAGGGTCTGGACATAAGGCAGAAGCTATTAGGTTGCCAGAACTTAATGAAAGCCATACATTTCATCTTGCCTGCAAAATTTCAGATTTAGCATATAATCTATATCTGAATGTTCAAGATGCTAAAAAAAAAAAAAAAGGCTATCAGTTATTTTGGAAATCCTTAAAAGCAAGCAACGAACAAAAGTCCCGGATCTTACCTATACTTCATTATTCTGTCCGATGCCTCCGTCATCTCCGCAATGAACACACACACAAAGACAAGGATGAGCAAAGCAATACTGTCCAGGACACACAGAACAGCATACAGCCAAGTCAGCTCAAACCACAGCTGCAGGCAACATCAAATATCAAGTCATCATGTACACAACACTTCTAAGCATACAAAGAAGATACAAATAGGCAGATAATTTTCAGTCTTGAAAAATGTGAACAAAATAAAAGTGATACCTATGGCAGGTTGGTTGACGAGTTTAATGAAACTTCCTTCTACAGTCTAAGCTGTGATGATGGTATCAAAACAAAGATTACGAGTCTGGGAGTCAGCTACGAGACCACATATAAGACTGGGACTCTTGGCAGGCTCCACCGCCTTTGGAAACACACCCATCCCTACCCTGCTGGCCAGATCAAAGTTAAACCAACAGTCTGTTTCTAGGAGCATCAGGGGATAAGACAGGGTCTTGGCCTTTGATTTACTCAGCTGAGGAATGCAAACCTGATCCCAAAAATATGCCATGCTGAAGACAGGTGTGCTGGGCCAAAAGGCGCAGACATCACAACCTAGCTGCAAGCCGCCACACAATGCAACCAATGTCCTTTTTATGGGTGAATGCTGAACAAGAAGATTTACTGAGCTTAATAAATACATCATCCTTCCAGAACAAGTCATTCTTCTGGTTCTGACACAAGATTTCAAGTTATTTCCTGCTATTCTCAGATCCCTGCCATTTATACTTAAAAAAAAAAAAATTACATTTATTTCAAACACTTTAGTATCAATATACATACATAAATACAAGTTACAAGTAGTTTTTTTTTTATCTACATATGTACATAAATACACGTAACAGATAGTGTCAACATACACACATAAACACAAGTAATAGACAGTATCAACATACACACATAAACACAAGTAACAGATAGTATCAACATACACACATAAACATGTTACAGGTAGCATCTACATACGTACATAAATACAGGCCCGCAGTCCAGGGCATATAGCAAGTATAATGGAAGCAACAACCACTGCATGGGGAGATAACTCTACTTGCAATGACAGAATGGCTGCAAGAGTGAATGTGCTTACAATTTCCATCCACTGGAAAATGGAATAACTGAAATTAAAAACAAAGAATTACATGAAAACTGATACAAACACAGGAAAATTTATTCTCCATTTCTTCCCACAAAAAGATTTTTAATATTTCACAATCTCTTACCCTGGAACACTCCCTCCCCCCCCCCCCCCCCCCCCACAAAAAAAAAATTACTTCACTGTCAATTGTGAACCAGCATCTTTATCGAGATGTGGGAAAACATAAATAGCTCATTAAAATCACTGGAAATATGGGCAAGCAACACAGGGCAGGTATTGTCAGCCATTGTACAAGGATGCTGAAAATGAAAAGGAGACTAGAGTTCCCTATGGACATGTCCCAGAATGGAAAGATGATGGTCCTTTCTGTCTAAGAGCTTACCCAGACTTAACATGTGCAATTCTTACAATCCAACATCTATACTTTAAGGGTATAACTTTAAACTATACCCCAGTGTACAGATTTCCAAGAAAATGTATACCATCACATGACAGTCCATGACATGTTTTAATCCTTTAATACATCTGATTCAAGTTTCTGCTTAAAATTACTGAATACTTTCAGCTCAGATGGTTCACTCTGGTCTCCCACGAAGTCAATTCTTTTCTTTTTTTTTATCGGAAGAAGCAGCTGAAGAGATGAAGAAAGACTTAATTATACACAAACTGTGGACATTTTATGAACGCATTAAAAATATGAAAATTAAACAGATACAGGATAGAGAGAACACCAGCAATAGTTGGAAACCTTTAGGTTTTACAACATGCACAAAAGTAACCAACGTGTCCTGGCTACATATTTAATTCAATATCACTGACAGTATATAACGAAGTTAATGACTACTTGTACAGTGACAAGTATTAACAATGACTGTGGTAGGGCACAAAAATAGAGAAAATATTTATTGTCTTTTGAAATGCTGAAGTGATGTGTAATTTTCTCAAATCATGCCAGAGGTTGAAAAAAGGAGCAAATGTTTTACTGTATCACACAGACCAATACAACAAGTTACGCAGAACATTAGGAGTATAAGCAACTAATCACATTAAAACAATAGGTAACATACTACATTAAGAGTACAAGAATCTTGTCACATTAAGACAATAGGTAAATGTACTACATTAAGAGTATAAGCAACTTGTCACATTAAGACAACAGTTCTTCTTCTTCTTCGTTCGCTTCTACCACCAAGACCGCCCTGTGATCCTACTGAATTTTCTCCTGTGGTCCCCGAAAGGACCACACGAGATCCCTGAGAGAATCACAGGAGGTTCAGAGCATCGCAGGGCTTGAGCCTGTATTCTTGGTGGGTCTCAGAAGTGGGACTGCGTGACACAGTGGTTTTCATTGCACCAGTTTATCTAGAGTTGGACTTTCTCACCAGAAAACCTCAACGTGTATTGGGATACCCGTGTATCCCCGCCGGGTGAGAGGTGCTTGCCTATCTAGACTGCACTGGTCCAGTGTCTCCGACTTCAGCATTTTGTGGTCATGGCCGCTACCCTTCCTAGTTTTCATCAGGACAGAGCTTTTGTCCAGGAGGACGAATCCTCGCCACTAGTGACTTCCACCCCTGGGCTGAGCTGGTTTAGGCATATTATCCCAGTATGAGCGCGTTTAGGACGTGACCGACCTCTAGAGTGGAGGTACCGTGACTTGAGTTTCATCCCTGGTTTAAGCCGGTTTAGGAATATTTTACCAGTATGGGTGTAGAATGGATGTGGCTGGCCTCTAGAGCAGAGGTGATGTGGTATGAGTAGCTCTCGCAGCGAGACTACTGCAACCTTGATTGCTTTTCCTCATTTTCTTCATTGGCTGGGATGTTTCACTCCATGCACGGCATTCAAAGAGTTTCGCTAGCAGCGTCTTAACCTTTGGGTTAAGCTGGTTCAGGCAATTCGCCTGGTATGAGTGTACATGGGATGTGGCCGACCTCCAGAGCAGAGGTGCCATGATTTGAGCAGTCCTGACCTTGAGACTACATCACTTACTCCTTTCTTTCACCTTTTCCACAGTGGCGCAGTGCAGCAACCCCATTCGCAACTTTCTTCACTGGCTGGGAGGAGCCCCACTCCATGCACGGCAGCTGAAGAATCTCACCAGCAGCGAGGCACCACACAGCAACCCTAATAGCTTTTCCGCATTTTCTTCCTTGGCCAGGAGGAGCTTCACTCAAAGCATGGCATCCGAAGAATCTCGCCAGCAGTGTCTTAAACTGTGGGTTAAGACGGTTCAGGCATTTCGCCCGATATGAGAGCACTTAGGACTTGGCCGACCCCCAGACCAGAGGTGCCGTGATTTGACTACCGTTTACTTCGCTTATTCCTTTCTTTCACCTTTTCCACAGTGGTTTCGCACGGCAACCCCATTTGCACCTTTCTTCACTGGCTGGGAGGAGCCCCACTCCACGCAGGGCAGCTGAAGAGTCTCACCAGCAGCGGATATTAACTCTCGAATTGCCACAGTTATCCAAGCAGAATCATGTCATTTAAGGAACCTTGACTGATTTAATGAGCCATTCGCGGTTTCACCGTGAGACAGCGTGAACTTAGACATGCATGGCTTAATCTTTGAGACAAGCATATGACTACTGGCAGGATCAGATAGCTTTCTTCACTGAACTTTAGTCGGATATCTGCTGACAGACTGACACGGGGCAAGGGGGACAGCGCTCTGCTCAGAGCGGATCTCTTTCGACCCCGGCGGCGTTTCATTTAACTGCCGGCGGCTGGCTCTCTCTGCTCTAACGAACAAGAAGAAAGCCTGGCACCCACAACCAACGCACATTACATATTGCAGACCCAATACTCTGCGAGAGATGGGCCAATTTCGAGACCATCGGTCGATAAAACTGTAGTACACCGTTAGTTATAGGCTTCACTCGACGGACAAACCACCTGCTTCTGCATCGAAACACCTTAACTCTTGCCATTCGGGAAGGTAGCAAAAGCCTTTCTCCCCATGCACGGAACTCGAGAGCGCTTTTTCGCCAAAAGAAAAGAGAACAGGTAAAATATAATAGAGTACAAGCAATCTGTTACTTTAAGACAACAAAGATACCACATGAAAACCACAAGTAACATACCACATTAAGATCACAGTTTTACATGCCACATGAAAATCATGTGTAACATATGAGGGCTGACTGATAAGTTCTCGGCATAATGGACAATGGATTATTTGTGGTCAACTTTTTTTTTGGTTATTTCTCAACATAGTCTCCTTGCAAGTTTATGCACTTAGTCCAGCAATCCTGGACCATACAGATCCCTTCTTTGTAAAAGTCAGCATCTTGTGCCAGTAGAAAGTGGTCTACAGCATGAATGACGTCATCATCTGAAGCAAACATGCGACCAATGAGCTCCTTTTTTGAGTTTGGTAAACAGGTAATAGTCCGAAGGGGCCAAATCTGGAGAATAAGGAAGATGTTCAAGAAGCTGGAAGCCGCATTCATGGATGGCAGCCATTGCCACCGCCCTCTTGTGAACTGGAGCATTGCCTTGATGAAAGATGACTCCTCTCATCAACTCCCCTTGACGTTTTTCCTTCAAACTGACCCGCAGTTGCTTCACAAGATTAGCATAATAGGCTCCGGTGATCGTTCTGAAGATAGTCTACCAATACCACACATTCTGAATCCCAAAACATGGAAGTCATCACTTTGCCTGCAGACATAACCACCCTTGCTTTCTTTGGAGGTGGAGATCCATGATGTTTCCACTGCTTTGACTGTTCTTTGGTTTCTGGTTGAAAATGATGAACCCAAGTCTCATCCATAGTCACAAATTGCTGAATAAACTTTTCAGGATCTGCAGAAAAATGGCCAAGATTGTCTCTTGACATGTTGAGACGTTGTCGTTCATGATCAGCTCCAAGAAGTTTCGGGAGCCATCGAGCAGAGACTTTTGTCATTTGAAAATCATTGTAAATAATGGCATGAACACAGTCCTGGGAGATGCCCAACTCAGTATCAATGTACCACTCAGTTAGTCGTCTATCCTCCATCATCATGTCATGGATTGTGCCAGTGGTTTCATCTGTGGTTACTGTTTTTGGTCTTCCTGGATGGGGATCATCTTCCAGACTCTTCCTTCCATGTTTGAATTGAGCTGCCCATTTCCTCACTGTGCTGTAAGAAGGGGCACTCTCTCCTAGAGTCTCTACCATATCCTCATGGATCTCCTTCGATGATAAGCTCTTGATGCAGAGGTAGTGAATGACTGCTCGATGAGAAATTTTATCCATTTTCTCAACTTCTGCCATCCCTTACCACTTCAGTAGCCTGTAGAAAAAATTTGGTTGCAGTTAATTTCTTGAAACGTGGTGTTTAATCTTACATTAACCTGATCTACAAATGCACTTAATATCAACTGTGTGTTTCAAGTATTTGTACCTTATGCGAAGAACTTATCAATCAACCCTCGTACCACATTAAGATCAATTTAATATATCACGTGGAAACCACAGGTAACACAACATCAGCATGGACAATGGAAGCAGAAAATGGTGGCTGTTCACACCAAGAGCAGCCAACAAAAGCAGCAGTTGGCCAGTTATCTGACACAAAAGACACAATTTCATAGCTAAATTTTCCACAATTCATGAAACATTTAATTAGTCACATGTGTACAAGTTCAAAATGAGGAAGACCTAGACTTACTTGGAGAAGAGAAATTATGACAGTGCTCAGAGACAAGAGATACACATGGAAGGAAGCAGAGAATAATTCCAAGAATGGGGATAACTGGAGAGCCTATATCTGTGGCCTATGCTCTCAAGGGACTGAAAGGCAATGATGATGATGATGATGATGATGTACAAGTTCTTCTTCTTCTTCGTTCGCACTGTCTGTCTATATCTGCAGTCCTGTCTCTTGGATAAATTTCACTGTTTTTTGTAACTCATGTATGGAACCGCAGAGCTTATCTTCTTTAGTGGTTTCACTGGGCCAGTAATTATTTCTCAGTGTCTTGTAGTTGATGCAGTTCTGGAGGATATGTTCCACAGTTTGGGGCACCTGGACACATGTACATAGATTAGTAGTACCAACCTTAAACTTTGTATACATATGACTTCGGAGTCGGCTGTGTCCTGTTCGGAGACGGAAGATAGTGACTTGTTCCTTTCTGTTTAGCATGTGATAGTCATCATGTGGTGGTGTTTGTGGCTTCCTGTAGGTTTTTATCATGCTTTTCTTCTGATTATAGGTGATTGGTATGTCTGGCTGCTCCATTTCAGTGCCCTCTTTGGCCAGATGGTCAGCTTTCTCATTGCCTGGTATCCCACAGTGGGAGGGAATCCATTGCAAAGTGACTCCATGTTGCAAGCCAATTTTTGACAAGGCATCTTTAAGGTCTGGTAGTTTGTTGCACTGAAGAGCTTCCAGTACTGATCTTGCATCTGTGAGAATTACTACAGGACATGTATCAATTCTGGAGTCTGATAGTTTTTCAACTGCAGCAATAATTGCCCTAACTTCTGCATCAAAGTTGTTGCAGTATTTTCCAGTGGGTATGGAAATCTTGTCAGAGGTGTTGTTTGGATATTCAATATATGCTTCTGCCCCTCCATTCTTTATGGCATTATGTGCAGATCCATCTGTATACACACGTATCCAGGTGTCACATGGATATTTGTCATCTAGAACACTAAGTGTGGCTGTTGATCTTACAAGACTGCTCTGCATCTCACCATTCTGCACACCTTTCACTTCAGTCTGAATAGTTATTTGTGTATAATCTGCTTCTTTCCATGGTGTATGCTCTGGTACAGACGATAATGGAGCGACTACAGTTGGAAGGTCAGGTATCAGCTTACGCATACGCTTGGCCTGATGAATGAAGCTGCTTCTTTTAAGCCGTCCTAATGCCAAGTTATTGAATCTCTCCTTCAGGGGATGGCTTACAGAGCTAAGGAATTTTTCTCCCATGGTCATGACCTTTGTGTCTCTACGTTCCTTTAGCGGTTGAACACCAACTATTTTCTGCATTTCTAATGTACAAGTTCAAAATTAGAGAAGAATGTTAAAATACTTTTCAAAACAAAACAAAACACAGGAAACTGGATGCTTTGTTTCTTAAGTGGTTAATGCATTGCTCACTTGTGGCTGGAGGATTACAATGGAAGTCTAGGTTTCGGTTCTCAACCAGTACCCCACAAATTTTCTTTCTCTCATGTCTATGAGCTGCAGGTTCATGTCAATCAAGGCTAACCCTGCTTACAATTACTCCCACATTCTGACTGGCATGAGGCTCATTTTTGTCAACCAATGATTACAAACTTGTAGCAAACAAAAATAAAAGGTTGCCTTGTATTTCAGTTGATTTCTACACAGAACAGCCTGTTGCCCATCTAAGTCTGTATGGTAGTTAGTTTTTAACAAATGAAAAGTCAGTGGTTAGTGTGCTCATCTGTGTGGCTGGTGGTGAGAGTGGGAGCTGTCCTAGTCACTCAGTTGTAGAAACAGGTACCTGGCTTCTGGAGCTTGGGAAGAAAAGATGCCCAGACATACTGCTGACCACATGCTTCAACAGATCAAGAAAAGTATGGCTGCTTTTATGGTATGACAGAGGTACCTTTTCTCAATACAATTATACAATTTATTTATTATTACTATTATTTTTGCTGAAAGAGAATAAAGGACAATGCTGATATCATGAAGAAGATAATGATAGTTAAAATGATCACGTAGGACAAAAGGAAAAAAGAACAAATATATCCATACTTAACTTAATACTGAAGAAGGCTGGCTAGTAAAGAGGATTAAACAAAGAAAACTTAAATATTTTGGATACATTAAACGTCATGATAATATAGAGAAGACCGTCTTGGAAGGATACATAATGGGAAAAAGAGAGGAAGACCAAGGCGAAGATGGCTGCAAGACATTGTTGATGATCTGCAAATGGATGCATCAGCAGCAGGCCATCTTGCTCACAACTGAGAGGCCTACAGGAGTGCTGTTAGGGAGGCAAAGTTCCGCAAGGGACATGCAAACAAATGAATGAGGACAAAAGGTTGCTAAATTAAAACTGAAGGCCCTTATCTGACACTTCTCTCAATGCCCTAAACACAAAAACTAGCAGGACAGCACAACAGATGATGGTCTCAGACCTACAATGACCACCCACCTGAAAGCCTGACTTTTCTCCTGCTGTTGCATACACAAAAACTGACAGGACTGCGTATGTCATAAACACCAGGGCCGCCATCTCCAGAAAGGTAACATCACCATTTTCTCTATCAACAACCAAAGACAATGCACTTGCAAGCGACTTTGCTGTGTGGACAGCAGACGACACTCTGGCAACATGCTTGGAAATCTTGTCTGCCACCTGCAGACGGTGGATGGTGTAGCTGGCGCTAACACTCGTCAGCTGAAGACATGATGTGGAGTACAAGTCTGCGTTGTGCAGGGACACCTCACATATGGTCAGCACTGAAACAAATCACCAGCGTTAGTTCAAACCTTCTTCAATTTTCAACAGTTCCAAGCTTCAGATTCAAATTTTAAAATCAATTCAGAATTTCTAGATTCTGTTTACATGTAATAAAACAACTGATATGATAACTCTGGTTTCAATTTCATGAACTAACAATCCACAGTTCCTGCTGGAAATAATTAACAAGTAGTAATTTTACATAAACCTACAGAGTCCAAAGTTCAACTGTTTTCTGTGTTATAATAATTACTACACTTACACTACAAGCACATTATCACTTTGCTACCACATGGTACCAAACTTTTGACTCTTTAATACAAACATAAAGACTGTCCTACTATATGGTTCAGAGATATTGGTGATGACTAAGATAATACAATGGAGGATACAAACATTCATGAACTACTGCTTCAGGAGGATTTTAAACATCAAATGACTGAGGTCTGGGAAAGGGCAGGACAAGAGCCTATGAACCTACAATCATGTCTGGGAAATGGAGGTGGACTGGGCACACAATGAGGAAACCTGACACCAGCATAGCAAGACAGGCACTGACATGGAATCCTCAGGGAAATAGAAATCGAGGAAGACCTAGAAATACTTGGACAAGGGAAATTATGACAGTGCTCTGAGACAAGGGATGCACATGGAAGGAACCAGAGAACAAATCCAAGAACAGGGATGACTGGGGAGCCTTTATTTCTAAGGGAGTGAAATGTGATGAGGATGAATTTTACATAAATCTACAGCATCCAAAGGTTAACCATTTTTTTGTGTCTTACTATACTACTAATACAAACTAATTATCATTTTCTTACCATATAGTGCAAGTAATACACCTTCTTCATTAAGTTATGCAGCTTGTAATATATAGTTTTCATTAATTTATAGTGTAAATATAATGTTATATTCATTAACTCATGAAGCGAGTAGTGTATAACATTAACATCTGACAAAAGCTTACCTATAGCTTGCGTTATCAACAAGATCCCCAACATTTCTTTAGCATCTACTGAGGCCATCCACAAACTGAGAAGACAGAGCAGGAAGTTCATACAGATCATCAGGTAGAAAGCGTTCAGGGGGAATATACCCATGAAGTAGTGTCTGGACTTGGGTTAAGAATAAATGTTCTGACTGTTCAACATATATAGTACATTCTCAGTGTTTGCAATCATTACATGCTATGGTCTATAACACTGGCAGAATGCCTTGCTGATCTTGTCTCCCTGTTCTGTGCAGTCCTTGATAATTTCTGCATCTGTCACTTGCTCATGTATATCAGTCTCCATTAGTCTTTTCCCCTGGCTTTTACAGTGACTGCCAGGTGCCCTAACTTGTGTCTTCTCATGATTTGTCAGGTTCCCTAACCTATGTCTTCTCATGATTTGTCAGGTTCCCTAACTTTTATCTTCTCATGATTTGTCAGGTTCCCTAACTTTATCTTCTCATGATTTGTCAGGTTCCCAATTTATGTCTTCTCATAATTTGTCAGGTTTCCTAACTTATGTCTTCTTATGATTTGTCCACTTTATATTGAGTACTTTCCTTAGCCATCTGTTTTCAAAAGTGTCTAATTTTTTGTCTATTTCTTTAGTTGTTATCTAGCTTTCATATGCATAAGAAAGGGTGGATATTACATTTGAGTTGAATAATGTTTTGAACATTTAATACAAAAGTTATTCTAGATCTTCTGACTACATGTTTCCAGACTGGTATGGCTGTATGTAAACGTCCATGTATATAACCTTTCTTTTTCATATGCAAACACAGACAAAAGATACTGTAAATTGTGTGGCATTCTCTGAATCCAGAGGACAAACAGAGCAACCAGGCTTGTCACCAGAACAAAGGCAAGGACCTAGGGATAAAAAAAACAAAAAAACAATAGTTATTTTGCAGACAACCACTTTCAGAGTGGTTTACATGAAAAATGTAATGGGCTGTCACTATTAATGTTATGTCTCCAGAGTAGTTTACATGAAAAATGTAATGGGCTGTTACCATTCATGCTATGTCCTCAGATTCTTACACATTACATCCTTTCCGTGCTGTTAACCATGACATAGGGCTCGCATAGTTGTTTTCCAAGTTTTCCTGTTTTCAGTGAGTTTTTCAACTTCATCAAGGGATGTTATACCCACTAAACTCTCTCTCTCTCTGAACCTTAAGTGCCCAGGGCACATGGGGCTTCCACAAGGGTTTTCCACAAATGCCTGTCCTTCGCCTTTTTTTCTGCTCTTGCCCAGGTGAGCCCTCTATTGCTCAACATCCTTTCTGTTGTTCTTCTCCATGTCTCTTTTGGTCTACCCTTACTTCTGTTCCCCTGTGGTGTCCATCTTAGTGCTATTTTAGGTAGTGAGTTGTCAGTCATTCGGAACACATGTCCCAGCCCACTAAACTGGCTTCTCTTAACAATGTCCTCTTTAGAGTTTCACATGGTCAACCTCTTTTTCTTCAGCCTGTTGTGATCCACTTGATAGCTTGTTTTGGTATTCTTAATTGTTTCTTCTCATCACATGGCCTACATATGTTTACCTCTTTTTCTGATCACCCATGAGACAGGTTGTTATTTGCTCATCTGTCTTATCTCTGAGTTGTTCTTGAATTCATTCCACTTTATACCAAGTTTTTCCATAAGGCATTTGTTTCCAAAAGAGTCTAATTTCTTTTCCATTTCTGAAGTTGATTTCCAGCTTTCGCATGCATAAATGAGGGTGGATATCACATTTGAATTGAATAATCTTAACTTGGTTTTTGTGCTTATAACTTTTGAATTCCATATGTTCTCAAGATTTTTGAAGGACAATGCTGCTTTTGCAACTCTAACTTCCTTCCTGGTGTCACCATCCTGGTCAATGTAGCTGCCAAGGTATGCAAATTGGTTTACTTCAACAGCTTCAGACTAGTGTACAGAAAAAAAAAAAGTACTATCATATGAATATGTACCCCATCTGGAAGCTGACCACTGATTAGAGCAAACATATACAAACCAACATCTGAGAATGACCAAGGATGAAAAAGATGACACAAATCAAAATAAAATCTTTTTTTACAAACCAAGAATAAAGCTCTTGCATGAGAAGTCTTAATTTACAAAAACAGTGAACACAAAAGCAACAAAACAAAATGTACAAAATACATCATGCCAGATGGACAGAACTGTTTTAGGGACCCCTGCCTCCATTCTGTCAGAATTTACTTCCTCTGATGACTTGTAATGCAAGTATCTAGCTCCTGACTTGTCACACGAAACATTGTCACACCAGGTAAATGTATTCTCAAACTGGGCACACATCAACAACTTTATTGTTTTCACAGTAATTTCAGAATAAAGCTCTTCTTATTTAGTGTTAACACAAAATTGTTAAATTCTATTTAAAAAATAAAGCACTTCTTGTTTAGTGTTAACACAAAATTGTTAAATTCTATAAAAAAAAATAAAGCACTTCTTGTTTAGTGTTAACACAAAACTGCTAAATTCTATAAAAAAAAATAAAGCACTTCTTGTTTAGTGTTAACAAAAAACTACTAAATTCTATATAAAAAAATAAAGCTCTTCTTATTTAGTGTTAACACAAGATGCAAAAAAATAAAGCACTTCTTGTTTAGTGTTAACACAAAACTGCTAAATGCTAAGAAGAAAAAAAAAAAGCTTCTTACTGCCATTATCATTCTCCTTTTCTTGAAAGCCAACACAACCCCAAGGGCAGCAAACATGGCTATGGCTACAGGCAGAAGGGGCAGAAAATGGGAGTCCAGCCCGTAAGCTTGCAGCACAGGGTAGCATAACACAGTGCAGCCGAGTCCACTAACCCAACGCATATAAATTGCTGTTGTGTACGGCAGACCTACAAGATAAAACATGCAAGGAACAGGCTAAAAATAAACCCCTTAAAGATCATACGTAAAATGGGGTTAAAGATGTAACACGTAAGCTGAAAGAGACAGCGGACATCATTCATGAAGACTGGTGAACCACAGCCGACCATAACCTCATTCTACCTCCACATGGTACCCTGTTAAAAGATAAAAGTCTGGCCAAGCAGCTGTGGATAAATACAGGAAGGCAAACCTGCCCCTAAAAGTACATCATGCTCAAAATGGATGTGTCGGGCCCGACATAATGCAACTAATTCTCTTTTCTGGATAAGCACAGCAGAGAGATATGACTTTCAGATTGTGAGTGAAGCTGAACCAATAATGAACTAGCTTCTGACCCAAAGAAAGTGGTGCTCAAATTAACCAAACCATAAATTATTTAGGACATAATGCAGGGAAATAACTGTAAGTAGAAGAATGTTTTGTAAGTTCAGAAAGCTACAAGACACTGCACACACAACTGTCAGTTTAAGAGGTATATAAATTAAAGTTTATATGAATATCAACCTCACGTGAGCCAGGACACTGCATTCATTCATTCATTTGCATGTCCCTTGCGGAACTTTGCCTCCCTAACAGCACTCCTGTAGGCCTCTCGGTTGTGAGCAAGATGGCCTGCTGCCGATGCATCCATACACACTGCAATACTAACACAACTTAAAACAGTCATCAAAATCCTAAAATAAACCTGTAAAATTATGTGTACACATTGTACACATTATATGTGCACATTATATGGACACATTACACTTGCCTAGATATTCAAAGATCTGCTGGATGCTGAGTAATGTTGACAAGAACAGGCTAAGAAATGTCGTGAAGATGAGCTGGACCTGTAGATATTCAACACAGGTAAATACAATAATGACATCTCAACTACTTCTTACTTCTTATTCTGTTCCTATATTTTTGTAAACCTATGTTTAGGCAATGAATGAAGAAATCATATAGATACTGGACAAACTAGAGAACCTCTATAGCAAAGGTTGAAATGATTGGGGATAACTGCCAGTCTACTGTGTCACACATTTTGAAACGTTAATAACAATCAGTTGTATCTGCCTTTTCATATTGGCTTTAATACCATTAATATCAATGTTGCTCTAGATAATGTTTCACTTGCTGAAGCTTATTCTATTCTATATATATTTCATATTCCCCCAGCTGTTATTATACAACAAAACCTTTACTATGAAAGGAAGCCACATGGCACATGAAAACTAAGATAAAAAGAAATTTGTAAGGCATCTGTCAGTGAGAAGAACTTGAGAAAGACCACACCAAATTGTGAGCAACTAACTCTGCATTGTAACAAGATTTTCTCCAGCCAAAAACAAACCAAAAAACTTTCAACAAGTATTATTAATTATCTTATAAGGACTGCTTGTGTGACTAATGAAAAAAGAAAATATAAAACTGCAACGGGACAATTCTCAGTATTTTGATATCAGCCACACATCAGCCTCTAGTGTGCTGACAGGTCAATTGACAAAAAAAAAATGGCCTAAAACTACAAGCTCTGCATGCCTCAACAATAGGACACATGAATATCTTTACTTATCTTGTATCAGTCAAGATAAAAATGATCTTCAAACACTATATTCCATGTATGCCTCAATGACAGAACATAGGACTATCCTTGTCTACCTTGTATCAGGCACACATAACTCTCTAGTGAACTTACAGACCAAGGCAACAATAATCTTCTAATACTATATGACAGAACACAGGATTATCCTTATCTACCTTGTATCAGCTACACATCATTCTCTAGTGTGCGAAGAGACCAAGGCAACAATAATCTTCTAATACTATATGACAGAACACAGGATTATCCTTATCTACCTTGTATCAGCTACACATCATTCTCCAGTGAACTTACAGACCAAGATAACAATAATCTTCTAAACCTATATTCTCTTTTTGCCTCAGTGACAGAACAATCCTTGAATACCTTGTATCAGCCACATAAACAAAATCTGGACAATCATTTCCCAGGCAGCAACTATTGCTACGAAGCCACATGACAGATGGGCAACAATAATACAAATGACTAATAATCTACAGCAATGTACCACATTTCTAACCAATGTCAGCATTTTTTTTTAAAACCTTGTTTCATGTATCACCATAAACCCCATAAACTAAGAGCAAACCCCACAAGTGCAAGTACTGTAGAACAAAACCCATAAATACAACTTACAAAGAAAATCAGTGAAAACAGAGCCGGACTGTCTGCGGCAAAAGCTGACAGGAGAACATGGAGCACCGGACCCAGTGCAATGAAGACGAGTACGGTTGCTACCACCACAGGCACCTGCACCACATCCAGGTTCTCCTGGGCGGTTGTCTGAGTTTTGAAGGAAGATAATGTTGGAACCAAGTACAGCTGCAACAAGACAAACCTGAAAGTACCAGAAATTGTAAATACAAGTCATTTTTTTGTTTGTTTTTTGTTCACCTGCTTTGGACCCTCAACACAGTCTCATAATTGTTGGACCAGTTTTTATGCAATATTCTTTGCTCACATCATGAACCAACTGCTGTGTAATCTAATAATCCAAAATATAAGGCAAAATATTCTCAATTTTCTAAATTAGTAAAAGATGTACAGTGTAATTTAAAAAAAAAAGAAAAGTAAAACGACTCAATATTTCAACAAAAATGTCTTTATGAAGGACATATTCTGAGGCAGCCCTATCCTGTTTTCTCATGGTGTACTATAAGAAACAATGTTTTTACTTTAACCTGGCCAGTTGGGTGGAGATCAAAGAGATATCCATCGTGGTGAAGACTGTCAAAAAAAAAAAAAAGAATTTGTAAGGCAGTCTTAAGAAGTAAAGAAAGCTGCAGTAATCCATTTCTCATCTAATGCTGGTGTCGTTATTCCAAGAACTGTCACACAATTTTCACTGCCATAAACTTCTGCCCCATGACTTGGCCCTTCTATGTGCTGAACCTCTCTGCCAAGTGACTTCTTGCATGCTTCAGTTCGAAGATTTCAATTTCAACTTCTTTTATCCTTCAGGGCATCTAAATACAGATATATGTCTTTTCACGTGTGTAAAGTCTGCTGTAATCCGTTATACTGCTACACAAGCAGAGTATGCCTGTGATGACAGTACACTGATAAGACTTTCCCTTGCACATAAATAGGATGATGACTCAGCTGTAAAAGACAACATAAGAGAGACAAAAGCTCTCAAAAATAAACTGACTATAACACAAACAAAACTTACCAAATAAAAGAGAAAACTGTTGGTATGACCGATGTAGAAATGACTGTCGCCAGTGCCCAACAGACAAGACAAGTGCAGATGAGTGGGTACACTGTGAACAAAAGCTGCTCTATGATCTGTTTGAAAGAATAACAGCAACAGCCAATCAAAACGTGCAGAAAGACAATCAATCAAGTGCCATGCTGCATGGCGTAGGAGATCATTTCTCTCCACAATTCCCTGTCTTTAGACTTTATTATGAGATCCGCTGGTGAGTTTCTTCCTAGCCACACTGACAGCCCATCCAGTAAATTTTTTCTCTGTCTTCCTCTGTCTCTTCTTCCCTTAATTTCTCCAGTTGTCACAATGTGTTCCAATTTTCCTCTTCTCTGAAAACGTCCTACAAATCTCGCTTGTCTGCCTCTAATCTTTGCTGTAATTTGCTTTTTAACTCCAGCCTCTCTTAAGACTTCTTTGTTGGTTTTCTTAGCTGTCCATGGTACCTTCAACATCCTTCTTATGAACCACATTTCCATGGCCTCCATTTCTCACTGTACTCTCTTACTCATGGACCATGATTCTCATCCATAAAACAAAATTGGCCCGATGTAACATTTAAGTACTCGGAATCTTGTTTCCATTGATATGGATCTGTTGCACAAGATGTGTCTTATTTTCTGGAATGCTGACTTGGCCCGAGCACGTCTGCTTTTTATTTCATTGTGACATTTCCCATTGTTCCTAAGTATCTGAATCTATCAACTAAGACATTAACTAAAAAAAAAAAAAAACAAATAATAGCAACTGTTGAAAAGATTAAATAGCAACAGCAACTGGCAGAACTGGAGAAGATCAGTGGACAAAAAAAATAGTAGCCAAGTGCAATGATTTTTTAAAATAACTGTCATAGTTCATTCAGGTGCCTGCTTGTATGTGGTTATGTGAGCTGTGAAAGACAAACAATTAAGTCTCACCAACCACCAATTCTGAGCCATGACTTGTGAAAATCTTTACCTCGTAAACTAAATCAGCTTTCATTATTCAATGTGAAAAACAGATAGGCAAAATCAAATTAAACATAGTAAAAGTAAAGTAAAGGTGACCTTGTCATGCCTTAGAGGCACACAGGGATATGGTGTTAGTGCCCATATTTTCCTTGACCTGTCAGCACACTAGAGAGCGATATGGTCAGTATCACGCCTGGCTGCCTTTCCTTTCCCAACTCCAGAAGTCAGGTACCCATTTCTACAGCTGGGTGACTGGGGTGCTGCCAGCTGGATTCGAACCCCCGACATTCGCCATGAGAGACCAGTGCACTAACCACTTCGCCACTCAGACACCCAAATTAAACATAGAAATAAGTTTATTATTTTGTATGTGTTGAGAGAAAGATGATGGTTTGCCTATCCTCTTACATACAGATGAGTTTTATGCAGCTCTAAGTTTCACAGTCTACACAAGCATAAGTTCTGCTAGCCACTCTTTCTACCATTCTACTGTACACTGTCCTCATATTTTTTGCTAGTGTATTAAACCAATCCTTTCTGTCTTTAGTCCATCCATCAAACTAAATGTTCCTAAATCCATGCCATTTACTTCTTATCTCATCAGTTTAATTACAAAATAGTATCTGGCAAATTATGAAAGATAAAACTTTGATTGTGATCAAAGATACAGCTCTACATATATATGTAAGAGACTGATTTGTTACATGAATATCTAAACACATTTAATACACTGACAAAAGCATGAGGACAATGTACAGCAGTGTTCTCTTTCCAGAAAGTTCTCTCAATTTGTTCAGACACTTTTGGCTCATGATTCAGATGCCTTTTTGTTTTCCCTCAGAAAATAAGATCATTTATATCCTTGGGTGGCAGTTCAAACCTAGTCTTTTTTACAGTTTACTGCAGCAACCCAGTCTTTTTACAGTTTTCCTGCAGCAACCCAGTCTTTTTTTAGTTGTACTGCAGCAACCCAGTCTTTTTACCGTTCTACTGCAACTCACTCTTTTTACAATTTTACTGCAGCAACCCACATTTTACAGTTTTACCGCAGCAACCCAGTCTTTTTACAGTTTTACTGCAGCAACCCACTATTTTTACAGTTTTACTGCAGCAACCCACTCTTTCTACAATTTTATTTTATCCACCCTATGATTTTGCTGTTGCAACCCACTGTGTTCATGACTTACTGTAGCAAGTGTAGGTTCCTCCATTCTGAAGGCTTTGAACTGCAGGAGCACCCATCCTGCTGTAAACACTACAAAGAGGTTTATCAGTGCCACCAGGAAAAAATGCCACAGTGAAAGCCTGAAACAAAAGATGCCAGTGGACTACAGTTAGTGTATCTTGTCCGCAGTCAATATATCTTGTCTGCAGTCAGTGTATTTTGTCAACAATCAGTGACATTTCATTGGAAGAGGACTTTGATTTATTTCATGTGGTTTCTTGTTTTTACAAATTACAAACAGAAAGTATGGCACACTCTGTACATTCAAGCATCTTGTGTAATGCAACATTGCAATTCATTCATTCATTTGTATGTCCCTTGCGGAACTTTGCCTCACAAACAGCACTCCTGTAGGCCTCTCAGTTGTGAGCAAGATGGGACTTTGCCTCCCAAACGGCACTCCTGTAGGCCTCTCGGTTGTGACCAAGATGGCCTGCTGCTGCTGCATCCATTTGCAGATCATCAACGATGTCTTGCAGCCATCTTCGTTTTGGTCTTCCTCTTTTTCTTTTTCCCATTATGTATCCTTCCAATATGGTCTTCTCTAAATTATCATGACGTTTAATGTGCCCAAAATATTTAAGTTTTCTCTCTTTAATCCTCTTTACTAGCCAGCCTTCTTCAATATTAAGCTCTTGTAGTATAGATATATTTGTTCTTTTTTGTGTCCATGATATTTGGAGAACTCTTCTGTAGCATTTACATTCAAAGGCATTTATGTGTTTCTCAGCTGTTTTGTTAAGTGTCCAGGTCTCACAGGCATATGTTGCGATGGGAAAGATGCATGCCTTTAAAAATCTTATTTTTGTGGTTCTGTCTGCTCCTCTCCACAGATTCTTTATTTGTTTTACTTTCTGAAGAGTGATAGATGTCCTCTTTTAATTTCCCTCACTGCATCTCCATTATCTTCCAGTTTTTCCTTATTGCAATTCATTATTTCATATCTCTTTAATGAAAGCTTTCAAAGCCTCTGGAATCAACTTGATAATCTTGTTTTCTACTGCGACAAAGACAAAAAAAAACATCAGCACCTATTCTGATGGACAAAAATAACAAGATATCTTTGGTTATTAACTTTAAAAGCAGCCTGGTTTAAAACAAAAAAAAATGACCTGTGGGGTGGATCCTTTTACAATCTTTAATTCTGTACACATTATTTTTAGAAACCTAAAATAGCTGAGGTCAAAGGTAAATTATGAAAGATATTCAACTACAATTACAAGGATTTAAAGACTCTGCAAGCAACTGATAAATCACAAAATGACTTTTAATGCTTTGAATAACCAACTTAAAGGATAAAGATATAATTCTCTCTCTCTCTCTCTCTCTCTCGTGTTTTCAGAAGTATGTTTCGACTATTTGTTCTACCTTATGTTCCGTTTTTTATCCATCTTCACATAAAATCAAGGAGTAAAGTCAACTTTTAAATCTACTGTCCCTGAAGCACAAGACCTGGAACTACTTCATAATAATTTACAATTATCAATATTTTTTATCTCCTCAAATCCATCTTTATCACTGCCTCCTGATTATTAAAGGTGATTAATTTATCAACAAATGATGCATAAAGCAACAAGCAAGACAAATGAGAACAATATAAGCAGAACATCTTTGGTGCAATAAAAAAAGAAAACAAAAAAAAAACTCTTCCCACTGAGTCATATACTTATTATTCTGTTTTGTTTGTTTCATGTACGCCAAATAGGAATGAAAATTCAACGTTTTAAAGGGACAACCTACCATAAAAGTGGTACAACTGATGCCAACACGTAAGTATGAGTAGGTATGAAGATAATCACAAAGGTAATCACACACCTGTAATTAGAGCAATATGTTGTTTTCAAAAAGGCAGGAAAATCACATGGCACAATCTATAACATAAACACTTAAATCTCTTTGTAAAATGCTTAAACATGCAATCAGTCCATTACATAACATGACAGCTGTGATACTGCTAATATCAGGGCCTGCATGACTAGTCAAGTGTCTTTCTCACTTCAAAGATCACAACAGGCTGTTGGGATCTTATGGACAGCCAATAAGGTAAAGAAGAATGTGTTTCCTGGGATGATGAAGCAATCTTTACATCATCCTGGTTAATTAGAAAAGCCAGTGATCTACTCTCTATAAGTGATACAATGTCTTCTGAACAAGTTCTTCACCACTAGATCATTGCCAAGACCTCTTAGTTCATAACAACAGGAGAAATACTACAATATTAACAACTCATATTTGATTACTTTCATAAATAAGAAATGTTACAATAAAAAACCATTATATACAGGGAAATGCTGAAGTGTCAATAACCATTATAAAATATGGAAATGCTACAATGCCAAAAAAACCATTATATAATATGGAAATGCTACAATGCAAAAAAACCATTATAAAATATGGAAATGCTACAATGCCAAAAAAACCATTATATAATATGGAAATGCTACAATGGCTTAAAAAAATGATATACTGTTAAAAAAAAGAAACAACAAATACGATGTTGCGATCTAAACTGAAGTTTGCTAATCAGACAAGGGCAAATTGCCTGAAACGTTCACTTGGACATCAGCTTCACGTGCTGACCTGAACTGTACTCAGCAGATGATTCATGAGCATATAAAAGCGACACTAGTCAAAACAGCATTTTTGACAATAAATCATGGCATGTTCAAGAGAACCCGTGAAACTTACTGAACACAAAACTCACCGACCATGTTATTGAATGCCTATAAAAGACTGATGCTCCTCAAATCAATTCATTTGAAAACTCAATGGCCCAAGTATGGCTCATCTCACTACAGAACAATCACTCATCATCATTGGAGGTTTACAGACTGGACAGTCACAAAGTGTAGTGGCCAGACAATTTAATGTGGTTAGAAGCACCATTAGTCACCTTTGGAGATGATTTCAAGAAACTGCCTCAGATGCAGACCGGCCGCGCAGTGGAAGACCCATAGTCACAACTCCTGCTGAAGACCGCTTCATACGGCTGCGTCATCTCAGGAATTGATTTGCATCTACGTCCTCAACAGTCCAGTCAATGACAGCAGCTCGTCAAATTTCAGAACAAATGGTCAGGAACCAGCTGCACGATGCTAGTCTTTGGGCTAGAAGACCCTACAGAGGTCCTGTTCTTACGGACCGGCATCGCCAGAACCTACTGCAGTGGGTGAACCAGCATTGTCAATGGACAGTTCTGAATGATTAGAGAAGGGTTTGGTTTAGTGATGAATCATTCTTTCTGCTCCAGCAGATGGAGAAGAGTTTACCACAGTCAATGAGCGCTACACCCAGAACTGCATGGACGAGGCTCCTCCACATGGTGGTGGTGTACTGGTGTGGGGGATGATCACATCATGGGAAGAAGTGACCTGGTGCAAATTGAAGGACTCCTGAATGCCCAATGATACGTCGATGAAATTCTTCGTCCTCACGTTCTTCCATTTCTGGCTGCACCAGGATCGATTTTTCAGCAGGATAACGCTCGACCTCATGTGGCACAACTCACCTTCCAGTTCCTCACTAACAACAACGTACAGACCATTCTATGGCCATCCACGTCATCAGACATGAAACCAACAGAACACTTATGGGATGAACTCAACAGACAAGTCGGCCAGCGAGACATGGCACCAACCAATCTCTGACAGCTGTCTCTTGCACTGCGGGAAGAGTGGGCAGCCATCCCGCAACAACAGATCCAACGGCTAATTGGATCAATGTCAAGGAGATGTCGTTCTCCGATATAGGCCAGATATACACCTTACTGAAACGGAGGCCTCAGTCACAAAGAATAAAAGTCCAAACTACATTTAATGAACTTCATTTCATTGTTAAAGTCTTAAAGTTTCTTCATGCCAAGATTTAAAAGTTAATTCTGTAAAATAAAATTTTGATACAAGTTTGAAATTTGGTGTCCATTATGACTACAGCAGTGTTGCGTGTTTTTTTTGGTTTTTTTTTTGTTAACAGTATATAGTATTTCCATAATATGGAAATGTTATAATCACAAAAAACCATTGTACAATATGGAAATGCTACAATGCCTTAAAAAACATTATATAATATGGAAATGACATTTTCTTTTCTTCTTTCACTGAAGTTTTAAGTCATGACAAAGCTGAATCCTAAAATCAGGATTAAATTAGCAGAATTAGCAGTGCTCACATTTTAAAAATAATGGCTTGACTTTTGTTTGTTCAATGTGTCATGATTCATCCTTTCTGAGTTTGATCTGCTAGGATAAGACATCCCCTCTTATCTACTGACCTAGACAATCATCCCTCGTGTTGCTTCACAGTGCTATCTTGTAGGATGACAGAACAATTAAGCAAGCATATACAGAGGTCTAGAAAAATGGTGCTGGATTGGCCATGCACTAAAGAACCAGACACCAGCATAACAGGGCAGGCACTGACATGGAACCCCCAGGAGAAACAGAAGATTAAGGAAGGCCTAGAGCTACTTTGAGGAAGGAAAACTATGAAAGTGCTCAGAGACAAAGGATACACATGGAAGGAAGCAGAGAACAAATCAAACAACAGGGATTACTGGAGAAACTTTATCCCAAGGGAGTGATGGGCAATGATGATGATGAGAGGATGCACAAAGGTGCTCCATTTCTTACATCTCAGATCACAAGCACTTGAAGAAAATAAATGTTGAATCACACGCAACAAAAACTGCTGCTTATTCAATAGTGCTATGTTACCAAAGACTATGGCTACTTATTACACAGTGCTATATTACTACAGACTATAGCTATTTATTAAGCAATGCTATATTACCACAGGCTACAATGTTTATTAAACAATGCTATATTACCACAGAATACACTTATTTATTAAACAATGCTATATTATCAAACTTTGTTTATACTAATGTACCACATATATCATAAAGTTACCTTCTACTATCCCCTAGCTGGGCCATAATTGCTATCACTGCAGTCCCAATGGCAGCCATCAGTACAAGACTAGAAGGATTTGTAGGAAAAAAAAACAAAGACAATATTTAACTATTACAATTTTCCTCTGTCTCAGAATTCAAGTCACAGGACATGCTAAATACAGTATAAACCTCATTAGCAAGATGAAGTCTGCAGTTGTGTTCTGGTGACAGCTTCTGTTATATTTCTTCTTCTTCTTCTGTGTGTGTTCTGTACTAGATCATGCCAAATCTGGAATCCTGTTGTCAAGGTCACAATTTTTTTCCCCTGGGTTTTCACAGTACTCTCTTCCTCCTTAGCTTCTGCCTCATATCCAGAATGCATGGGACAGACTTGACTGCACAGGTCTGCAAGCTTTGACATCCCAAGATATATTCCTGGACTGTATCTATACTTGACTGTCACATCTCAAGATATGTTCCTGGACTGTATCTATACTTGACTGTCACATATCAAGATATGTTCCTGGACTGTATCTATACTTGACTGTCACATATCAAGATATGTTCCTGGACTGTATCTATACTTGACTGTCACATCTCAAGATATGTTCCTGGACTGTATCTATACTTGACTGTCACATCTCAAGATATGTTCCTGGACTGTATCTATACTTGACTGTCACATCTCAAGATATGTTCCTGGACTGTATCTATACTTGACTGTCACATCTCAAGATATGTTCCTGGACTGTATCTATACTTGACTGTCACATCTCAAGATATGTTCCTGGACTGTATCTATACTTGACTGTCACATCTCAAGATATATTCCTGGACTGTATCTATACTTGACTGTCACATCTCAAGATATATTCCTGGACTGTATCTATACTTGACTGTCACATCTCAAGATATATTCCTGGACTGTATCTATACTTGACTGTCACATCTCAAGATATGTTCCTGGACTGTATCTATACTTGACTGTCACATCTCAAGATATATTCCCGGACTGTATCTATACTTGACTGTCACATCTGCATGGGATATCCTAGGCCGGCAGAAATGACTCCAGAAGTCTACATGACCAACTCTTAACTGAAACAGGTCAGCGTGTTAGTGCCTTAATAACTGATTAACCAAACCAGGATCACTCATCCAGCCTCTGCTTTACTTTGATCCTGTATGATTTGTGCCTCTCCATAGCTGAATGGATGGTTGCACTGTTCCATCTTCCTGCCATCGCACTCTCAGATTTAGGCCTATTATTATTAACTGGTAGGGAAAATAATTGTGCATGCAAAAAATGAGGAAAACAAAATTCAGAGAGAAATGAAACAAATATTACGGAAAACAAAAATCTTTTTATTCACACATTACAAGAATCATTAGGGACAAACTGAGCTTGAGGAATTCCAAAAATGCAGGTAAAGTACATAAATGTGAAAGGATGAAAATTCATAAGACGAATGAGAGTGCTGAGATTTGTACTTCAGGAGAACAAACAACTGTTTTAGTCACAAGAAGACACATCTCTAACCATTTCAGGAGAACAAACAACTGTTTTAGTCACAAGAAGACACATCTCTAACCATTTCAGCCTAAACAAGACACTAATCCTGTTTACACAATGTAAAACAATCATTTTTAATGAGGCTGAAGAAACAACAATGCACCAGGACCAGATAAAATCACCAAGGAAGAATTGGAAGCATTAGGAGAGCTTGACACACAAATAATTACCAGATTGCTGAATGACATATATAACAGTAACTATGTCCCATCAGACCTTTTGCAATCAGTTTTCATTGCCCTACCAAAGAAACAAGGTGCAGTTGAATGTGAAGACCATCGAACCATTAGTCTTATGAGCCATGTTACCAAAATCCTATTTTGTATTGTTATGAAGAGTCAGGAGCAAAATAAAACCAGAAATCACTGAAGAACATTGCGGCTTCATCAAGGGAAAAGGTACAAGTAACGCCATATATATAATAAGAACACTGATGGAGAGATCAATAGAAGTAAAGATGGACCTGTTCTTATGCTTCAAAGACTACTGTAAAGCATCTGATAAAGTGAGACACACAGAAATTATAAGAATGCTGGAAGACATCAACATAGATGGGAAAGATCTGAAACTTATCAAAAACATATACTGGCAGCAATCAGCAGCAATGAGGGTCGAGAACCAAATAGGAGCATTCCAAGACATAAAATTGGGAGTGAGGCAAGGATGTGTTTTATGTCCTGACCTCTTCTCCTTGTACAGCAAAAACATAATGAGAAATATAGAGAACATGCCTAGAATATCAGTTGGCGGGTACAACCGTAACAACTTAAGATATGCAGAAGACACAGTCCTGATTGCTAAAGGTGAAGGGGAGCTACAGGCTCTTCTGGACATCGTGGTTCGTGAAAGTAAAAATAAAAGCCTCAGTCTGAACAAAAAGAAGACTGAAGTGATGGTCATCTCAAAGAAAAGAATACCACCAAAATTTAGCATTACCATCCATGGCACAAATCTGAAACAAGTTGATAGATCCAAGTACTTAGGAATAATTATAACTACTAATAGGAAATGTCACAATGAAATAAAAAGCAGATGTGGTCAAGCCAAGTCAGCATTTCAGAAAATGAGAAACATCTTGTGCAACAGATCCATATCAAGGGAAACAAGATTGCGAGTACTTAAATGTTACATCGAGCCAAGTTTGTTTTATGGGTATGAAGCATGGTCCATGAATAAGAGAGTACAGCGAGAAATGGAGGCCATAGGGATGTGGTTTATAAGTAGGATGTTGAAGGTACCATGGACAGCCAAGAAAACTAATGAAGAAGTCTTAAGAGAGGCTGGAGTTAAAAAGCAAATTACAGCAAAGATCAGAGGCAGACAAATGAGATTTATAGGACATTTCCTGAGAAGAGGAAAATTGGAACACACTGTGGCAACTGGAAAAATTGAAAGAAGAAGAGACAGAGGAAGACAGAGAGACAGGGAATTGTAGAGAGAAATGATCGCCTGCACCACGTGGCATGGCACTTGAATTGAATTGAAGAATGTTATATATATTAAACTTAAAAAAAAAAAACACCCAAAAAAACCAAACTTTTTTCACTAAAATATCAGACTTCATCATCATCATTACTTGCCATAAAGGGTGGTGTGTGGGTGGGGGTGGGGTGTCATACTCCCCCATAAATCTTGGGCTTTGACATTTCTGAGTAACTCTGCTGTTGATTTCTTTCCATGCCACACTATCAGGACTTCTAACATCTGTTCCATTGGTCATCCTCTGCCTCTCCTGCCTTCAGTTTTGCCCACTGTTATGTTTTCCCTTCTCATCACGTGCCCCATGAATGATGACTTACTTTTTATTTTCTTTGTTATTATGCTACGTTTTTCGTTAGCTTGTCTCAAATATTGCTCACTAGATACCTTGACTGTCCATGGGATCCTCATCATTCTTTTCAGGAACCATATCTCTGTTGTTTCCAATGACTTACTCATTTGCCTGCCAATAGCCTATGATACACATCCATATAGCAAAATAGGTTCAATATAGCACTATAATACTTTCTTTCTCACATTCAATATCAGACTTGATTAAGGATAAATGTTTGAAAAATAAGAATTATCTATAGGTTAAAAAAAAAACTCTATGGTTTTACTTATTTGACTTCTCACAAATAACTTAAACTGACCATAATTCAGTCTACCAAACACACCCTCAACACAGACACATTTTTTGTTATCAAACATCATGGCCAGAATCTTTAACTGAGAAATGATACAAGGCCTATTTTTACTATATAAGGGAAACTACTTTAAAGGTTAATAACAGGTTTGTGTCACTTACTAGCAAAAGTTTAGTTGTGCTGTTTGATTTAAAAAGTGCTCATGTTATCTTGGATACTGTGTGTTAAAGTATATAGACAGCTACACAAAGTCATGCATTAAGTATAGATAACCTAAGTACCTGAATCTATGCTGAACTTACGTTTCACCTCCAAGAGCCAACACTAACAATAAGGCCGGGAGACATGTCACAAAGATACGCTTGTTGTAGTGAAACTGTCCAGGATCTACCAGGTTCTTTGGTTGTTCTTCTTCTTTCTCAGCCTTGGCATAGTCAGGATTAGGCAAAAACTTGTCGTATATGAACGGATCATCCATGGGATCTTCCTCCGACTCTTCTGATGAGCCTGAGCCATTCTGAGCATTGGTTCTATGATGCAGTGAATTCTCTGCATCTTCAAGAAATGTTTCCATCATTGTGCTGTGAAATGCAAAAAGGAAACAAACACAAATAGATTTAAAACTAAATCTGGAACTAATGGTTGACTGAGCATTTCTTTGTAAATCTTATATCTTCTTACATCCTTCCCATGCCGTTAAACGTCACATAGGGCTCGCATAGTTGTTTGTCAAGTTTTCCTATTCTCGGCAAGTCTTTCAACTTCATCAAGGGATGTTATGCCCACTAAATTGGCTTCTCTTAACAATGTCCTCTTTATAGTTTCACGTGGTCAACCTCTTTTTTTTTTCAGCCTGTTGTGCTCAACTTGATAGCTCGTTTTGGTATTTTCTGATTGTTTCTTCTCATCACAATGGCCTACATATGTCCATCTTCTTTTTCTGATCACCCATGAGACAGGTTGCTGTTTGCTCATCTGTCTTATCTCTGCATTGTTTTTGAATTCGTTCCACTTTATACCAAGTATTTTCCTTAGGCATCTGTTTTCAAAAGAGTCTAATTTCTTATCTATTTCTTTAAATGATTTCCAGTTTTCGTATGCATAAATGAGGGTGGATATCACATTTGAATTGAATAATCTTAACTTGGTTTTTGTGCTTATAACTTTTGAATTCCATATGTTCTCATGATTCTTGAAGGTCAATGCTGCTTTTGCAATTCTAATTCTAACTTCTTTCCTGGTGTCACCATCCTGGTCTATGTAGCTGCCAAGGTATGCAAACTGGTTTACTTCATCAACAGCTGTTCCTTCTATGTATATTTTACCTTCTTGATTAATAAGAAGTTTCATTATTTTTGTTTTGTCTTTGTTAATTTCAAGACCTACTTTGATAGCCAAGGAAGACAGGGAATCTGTTTTTTCCTGCATCGATTTCACATTGCCACTAATAAGAGTTATGTCATCTGCAAAATCAAGATCTTCTATTTGGGTTCCATGTACCCAATCAATGCCAGTTTTACCTGGACAGTATCTTTTCATTATAAAGTCTATGGCAATTCCAAAGAGTCCTTGTTTCACTCCTGTTTTAATCTGAAACTATTTGCTCATTCCTTCTTCTGTCTTGACTGCACAAACATATCTGTTGTAGAGATCTCTAATGATGTTGATAATTTTAGATGGTATTCCATCCAGTCTTAAAATTCTCCACATTGAATCTCTATGTATGCTATCAAATATTTTTTTAAAGTCTATGACGTTCAGGATTAATGGTTTCTGCTTTTCAATATGTTCTTCAAGTATTATTCTTAGAGTAAAGATCTGGTCGAGACAGCTTTTCCCTTTTGGAAATACTGTCTGTTCTTCTCTTATTGCAGTATCAACTAAATCTTTAATTCTATTCAGAATCACTTTACAAAACATCTTTGACACAGCTGATAGTAAGGTTACACCCCTCCAGTTACTGCAGTTTTTGTAAATGTTGGCTGGTTAATCAATTCTTCACAAATGTTGATTGGTTGCTCGATCATTTCTTTGTAAATGTTAGTTGGTTGATCATTTCTTTGTAAATGTTGGCTGCTTGATATTTATTTGTAAATGTTAGTTGATCATTTCTTTGTAAATGTTTGTTGGTTGAGCATTTCTTTGTAAATGCTGGTCAGTTGATCATTTCTGGTGTAACTATTAATGGCCTGATCAATTCTTTGTAAATAATGGAAGGTTGATCAATTCTTTGTAAATGATGGAAGGTTGATCAATTGTGTGTAAATGATGGAAGGTTGATCAACTGTGTAAACGATGGAAGGTTGATCAATTCTGTGTAAATGATGGAAGGTTGATCAATTCTGTGTAAATGATGGAAGGTTGATCAATTCTTTGCAAATGATGGAAGGTTGATCAATTCTTTGTAAATGATGGAAGGTTGATCAATTCTTTGCAAATGATGGAAGGTTGATCAATTCTGTGTAAATGATGGAAGGTTTATCAATTTTTTGTAAATGATGGAAGGCTGATCAATTCTGTGTAAATGTTGGTTGGCTGACCATTTCTGGTGCATAAGACTAAATATTTCCAATGTGGCATGTTAGAAGTTAAGACGATGTCCACACTGGCAATCAGTAACCCATAGCTGGCATCAGGGCTGGTGAACAACTGCTGATCAAGACCCTGTCCCACTTCTCTGTTGGTACCCCCAGTAACAGACCTAGCTTGTCTAATGGGGCATGGAACATTATAGTCCCCATGGTGGTGGAGTCTGCTAAAGAAGTACTGCACATCCTTTGCTTTTTAGCAGTATTCAGGGACTGAAAAAAAAAAACAGCTGCCATAACCCACTTCCAGGCCAGCACAATGCCTTCACAGCATCAGCTGCAAAAGAACACCTGCTTGTAATTCCTAAGAGATAGAGGACAAAACAAGTCAGGACAAGAGAGTACTCACTTTCAGTTATGGAAATGGATTACACAGACTTCTTTTCATTTGACTGCAGTTTGGACTTGGCATGTGACTGTACGAGTATGTTGTACTCAGGTTTTTGATTGTATGTGCTTGTTTCATGAACCATCATCTGTTGCTGTACTTCTGCACAGATTTCAATCCTTGATTTTTTTAAAATCAGTTTAGTCAGTGATCTTTTATCATTCCACCATGTTAGATTGTCCATGACTTTCTCTTGCAGCCTTTCTCAACTTCTCTTCCCATTTATTTTTCATGATGTTAAAAATATTTTCAAATCATCCTATTTTGATTAAATATAAATTAAAGGTAGTTTTATTATACCAATAGCACATAAAAGGGTTAAAGTATTACTGTCCATATTTTCCTCAACTCATCGGTGCACAAAAAGATGTGGCTTTTCATTCTCATTAGATGTCCATTAACTTTGACTGTTTATTTTTTCTTATAGTTTAAGTGAACTCTTTTTGTTACAACATTCTTCACTTTATACCCCAGCTGTCCATGGCACTTTTAACATTCTTCTAAGAAAGCATATGATTACTGCCTCTACTAATATCTGTATTGGTCTGTTTAATATCTATAATTCACCACAGAGTAAGGCAGATTCAATAGAGCATTTTTCTGATATTCTGTAAAACAGATGGATTACAGATACATGTTTTTTCATTTTCTTGAATGTAGTTCTGATGAAGCCAAAACATTAACTGAAGCCAGATATAAAACCAAATGGGAAAGAGAGAATCCTGGTTATCATAGGAGTAGCTGCTGTCATCAAATGGACAGAGAACAGGTCAAGATCTTCAAGCTCCACACAGGTCAGAACAGGATGAGATATCACACGTATAACAAGCTGTGGACAAGCACAGCTGATGTGTCGTAAATGTGACTCTGGAAAACTGGCTGCCCAGCATCAGCTGCAAGATTGTTCTGCATATAAGAAGCACAGAAGACAAACTGGTATCGCCAATACCAATCCAGACCCAGCTATATGATGTTAACAACCTCAGATGAAATGTTGTGTTTTTCACAGATATCCAGCTTGACGAATGAGAAAGTTCGAAGATGAATGCAGTTTTAGCTTGGCATATTTTATCTTTTATTTCTGAGGTGCATTTCACAACTGGTGTTATTACCGCATATTTATTTCTAGGTTGTTCTGTTTACTTGATGCACACAGCATTCAGGTGGGATTTGAATGTTATATTCTATAGTAGTTTTTTCTGTGTGTTACATTTGTTTTTAATGGATGCTCAGGATTTAATTACCTTGGTGACAATAAGAAATCTTGGACCACGTTTCTGTATTCCTCCTAATGCTACCACACGCAGAAGATACCATCAGCGGCCATTTTGTTTTTCCGGAATTACATGGAAAATCCCCATAAAACATCACAGGGTAATAATAGAAAGGGAAACTACACACTTTTCCGTGACGTCACAAGGGATGGTGGTGGCATGATGGCGGCAGTCGGGTGCATGGAGAATGGATTGTTGGAGACGGCAAATGTTTGTGCAGAAAACCATGACTTCTCCAAACTTTGCAAAAAGAATGGCATGCAACATAATTCATTCATCAAAGAAAATGCAAAGGATCGGCAATATGTGAAACCTGAAGTGGATTTTAGAGCTGAGAGCGTCATGGAATTAGCAGGTATAGTTTTCGCCAAACCATCGATTCCGTCGCTGCGGTCAAGACAGTTGAAAGTCTGCGGAGATGTGTCGAAGAAAGGAAGATTAGCTGCTGGAGATATTTTGTCCAATTTTCCAGTCTTGAGGTAACTTTTCGTTCAAATATCCCACTAAATGCTTTGTTCTTAATTTCTTTTATTTCTTAGCTCATTTTGTTCTTTCTTTTATGTTTGAAAAAAAAAGGGGGAAAAGCAATGGCCGGGGAGGGAAAGATACAGATCTTAAAAGAAAAAAAACCTTTCTTAAATTTGAAATTCATCAATATTAGGGATCTCAATGCCAGACATTCATATCGAGTATGATAACTTAATTAAGCACACTTCACTTTCCAGTGCTTCTTTTTCCTCTTTGTCTACAGTTTTTCCAGGCTGCCCACATTGTGCGCAAGTCTCGTTGTTTCTTCTTTGCTAAAATATTTGTCTCCTGAAACAGTGGTTCCCGACCTCAGGTCGCTGCCCAGATTAGGGTCACCACAGAGTTGAGGCAGAGTCGCGAGGGATATCATATAATTTTTGTTTAATTTCAGAACTTTTAAAAAAATCTTGTTTCATGAGTCGTGGATCACGTACCATTGCTGATTTAGGGGTCTCGTTCAAAAGGATTGGGAGCCGTTGTCTTAGAACCTATCGCCTGCAGATTTCATTAATCGTACTTCTGCATTGTTAAAGACAGACATGATTAAAAATATATGTATACATATTCTTTCTGGAATCATTTGAGAATGTAGATTTTTTTTTTTCCCATGTGCAGGTCAAAGTTAATCCAACTTTAGATACTTTGTAATTTGCATTCAAACAAATGCTTACACTGATAAATTTATCATGTGTATCAGTCCAGAAGCAATTGCTCAGTTTGATAAGTTTATCATGTGTATCCAGAAACAGATGCTTACACTGATAAGTTTGTCATGCATATCCAGAAACAAATTCTCATACTAAGTTTATCATATGCATTCAGAAACATGCTGACACTGATAAGTTTATCATGTATAACCAAAAACAAATGCTGACACTGATAAGTTTATCATGTGTTTCCAGAAACAGATGCACACACCGATAAGTCATTTGTAACCAGAAACAAATCCTTACATTTGTATCCAATTTTCCTGGAAATAAATCCCCCATGTTCTAATTTTGATTTATTACATAATGTGTGTATATTGAGTAAATACAAGTGTTTTGGCAGTGCTAACATAGAATAATATTAGAATTTACAGTGCACATAAAGCGTAGTTTTCTGGGCCACAAACATATTTTCCTTAATTCTTATTCCTTTTTTTTAAAATTTTATTTTATGAATTGTTCCTTGCTTTCCATTTTTTTGTCTCACAAACAGTTTGGTTTTGTCAGTGCCTCTTTTTGTTTCTTTTCAATTTTTGTTGAACATGTTCATTTACCTGAGTAAAGTGCATTCATGTTTGCAAAGTTCTTGTTTAAAACTTTATTGGTTTCACAGATTTGTTGTTTAAACAGAAAACATTTTGAATGTTCATATAAAGCACGGCCTGTAAACATTTTGATTTGTTCTTGTCTGTCATCCATGCGGAGGTTGGGAAGGTTATTTATGCTGTGCATTCCATCACTTTTAACCTTAGATCTTGTAATATATATTTGGGTATCTTCTATATCTGTAGCTGTGTGTGTATATATGTCTGTCATGGAACACATAAGCTTAGTTCTGACTCTGAAAGAACTGATGCCTTGACTTTATGTGAAAACATATATAACTTAACATATTGAAAGAAAATATGGCTGTAATGTTGTGTGGGAAGAATTGTCTCTTCAATAAAGGTCAAATTGTTATCTGATTGCTGTGGAATCAACAGCGATGATGATGATGGTAACGATAATGATAGATGAATGTTACGGCTTTCCTCGTGTCATAATCACTTAAGACAAAAACCGCAGTATTTATGAGACTGACGAAACAGCCTGTGAAATGTTCTCCTGTGCATTACCCTATTAACTTGTGGCTAAGTATGAGGTGATATGACGTGGCAGAGGTGGCTAACAGGCCAACATGAAAACAGAGGTACAACATGCTCTGAACTTGACACTTTATGTCCAGTTTTGACACTCGGAGGACCTGTGATTGAGAATGAAATTTCTTAAATGTGTGTATATCTTTTGTATTATCGTTTTTGTCTCCAAAGCAACCACATCCCCCCCCTCCCCGCCCTTCACTTTCTATGCTGTTGTAAAACTAAACCATACAGGTCTGCATTTCTCTGCTTCTCGAAACTAAACCTTAGAGACCTGTCTTAGCTTCTCTAAACTAAACCTTACAAATCTGCCTGCCTCTGCTTCTCTGAACTAAACCATACAAATCTGTCTTTCTGTACATCTGTAAACTAAACCTTACAAATCTGCCTTTCTGTACTTCTCAAAACTAAACTTTTCAAATATGTCTTTCTGTACTTGTCTAAACTTAACAGATTTGAGTTTGACCAGTGCTTGTCATGTTAGTAGGAGGAATGCACTGGCTGGACAACGACTACTGAGTGCCTTTTGTGCTAAGTCTTATCACAAATATTTTATTTATTCACTTTAACTGTAGAGAAGAAATGAAAAAGTTGTGACTAGTGTTTGTGATAGGCTTCTAGACACGACAGATGTATAGAACGCTTTGTTTCTTCTCATGGTTTCTTTTGGCCTCATTGTGGGACCTTGTATGTGCCTACCTGTGTTAATAATGATTTGACTTTTAGATGCTCATCATTTATTCAACCAAGGTTTCGCTTTTTTTCGTTGTTGGTTTTATCAGACGTGGTTGGATTGTCTCTGTGGTTCCCCGTCTGTACCAAAGTTCAGCTCCATCACTTCACGTGTAAGAATATAAATGTGGGTTCCTTTACCTCGTCAACAGCATGCTCATTTCATGGACAGATAAGCCCTGTTTGGACACGCATGCGCGAGTATAGAAAGAAGCATTATACAGCACTTCTCACTTGCCATCTGCTGGCCGGCACATTTATCATCGACCTTATTTAGATTCACTTTCCCCCCTCTTTCCCACATTATTTGCTTCAGTGATTTCAGCAAGCTTTCCTACCGGGGGGGGGGGGGGAATGTTATTTATAGACTAATTCATAAAACACGCACTACATTTTATCACCCTGGGCGGCCAACATAATCCTGGCCTCTTCCCCAAGCTTACAGACTCATATCGCTACACAGGGACGTTTGAGCTTCCCCGAGGGCTATCGTAAAATCCGGCCCGTTTTCGTGATGTTTTGGTACAAAGATATGAATGAGTCTCACGTATTGTGCCAGCTCTCAGACAGCCAGTGAGAGTACCGTGTGTGTTTACTGCAGCAGTTTCCTTGTACAATGTATATGTTGGTATCGTTGTTTGGTGGTGTCTGTGTGTATCGGCCGCGAACAAGCCTTCCATTCATTCTTAAATTGACGAAGAGATGGAGGAGTCAGGCTTTCTATTTATAGTTCATAATGTCTGATTAGATATGTGGTCTTTTTTCTTTCTTGTGGCACTTGGAGAGCACGTTCATGCATATTTTTCTGTCTCCTTGGATTTCTTGTTTCGTTGAGTTTTCATTGATTGTCGTGACATGTCCACAGCATTTGTGATCTTTTCTTTATGATTTTATTTTTTATCGTTCCGTGAGAGCCTCTTCATCTTGTTGGTTCTAGGATAGACAACTGTATTGCTTCATCCTCAACATATCTTTAAAACAGACCATCTGTAATGTTTATGATGGCGTACATTAAACTTGTGAAATTCAAGAACAGGTCGTGTTCAGTTATGATAACAGATGTTTTATTGTGGTGATGTTATCTCGTTAATGACATTCCTCGCTACCTCATCATGCGTGTGTACATTGATATGTTATAACCTTGTGCGACCACTGCAACGTCCCTTTCATGTGGTTACACAGGTGATGAGATTTTAAGTGTTTGTGTCGTGTTTCTGTGTTTTCTCTTTTGCTTCACCCCAGGGCTCTCTATGTAGATTTTGGTAGTCGTAAAAACTGGTCAAGACACTCAACACACGCCGTGGCTCCCGAGGGAGCTGGCTGCCAACGCAGCCTAACCAAAGAAACAGGAATCAACTGTGTCATCCTTGGGGAAAGACTGCTTCTTTGGGACTCTTGGGGAAGTTACAAGTGCTTCTCCTGTACTCTCATTGCTTGATTCTTTTACTCCAGATTTAGCCAATGACAAGTGACGGTCAGGTTCATCAGTTCGGGAATCTAGTTTTCTGTCTTACGCATGCGCGGAAGACCACAATCGCAAAGAGATGTTCTTTAACTTGTTAATTTACACTAACACTAGTATTGTTACATTCAGATAGATTTATTCACCATGTGGCCGCTGAGTTTTGAATTTGTTCAAATTTCTTCAGCTATATTGAAGTACAGAGTTTATTTCCATGTTTTAAGCGTTTTAGTAGCATTTTATCAGCAGTGATGCGGGTTTTTTGTGTTGTTATTTTGTTCTAAATAATCCAATCAATCATTTTTATGGTGGAAAAAGTAAGTCAGGAACAAAAGGGTTAATATATTGAAACATTCATAGTAATTAACCATTAGATTCTCTTGTGGCAGCGTCTCGCTTCACTGCCATCAGAAACTCGTGCATAGTGAATGCGAGTAGATGGAGTATGCTGCAGTGTTGCTATCTCCCACACAATGTGTGACGTCACAGACAGTCTGTCAGCTGTGAATGCTTTTATAAAGTTCAAGTGTTGGCCGCTACATATAAGCTTAATCTTCTGAGCAAATGACCACTGTGACGGCAGAAATGAGGGGGGGGGGGAGGAGGGAGGGGGGAATGACACATCATCATCAGGTGCTGTGCCGACTGGCGTTGGCTATTATGCTTCTCCAGAGTACCCGATCCTTCATGCAGGCCATCAGTTCAGTTGGTGATCTCCTCTCACACCATCCCGTCAGACTGTCCAGTATCATTTCTCTTGGTCTTCCTCTTGATCTTCTTCCTTCTATTTTTCCTGTTGTTATAATATTTTCAATGCCCCCTCTTCTCATTGCATGTCCTATGAAAGTACATTGTCTCTCTCTTATCTTTCTGACAAGGTTTTTTGTCTCTCCAGCTCTTCTCATACATTCTTCATTAGTTATTTTTGCTGTCCAGGGGATTCGCAACATTCTTCTAATAAACCACATTTCTGCTGCTTCCAATGATTTTTGTGCAGACTTGCCTACTGTCCATGATTCACTTCCATATAACAAGATAGGTTCAATATAGCATTTTAGGACTCGTTTTCTAACATTCAATGATAAAGATGTGTTAGCTAATATGTTTCTCACTCTCTGAAATGCAGTCTTTGCTTGACCTATTCTGTTCCTAATTTCTGTTCTGCATTTCCCATCTGAAGTTATTACTGCTCCAAGGTATTTGAATTTCTGCACCTGCTTTAGAATGGTTCCGTTTAATTTAATACTGCATGCTGGTGGATTCTGTTTCTTAGATATAACCATAGTCTCTGTCTTTTTGACAATGACACATTGACCCCTAAAAGTAGAGGATTAAAACACTTTACATTTCGGACGGATGCAGTAAATTAGCGAAATAAGTCACGGTCAGTTTTGCATGGCGCCTGAAGGCGTAGGCGACCGTGATTGCCCACTTTATGCGTTTCTTAGCGTCCCGCACTTGAAACTGTGTACATGAAACTAGATTTCCTTGCTTTATGTGGTACACTAGTACAGTTTCATGTCATATTTTGCCTTTTCCGTTTGCATTGATTACTTTTTTTTTTCTTCACATCAGAGCATTTCATTGATCATTTCAGAGCTTTTATTTAAGGAGCACTTTCAGCTCTCTCTCTCTCTCTCTCTCTCTCTCTCTCTCTCTGTCGTCTTCTTCTTCTTTGTGTCCCAAGACACACGGGGCTGCTGGTAGCAGGAAATTCTCACTTCTATTGGTCACGTGCTGTCTGCATGACTGTCTCTTATACCAGTCCTTTGTTTGCCAGCATTTTCTCTGCTGCACATCTACGCGTGTCTTCTGTCATCCCCTGCGGACTCCACATCAAACCTGCTGGTGGTAAGGATTCAACTGTCATTTCATAATTCGGTCAGTACATTGCCACCTTCTCCTTTCAGTCACTGTGAACGATAATGTCATGTCTGTCTCTCTTAACAGAGTCATTGTTTATTGTATTTGGTGAGAACACGCCTTTGATCTTCCGTAGAAACTTGATTGAATGCTGTTAATTGTGCATGTAACTCTTCGTTTTCAGCGTTCGCCCCCTTAGAGCAAGACACATAAACATGGCTTTTGAATATTTTGCATTCAGACCTTTTATAACGGAATGATATTGTTAGACCTTAAATAATCTCTTGATTAAAAAAAAAAGACCTACTAAGAGGCTCAGAATCTCATAACAGAATGATAGTCTCAGAGCACTGCAGGCTCAATAGCAAGCTCGGACCTTTTGTAAGTAACATTCGCAAATCTTTCATAGGTAACAAGCTTAGAGTTTTTGTAACAGAGTAAAAGTTCCAGACCTTTCCTTATGTTTTAAAATAATTTCATATTTCTGAATACTAATCTTATGTCTTCTGACTGAGCACTAATCTTAAATCTTCTAATTGAGCACTAATATTATATGTTATAACTGAGCACTAATATTATATCTTGTAACTGAGCACTAATCGTATATCTCCTGACAGAGCATTAACCTTATATCTTCCAATATAAGTCTCGTATGCAAGTATTTTACACAACAATAAGAACCAGTGAAGGGAAGCCAAATTACAGTCAGTAGGACCAGAGAAGGGAAAACGATATCTCAGTACAGCAGGCAGTCTGATGTGTTCTTAATGTTATTTCTCTCTCTCTCCTCTCTCTCTCTCTCTCTCTCTCTCTCTCACACACACAAAACGTGGGATAGGGAGTGTGGCGTCTACTAAATTTACTTTTAAAAAAGGTTAAAGGTTCAGTGTTGGCTTGAATGTAAAGTGAGAAAAAGTTGACAGAAAAGATTCAACATTTGCTACATTCTCATGTAGATTTGATCACGTTGGTAGTATTTATCTCGTGTTTGGTGTCCTGTTTGTTTTTTGTGGTTTTTTTTTCCTTTTTTTTCGAGCCGTCAAAATTGTTCTCAGGGTTTTGGTGATAAATGTAAGTTTTTTTTTCCTATTTCGTCTCTTGTCAGTATTTAACTGGTTACATCTTGTAAAGAAAATAAAGGAAGAAAAGCAGGGCAGTTAATTATTAATCCAAATTAAGCCACAGCATTTGCTTTACAAATGAGAAATATAAAGAAAACCAGGTACACTGGTACAGATCAGGTACAGATCTTTGCTTTCTTAATACAGTATAAAGTTTGATATCTGTCTATTTCTCTCTCTCTCTCTCTCTCTCTCTCTCTCTCTGTCAGTCCGTTTCACATTTATTATTGTTGTTTATACGTATGCTAGTATTATACTGATGTTAAATAATTACAAATACAAGTGAGTGATTAAGCGCAGAATGTCAGAAGGGCATGCGGGCACAATTCATCACCCTTTGAAAATAAATTTCGTTTGTTCATTGTCTCTCTCTCTCTCTTTCTGTCACTCACACACACACACATACACACTTTCACTCCTTCTCGGTCACATCCTCGCATTCATTCATTCACTCACTGTTCTCTCTCTCTCACACTTTCACTCTTTCTCGGTCACCTCTCATTCATTCATTCTCTCTCTCACTCTCTGACTTTGTCTCGTACCCTTTTTCTTTCTCACATCCTCTTTCTCATTCTCTCTTTCCCTCACTCACTCTCTCTCTCTCTCTCTATATATATATATATATATATACCTCTATCTCTCTCTCCCTAGCTATATCTCTCTCCAAAATCTTCGAAATTTCGTTATTTATTATCGAACCCGCGAACAATAATAGGGGTTGATACAGATAAATTATAGAGGGAAAAAAAACAGTAACCTCTACCTTGCTGTCATGGTTTTTTTTTTTTTTTCCAGATCTTGGCACTGCTTCTTTAATTTACAGGCTTCACGCTGTGTTTAAATATGGAGATTAAGCTCTGCAGCTTTTTGTTCTGTAAGTGCTTGCTTGGCGAAAATCTCAGAGTGCTTTTTCGCTTGGGAAATCTAGTAGTTACATTACAGGACATGAGACTATATCACAGTCCAGTAGTTACATTACAGAACGCGTCCCAATTAGCAAGTTTCACAATATTTTTTTTACGTTAATTTGGAACTGGGCAAGTCATCATCGGCCGTCAGCCATTAGACATGAATGCCATTCTTTATTCAGTGTCACTCTGGTTATTTTGTCCAGATATTTATCCGTGTCCATGTCAAGATATTTATCTGTGCTCCCGTCAAGATATTTTATCTTTGCTCCTGTCGAGATATTTAATCTTTGTTCCTGTCAAGATATTTCTGTGCCCCTGTTGTTATTTTTTTCCAACATTTAATTTGCAGTGATTGTCAGTTTGAAGACATTCTCAAAGCTACGTACTCTTACATGGACTTACAAATACTTAAGTGTAGGTTTTATTGAAGAAATTTGGACTAGTTACACTGATTCATATTGAAATATACTCTCTCTGTCTCGTTGTCACATTCACACCTACATGCTCACGCATGCGCACACACATATTTCCCATTTTGTACGTACTTCCTGTTTGTTTGTTTGTTTTGTTTTGTTTTTGTTTAGCAGTAGACAAACGAGAGTAATAACGAGTGAATATAACATTTTTGAGACGTTGACTGTTGTGGAAAAATCTAGAGTCCTGGTGTATATGTTGTACTGTTGCCTGTCTCTCTTACAGTGATGAGCGTGTGTATTTTATTGTTTTAAAGAATTGTTGACAAATATAATTTGTTGGTTGTTACAAAAATACACACGGGATTTTGATGATGTTGAATTACACAGATCTTAAGGAAGAATTCAGCTAAACTGGGACTATATATTAACAGACAAAAAAAAGATAATGAAAAGTGATAGTGCAAACAATAACCTAATGATAATGAAGGGAGTGCTGATTGAGGAAGTAGACTATTTCACATATTTAGGCGGCATAGTGGATAAATACGGAGGAACGGAAAAGGATGTTAAAGATAGAATAACCAAGGCCAGGAGAGCATTAATCCAACTTAACAAAATATGGTCATCTAAGAACATCAAAACAAGAACCAAATTTATACTTTTCAATACAAACGTAAAGACTGTCCTGCTATATGGTTCGGAGACATAGGTTATGACCAAGACAGTACAACAGATGATACAAACATTCATGAACTACTGCTTGAGAAGGATTTTAAACATTAAATGGCAGGACAAGATCACGAACAAGCAGGTCAGGGAAAAGGCAGGACAAGAACCTATGAACCTACAAATCATGTCTAGGAAATGGAGGTGGACTGGCCACACTCTGAGAAAACCCGACACCAGCATAGCAAGACAGGCACTGACATGGGGTCCTCAAGGAAATATAAAATGAGGAAGACTTAGGCTTACTTGGAGAAGAGAAAGTATGGCAGAGCTCAGAGACCTCTCTCTCTGTCGTTGATTTACTAATGCTAGCTCAAATAATAGAGAACACACAATTCTGTATACAGATATACCTCGCTTTATTGTGTTCTCGCAGATATTGCTATTTTGAAATTGGGCCGAATAGTAACAGTACAGTGGTCCCTAAAGTGTGCGTGAAGGGAAGTCTCGCATGACTCTCAGTTTAAATCAGGAGTTAGGAATGATTAAGCTTAATGAAAAGAAGGCATGTTGACTTCTGAGATAGGCAGAAAACTGGGCTGATTGTTGACAATGCACCTGGTCAACCCACCAGTCAGCAGCCATCAACATCAAGGCAAGACCCTTCACGGTGAAAAGATGACTGAAGGCTGACATGATGAGTGTTTTTTTTTAAAGCAGTATAATATTTTAGTTTATATTACATTTTTTAAAGACCTATAATATTGTGCATTTAATAGATTTCTCAGAAAGAGAGAGAGTGTGTGTGTGTGTGTGTGTGTGTTGGGAAGCCCAAAACATTGACATGGCTCGCTTTCAGGGTACATAAGGACTCCTTTAACATAGGGATTGAAGAAAGAATGTCTTTTTTCCTGGAGATGATTCAGCGTATGGCACTTAGCGAAGTATAACGGGAAGTCAGATAGTAGTACTGACAGCCAAGTATAACTGGTGATTGTGTGTGTGTGTGTGGGGGGGGGGGCTGCAGGTGCGTCTCGTTATATCAAGACGGCGGAATAATAGTCAGCCAAGGCCAGCTTGTCAGCGCCCCTAGAGATATCTTGATGAACGAAGTAGTCAGCCAAGGCCAGCTTGTCAGCGCCCCTAGAGATATCTTGATGAACGAAGTAGTCAGCCAAGGCCAGCTTGTCAGCGCCCCTAGAGATATCTTGATGAACGAAGTAGTCAGCCAAGGCCAGCTTGTCAGCGCCCCTAGAGATATCTTGATGAACGAAGTAGGCATCAGAGACGTCCGGAGCTTACAAGAGGCCTGACACTGCAGCGCTTCAGGATGTGAAGGAAGCCATGACAGTCTTCTATCTTCTTCTCTGTTAAATCATCAAAACCGCCACTAAGTTGGCCAGGAAAAACAAAACATCATCAACAGCAGCAACAAAAAGTAGTTTTGGGATGAAAGTAGGACAGAGTTCACAATGCTGTTATCAGAGGTTTTTGTTTTTTTTTTGGGGGGGGGGGGAATATCAGCACGTCTCATGCCGAGCGTTTATCAGTTCTGAAACCCGAAGTCTGTGCTAATGGTAATAAAGGAAGGCCGCTAAATGTAATTACTCAGAACCGGTTTGGGGTGGGGGGAGAGGGATAAAGAGCGTGGTTTGGCGTTGTCTTCTCTTTGTCTTATGATGAGGAATGCTTTATTTTACTTTCCTCGCTTTATGTGTCAATCACAGAAAACTGAAGCAGATTACAGCCATCGATACCACTTCTCTCTCTCTCTCTCTCTCTCTCTCGTTCTCCCGCAAGTAGTTCCTGCCTGTATTGCACGTGATCAGACTACTGTATTAATGTTACGTATTGATACGCTAGGAACTATTTTGTTATATGCAGCACGCCACAGATTTTTGTCTCCGTTTTTACTGGCCACAAACAAAAAAAAGTTGCTTTCACTTCCTTCTTGGTTCCCCAGGATTTTTTTTTCCCCTCTGAACCATAACTCTTGCCTTCTCTTCTCCCAGATTTTTTTTTTTTTAAACAACATTGCATCAGTAGATTGCTTCGTTCCTGTCAAAGTGTCGTCCCAGAGGTATTCAATGTGTGATTATGTAAGGGGATTCTTTGTGTAATCTTGTCTTTGTGATATATGGCAGAGGTGGCAGTTTGGAGATACATTTTCTCCACTTATCTCCAGAGAGGTGAGATTGAAACTTTTAGAAATCTTTGCAGTTATTAGATTGATTGTAGCTGGTGTGCAGGGTTTCTCAGCCGTGCCACCGCGCATCCCTAGTGTTCCGTGACGGATCTGCAGGGGTTCTGTCAGAGATGGTGGCTGAAACATCCTTCCTAGGCACTTTTCACGGGAGCCCTAGGCCTTAGCTACAAGATGTTATTTTTGTCTGAGACAAGCTAAAGTAATTTTTAGTTCTACACATGGAGGGGGGACCCCACAAGCCTGCTATTACACAAGCCATACGTCACAAGCCGTACATCACAGACCATACATCACAAGCCATACGTCACAAGCCCCATACATCACAAGCCATACATCACAGACCATACATCACAAGCCATACGTCACAAGCCCCATACATCACAAGCCATACATTACAGACCATACATCACAAGCCATACATCACAGACCATACATCACAAGCCCCCATACATCACAAGCCATACATGATGAGTATTTTGTACACTATACATTTGTTATTCTTATGTTGGGCTGCGGCGGCTTCTGCTGTATGAAGTAAAGGGAAAACTTGTTCCTACCCAGACTAGTGACTCTATAAGAATTGCTATATTTTATGGGGTGGGGGATGGCGGTGATAGCTAGGAGGAAGTATATGAAGCGAAACATGAACGGCGGTAGATATTTTAATTCAGGGGTTCTGCTATAATTAAACAACAGATTCCAGGGGTTCCACGAGGGGGTGGGGGGTGTTGAGTAAGGCTGCTCTAGTAGTTGAGGGCCGCCCTGGAGGTTTCTTGCGTATGTTGATGGATTGAGTGCAGTCATGGGTGTGTTTAATACAGTCATAGATTTACAATCATGTCTTTACCAGCGTGATGATCTCCTCATTATTCTAAAATCTCTCTCTCTCTCCCCCCTCATACCTACTCCTCCACATCACCTGCTTTGTACTCGACCGAAATCTTTCCATGTGGGACTACGCATCGTGGGCTAATTTAATCCTTTCATTCCAAAACACTGGCAGGAATAGATCTTACATATCTGTGTCAATCAATGATCAGAGCGATATTTAGGCAGAGTCGAAATAAAATGACATGTAACACGTTTCTAATCCAATTCTCATTTTTATATTATAGAGTAACTTCCTTCCAGTTTCTTTGTACCGGAAGTTCTCGTCATAATTTATTCTGGTAGAGCATAGAAAAAATTCAGAAACAAAAGAGTTAATTTATTTGAAGCCACGTGTGCAGCGCCCACCGTCATGCATAGCCTGGCAGGTAGATAGATGTCTTCTTCTGTGTCAGAGCGGTTGAAAGTATGTTTAACATAATCACGGAAGTCAGAGGTTTTTTTTATCTGAGATCAAACGTTGACATACAGCTTGTTGAGTTTAAAACTACCTAGTATTACATCATGTTAGATTACCAGATCCTAAACAAGTCAGTTTGATTGGCCAGTCTCTGACCACAGACATGCTAGAACTTGAGTAGGGAAAGGTAACCAGTGAAAAACAGCCTGGGCCAGAGAGCTGATGAGAACAACGTCATACATGAAAGTTGAGAAGTTTTATCACGACTTAACGAAAACCTCGTCTAGTGCCACTGTTCCGAGTTATAGTCGGTATATAGTTGCTTTGATCTGTATTCTTTTGTTTGCTAAGTAACAGAATAACCTACAACCCATTATACTGGGCCTCTTGTCAGGTCGAGCTTGCTGATGTTTGTGTCTCATTGGTCTCAGTTATTTTCTGTGGTCGTGCGAAGATACAGGTGATGGATGTACATCTCTAACAGTATCAGTGTTGAAATAAGAAGTAATAACAATACATAACGTAATGGGAAATAAGAACGAAAGACATTAAATTCCACTATGGAAGTTATACATCTCCAGTGGATATTTCTATAACAATATAGGGGGTTTTCTTTTGTAACTTATATAAATAATCAGTATTATTGTAAGGTTAGGTAGAGTTAGCTCCCTGACTAGTCTTACATGGGCACGTGGTTTTTGAAAGGGTGACATGCTCATGGAGAGACTTGGTCAAGAAACACGTGCAATCTTGAGGTAGCCCGTCTTTATTGACTTAAGAGAGCAATAGAAAAAAAATAGCATTGGGCTAAAATGGGATAACATGTTTTCATAAGTCAAGGTCAGTTGTAAAACATAAGGGATTTTTTGCAGGAGACTTTGGTGTCTCGTGGACTGAGTTGATAAACTGGTTCAGTGTTTTTGAGTAGTTGAGGATATCATATTTGTAATAGCAGCCAGAGTGAAAAGGAACAGCCATGATGCAGTTGTCGTGTAACATGGCTAGGATGTGATCTAGCAGATTTCTGGAGCTACATGTGAACTTACTGAGTTGCCTCATGTTTCTGTGAAGTGAGAATTGTAGAACTAAACATGTGGAAACAGTTCTTCTTGTTAAGACCAGTGGATCTAAACAGTTTGTGGTGTGAGTTTTGTGAAATTCAGTGAGGCATGTACCTGAATCTGTAAGTAGTAACTTTTTTTTTTTTTTTTGCTGTTCAAGATGCACGTTTGTTTGGGTGTGAAAGTTGACCACTCATTCCCCATGTGAATACTGTGTTCTCGCCGGTGATGGAACCTAAGTGTGTTATTTTGTCAACCTAAGTCACGTCATCATTCACCTATCATCAGTTCTCGTTAATAAAAAAAGTTGTTCTATGTTCTCCACAACTTTTCAAGTTACTCCACACTGTTATGTGTTCGCATTGTGGAGAGAGTGTCAGAGGTTCTCATGTTATGTTGCTGTCGTTAGGTGGAGTCGAATGCCTGGGTTGTGTTAGTTTCTATGTGAATATCATAGAAACAAGCGATAATACTTTCTGATAACATTCATATTGATGCATCTTACTCCACGTAACACTTCCTAACAGCAGCGTAAGCAGCCTTCTTCAACACTTCACCTTTCAGCTGGACTCGGCTGAAACGAATACTATTTTCAGTTAGTGCCATTCATAACCTTCTTCCACGGCATTCTGTTTCAATTTCTACATATGGACGGTACACATTATCAATATAAAGAGTTATTTGACCGTATCATTTCATATATTGCAGCGTTTTTCAGTGTAGCCCAGGTTATGTTTGGAGGCTATCATCTCGCTTTATATACTTAAACATTCACATATACACCCTACATAATATTTATAACGTTCTACAGCTTTACAAGAACGTGTACAAAAAAAAAAAAAAAAGTTAAGACCGAATGAGCTGTCGTCTTCGCTGCAAAATAAGAGTGAGATTACAGAGACGGTTAATGTTGGTTGTGTAAATTGTGTCGCTTCGATGCATACGTTTAATATTACAGTGAGGTGTTTGTTGTGGTGAGCAGAGGCCATATAACATGTCACGGGTTTTTTGACAATTATCATCACTCGAATGACGTTTTCTTTCGTGGGGTTGAAAGGTCAGAGGTTGTTGATAATCTCTACTCGTCGGATGGTAAAATTTATTTAGGATGGATGACGCATTCACGTGAATAATTTCATTTCTGTTCTCCTTACTTTAAAAAAATATTTATAGTTTAGCAAATAAGGAAAACTTAATTTGGCCATGGTTCGAAATGAAGAACTGACGTTTCATCCAGCTAGAGACGGGAAGCCTGTGGTCAAGTGACGTTTTTAAAACAAAGTATGTAAATTGTTGTGAGTTGAGTGCGATACTCGAGTGGAGAAAAACCCACTTTGGGGTGGGGGAGTGGGGGGATAGATGACGGAACCTCCAACTACAAATGATGTGCGCTACATACGTGGCAGATGCGTTCAGATTTCTTGTTAAATATTGTTCTGTTTGACGGTTGTCTGGTGCGAGTACAGACCGGGATGTTGGTGACGAGGCTGCTTGCTCTTCAGCTCATGTTAGGTGGGTGATGACAGGTTGTGTCATGTTTTGATGCATGTTTTGGGAGTTGACAGTTGATGGTGTTGGTGTTTGTCACTTGTTTCATACGAAATACATGTACATACGTTGTTTATATGACCGATATCCTTGGTACAGCTGTTGTACCGTCTACAAGAGGAGTATCTCTTTACTTCCCAACACTTTTGTATCAGATCTTTCAGGGCTGTTAGTTATATGATGAGCTTTAAATTGCTGTTTTTAATTCAGCAGGTAGGTAATATCTGCTTGTAGGGCTGTAGTCTTGACTACAACATTACGTGAAAGTAGGCTACGTTGTGTTGTGTTACCGTTTAGGTTTGTTGAGCAGTCTCTCTAGTGCCTGGTTCTGCAAATATTTGATTTGGCGTAGTCGGCTAATGCATTACACAATCGCTTATGTTTTGCCTCGATACATTACGCCACATCACGCTTGCTAGTGTTGTAGTGTGTGGTGTATCTGTAATGGGGGAAGTGAGTACGCCAAAATGGTGTTTTTGTTTCTTCATATCTTTCAGAAGCAGTTGTTTGTTGATGTTGTAATTCTACTATATATTGTTATCCTTCATATTACATTTGTTTGCATACTACATTACATGCATAGCTTTTATCTTTTTTGTTTGTTTGTAATATCCATCCATCCATGTCTTTGATCTTTTATCGACTAAGCATTCACTGCTTAGTATGCCTTGTGGCGTCCTACAGGCTAGCAACAAATTCTCTCCACTTGTCACGCTTTTTTGATAACAGTCTGATGGTTAACTCAAGCAGAGGTTGTTGTTGAAGTCTTCCCTGTCTTGGCAAAGAGACTTCTTCATCTTTCGGTCATACGTCGGCAGCAGTCTCTCTCACACATGCGGTAGTTAGACTCGGGTTCACAGCACTACCGCTTCTCTTGTAGGTGGATCTGACCAGGTTCTCTGTCTGACTGTGTTGGGTAGCTGGCAACTCTGGAGGATGTGATATGGTCTCTGTTACTCTTTGCCCCAGACGCATAGGTCTTTTGGGCCAGTTTTCAGATTCTGGTGTAGATGGTGTCTCGACCTGCAGTGTCTTGTTCTCTGTCTAAAGATTATCGCTTAGTCATTTCTTGAGAGTTTACAGTATTTGTCATGGACAAAGCGACAAAATATCAGATGTCAGATAAACTCCCGTGTTTGGTTTCCCTCATTACCTTGTTGTATGTGACCGGCTGTTAGTCATTCTCTTCTGTCATTCTTCTCCCCCAGTCCATAGTCACCAACGATGTCTGAAGTTCTTCCTTTACCAACTTTGGCATTAAAATCTCCCATGACTATGGTAACTTCATGTGACTTTGTGTGTTTTAGTGCTGTCTCTATGTCATTATAAAATAGCTGTACATCTTCTTCAGAGCTTTCAGATGTTGGAGCATACACTTGTATAATATTTATGTTTATTGGTTGTCCTTTCAGTTGGGCTAGCAGGACTCGGTCCGAGATGTTCAGATATCCTATAATTGTCCTTGCCGTTTGTTCGTCAAATATAATTCCTACTCCTCGTTCATGTTTCTCACTTCCTGAATATATTATATATTTATCTGAGTTTATCTTCCCTGCACCTGTCCATCTAACTTCACTCATTCCTAATATGTTGATCTTCATCCTTTCCATTTCCATCTTTACATTTTCTAATTTTCCAGCCTGGAATAAAGTTCTAACATTCTATGTTGCTATTTTGAACTTGTTAGTTTTGCCACCAGTAGCTTGATGACGATCTGGCCTCACCTGTGGCTCGTGAGCTGCCCTACCGAACGAGGCTGTTCCAGAGGAACATCCATTAATGTCGTTCATGATGAATCTATTATTCTGTTTAAGCATAACTGTTATTAGGAATTACAACAGTGGTTTCCCGTTGCCTTCTGTCGGTTTGTGTACGGACTCTCCGCTAGCCTTTGGACTCCCTGTCCTACCCGCAAGGCAGCGGGAGTGAGAGGTTTTAAGGCGCCTCTGACCCGCCTGGTATTCCCTTCACTGAGCACCTGAGGCACTTTATAGGAGTAGTAGAGCCACCTACTACCCCACCTCGCTCTCTGAGTCTACCGCCAGTTGGTCCGCGCCTGCTTATTTGGATAACTCCTTATTCACAGGGATCCTCCATATCTGGAGGACTTTCACCATCCGCCACCTGTGACGCGTTGGGTTGGGGATGACAGAGGTTATAAATTAATTGAATGGGCAAGAATACACAGCATGGTTGTAGGAAACACCTGGTTTAAACAACATCCTCGAAGACTGGCAACGTGGTGCAGTCCAGACAAAAAGACTTTTAACCAGATAGACTACATATTAATCAACAAACGATTCCGCAATGCATTACTGACAACAAAAACCATGCCAGGAGCTGACTGCAGTAGTGACCATGATCCACTCTGTGGAAAAGTTAGAATAAAGCTAAAGAAAGCAGGCAGAAACATCAAACTGAATACAGAACTTCTTAAAAATGACCAAGAACTGAGAGAACAATACAAAGTTATTATAACAAATAGATACAATGCAATAGCAAAGATAAATAGTATAGATGAACAATGGGAAATGTTAAGAGATTCTATCCACCAAACTGTTAAGGAGATAATACCACCAAAAAAAGAAGCCCCTAAAAATAAATGGATGACAGACGACATCTTAGGACTGATGGACAAGAGGAGGAGGAGTAAAAATAACAAGATAAAATAAAGAAATAAGACGCAAATGCAGAGAAGCAAAAGAAGTGTGGTTAAATGAGCAGTGCAGACAGATAGAGGACTCTCATATTAAAGACAGCAAAAACATGCACAAACGAATTAATGAACTCACAGGCAGGAAAACAAAATATACCACAGGATGCCTGAAATCGAAAGAACGTAAAATGTTAATGGGAAAAGAAGACATTGTGGACAGGTGGACAGAGTATATCGGTGAGCTATATGGAGGAGAAAGACCAGAATTAACACCAGATACTGAAAACTGTGATGGACCACCAATACTTGAAGATGAAATCATAGATGCCATCAAACACATGAAGAAAGGAAAAGCGACTGGGCCTGATAATATAACAATAGAAGAAATAGAGGCACTAGAGGAGACAGGAATAAAAATAATAACCAAGTTACTGAATGACATTTACGACAGTGGTTATATTCCCAGTGACCTGATTAAATCCACGTTTATAGCACTACCAAAGAAACCAGGTGCAAAGGAATGTGACGACCACCGGACTATCAGCCTCTCATGTCACATAACGAAGCTACTTCTGAGAATAATTATGAGAAGAACAAGGAAAAAGATAAAAATGGCAAATAGCAGATGAACAATTTGGATTTGTTGAAGGGAAGGGAACACACAATGCCATTTATGCTTTACGAACACTAACAGAAAGAGCTTTAGAAGTACAGAAAGATCTCTGCTTATGCTTCATTGATTACACCAAGGCATTTGACAAGGTGAAACATAATGAAATTATTAAAATGCTTGAAGACATCAATATAGACGGCAAAGACCTGAGGATTGTAAAACATCTATACTGGCAGCAAGAAGAAGCAGTTCGAGTTGAAAATAGAATTGGAAAATATCAACCTATAAAACAAGGGGTGCGACAAGGATGTGTACTATCTCCAGACCTTTTTTCTGTGTATAGCGAGAATATTCTAAGAACAATCATCACAGAACCAGGCATAAAAATTGGAGGATACAATATTAACAACCTTCGGTATGCTGACGACACAGTACTGATAGCTGAGAACCAACAAGACTTGCAAAATCTCTTGGATAAAGTCGCCAAAGAAAGTGAACAGAAAGGCCTTACTTTGAACATCAAAAAGACAGAGCCTATGGTTATATCTAAGAAACAGAATCCACCAACATGCAGTATTAAATTAAACGGAACTATTATAAAGCAGGTGCAGAAATTCAAATACCTTGGAGCAGTAATAACTTCAGATGGGAAATGCACAACAGAAATTAGGAACAGAATAGGCCAAGCAAAGACTGCATTTCAGAGAATGAGAAACATATTAACCAACACATCCTTATCAATGAATGTTAGAAAACGAGTCCTAAAATGCTATATTGAACCTATCTTGTTATATGGAAGTGAATCATGGACAGTAGGCAAGTCTGCACAAAAATCATTGGAAGCAGCAGAAATGTGGTTTATTAGAAGAATGTTGCGAATCCCCTGGACAGCAAAAATAACTAATGAAGAATGTAGGAGAAGAGCTGGAGAGACAAAAAACCTTGTCAAAAAGATAAGAGAGAGACAATGTACTTTCATAGGACATGCAATGAGAAGAGGGGGCATTGAAAATATTATAACAACAGGAAAAATAGAAGGAAGAAGATCAAGAGGAAGACCAAGAGAAATGAAACTGGACAGTCTGACGGGATGGTGTGAGAGGAGATCACCAACTGAGTTGATGGCCTGCATGAAGGATCGCGTACTCTGGAGAAGCATAATAGCCAACGCCAGTCGGCACGGCACATGATGATGATGATGTTAGTGCTGTAATACCACCATTATCTTCCCTCAAAGTCTTTTGTTTTGTTTTTCTTATAAGCATGTGCTAATGCATTGTTTTGAAACAAAAAGTCATTTTTTTTACAAGAATATATCTCCTGTTGTGTTGTGCTTGCTGGAGATATTGTGCAATCTTTTCTTTTGTTTATGTTTCTTGGTAAAGATTTTACAGTTTCTTACACAAAGTGTAGTTTGATGAAAAAAAAATTGTACTTGTGTCTGGTGAAAAAAATGTACATCTTATTTTCTTTATGTCTGCCAATGAATATTATTACGTGTTGTTTTTAGTGCTCCACTGATACAGATTGTGTGATATATTTATATTTTGTTTATGCTTGCTATTGAAAAAAGTGGGGATTTTGTTGTTGTTATTTTATGGTTGCTAGTGAAGATTGTGCAAGATATTTGTGTCTGCTGAAACATTTTTGCAAGATATTATTTTTGATACTTTAAGAATATTATGCAATATTTTGTGCACTTTGGTTGGTTAGGACTGCGTAATATCTGTTAGTTATTTTTGGTTAGTTATGATTTTACTTTGTTTTTGCGGAAGAAAACGCAATATCGATTCATCCATCTGTCTGATGTGATGGAGTTTGTGTCTGCTGTGTGGTGTTAATGTCTAGCCTTGTTTATTGGATACAATGTTAGCCCGATTTATATTCACGACCATTACATGTACAGTAATTGGTATTTAATTTTACAGGCTCAAAGTCTTATTGAGGTATTGTACATTCTGATCCGCGCATAGTCTTAGTATGATTGTAGCCTTTGTGATAGTACACTTTAGCTTCGTTTGATCGGCCCATGGACTTCCGTGGAGTTGCAGCTTTCCTTTGTTTTCTGTGTAATCTCCGCGAAATATATGGGTTTTTCCCAAGTTGGTGGCTCATGACCAGAATTGTCATCTTTCCTCGCACTCAAAACTTTACTAGTTTTTTAAACATTTATTTAGAACAAAGTCGTGAGCTCGTGGGGATGTGTCTTAGTAAGAACCACTGTAATTGTTTGTCTGCAGCTGGTATACGCCACTCTGACATTCCTTACAGTTCTGGTCACAAAGAGTTGGATATTCTTGATGTTCTTGTCACAAACGGTTTGAGAGGTTATAGAATTTTAGTTGAAATAAGTTATCACATTTTTGATGGCGTGTTTCGTTACACATAACTTTGTCGTCTCTTGGCTGCAGCAGTTCTTGCAGATTCTATCCCCCTTCGCGCTACATATTCTCTTCATTACACATTCAAAACTAAGTTCTTGTTATGAGGGCAGGCATGTTTATATATTTATATATATCATGATATAGGGACATCAGCGCGCACCCTTCACAGATTTGTCCTCCGCGCAAGAGGCGGGGAAAGAACTGGGAAACGACTGTGGGAAAAGCGTGTGTGCTGGACTAAACAAGGAAGAATCGAGTGACACTGACAACAGTCGCGACTAAATATACAATCATGTTTTTAGTTGTTGTGTTGTTGTTGTTCTTATGGCCGATTGTGTTAGTCATATGTTGATAGAATCAGTCATAAGAGAAGCTGGTGGACAAAATGATGCCAGGGAACTTCCAGTGTTTATATGTGCCCGCACTAGAACCGCCTTCTTCAACGTTTCTTATGGCAGAACATGTTCTTTGCTGTACAGATCCCACTGCCGCAGCGAATACGATGAGCCTAATAGTCTTTCTGTACAGAAGATAGGCTATAGGCGAGTCCTAAAGATGTTTCCACTTTTGAGACCATGATCAGAGGTCTGTAGAGAATGCCGTTACATTCCTGACATCTGGTCGTTTCATTTACATTCAGCACTGCCTGGTTCTCAGATAGAATATCTTCTCTGATCTTGAAGGAACACACTATATTATTTGTTCAGGTAAAGCGCATTGTCTTATCTGTTCTTGAGAGAGACACATATCTTCTTTGTTCTTTCGATAGATATTATGTTGTCTGTTCTGGAGGGAGATATGTTATCTTCTCAGTCCTAAAGGGAGACATGTTACGAGGGGCGTTCAGAAAGTAATGCTCCACATCGTTTTTTCTTCAGCTTATAATGAAGATAGAAGCATGAAATTTTGCACACTTTAAATATGGCATTTGCCGACTGTGTGAACCAGATTGCACCTCAACCGGCCAAAGAATATGTTGGCCTAACCATTGAAATGGACCGTGTTAGCAACTTACGGTATAAGCAGCGAATTGTGATACAGTTTCTCGTTGCAGAGAAAGAAACTGTTGTGAACATTCACAAGCATCTATGTGATGTGTATGGAAGTTTTGCAGTCGACATGAGTACAATCAGTCGCTGGGTTCAGAGAATCAAAGAATCAACAAACGGAGATAAGGAGTTGCATGATCGGCCGCACTGTGGACGTCCTGCCACAGCCACAAAGCAGAAATGTTGAAATGCACTGAGGGCATTATTCTTACTGATAGGCGTATCACTACTCAACAGTTGGCCGTAAAGCTGTCAGTTAGCAACGGTAGTGGAAATGCAGTTACAAAAGCTCTCGGATTTTTTAAGGTTTGCACAAGATGGGCTCCTCGAAGTCTCACAAATGACCATCGAATGCACAGGAAAGCAATTTCTTCTGAATTGTTGGAGCGTTTCAGTGGTGAGGGAGAGAACTTTTTGGCTAAGATCGTAACAGATGACGAAACCTGGGCACATCATTTTGAACCTGAGACAAAAAAGACAGTCAGTGGAGTGGCATCATCCGCAGTCGTCAGAAAGAAAGAAATTCAAGACAACTCCTTCAGCTGGAAAGGTCATGATACTGTCTTTTGGAGCATTGAAGGTGTGATTCTTGTGGATGTTATGCCAAGAGGAGAGACAATCAATTCGCAAGCTTACATTAAGACATTGAAAAAAAACACAGTCAGCGTTTTCCTAGAGTTCGGCCCCACAAGAATCCAGCGGACCTGCTTCTCCTTCATGACAATGCGCGCCCTCAACACGGGAAGCAGTCACCAAATTGGGTTGGACTGTACTACCCCATCCACCCTATAGTCCTGATCTGGCACCCTCTGATTTCCATCTGTTTGGTCCACTTAAAGATGCACTCCGAGGGGTAAGATTTGAAGATGACGAAGGAGTGATTAATGCAGCGAAGAAATGGCTACATAATCAAGAGAAAATCTGGTACAGGCTAAGAATACATGCACTTGTTTAGCGCTAGCGTAAAGCCGTACAAGTTGATGGAGATTATGTTGAATAATACCCATGTTTACATGACATATCCATGTATATTTTGTATAAATTTCATGCTTTTTGAATAAACAGCTCTTGAGAAAAGCGATGTGGTGCATTATTTTCTGAACGCCCCACGTATATTCTAAGGGAGAAACATATTTTCTGAGACAGATTTTACCGGTTGTTGACCCAGATTCTGAGATAAAGAGTCTGTGACTTAACACTTTATTTCTGAAACTAACTTATTTGTTGTTTCAGTCTCTTAAGTTCACAGGGCAAATGAACATACTTTTAGGACATAATAATCCTTACAACAGTTTCAGGCTGGCCAGCTTGATATTGTAACATGCCCCGATGACATTGTTGGCAAGTGCATGTCCACAAATAGAAAAAGAGAATGTCACCTTTGTCAGGGTAGGAAAGAAAGAGACTGGCAGAGAAATGTCTATAACCGACGTGACCTTGGCTTGCCGTCGTCTTTTTCGTTTTCTTTCATCTGATCGAGCAGAGCTGCGCTTCATCTTCTTGTTCTTTTTCTTGGCAAATATGTGGATCTTGTGCCTTCATTTGTATGTAGTATGTAAGCAGGACATTCACTGCCCATCGCTGTCTAGCTGCCCAAAGATATATATATATATATACCCCGGGTATTCTAGGAGTAAATAGATAGTAATGCATTTGAACATGATTATATTGTAGTGGTTCACTTTTTCCTCGCAAAGTATCACTTTTGTGACGATGTGAAAGAAAGATAAGTTGGGGGGAAAGGCAGGGACAGCCATGGCCAAGTTGTATGTGATAGTTTTCTCCTGGGCACATCATGGCGGCCGGAAGATTATAATGATGAGGTTTGCAGGAAATCGTGTGGTCGGCATCACCTGGTAATACTGGCTTTATTTTTGTTTACCTCCTGTTTGTTTTGAAATCTCTCGAAATAGCCTTGTTTCTTTGTATGTTTGTTGTTTTTTTTCTAATGCAGACATTGAGCAATCTTTGGGGTTTTTTTTTCTATTTAATTGTCTTCCTGTAGCAGGGAGCTGAGATTTGATGTGGACTTTTTGCGGTTTAGAATATGTGGCACAGGAATAGCTACAGTGCTATAATTGTAACTCAGCCAACAACATAGTTAGCCAGTTATCTAGGGCATTACGTGTTCCTACGTAGGCATGTAATTCCTGTCTTTGCTGTGTGGATTTACTAGAAGTTTAGAAGGAAAATAAAAGTATTTGATTTGTATTTGGGTGCATGTTTGTTTTTCTTCTCATTAAAATGAATGTGTTTGCTGTTGTTCTCCGCTTTTTTGATGATGGTGAATATTTACTTGCTTGTTAGTTCATGCTGTCACAGCGTTTCTCAGTTCTTTGGGTTTTTTTTTAACCCGGGGGGAAGGGGGGGGGGGTTGAAGTAGTTTTAGATCAACTGGTATAGTTTCGTAGATCCTGTCCGTTTTGGTAATTAGCTACCCATAGCTGGCGTAAGGATTGGCGAGCCATAGCTGACCAGTACCTTGTCCCAGCTCTCCGTTGGTGCCCCCAGTAACAGGCCTAGCCCGGCTGACGAGGCAGGGATCGCCATAGCCCCCACGGTCGTGGGGTCAGTGTTACAGACGGGCAGCACCTGCTTTCTAGCTGCATCCAGGGTCTGAACAAATAGCTGCCATAATCCGCTCCCAAGCCGACGTAGTGCCGTGCTGCAACGTCTTCACAGTATCGGCTGCAAAGAATGCCAGCTGGTAGTTCGAGGAACATAGAAGATGAGATCTACGGGAACCCCTACTGCTGGGGACGCTGTGCTTCTTACTCTGTACTCCATGGACTTCTAGGGGGTTCACGGAAGTCTTTTTGAAGGTCACCTCACCAACAAATGGATTGGGCTCGATTAAAACAAAAGCTTACCATAATCTAGGTTCTATTTGTTGCTTCATTTTTTTAAAATAAGGAGCCACAGCGGGCCCCCCCCCCCCCTTTTTTTTTCCCTCTTTCCAAAATAGTTAAGAGCCATTGCTGTGGTATGATCGGTGAATTGTGGGTGCAGCCATGCAGTACGGGATCTTGACCCCTACCTGAACTCTTTCATCTCACACTTTATGTGCGCGCTTGAATCATTCACAGGGTCATATAACCGTGCGTAGTTAGGATGTTGGTTCTCACATTTCACTTCCACTGGATAAGGCCCAGGTTTTTGTTGGTATCTATGTTTTAGATGAAAGTTTATGAAAGGAAATTTTCCACTACATTTCTCTGGACATTGAGGAACCCGAAACTTTGACAGTCACGTCTGGATACAGAAACAACCTGGCATAAACTTGTAGAGATATTAGTTCCCGTACTTTAATTGCTCTGACGGTACGCTAGAGGGAGATGTGATCACCGTTCGGTCACTTCCCCCCCCCCCCCAAGCTACAGAAGGCGCCAGGTACTCGTTTCTGACGCCGGGGGACTGGGGATCCGCCAGCTGAATTTGAACCACAAATCAGTGGATGTTAAAGTCTGAGAGAAGAATGGCGGATGATGATGTGTTTGAGGCGTGTTAGTGGTGATCATGAAAAAAGGGGGGGGGGATTAAGTGTTTAACAGAAGGCAAGGAGAACACTTTATGTGCGTGCTCAGTCTGTATGTCTTCATTGTATTCTACATCAGCAGGTAACACGACGTGTGCAGATGACATTCATCTATATATCAGCGTCTAAATCATGAACTCCATCTCCGAGTTTTGTCAGTTTGCGATTTCTGAATTTTAGTTGGTGTTCTAATATGAGGATTTTTTCTTTTAAAGAATGACCGTGCACCGGAGTATTGGCGTAAATAGTTAGTTTAATGGCTTGTTATTCTTTCTGTTTTTTTTAAAATCTGACAACAGATATCCTGACTGAGAGACGACATAAAAACTTTTTCCTTCGGCAGTTTGAAATGTCATCTCTTCGGAGAAAGAGTAGCCTCGTTATCCTAGTCGAGGTGAGTTAGAGATGTGATGATAAACTGGGTCGAAATGTGGAAGTTTGGGAGCCCGGAGACAGCCGGCTGGCTTTTCAGACATTGTGCTTGCTCTGTGTCGCGTTCCAGTGGCGGGTGTACTTGATCCTTGGGTTGTTGTTGTTGTTGTTTTTCTTGTCGTCTTCGACTGGCGGTTTGCGTACATTTGATGTGACATGGCTCGGGTGACAGTGTGCCACCACAGCGTTTGGTCGTCTAGCCAGACCAACGCTTGCTAACGTTTAGTTTCTTTTTAAAACAAGCTATACGTTTTTACCATCGGTCGCATTAACCACGCTGGTTGTTGTGTTGTGAAGGTGTTTCTCTGTACATTTCGTTATATGTATGTGTTGCAATAGAGGGCTCACCTGGGCAAGAGCAGAAAAAAAGGCGAAGGACAAGCATTTGTGGAAAACCCTTGCGGAAACCCCATGTGCCCTGGGCACTTAAGGTTCAGAGAGAGAGAGAGAGAGATGTAAGAGAAAGAAGCAGAGAGGGGCACACAAAAATGTCTTATTTCTCTTTGAGAAATCTAATGCTTTCTTCCCATTAAACATCATCACGATGGAGACATCGTTGATCCTGAATATTTTTGTAAGTCTTATTCCGAGTCCAGCTCATTATAAACAGAATATTCCTACACATCCCACAGATCCTGACCTCGCATCATCAACTTGGGAGTTTGTTTGTGTTTTTTTTGTTGGGGGGGGGGGGGGGAGTTGCTATCCGCCTCCACACCAAACTACAATCAACTTGGAGTTTTGGGTTTTGTTTGTTTGTTTGTGTGTTTGCTATCCGCCTCCACATAAAACTACCATCAACTTTTTTGAGCTTTCTATTTTTTTTCCTACTATCCTACTCTGAATCGTCGATAGATGTTACATTTCTCCCAGCTGAAACTTGCACTTTTGTGTCCACCAGACACCGCAATCTACGCTGCTGGTAATGACAAAGTAAGTGCAATGAAAGCTAGTCACCATCTTGTTAATCTGCTAGAAAAATCCGGTGCACTTCTCCCCGGACCACGTGGCGCTGCCAGCGATAATGAGAGCCGAGAAAATCAGCTTGGGAGTCTGTGGCTTGTTAAAGCCCATAACCTTGATGTTTTCCTCCGTTCATCAGACAAGCATCACGTGGCCTTAGTGAGTCTGGCACTTTTTTTTTAACCTTGGTGTTTTTTTTAGAGTACATGTTTTATTTCACAGCACGTGTCAAGATAACCAGACATTATGCTGGTTTAGAACAAATTAAATCATATTAAGTAAGATTTCAGGTCTTATTTAAAGTTTAATGTATCATGGGAAAATGCGTATAAGACTGGATGTAAAAAAGACTGGAGTTAACGGATATGACCCACGTGAACCATCATCGTGGGTCGTTGGAACAAGTCATCTAAACTTGGTCCCGGTTGGCGAACTCCAAGCCGACTGCGCTGCTGGTTATCTGCCATTGAAAGGACAGTGTCCAAACCTTGGGGTATCGAACAACACAGCAGAAGCGGATGCCAAGGAAAACATCAGGATATCAATCGTCGAGCATTTTCTCAAAGGTAAGATCAGTTATTTGACCTTCCCAGTCGACCCACACAACTGTGTGTTTAACTGCTACCAGTTGTTGTTGTCGTGTGACGGTAGCCAGAGAACTTGATCAGATCTGGCAGATAGTCTATTGTTTATTACCAGGACTGATATAACAAAGAAGCAAAGCATCTGTTTATAAACGGAACAGAGTACCGTTTTCTGTACCAGACATATAACAATAGTTTAGGAGATCAGCTTTTCCCACTAGTCGATACAGTCGGGAAAAGAATAAAACACATACGCATTTCCATTTCTTTTTCCGTCTTTTTTTTTTAACGGGTTACAGCTGCTTTTTCCATGGAATAACCCATTGTGCCCCGTTCTTTCTTTCTTTTATCTCTCTCTCTCTCTTTCCTCTCTCTGTTTTTCTTTCTCTTTTTTTCATTCTCTCTCTCTGTCTCTCACTCACACAAACATTTCCTCCCTTCCTTCTCTGTGTGAGTCAGTCTGTCCTCGTTTGCAGTTTATTAGTTCTCTCAGTCCAATGTATTCCATTCCATCTTCTTCTCCGGCTCCCCCCTCCCCCAATTTTGTTTTTGTATGCTTTTCTTATTGTCGGATGAAGAAGATGATGATGATTATAAATGCCATTCTGAGAAGCGCATCTATGCGTAACATCAGCAGTATTATTGTGTAAGCGGACAGTATCTGTTACAAGGTTTATCTGGCCGTCATGTCACAGAATACGGCCTATCTAGCAGGATAAAAGAATTCTCTGGCTCCCCTTCATTCTCGTTTCCACCTGCCTGTTTCTCTGTTTTTTTGTCACCTTAGATTTTGCGTATCGAATGTCCATCAGTTGCCTTTCATATCCAGTGAATGACGGTCTCATCAACGCCCGTCTGATGTTTATCCTGCTACATTTGCCGTTCATTTTAGACATATTCTGTAAGAGTGCTTGTGTGTGTGTGAGAGAGAGAGAGAGATAGATATCATGCCTGTTTATTTTTTTCTATAAGCGCTAGTCAGCAGTTGACCAGAAACTACCTAGTAGTATCTCCATCAACACCAACTCCGTAGCTAACGGCGCCATTCTTCTTCTTTCCCAGAGCTTTAACCCTGGTACCCAATTTTTTTTTTTTTACTGTTTTCCCCTAAAGGCTGGGTGTTTTTTTTTTCGAGCCATAGTCTGACCGCCATTGTGTTGAGTGGAAATCGAAACCGGGTGGCCTGGTCGGCAAGCACTACACTAACGCGGCTTCTTACATTGTAAACATGTTTAGGAAGATTATTTCAGAGTTCTGTCTCCGTAGTTTTCTTGCAGATTATAGTAGATGCCACCTTCTTGAAAATAAGGTGTGATTTATTGTTTATCGAGCAGAAGTCTTTTCATGTCAGCTTTGTGAGATCGTCACAGAATGCGTTATAATGAATGAGGCTGCATCTTACAACAAGGTTGTGGGATGTGTACTACTACTACTACTGCTGTTGCTAATACTACTACTACTACTGCTGCTACTACTACTACTACTGCTACTACTACTACTGCTGCTGCTACTACTACTACTACTACTACTACTACTACTACTACTACTACTACTACTACTACTACTGCTACTACTCCCAGACATTGACTTGTATAATTCTGAAGTAATAGGAGGTCAGCGACAGTTGATATCCACATACAGCTTCCCTTGAAGGCATATAGGCGTTGGCCCTGTCTGTTTTCTCTGCAGCTCGTATCGTATGTTGAGGCTCTTGACAAAATAAGTAGTCTGTGCTCAGACGTTTATAGCAACAGAGAGCAAGTTTATTGGCTCGCAGATATTTTTAACATACTTTCTTTAGGAGTGGATCAGCCATATACAACATAAATCCTTGTAGAATTCATCTTACTTAGTCCAACACACATATGTAACCCATTGACCGGAAGTAAAATATTTCCCTCAGTTCTGCCAAGTAAGAAGAAGCCACCCACCCCACCCCCACCACATGCTAAGAACACACTCACCCTTTTTTCTTTCTAAATGAACTTTATTGTCAGAAATCATTAAATGGGGGAGGGGGGAATTCCAGATATGAATATATAACAGTTATGATAGAAACTTTGTTACGTGGATGAAGGTGAGTTTTACAAAGCTATGATGGTGAAAAGCTGAGGAACAATACAAAGGCTGGCCACAGACCGTGGGACGTGGAGAGAAGTTGTTGCTGCCTGCAAGAAGCCACAATGCGTACTGGGCAGTGATTGCTAATGGCCGACCAAGGACATGGATTTTGTTGGTTGGTTGGTTGGTCCAGTCATCATTGTGTCTGAGTGTAATTAACTGTGGGATGTTTGGTTGTGGGGGGGGGGGTGTTGCCTAAAGCTGGTTGTCACATCTAAAGTGAACGCGTCTGGTTGGCTGTTGCAGGCTAAAGTTTAGGAAGCATGAAAGGTGTGCTTTTGTTCCCACTGATAAGATCTGGATTAGGAGCTCCGACTGTGCAGGATTATCCCCGAAGGCTGTTTGTCTAGAGTGGGTATTATCAAACCGGCGAGAGAGGCGGCAACATTACGCCATGTCTGTGCTGTTACACCTGAACAAAGAGGCCATGTTAAATTTACATTAAAACTTGCCAAAACATGATGAAAGGATTAAGCCCTCATGTTGTTACACTGTATTAACGCCTTCGGAGGGTGGGGCGGGGTTGAGGAAGGGAATGGGCTGTATATTCCAACTGATGAAGTCGAGGCTGAACCAAAATGGTTATGCGTTGATATATTACTGGCTTGAGCTATATACATAGTATAGGTAAGTGTTTTTAATTTTTTCGTCTGTTTTTCCTGTTTTTATCTGTTGTGTACAGTGTGAATTATTATTGGAAGAGAAAGAACCCGAACTGACAATAGAAGAAGTTTTATGGGCAATAAAGAATCTGAAAAATGGTAAATTACCAGGACTAAACTGGTGCAACGAAAACCACGGGGTCACGCAGTCCCACTTCTGAGACCCAACAAGAATACAGGCTCATGCCCTGAGATACTCTGAACCTCCTGTGGTCCTCTCGGGGATCTCGTGTGGTCCTTTCAGGGACCACATTGGGGACCACGGAACTTAACGAGGACCACAGGACTTAACGAGGACCACAGGGGTAAATTCAGTAGGATCACAGGGCGGTCTTGGTGGTAGAAGCGAACGAAGAAGAAGAAGAATCACCAGGATGTAATGAGATAACAGCTGAATTTATTAAAGCAGGAGGAAAGGAATGTGCAACAATCTATCATGCACTGAAAGATATGACATTCAGGTATTTGGCCAAAAGAATGGAAAAGAACTGTATTCATACCACTGCCAAAAAAGGTAACTTAAAATTATGCACAAACTACAGAACTGTTGCTCTGATTAGTCATGCCAGTAAAATTCTCTTTAAAATCATAATGGATAGACTTCTTAAGAAAATAGAAGAGGAAGTCAGTATGGTCCAAGCTGGTTTCAGGCAAGGAAGAGGATCAAGAGATCACATATAAGATTAATAATAGAGAAATGCAGAGAGTTTAATGTGAATCTATATTTATCCTTTATAGACTACTCAAAGGCATTTGATTGTGTACAACACCAGAAACTTTAGGAAATAATGGAAAAAATGGGATTTCCAACACATTTGATACAATTAACATCACTGCTGTGTCTAGACCAACAAGCGGCAGTAAGAGTAAATGGTGAAACAACAACTTGGTTTGACATAAAACAAGGGGTCCGTCAGGGGTGCATATTGTGGCCTTACTTATTTAACTTGTATATTGAGGAATGTATAATGAGGACTGTTAGAGAAGATGTAGACACAGAATATTACGATACCATAAGAATTGGAGGTTATGAAATACCAGAGATTATATATGCTGGTGACACAGTATTACTGTCCACAACACAAAAAGGAATGGGAAAACTAATTATGTCAGTCCATAAGAATAGTGAAGCGCAAAACCTCTATCTATATTCGAAGAAAACTGAATTGATGACAACTGACTAAACAAACAAGGCAGCTGATATATGTATCAATGAGGAAAAACTGGAAGAAGTGGAGAGTTTTGAATATCTTGGATCACTGCTAACTAATAATGGAGATATAATGTGGGAAATTAAAAGGAGGACATCTGTCGCTCTTCAGAAAGAAACAACTAAGTCTGTGGAGAGGAACAGACAGAACTGCAAAAATAAGATTTTTAAGGACAAGCATCTTTCCTATCGCAACATATGCCTGTGAGACCTGGACACTTACAAAACAGCTGAGAAACACACAAATGCCTTTTTACCTCACATCTGGAAGGAAGGAAGCATGGTATCACTGCTAAAGCCAGGGAAAAACAGTGATACTGCCTCCAGCTACAAGCCAATCAGTCTCACTAGCTGCCTATGCAAAACGATGGAACGCATCATTGACCTGAGGCTAAAATGGTACCTAGAAAGTGAAAACCTTCTCGTTCCACAACAAACAGGATTTAGGCAGTACTACAGTATGGAAGATCAAGTGACCTATCTCTCTCAAGAGATTGAGGATGCATTCCAAGAGAAAAACCTTGTACTAGCAGCGTGGATAGACCTGAAGAAAGCCTTTGATAAAGTATGGAAAAAAGGTCTGCTGTGGAAACTAAGAAACTGCAATGTGAATGGAAGACTGTACAACTGGATAAAGTCCTTTTACACAATAGAAGAGCTAGAATAGTAATGGATGGACACAAAAGCCAGAAGTACTTCTGCGACACGGTGTACCACAAGGAGGAGTCCTTTCGCCTACACTATTCCTTGTATTCATTAATGACCTGGTCAAGGAACTTCCCTATGGAATCAAAGCAGCACTGTATGCAGATGATCTGGTCATGTGGTGTACAGATGAATATGCGACAGTTGCTACACAGAGACTCCAAAGAGCAGCAGACATCTTGACATCATGGACAAACAAATGGTGTTTAAGTATCAACACAGAGAATCAAGTACCACTCTGTTCACTCTCTCATCTAAACAGAAAGCAGGTAAGATCTTTGTAAATGAAATATCCTTAAGGATGGACAACCAACCCACTTACTTAGGAGTGACTCTTGACTCAAAACTGACGTGGAAGCAACACATCAACAGTGCAGAAGCAAAAGCCAGAAGAAAACCAGCCATATTAAGAAAATTAAGTGGAACCACATGGGGAGCTAGTGAAAGAATCCTCAAGAATGTATATCAGCAAAGTATTCTACCACATTTAGAATATGGCTCAACATCTTGGTGCACAGCATCAAACACTACGCTGCATAATCTAGACAAGATTCAAAATCAGTCACTACGGATTATCACAGGTGCCATGAGGTCCACACCAATAGTAGCAATGCAGAAAATAGTTGGTGTTTAAGTGCTAAAGGAACGTAGAGACACAAAGGTCATGACCATGGGAGAGAAATTCCTTAGCTCTGTAAGCCATCCCATGAAGGAGAGATTCAATAACTTGGCATTAAGACAGCTTAAAAGAAGCAGCTTCATTCACCAGGCCAAGCCTATGCGTAAGTTGATAGCTGACCTTCCAACTATAGTCGCTCCATTATCATCTGTACCAGAGCATACACCATGGAAAGAAGCAGATTATACACAAATAACTATTCAGACTGAAGTGAAAGGTGTGCAGAATGGTGAGATGCAAAGCAGCTTTGTAAGATCAACAGCCACACTTAGTGTGCTAGATGACAAATATCCATGTGACACCTGGATACGTGTGTATACAGACGGATCTGCACACAATGCCATAAAGAATGGAGGGGCAGGAGCACATATTGAATATCCAAACAACACCACTGACAAGATTTCCATAACCACTGGAAAATACTGCAACAACTATGATGCAGAAGTTAGGGCAATTATTGCTGCAGTTGAAAAACTATCAGACTCCAGAATTGATACATGTCCTGTAGTAATTCTCACAGATGCAAGATCAGTACTGGAAGCTCTTCAGTGCAACAAACTACCAGACCTTAAGGATGCCTTGTCAAAAAATTGGCTTACAACATGGAGTCACTTTGCAATGGATTCCCTCTCACTGTGGGATACCAGGCAATGAGAAAGTTGACCATCTGGCCAAAGAGGGCACTGAAATGGAGCAACTAGACATATCAGTCACCTATAATCAGAAGAAAAGCATGATAAAAACCTACAGGAAGCCACAAACACCACCACATGATGACTGTCACATGCTAAACAGAAAGGAACACAGGACACAGCCGACTCCGAAGTCATATGTATACAAAGTTTAAGGTTGGTACTACTAATCTATGTACATGTGCCCAGGTGCCCCAAACTGTGGAACATATCCTCCAGAACTGCACCAACTATGAAACACTGAGAAATAATTACTGGCCCAGCGAAACCACTAAAGAAGATAAGCTCTACGGTTCCATACATGAATTACAAAAAACAGTGAAATTTATCCAAGAGACAGGACTGCAGGTATAGACAGACAATACGAACGAAGAAGAAGAAGGAGACAAATGCCTTTGAATGTAAATGTTACAGAAGTGTCCTTCAGATATCATGGACACAAAAAAAGAACAAATGTATCCATACTACAAGAACTTAATATTGAAGAAGGCTGGCTAGTAAAGAGGGTTAAACAGAGAAAACTTAATATTTTGGACACATTAAACGTCATGATAATCTAGAGAAGATCGTCTTGAAAGGTTACATAATGGGGACAAGAAAGAGAGGAAGACCAAGGCGAAGATGTCTGCAAGACATCGTTGATGATCTACAAATCAGCAGCAGGACATCTTGCTCACAACTGAGAGGTCTACAGGAGTGCCGTTAGGGAGGCAAAGTTCCGCAGGGGACATGCAAATGAATGAATGTATGAATCTGTTTTGTTGTTTTGTGTGTGGAAAAATACGTTTGCCAAAATACTGGATTATTTTTTGTTCTTCTTCTACACGTGCTCATCTTGCTTTCTGCCTGCTTTCCTCACTATCAATCTTTTTGTAAAACTGAACCACCTCTGTCTGCTTTAATATACATCGTGCACTAGAATGCTAACATTACTTACTTTGTATATACATCGTACAATAGAATGCTAACATTACTGACTGAGCGTATACATCATAAAATAGAATTACATTAATGAGTTATGTACGCCAATATTTACGTAAAGATGTACAGTAAGGTTTCTTCTGTATTTTCAAACATTTGCTTGTTTCTGCACAACCAAACGGGATATCTGAATTCTGCCAAAAGTGTGAAAGACTCTTTGTGTTTGTCTGTTCTTGATCATAGTATGCTGTTCAACTTCATGGCTCAGTACATTTCTACTTCCTTTGTTGTTATTGTTGCTGATTCTTGAGTGACGAGTTTTAAGACAAAACTTTTTGCACTCAGAGATCTTCTGCTGTCTCTTGTATGTTTCACATAGTTTACATGTGATGTCTGTTGAATTTGCGGGCTGTGTTGGTGGGTGCCATGTTGAACAGTGATCTGTAAGTTATTTCATTTTCTGTCGGTGTAATTTCTATCTTGTGTACGTTTTGAAATACCTGTATGTAGTTAGTGATGAAATATTTGTATCCTCTCTTTATTCTGTCTTGTTATGGTGGCTACTGTGCTGTGACTAGATGTCTGGTGAATTCCTGGCAATTGAATGCTCGTGTCCAGATCTTGTCTGTAGAAGAGTGGCATGGGTCCTCGCTTCCTTCTTCCTTTTTCTTTCCTTTACTTACGATCCTGAGCTGACCACTGACTCGGGCCGAGCAGCCTTCTTAGGGATCAAAGGCTGTGACACTAACAAGACGCCTCATTTGGCGATTTTATTTTTACCGAGGTAGCAAATGTTTTGGAAACTATCATGCTCAGAAGCTGAAATGAACCTGTTATATATATAAGCTCATGTGATACGCAAGCACCTTTTGTGTTCAGTTTTCATGAGGGCAGTGATGATATTGCTAGTTTAGCACAGTGTTCTAATGTCAGTTAATAAGATTAGTCTAAGCTTTTGTCCCAGATCTTAATTGATGTTGTTGATAGTGCTAGTTTAGCACCGTGTTCTAATGTCAGTTAATAAGATTAGTCTAAGCTTTTGTCCCAGATCTTAATTGATGTTGTGTGTTTCCTATGCTGATATAAATGTAGGGTTCCTTTTGACAAGAAATACGCTTTTCTGTCTACACGCGGTTTTTGTGTATATGTATATAAAACTATACTACTACTACTACTACTACCACTACCACTGAACTGCACGCTGGTATTCTATTCAGCCGTTGCGGTGAAGATGTTGAGACACAGCATGGTGTCGGCTTGGGAGCGGGTTATGCGGCTATTTTTCCTCTTGCTGAGTGGGGCTAGAAAGCACGTGGACTACACGATCTCTGCTGCATTATCTGCTACTGTGGTTACCAGCGGAGAGGTGGCACAGGTTCCTGACCAGCTGTGGTTCTCCAACCCTGATGCTAGCATGTCAGCTTGTGGTCGCTGGTTGTCAAACTGACCACCATCTTGTTCTCCATAAAACTAAACATAAATACAAGAACTCTAAAGTAAAAACTGTGATTTTCAAATATAAATGTATTTTCAACATCTGTTACCACCACCTTATAAATTTAATTATTATCTGTTTGGTTCTGTACCGAGTATTAAATATGCTTGATATCCATCCATTACGATCGTGTCCGTCTCTTGTTAGAAGTTTATTTTCAGCTGATGATATATAAAATACTAGCAGTAACAGTAAGTTTATTCTCACCTTATATATATATATATATTCTGGAACGCCTGGAGCAATTTCAACCAAACGTGGTAGACATATGACTTACAATCTGGAGAAAAGTACTGTGGGGGGGGGGGGTAACAACCCTAGCACCCCTGGGGGGGGGTGGGATGGGGGTGACATGTAAAAATAATCGAAAACGACTGATATTAGTGTCGAATCCATAGTTTTCAGGGGTCACTGAGGTGAATAATGACACTCCTGATGCCGTTTAAGTCCAAGTTCAGACTCCATCGACATGGGGGGGGGGGGAATTAGGGTGGGATCTCCAGTTATTTTACTACGGAACCTCGACCTGCCAAAACTTTGCAACGGCACAAGGCTGTATGAAAAGAGGATGCTAGGCAATATACTTGAAGCGACTATCTTAACAGGACAAAGAGAGGGTGAAGCAGTTTTTATCCCGTGGATAACACTCATTCCGACTTTAAAAGATTGCAATTTCCAGTGAGACTTACGTTCTCAATCACGATCAGCAAGTCACAGGGCCAGTCTTCACATTATAAAGTCTTTTACAAATTAACTATAAACTCAATATAATTTAACTCAAAACTTGATTATATACAGACATTTTAAATTTAACCCCCAGGAGCAAGAATAAATACTTTCTTGGGGGAAAACCCCCCTCCCTTCCCCTTTAGCAGTCAACGTAAGGTTTCCGTGGGAGAAAGATGGCGATGTAAAATGCACTCTGCAGTATTAATAATGAATAAATTCCCGAGCAACGCCGGGTAAGCAGCTAGTGAGATATAAAACACTAGCAGTAGCGGCAACTTTGATGTTATTTGTCCCTGTAACGCTTGTGAGCGCGGAATGAAAGCAGGACACTGGAAACGGTAGGTTCCCTTTGGTGTCACTGCTTTTTGACAAGCTAGTAAGTGACCCAGTTCATGGGCAAGAAGAGGCTGGGGAACGAGGAGATCGATGGATGGATGGATGGAGAGAGAGAGATATGCTACTTGGATGGCTTGACTGTCGAGCAGACGAACGACCTTACCCTTGATTCTGACTCGGCCTTTGTCAGGAGCCAGGGCTATTTTTAATCAGAACTCACGCACACAGCTCTCCCACCCTCCCCCCTCTCCCACAACTTCGGCCCTGAATGCTGCAGTTTCCGCCTAGGGCAATCCTACATTTGGGACTGAAGAAATTCGCCTGGATGTGCGCTGTGGAAGTGATGTGCTTCACGGAAGTTTGTGAGAACTCGTACGGTACTTAAACATCGCCATTTCTTAACTGTAGTCACTTTACCTTTTTCAGTGTGTTGTTTGCTAGGAGGGTCTTGGACAAGAGAGGTATTCCAGTTCGTATTTTGACTGAGATGAGACTGTATAATAGATCATAACGTTGACAGAAAGCTGTCTAAAACAGAAGCAATCAACTACCATCCATTATTCTCTTATTCTTATGTCTGAGCATAAGACTTGAAGTTTTAACATCACTAAACTTTTCTTATGACGCGCCGAAAGGAGGTGAAATATTGAATTCTAAATGTCCACAAACTATGTTTTTGAGTAATAACATAGCATGTGATATTTTACCTGTCATAATGGCAGCTGTGTGGCATTCAGAAGTTCTAAAAATATATATACATACATACATACATACACACACACACACACAAAACAAGTTAAGACTGTTCAATTGAAATGTAATATCCACCCTTATTTATGCATGCGAAAGCTGGAAAACAACTAAAGGAATAGACCCAAAAAAATTCGACTCTTTTGAAAACAAGTGCCTAAGAAAAACACTCGGTATAAGGTGGATTGAATTCAAGAACACTGCATAGATAATGTAGATCAGCAAACAAGAAGGGGCGGGAGGAAAAAAAAACTGTCTCGTAGATGAGCTTCAAGTATGAACTTCCAGTTTTAGAGACATTTACAACAGAGTCTAATCTTTTGTGGTTGTTACTGGCAAGCCTAGCCTTGGCAGAAGATCATTTGCCTGAAGACCAAAACCAGATTCCGGAGCAGACAAAATGTCCTGGCCGCGGCAGAAGTGATAGACATGTTTCTAGGCTGTGGATGCGCGTGTTTAGCTTTTTGAAGTTCCCTTTCGTTTTAAATGATGCCCAAGACCTGGCGAGAATGATTGAGGGCGGTGATTGTATGTGAAATATGCTCGAGTGAATGCGTTTAAAATGTGTGACAGTGAGTGTCTTTGAAATATACACCATATGGCATTAGAAAAGTTGAAAACAGGGTCAGGTGTTGGGATAACACACCGTCTAGACCGAGCTTCCTGCTTGTTGATCGTCAGCGCTTGCGTCATTCATGACTTTTATTGTAATAAAACAGGTCTTGTGTAATGCTGTTTAAACATTTAGGTAGCTTTTGTGTATGCGTCTAGACGGGTAGTGAGCTAATAGACGAAGTTTGCAAGAAATATCCAGTGTTATATATAAAATGTATCTCTGTTACAGACATGCGGACTATTTCTCAGGATAATATTACAGGAGTACGCATGAACCTGAAGGTAGAGACCGGCCTAAATCTAAATACCGGCACAGCTTCTTCCTTGGTTTTTTTTTTTTGTGTGTTTTTTGACAAGCTTGGAGAGCGATGTATGTGATTTACAAGTAAATTACAGCTCATACATATGCTCTTTCAGCTCAAAACAACACACGCATGTAACCATCCTGGGAGGTCTGTGCTGGCGTTCGTCTTAAGTGGGAATGCAGCTTGATACACGAAGTTGGGTGAAGGTGAAGGGAACCTCCTTCGTCTGATAGGTGAGAGAAATGCTTGAACAGGGAGCCAACCAGACGTACGTGATAGACTGGTCTTGCTTCAGCGACATTTATCTGCAAGTCTGAGACGATGTTGCTGTATGTTCTTAGCGGTGCTGGAGGTGCAACGCAGCGAGAATAACTGAAGGTCGTGGCCTAGTTGGGGAGATCTAGACTCCAGATTAGATCTTAAACTTGACACTACAACTAGAATAAGAATTATTGAAGGCCGTGGCCTAGTTGGGGAGATCTAGACTCCAGATTAGATCTTAAACTTGACACTACAACTAGAATAAGAATTATTGAAGGCCGTGACCTAGTTGGGGAGATCTAGACTCCAGATTAGATCTTAAACTTGACACTACAACTAGAATAAGACTTATTGAAGGCCGTGACCTAGTTGGGGAGACCTAGACTTGAGATTAGACCCCACGCTGAATTCAAAAGCCCCCGAATGATTTGTGAGGTCTCCGTTCTTGATCGCTGGAACTAGGAACATGCCTGCAGCCCACACCTGTGATGATCCTCCAGGAAAATCATCGTGTTAGGTTGAGAGGAAGGATGGTACAATGGCCTGCTGAAAATCCCTGAATAAACCACAGAAATCAGACTTCCGTGTAGACTGACAAGGACACACCAATGCATGCAGCTGATAGCAGACCGAAGGAACTAGCAACTGCTTACTGTGCTAGGAAACAGATCACAAACACGACTGTGTCCTTATTTACCTGAGTAAAGCTAATCCCACCTTTTAAAAGTTATTTGACTGTTACAAGAATGGTATGATAAAAAAAAGTTAAAAAGACAGGAGATCAAGACCACTCCGCTTTGATCTTACAAAAATACCAGAATAATATAGTATAGAAGTGAAGAACCGTTTCGAGATCCTGCTGGCTGTGCAGGAGGGGATGACACTAGGTGAACTGGCTACGCAGGCCAGAGATGTCTTAATAACAGCACCTAAATATATGGTTCCAGTAAAGAAAACACAAAAGAATGGATGGATTACAACAGGCACACTAGAACTAATAAAACATCATAGAGAAATGAAGACAATGGAAAGTGACAAACACCAACAAGGATGAATATAAATCTCTAACAAAAGAAGTAAGAAGAAACATAAGAAACAACAAAAAAAAAAAACAATACATACAAGATTGTTGTGAAAGAATAGGACATCAGAAGTGTTTAAGAGATAGCGAAATATTTAAAGAAATGAAGACATTGACGAGAAATGTCACACCTAAGCTAAATGTAATATTTGACGAGATGGCGAATACCTTGACAGAGACAGAGGAAATTCTAGAAAGATGGAAGGAATATTGCAGAGGAATGTATGATACAACAAACAGTGAAAGCATAAATCAACAGTGTGAATTATTATTGGAGGAAAAAAGAACCTGAACCGACAACAGAAGAAGTTTTATGGGCAATAAAGAATTTGAAAAATTGTAAATCACCAGGATGTGATAACAGCTGAACTTATTAAAGCAGGAGGAAAGGAATGTGCAGCAAGCTATCATTCTCTATGTAAAAAGATATGGCAATCAGATATTTGGCCAAAAGAATGGAAAAGAACTGTAATCATACCACTGCCAACAAAGGTAACTTAAAATTTAAAAATATTGTTATAATATTAAAAAATAAAACCACAAATTAGATATGCTGATGACACAGTATTACTGTCCACAACACAAAAAGGAATGGAAACACTAATTATGTCAGTCCGCAAGTACAGCGAAGAGCAAAACCTCTATCTTAATGTGAAGAAAACTAAATTGATGACAACTGACAAAACAAATAAGGCAGCTGATATATGTATCAATCAGGGAAAATTGGAAGAGGTTGAGAGTTTTGAATATCTTAGATCATTACTGACTAATAATGGAGATACACTGAGGGAAATTAAAAAAGGAGGGTATCTCTTCAAAAAGTAAAACAACTAAAGAATCTATAGGGAGGAACAGACAGAACTACAAAAATAAGATTTTTAAGAGATGCATCTTTCCTATCGCAACATATGCCTGTGAGACCTGGACACTTAACAAAACAGCTGAGAAACACACCAATGCCTTTGAATGTAAATGGTGCAGAAGAGTTCTTTAAATATCATGGACACAAAAAAGAACAAGTGTATCCATACTACAAGAACTTAATATTGAAGAAGGTTGGCTAGTAAAGAGGATTAAACAGTGAAAATTTAGAGAAGATCGTCTTGGCAGGATACATAATAGGAAGAAGAAAGAGAGGAAGACCAAGGCGAAGATGGCTTCAAGACATCGTTGATGATCTGCAAATTGATGCATCAGCAGCAGGGTATCTTGCTTATAACAGAAAGACCTTACAGGAGTGCTGTTAGGGAGGCAAAGTTATACAAGGGACATGCAAATGAATGAATGAGTTAGGGTATGATATTACCAGTCTTGATAATTTGTACATATCCCTGGAAGACGCCAGAATCGTCACTCAAAAGCTTCGCGGAGAAAAAAAAAGCAGAAGCAATAACGACAAGTCACATCTTGCAGCACAGAAGTGCATTGTAATGCGAGTCAGGTTTGGACATGCAGGTTTACGACAACATTACGTAGGCTCGTGTTTCCTGGGCCAGATTTTTTTCTGTCACTTGAAACCAAATCTCGGTTATGTCATTCCTAGCGCAGGTGTATTTATAGCGTAGGCGTGGCGTTGATGATTTCATCCGCACAGCTTTGCCTGCTCGTTCCTGCATGCGTCCTACCTATGTCAGCTGAGATAATGTGATAATTAAATGAGAATCGTTGGAGTCTTCAGTATTTTCCCGCCTGAGCGATGTCTGAGATGAAGGCCACCGCAGTCTCCATGATAAAGATTCCCCTCTCCCCCCTATCAGTATGTATGTCAGGTCGTGCTGTTCTCGTGCACACAACAGTACATGCCATTGTTGTAGCAGTGTCTTATAGCTAGGTACCTGAGTTATTATAGCTGTGACGATACGTGTGTTGAGGGGCGTGCATGTTAGCCGGTAGTGACCTTATTCACGATCGAAGGTCGTGGGTTCGGGACCCTCCAGTCGACCTAGCCGTAAAAGTCGGTGTTCGTCCCAAGTGTTGGGTTAAAGGAAAGTTGTTAGTGTTGAAGAGCTATCAGGGTGTTCGTCCCAAGTGTTGGGTTAAAGGAAAGTTTTAAGTGTTGAAGAGCTATCAGGGTGTTCGTCCCAAGTGTTGGGTTAAAGGAAAGTTTTAAGTGTTTGGTTACAGGAAAGTTTTAAGTGTTGGGTTAAAGGAAAGTTTTAAGTGTTTGGTTACAGGAAAGTTTTAAGTGTTGGGTTAAAGGAAAGTTTTAAGTGTTGGGTTAAAGGAAAGTTTTAAGTGTTGGGTTAAAGGAAAGTTTTAAGTGTTGGGTTGAAGGAAAGTTTTAAGTGTTGGGTTGAAGGAAAGTTTTAAGTGTTGGGTTAAAGGAAAGTTTTAAGTGTTTGGTTAAAGGAAAGTTTTAAGTGTTGGGTTAAAGGAAAGTTTTAAGTGTTGGGTTAAAGGAAAGTTTTAAGTGTTTGGTTAAAGGAAAGTTTTAAGTGTTGGGTTAAAGGAAAGTTTTAAGTGTTGGGTTACAGGAAAGTTTTAAGTGTTGGGTTACAGGAAAGTTTTAAGTGTTGAATAGCTATCATCACAACACAGGGGCCAGATTCATAAGTTATTCTATCTCTTCTTGTGAAAGAGTGTCTCAGCACAGTGCAGGTGCTCCATAGCACCGACGAGAACCCCAGTGCATGGAAAGTGACAGGCGACGTTCGATCTCTGGTGTAAGTCCGAGACTGACCAACAGACCGCGTCCGTATTAGTTTAGCCATCGTGCCCCACCCCCTCCTCGTGCTGTAAATCTGCTATAATTTTGTCTGTAACAAGAAACGATAGGAACAACATAACATCCCTGGCTCAGGTGTACAGGCGTGGTTCTCTCTGTCTCGCCCTGCTCCCTCTTTCTCTCCCCCCACCCCCACGCCATACCCCCCTCCTCCATTTTCCCCTTGCTGGGCCCGAGTCAGTCGTTGTGACAGGTCTAACTCGCTGTCCTTGACGGTTGTAAGGACTGTTATTGCTGGAGGTGGGCTGGAGAATTAGATCTCCACTCCAACAGCGTGCGTCTCAAACAGCCTCTGTCAGTCAAGTCCAGCTCTTGGCCTTCCCGTGGCAGAACTGTTTAAACTGACAGGAGAAAGGGCGAGGGCGAATATCTGGCGCGTGAAAACCAGACGCTTAGGGTAGATGAGTGGCACGTTTGGTAGCTCGTGAAGCGGTGCTCCTCCCGGTCAATGAAGAAAGGATGCAAATGGGGTTGCCGCGCAACACCACTGCGGAAAAGGTCAAGGAAGAAATGCGGAAAAGAAATAAAGGTTGCTGTGCGGCGCCGACGTGAAAAGGGTAAAGTGAAGTTTAATCGATATGTCCAGTAGTATCGCTACGAGAGCTACGCATACCACAGCGCCTCTGCTCTAGAAGCCGGCCACGTCCGAAATACACCTACACTGGTAAAATATGCCTAAACCGGCACACATCAGGGGTGAAACTTGATGGCTAGACATGTCATGCCACCTCCGCTCTAGAGGTCGGTCACGCCCGATATACACCCATACTGGTGAATTATGCCTAAACCGGCTCACACCAGGGGTGAATCTTGAAGGCTACGCATGTCACAGTACCTCTGCTCTAGAGGTCGGTCACGTCCCAAACACGCTCATACTGGGATAATATGCCTAAACCAGCTCAACCCAGGGGTGGAAGTTACTAGTGGCGAGGATTCGTCCTCCTGGACAAAAGCTCCATCCTGGTCACAACTAGGAAGTGTAGCGGCCACGACCACAAAATGCTGAAGTCGGAGACACTGGACCAGGGCAGTCTAGATAGGCAACCACCTCTCACCCGGCGGGGATGTTTGCGTATCCTAATCACGCTGAGGTTTTCTGGTGAGAAAGTCCAACTCTGGCCTGGGTGGGCTACCGCCTCTCACCCAGCGGGGATGCACTGATATCCAAAACACGTCGAGGTTTTCCGGTGAGAAGGTCCAACTATGGTCTGGGTGGGCTACCGCCTCTCACCCAGCAGGGATACACTGATATCCTAAACACGTCGAGGTCTTCCGGTGAGAAAGTCCAACTCTAGACTAAACTGGTGCAATGAAAACTACGGTGTCACGCAATCCTGCTTCTGAGACCCATGAAGAATACAGGCTAAAGCCCTGCGATACTCTGAACCCCTTGTGGTCCTCTCGGGGATCTCGTGTGATCCTTTCGGGGACCACACAGGAGACCACAGGACCTAACGAGGATCACAGGCGTAAATTCAGTAGGATCACAGTGCGGTCTTGGTGGTAGAAGCGAACGAAGAAGAAGAAGAAGAAGAGCTGTCCTTGACAACTGCTAAGTCTTCGATCTAGCAGATATGTCTCCTGCGAGAAATTTTGTATGGGATGTGACTTGCCACTATTGCACTTGCAGGAAATTTTGTATGGAATGTGTCTTGCCCTTGTTGCACTAACAATTTCCCCCCCCCCCCCTTTTCTCCCTCCCCCCCAACCCATCCGCAGGTTTGACGAAGGAAAGACGGAGAGAAAGCAAACAGTAAAATGTAGTCCGTATTTCCAAGCAGGTTTTGTATGGCGAACTACAAGTCGGGAAAGAGGCAACATGGAAGATCTAAACTGTAATGTAAAGATATTTGTAAGTCATTATTCCCAGATTTTTCTGTTGGCAGCGAGCTCTAGGAAGAACTTGCGAGTCTTGTATGGAGCAGCAACAACACGTGAAAAAGGAAATGGGGGACCCAAATGAACTTTAAAAAGACGTAACCGCAGGGGAGCTGGACCTTGCAAAACAAACATTGCTTGCTTTTACTGTGCTAAACCAGCATAGTCAGCCATGGGAGAAGCTTCTTAGCGAGATGATGCTTGCCAAAACTCACAAGAGTCCGCCATGGGAGAAGCTTCTTAGCGAGATGATGCTTGCCAAAACTCACAAGAGTCAGCCTTGGGATAAGCTTCTTAGCGAGATGATGCTTGCCAAAACTCACAAGAGTCAGCCATGGGAGAAGCTTCTTAGCGAGATGATGCTTGCCAAAACTCACAAGAGTCAGCCTTGGGATAAGCTTCTTAGCGAGATGATGCTTGCCAAAACTCACAAGAGTCAGCCATGGGAGAAGCTTCTTAGCGAGATGATGCTTGCCAAAACTCACAAGAGTCAGTTCTGTCAGCTTCAGAATTCAGAACTGTCTACGTAGGCAAAAAGTGTCAATATATAGTGAGCGAGAAAAACGTTCTTCATCATGTAGTAGCCGTTTCTTTTAGCTTCGCAAGTGTTTTTACTATCTGCTTATGGCAAACGAAGAAGAGGAAGAGTATCTGCTTATCACCAGAGTAGAGAAAGAGGCGTAGAAGATTTTACTGTCTGTTGTCCATGCCGAAGCAGAGAACATCGATCAGATACCATCAGCAATGATCATTCATATTTTAACGCTTCAGATATTATTCTCTTTCCATCTCAGTTTGTTTAGCTTCGTCCATAATTCAGGCAACACTCATTGTATTATATTGTGCGGAAGTTGAGATACGGCTGCCTCGCTACGTCATCACGGCACAATAGATGAATCAGACTTGTTAAACTGTGCGACGCATACATCAAGTCGGGTACCCGTTTTTTTTTTCAGCCAAATTTTGCCTTCTATTCTCATTTATCTTTTCATTGAGTTTTATCTGCCACATCCACCCCTCCACCACCCGTTTCATCAATCTACAAAACGTTTTTGTTTGTTTTTAATCCGATTGACATTCTTTCTGAAAAATCCTGTCTGAATTATTGTCTTCCTCCATGATATTTTAGGCTCATGGTAGAAGATAGCAGGGCTAGTGTCTTTAGTTTGTGTGTAAATATGTAAACTGTTTAGTATCATGAATGCTGTAATTTGTATAAAGGTAAAAAAAAAGGTAAAAGTAATCCTCTCATGCCTTGGAGGCACATAGGGATATGGTGTTAGTGAATAAGTATCTTATATCTTATCTTATATCCTTCCCGTGCCGTTAAACGTCGCATAGGGCTCGCAAAGTAGTTCGCCAATTTAGTATTGGACCCAACTAGAAGATCTTGATTTGCTGATGACATAACTCTTATCAGTAATAATGTGAATTCCATGCAAGAAAAAACAGATAGCCTGTCTTCACTGGCTAGCAAAATAGGACTTGAAATTAACAAGGACAAAACAAAAATAATGAAAATTCCCATCAATCAAAATGGAAAAATACACATAGAAGGGACAGATATTGAAGAAGTCAATCAATTTGCATACCTTGGCAGCTACATAGACCAGGATGGTGACACTAGAAAGGAAGTTAGGATCAGAATTGCAAAAGCAGCATCAATCTTCAAGAATCTTGAGAACATATGGAATTAAAAAGTTATAAGCACAAAAACCAAGTTAAGACTATTCAATTCAAATGTAATATCCACCCTCATTTATGCATGCGAAAGCTGAAAAACAACTAAAGAAATAGAAAAGAAATTAGACTCTTTTGAAAACAAATGCCTAAGGAAAATACTTGGCATCAAGTGGAATGAATTCAAGAACAATGCAGAGATAAGACAGATGACTGAACAACAACCAGTCTCATGGGTGATCAGGAAAAGGAGATGGACGTATGTTGGTCACTTGATGAGAAGAAATGATCAGAGAATCCTAAAACAAGCTATCAAGTGGAACACAACAGGCCGAAGAAAAAGGGACAGACCGCGGGAAACTCTGAAGAGGACATTATTAAGAGAATGTGTATAGCAGCATGATAATGATTGTGATTCGTATAGTATCATGATAATGTCTGTAATTTGTATATTATCATGATGAATATGGCTGAAATCTGTTCAACATCGTGAATATATGTGTATTGTGGATAACATCTTTAATGTTGCTTATCTATATGCCATATATGTTTAATATGTTTGTAGTTTGCTGTCTTATTTGTTGCTAGACTGAAATACAGAAATACTGATTAGAATGATTATGATTATTGTGCAGCGGGATCATCGCACTTTAGGTGCGCTACCTTCAGTGGTCAGTACTGTGTCTCTTTCTAGATTTCCACCTGTTAGCAAAGACTTTAAATGATGATGTTGATGATGATGGCTTATGGCATCCCCTGTTGTTCTTGCATGATCTCCCTGTTCATTCCTTCCAGGGCATCTTGGAACTAAAGAATAACAAATAACATTTTCTATGAGGTTCTGAGAACAAGTACATACAAGAGAGAATCTAACGGAACATTAACCCTTTATCTATGGCACGATGCTTGTGATATCTCATAGCTTTGTTTACTTTAGATGCTCGCGTCATCGAAACTTTGAAGTACTATTGCTGGAACAATGGCCGTACTAGAACCCGCTTGGCAATCTTGGAATTGATGGCAGATAAAATGATTTGCGTCAGAACATCTTAAATATTCTCTCTCATTATATGGAACAACGGGTAGCAGCTCATCTCTTGTTACAAATATTCCAAACAGCATAGATAGTGTAAGTTTTATTATTATTATAGTAGTAGTAGTAGTAGTAGTAGTAGTAGTAGTAGTAGTAGTAACATCCAGAGTTCTGTTCATACTGTTAACATTTCTAGCAAACATGCATAGTTTTTGTGTTAAGATATGGTGTATATGATATATCTGAGTTGTTTCCTGTTAGATGTGGGATAATGAGTGTAGTTTTGTTAGGAATTGTAATAGTAGGTGTTGTTACTTTATTTACTGTTAAATATTCTTCGTAAAGAGTGTCAGCAATTTTTAACACGTGGACGTGTATTTTACATGACAAACAGGGTAAGATGAGTGTGCATTGTTGTATAAAGTGTGATAGTGTGCATATTATATAGTCATTTCTCCAACTTTTGAGGTTAGTATATATTTTTTAGTATGCACTATACTGTTGGTATGTGTGTGAGAGAGGTTGCTAAGACAATGAGAACATGTGGTGGTGTATATATGGTTATACATACAACTTGTTAGCAGAGCAAGACTTAGATTTGTAGTTGACCTTTTTACATGCGCTTACCTGTTCCTGCCACACTAGACTGACTATAAAGACTCTGTACCATGTCATGTTTTCTAGGGCACATTTCATTATAGGCAAAGCTAAAATCCCCGTTCCCGTGCCACTAAGCCGTATTGGGGATACGATGTTAGGTCCACGTTTACAAGATCATCGGCACATGGAAGTCTGATGTGGTCAGTATCACGCCAGGCCGCATTTATCATCCCAGATTTCTCTGGTAGCCATCTTTACGGGGCCTTCATATGTGGTGGTACCAGTCCACACATCTCATTATAATCATAACAAAACAATCAGAATGTCATGGGAACCAACAACCCACTTTATAGAAGACTGGCTGTTGTGATTGGAGAATTGCCCCCCCCCCCAAAAAAAAAAAAATCTGACGAATATTGACTTAAGTCAGAGCCTATGACAGTGCCCGCATACACGTGAACTTGAATTTAAACAAACAGACAGACAAAAACACACACAAGCGCGCGCGCACACACACAAGATTTAATTTCTTCCTGAAAAATTGTAATCTTGTGAAGCTCTGAAGGAGAATGAAATCGTTTATCAGCACGCAGATAAAAGGAGCTTTGATCTATAGAGATTCGTGACAGATATAACAAGGTTATGGGGCATGTTAATTTTGCTTTTGAAATAAAGTCTGAGAAAATTAGCAGATGAGGAAGCTGTAATGTATCCCATTAGTGAAATAGAATCCGCGCGGATGTGAGACACCATTGATCTGAGTGAGTCAGAAGAGGGGACCGTGCCTGCAGACATAGGAGGATGATCATCAGCTCAATATGTTTCTTATTAATGTAGTTGAAGAAGCCCCCAGAGCTTGTGGGCTTTTTAAGAAATCCAACCAAATGTAGACATAGAAGCAGTCCTTGGTGAGCGGATAAGACTTCTTCTCTCTTCTTCTTCTTCTTCTTCTTCAGCTTTCTGACCCATTAAGGCTCATTGCTGCAAATAAAGTTCGCCTCCATTCCTCTCTATTCCTAATCTTCTCTCTCCAGTTAGTGGCATCAGTTTCTTTTATATCCTTTTCTATTTTGTCTTTCTATCTCCGTCTTGGTCTACCCCATGGTATCTGGGTATGATATTTAGTAAGACAAACAGAATGTCTGAACGAACAAGCCCTTCATCTCTCAGCTGTCCACTTTTGTGCACATTTAATTAATACTGTACTTGTATGTTCGAGAAGCGGAGCATATCTGTATGCAAGTCACACCCGACTGCAGTGAGCTTAAAAGTGATGAAAGAGAAACAGGACATAGTCTAACAGTCAATCCTACCATTATAGGACTTGCCTGTGATAGCTAACAGTCAATCCTACCATTATAGGACTTGCCTGTGATAGCCGTAAATATCCCGTTATGTGAAGCAGATCGTGGAACCCTGTCAAGGCCTTTGTTTCTCCCTTATGTGGTGGAAGATGTATGAGGAGGGAAACAAGTCCGAGTAGTAGGTTGACAGAGAAGAGCTCATACTGAACTGTTAGTATTTCCAGGATGTGTTACCCCATATTGTGAGAAATCATTAACTGAGGCCAGTTATACTTTTATTTCAATCTCACTTACTCTCTCTCCTTTCTCTTTCTTTCTTGCTCATTCTGTTGTTCTCTTTCTCTCTCTCTCTCTCTTGTAGTCTTTTCTCTCTCTCTTGCAGTCTTTTTCTCTCTTTCTCTCTCTCTCTCTTAGTCTTTTCTCTCTCTCTTGCAGTCTTTTCTCTCTCTCTTGCAGTCTTTTTCTCTCTCTTGCAATCTTTATCTCTCTTTTGCACTCGTTCTCTCTCTCGCACTCGTTCTCTCTCTCTCTCGCACTCGTTCTCTCTCTCTCGCACTCTTTCTCTCTCTTGCACTCTCTCCCTCTCTTTCTTACTCTCTCTGTTGCTCTCCTCTCCTCTGATTACGCAACCCCCTGTGTCCTCCAAAACCTCACCACATGCCCCCATACCAACTCCAACTCCTTTATCCTCTCCATATGACCCATCCTGTTCATATGACTCCATGTTCCTGCTCCTTCCCACTCAGCAGCCCCAACCATCCAGGCAAACCACTGCTAACACAACCCAAAACCTACCACACCCACCAACCATCCAGGCAAACTACTGCTAACACAAGCCAGAACCTACCACACCCACCAACCATCCAGGCAAACCACTGCTAACACAACCCAGAACCTACCACACCCACCAACCATCCAGGCAAACCACTGCTAACAACCCAGAACCTACCACACCCACCAACCATCCAGGCAAACCACTGCTAACACAACCCAGAACCTACCACACCCACCAACCATCCAGGCAAACCACTGCTAACACAACCCAGAACCTACCACACCCACCAACCATCCAGGCAAACCACTGCTAACACAACCCAGAACCTACCACACCCACCAACCATCCAGGCAAACCACTGCTAACACAACCCAGAACCTACCACACCCACCAACCATCCAGGCAAACCACTGCTAACACAACCTAGAACCTACCACACCCACCAACCATCCAGGCAAACCACTGCTAACACAACCCAGAACCTACCACACCCACCGCAGTGGAATCAAGATTTACATTATCTCATGCAGTTCAACACAGCAGCTTTAAGCCAAGCCTTCATAATGTCTGTCATCCACAAGCAACACATGTCACCCAAGTTCAGACAATAGGAACTGTGAGATTTCATGAAATATCGTGTTATTCAATTATCTATCATTGTAACCTTACCATTACTAGTTGTAGAAAATGGCCCAGATAGTTGATGAGTGGCTACAAAAGGATGGTCTCAGAATTGGTCATTTAAACATTTGCCACTTTCTGAGGCAACTGATATAGTTAATCATAACCTCCATGTCTTTGGCTTTTCAGAAAGTCATCTAAACAAAAATATAACTGATGAAGATATTAGGATAAATGGTTATAATTTACTTCGACGTGACCCTGCTAGAAAGGTTGAGACATGATTAGTTGTATATGTTACCACTGCCATACACTCTTGCAGTAGAACAGACCTTGAGACACCAGATATTGAATGTATATGGTTGGAAATCAAACTTCCAAGGCAGAGCCCAATCTTAATTGGGTTTCTGTATCATAATCCAAATGCAACAGCATCCTGGTATGATCACTTTACAAGTATGATGTCTTTTAATTTAAAGGATATAATTGTACTTGGAGATTTCAATATTTATTACAGACAAACAGATGCTACATGGAATAATATTGTTTTATCATACAATTTATCCCAAATTATCACTAAACCTACCAGAGTAACTGAAACATCATCCACATTAATAGATCACATATATATAGCTCATCCAGAAAACATTATAGAATGTTAAGTCCCTCATACATCACTGAGTGATCACTATATGGTCTGTTGCACATGGACACATATGGCTTGAAAATTCCCAAAAATAAACATACCAGTATTAAATTTAGAAGTTTTAGCAAATTCAGCTTAGAATCATTTCTGAAAGAGTTACAAGCAGCACCTCTGGATCATGTGTATCAACTAACTGACCCTGATAAGGCCCTGAAATACTGGATAAAAACCTTCAGGGATATATTTGACAAGCATGTTCCTATTAAAGAGGTGAAAGTTAAACATCAAGTGAAGTCCCCCTGGATAACACGTGAGATATTGCAAGTCACGAGGGAAAGGGATCATGCCCACAAAAATAAGGAATTCGCTAGCTGCCGATTACTTAGAAATAGAGTTCAGTATTTAATTACTACTGCTGCTGCTGCTAATACTATTACAATAGGCAAGAAAAGAGAAATTACTTTAGGAACCAAGTTCAGAATAAATCAGACAGTAAGTCTCTCTGGAAATAAATTAACATTCTAGCAAATGAGAAAACAGTCTGACTTGCAGAGTTATAGTCATGTGACCGCATGTGAAGAGTTCAGCAATCACTTCAGAGAAGTCAGTATCTTCAAATCTTCACTACCAACCCCTACTTTTGACTGAAGTGAATTAAATACATTTATAGGTAACAGATGTGCAAATCTAAAGCAGCCCAGTATTCCTTTCATGTCAGTTAGTGATGTTTATCTTTCATCTTTAAAGATCATCACAGCAGGACTTGATGAAATTAACAAGAAGATATTATGCTACTCAGCCCCAGTAATTACAGATACACTAGCATACATTTACATTCAGTGCATTGCACATTGTCATTTTCCTCAGGCTTTTAACATTGCACAAATATATCCCCTTTTTAAATCTGGTTCGGAGAAGAAGCCCAGGAGTTATAGGCCAATTTCAATTCTGTCAACTCTGTCAAAACCACTAAAAAAACACATTAAAAAGACAACCTTGCAACACATGCAAGAAAATGATTTGATTGTTGACTGTCAGTCAGGTTTTAGGCCAAAACATTCCTGCCACACAGCTCTAACAAAAATGACAGAATGATGGTTATCTAATATAAATGATGAAAAAATATGTGGTGCTATCTTTGTTGACTTAAAAAAAAAGCATTTGACATGATTGATCATGAAATCTTACTTAGAAAGCTTGAGACTTATAGATTACACCCTGACTTGACAAAATTTATTACATCTTTTCTTTCCAACAGACAACAGGTAGTTTGCCTCAAAAACTCAGGTTCATCTGTGGTTGATAATGGTGTTCCACAGGGATCTGTTCTTCGTCCTCTCCTGTTTACCATCTACATCAATGATCTCCCACTTCATCTTAAAAAATCATCTTGTGACCTCTTTGCTGATGACTACAGTTTACACTAGTGATAGTGACTGTATTAACCTTGAGTCAGCTGTTCAAACTGGAACAATAACAACAGAATGCTCATAAACACCAGCAAAATAAAATCCATGCTCATTACAAGACAGAAATTAATAAATTCACCAACAACAACACTCCAGCTCTACGCTGGAACTTCACAGATAGAGAATGTTAGTGAACTTAAAACTCTAGGTCTCATGATTGACCACCACCTCAGATGGAATAATCATGTAGACAATCTAACCAAACTCATTGCACAAAAAGTTTACCAGTTGACTCAGATTAAACATTTTCTTGACATAGACACCAGAAAAATGTACTACATATCACAGATACAAACACACTTGGACACAGTCTAGGATGTTTGTTCCATGTCAAACGTGAAAAGACTTTACTCACTTCAAAAACGAGCAGTGAAGCTTAGATGACAAACATGCAGCACGTATTACAAATAAGGACAAACATCTTGATATTCTACCCCTCAAGAAGAGATTTCTTTTCAACAAGGCCAAGTTAATTCATAAAATTCTATCGCACAATGTTATCTGTGGTCATTGTTCAAATCCAAACCAAAACACAGTCAACGCTTAAGCAATTGAATCCTCCCAAAACCAAGGCTTGACATGTTTTAAAAAAGCTTCTCTTACTCAGTTGCCCACCTTTGGAATGCCCTACCAATTCATGTAAAACTTTTAAGTAATATTCGTTCTTATAACTTTAAACTTTGTCACCATCTGTTTGATATGGACTGTATGCCTCCCTAAGTCTAAAGTAGTTTAACGTATGACTTGATTGTTGTCATTTTTTAAAATACTGCTTTTCTATAAATTTGCTAGTTGTGAATGAATGTAAGAGTGCAAGTTCATGTTGTTGCATAAATCAGAGTGTAGAGTGTATGGACATGAGATAGTTTATTATTTATTTATGTAAACATATGTGTCTTCATGATTATTCTGCACTAATGTGCAGAATAATCAAATGCTGATTGACTGAATGACAAATGCTGAATGACTGTGACTGATTGAAAGCTATATAATGAAGGGTAGAATGTTAGACGGGACTGCGTGCCCAATTCTTAATCCTTTGGAAAGCTGTGTTCGTTCGTTCGTTCTCTCCCTCTCTTTCTTGCACTCTTTCTCACTCTCTCTATTTCTTTTCTTCCCCCCTCTCTCTCTTTGTAAGATAATGTTCTTGTTGTAGGATATCTCTGTCAAGCCGTGTGCTTGAAGAAAACTTAGGCTGGCATTATCTTTGAATAATTCACACCTGAAATGTTTGATACTGGAAGTAAGCGGATTGTGACGTCCTCCATGATCGTGGCTGCATTTTTTTTTAGGTGCAGTCTGAAAGGTTGTTGAAGATCTTCTTTCTGCTTAAGTCTGTTCATCATCATCATCAGCAGCTGCAGCAGCAGCAGCAATATTGTAATAATATTAGCACCTGCAGTAGCAATAGTAGCAGGAGCAGAGTTGTAGTAGTAATAGCAGTAATAATCGTGGTCGAAATAGCAGCAGCGGCAGTAATAGGAGCATGAGCAAGTGCAGCAGCTGTGAAATAGTGGAGGAGTTCATTGCTAATTCGAGAGCAGTTGGGGAGGGAGGGGGGGGGTGGACACGACTCTACCATCACGCCCCAGTCAGCCTTGCTGTAAAAACTGGCTCGTGATACACCTAAGGTAGGTAAAACTGTCACTGAAACATTGTCTGTCGGCTTGGAGGGCGAGGCAACCCAGAGAGCGTTGGCCACAGCTGTCAGTACTATAGGATAATCAGATGTTCTCATCAAAATGGACCTTAATTTGCAATGTGTGAGGATAGAAACTAGTGCTTGTGTATAATGATGGATCTTTTTCTTCTTTTGTGTCTAATGTTGAATCTTTTTCCTCTTATAAGACAGCTTTGTATAATGATGAATATTTTTTAAATTTATCTCTTTAGAAGATAGTTTGTATAATGATGAATCTGATTTGTGTCTTTAGAAGATAGGGTTTGATGCAGGTAAATGCTGGCTGCTGTGAAAGTTGCTAAACTGTGTCTCTCTCGTGACCGATTCCACCAATATTTGATTACTAGAATAGAAAACGGTGACAACAAACTATGCTCATGTGGCAGAATTCTCTCCTTTTTCGTTTGCGTCTTCTGTCTAGAAGATAGAATTTATGCTTCATGTATACATCAGAAGTAGAGTTAATAGTAGCATATTAACAGTTGTATAAATAATAACACTGGCCAATACGCCTCAAATGTTAGACCTGTTTCTGTGTAGATTTGACCTGCTGATTCCAAAAATGGCACAAGTTTTCCCATATCAGCTCTGTTTTTTTTTATACGGAACATATGCCATATAGCACTCTTCACTCTGCTTGCCCATAACAGATCAGAATATTTTAATGTAGTGTTTAAATTCTTTTAAGCATGAAGGAAACATTAAAAAGTAAAAGAAAAGTGTACGACATGAAAATCTGCTTATTTCATACCAAAAGCACAAGTATATGATACAGACTTTCCACTCATTCGACACACAAGAAGCTTTTATAAGACTTCCGAGAGTGTGATCTGCCGGACAATCCTGCATAAGATTCCAACAATAGTCTGCCATCATGTGTGGATCCCATCTTGCTTGGTATCTGACTTCCATTGTTTTTATGTCTTGGTGAAATCTTTCTCCTTCGCTTAAGTACCAAGGTTCTCTGGAAAGCGACCTAAGTGACTGTGCAGATAATGAATTGTAACACTCATGTTACAGCCAAGCCTGTTGAAATGAAATAGCTTATCCTCTACTAATTGTGTGTAGTTGTCTGTCTTCTTGTTGCCAAGAAAGCTGCTCACAACAAGAACAAATGAAGACCAGACACATGATTCAGTTTCATTCGTTGATGCTATGAAATGTGGATCATTCTTTGGTGAGACTTTCTTCTGTCTGTGATGCTTCTGTTTGTGAAGCTTTCTTCTGTCTGTGAAGCTTCCTTCTATCTGTGAGGCTTTCTTCTGTCTGTGAAGCTTTCTTTTATCTGTGAGGCTTTCTTCTGTCTGTGAGGCTTTCTTTTGTCTGTGAAACTTTATTCTATCTGTGAAGCTTTCTTCTGTCTGTGAAGCTTTCTTTTATCTGTGAGGCTTTCTTCTGTCTGTGAAGCTTCCTTCTATCTGTGAAGCTTTCTTCTGTCTGTGAAGCTTCCTTCTATCTGTGAAGCTTTCTTCTGTCTGTGAAGCTTTCTTTTATCTGTGAGGCTTTCTTCTGTCTGTGAAGCTTTATTCTATCTGTGAAGCTTTCTTCTGTCTGTGAAGCTTTCTTCTATCTGTGAAGCTTTCTTCTGTCTGTGAAGCTTTCTTCTGTCTGTGAAGCTTTCTTCTGTCTGTGAAGCTTTCTTCTGTCTGTGAAGCTTTCTTCTGTCTGTGAAGCTTTCTTCTATCTCTGAAGCTTTCTTCTATCTGTGAAGCTTTCTTCTGTTTGTGAAGCTTTCTTCTGTCTGTGAAGCTTTCTTCTATCTGTGAAGCTTTCTTCTGTTTGTGAAGCTTTCTTCTGTCTGTGAAGCTTTCTTCTATCTGTGAAGCTTTCTTCTGTTTGTGAAGCTTTCTTCTGTCTGTGAAGCTTTCTTCTGTCTGTGAAGCTTTCTTCTATCTCTGAAGCTTTCTTCTATCTGTGAAGCTTTCTTCTGTTTGTGAAGCTTTCTTCTGTTTGTGAAGCTTTCTTCTGTCTGTGAAGCTTTCTTCTGTCTGTGAAGCTTTCTTCTGTCTGTGAAGCTTTCTTCTGTCTTTTCTTCTGTCTGTGAAGCTTTCTTCTATCTGTGAAGCTTTCTTCTGTTTGTGAAGCTTTCTTCTGTCTGTGAAGCTTTCTTCTATCTGTGAAGCTTTCTTCTGTCTGTGAAGCTTTCTTCTATCTCTGAAGCTTTCTTCTATCTCTGAAGCTTTCTTCTATCTCTGAAGCTTTCTTCTGTTTGTGAGGCGAAGTATTTAGTAAATGCTATACATCAGTAACATTAATGGTTAATGATATTGATTCAACAATTTATCTCCGGGGAAAGAGAACGTCCATGTTATCAAAGGAATGACCCTTATCACTGATTGGACATAGAAGAACAGGTTCGTATCTTAGACACAGACCACACAAGACTGGGATATCACATGTATAACTAGTTGAAAATAGGCACAGCAAAGATATACCACATTAGCAAGACTAAATGAACACTAACATGAACATCACGATATTCGCGGGTTGTGTTTCGCTGCCCGGTTAAGTACACGTGCTATTTATAGCCATCTTCACGCATTCCTTACGACCCAGATTCGCGCCAGTTCAGTGCTTGTAACCTGTCATCCAAGTCAGTGGTTCTCACAGCTTTTTACAGCTAAGACCCCCTTCTTCCAACAGCATAAAACTAGCGGCCCACCAGCACATATACATTATCACAGCTTCATAGCTGCCGTTGTTTTATTCAGTAGATACTTATCTTATATCCTTCCTGTGCCGTTAAACGTCACATAGGGCTCGCAAAGTAGTTCGCCAATTTTTCCTGTCTTCGGCGAGTCTTTCAACCTCATCAAGGGATTTTATGCCTGTTAATTTGGGCAGTAGATACCTCTTAGAACTAAATCAGTAACGCAGCCACTGGCCACAATTTGAGAATCATCGATGTACAAGTAGTACTGAGAAAGACTTTGGTTGTGCCATATCAGACTTTAGGAGTTGACTTGACATAGGCATTTTCAACCTACAGTCCTATATGTTGTGCTGATGACCGTTGTTTGTCTGAAACTGCTCCTCATAAATTCAGTGAATCGTGAAACTGTTTCCATAAATTCAGTGAATAACCGTTGTTTACACGTGTTTGTTTCCCATAAATGCAGTGAGTAACCAGTGTTTGTGTGAATTTTGCTGCTCATAAATTATGTGCATTAAGAGGGCGGCTTCACTTCCAGAGAGGTGATGCATTTAATCGTTTCCCTTGTTTTTATTATCTAGCTCTGTGCGTGTATGCGTTCTTTCCTGTTTGTGTTGCCAGCGTTGACCAATCTTGCCTTGTGTGTGTGTGTATGTATGTATGTATGTGTATATATATATATAGTGGTTGTGTTGAAAAAGTTATTTTAAGATCTTGTGATGGACTGTAAACACTGTATCGGATATTGAATATGCACTGATATGTGAAGCGAGATAATGTTGCTTCTTTTAAGGGATGGGAGAGGTTCCTATGTTGCGTGATTGAAGGAGAGCTGTCCGTGCCAGCGATCTCTCAAGCTGATCTGTTTATTTTCCTGGCGTGCCGTTAGATTTATTGCTGTGTGTGATTAATTTAGCGTGTAGCCCGACTGACATAGGAACGTCAATACGTAACAGTTTGAGGGACATAAACGAGAAGGCTGGACAAAGTGTACGCGCCTTCCTTCTGTATGTGGTGCAATTGATCGGCCTGGAAGTTGCACTCGGATTAACAGCAGACGCTGCACAGTGTACTGGATCAGAGAATTGATCATGTTTGGATATGACGTGAAGTTTGGACTTGCCTGGCTGTAGGGAACTGCTGATTCAGCGAAAATGAAGACGCGCTTGCTTTTTTTTAAACGCTGTGTAACTGACGATGCTGACGTTTTCGTGTTGCTGTTTCTCCGTTTGACTGGTTTGTATCAGCGGTAAAACCGGAGGCTGACTTGATGGACAGTTTTTTCTTGTAGGAAGTAACCTTTCGCTGTCAGATCACGTGTCTGGTGTGGCAAGAGTCACCTCGTTCTGATGTTGATACGGCAGAAATCGGGCTGGAGGCTACATCACCAGGCCTTCCTGTGGCCCAGGAGAAGCAGAACTTCTCCACTGTGTTCTCTGCCTCCTCCACCACTTCTGCCACCGCGGCATAAAAGGGGGAATAGCAGTGGAAACACAGTACACAGCGACAATGACATGTCATCGTTACGTCTGTTCCAGGCAGAAAGTAACACTAGTGGTAGTTGTAAGGAGATTGAGGGTACCTCACCACACTCAACTACGTCATTTCTGTCGTCACGAAAGAGGAAGTGCTCCAGCGATGAGATCAGTCCAGTTTTACCGCCCTCGGCATCATCCTCGCTTGGGTCGCAGTCTACCCGTAGGAAAAACGCTTTTGGTGACTTTGAGTTGGGTGCTTACGACCACCAGCCGGGTACGCGGTCGCTGCCAGAATCCAGTCATAGCAGCAGCAGTCGTGACTCCCTTCTGAAAGAGAGTGGGTCTCCTGACCGCAGACGACACAGCTGTGACAGTAACACTGGCAGTCAAGACCAGGGAGATCAGATTTCAGTCTCCGCACTCTCGTCTTCCCATAACGTTAATGCTGTAGACGATAATGGTGACGGCGTGCGGGAAGAATGTGACGTGGGAGAAAATCTACGGCCCTGCTGCCAGACAAGGTAATAAGCAGCGTCGTGTTTCTGTTGTCTGTTTGCTGTCGTGGCTACTACTTGGCCTGTTCTCCTCGGAGCTTGATGCTCTGCATGGACTGAATGTGCGCTTGGCACGCTTCATTATCTTCTCAGTTTTCTCAGAAGGTTTGCCTCATTCTTGTGCTCCTAACTGCTTCTGCTTTTTGTCGTTGTTGCAGAAAACATATTCGTTTTATTACGTGCGTTTTTGTGTGAGTTTATCTTGTACAAACTGGGAAGTTTGATGTAGTTTATGCTGCGCTTAGTTGTTGTGAGAAGTGGACACGGGACTTCTGTAAAACTTGGAACAAGTGAGTGTTTGCGCCAAGATGTGGACTAGGCACTATATCAGAACAAGTGATTGTGTGCGCCAAGATGTGGACTAGGCACTATATCAGAACAAGTGATTGTGTGCGCCAAGATGTGGACTAGGCACTATATCAGAACAAGTGATTGTGTGCGCCAAGATGTGGACTAGGCACTATATCAGAACAAGTGATTGTGTGCGCCAAGATGTGGACTAGGCACTATATCAGAACAAGTGATTGTGTGCGCCAAGACGTGGACTAGGCACTATATCAGAACAAGTGATTGTGTGCGCCAAGATGTGGACTAGGCACTATATCAGAACAAGTGATTGTGTGCGCCAAGATGTGGACTAGGCACTATATCAGAACAAGTGATTGTGTGCGCCAAGATGTGGACTAGGCACTATATCAGAACAAGTGATTGTATGCGTCAAAATGTGGAGTAAACACGTAGACCATCTACTGAAGTCTCCCGGCGGTCGTGATGTGGTTGGTGATGGAGCACAGGTGATTGTCAGTGGTGGCTTGGACTGTACCTGGTGCTGCAACATCCACCATCTTGCTACGACTCCCCCGGGAAGTTAGCATCCGCTAGTTTTAGCGTTTCTTGCTTTAATGGTGTACTTGCACATGTCTGCTGTTAAATCCATGTCTTTTGTGTGTGAGTGAGCGAGATAGATCGAGAGATGCGAGAGTGGAAAGAAAAGGTGGGAGGGGGAGAGAAAGAGAAATGCATTAAAAAAAAACGAAGATGCATCTCGTTTGTGAAATGGCAAAAGATATTGATTGGTGCACTGGTGTTTAGACATGTAATGCATGTCGCTTTGTGTGACATAATTTAGGTCATATCTGCTACAATACTTATTTTCTCTTTTCTTCTGTCCTGCCAAATTGACGTTGTTAATTACCTGCCCATTTCTGTAGCTTTCAGTGGTGGCAGCTTTATGTTTCTGGCTGGTTCGTGTTTGTGTTTGATATTTGAATACGTGTTCATATCACATTTAAATGTTGTGAAAACTCAAGCATCTGTGAATCAACCAGTGCCAGCATTCTGTATAGTCTACATCTGTGAGTGCGCATATGGAAATGATGTATGATTGTTATATTCATACAGTTGGAATCATATCGTACCCATGTGTAATGCCCATCTGGTTATTTGTTAATTGGTACCCAACTGTTATTTGATATAGACCATTGACTTTACTGGCTTCCCTTCCTCTACCTCTTTTTCCATACAGCTTCCTCCCGTGTTGTCATGTTTCAGTGTCTTCCCGTCGTGTTTCAAGATAAATGCATAGTTTGGTCTCCCCTTTCATATATACCATTAGATCAATCTTTGGCATTTATGAAGCATTTGTTATCTCTCACTTTCTCCTTCAGGAAATACTTGACGCTTGTTTCGATAGAAAAGGTGACACACAAGGTCATGAAGCTGACGATCAGTGTGCCTAATAGAATGTGTGTCTTATAATCCCGCTGTGATAATGGTTTGCCTGATTCTCAGATCGCGAACATGGAACAAAGCAGTTGCGCTGTATCTTTTTTTGCGAAACTGATTTGGAATTCCTTGGCGGGGGGGGGGGGGGGGGGGGGGGGGGGACGACGACGACGACACACACACACACGTTTGCCCTTATACGTGTACAGCCTGGTCTGTTGTGACATCTCAACATAGAGAAACATCTAAATACTTGACGTTCACTTCGACTAGACTCACGAACAAACGTTGAAGCATAAACCCAGCACTAAGATGTCACGTGTATGCATGCTATCTAATCACTTGTTCCACACTCGCGTAGACGGACCAAATCTTTCGGACGTTCATCCACTAGCTTTCACACAGCTGTTCTCCTTTCCAAAAGTCGCGCCAAAAATCCCTTTCGGGATCAGGTTCCGTAATAGTTCACGTGACTAACTGACCAGCGTTGACGTCCTAACCTGCTGCAAACATGGCCGGAGTAGAGCCGGGAGGGGCACATATGCTGCTATGGGGGAAATGAGAGTAGTGTTTGAAATGGCTGGCAAGACTGGAGCGAATGTGCAGGCAGTGACTCTGTGTCCAGGATATCAGGCATGATCTTTCACAGACGTAACAAAAACCTGTTTGTGTTCGTAACACAGATCATGTAAATTTGAGCACATACCTGCGTCCCTCTAGATGATCCCTAGACAGAAACTGATTATTTCTCGTCACTGTTCTGTGCACGGCCAGGCACTATGAAGTGCATTAGTGAAGAACCTATATCGATCAGCATAAAGGCTCATTCCGACATATTTAAACAGTTTTTTTTTAAAGAGGCAGCTGTTATCTTTTTGTGGAAGATCATCTCACCAAGTGGCTCTCATCTCATGGCCGGTGCTTCTAGTATTTTATTGAAGTGAGAAATCTGAGCATCAAACTAAGCATGTCTTTGTTCCAAGATCCGCTTCTTTCTCCCCGCATCTTCTACCTCCATGGATGTGGTTATTTACCTTGTGTTTAACTTCTCCTTCTGGACGGAGATCTTCTTCTTCTTCGTTCGCTTCTACCACCAAGATCCTACTGAATTTACGCCTGTGATCCTCGTTAGGTCCTGTGGTCTCCTGTGTGGTCCCCGAAAGGACCACACGAGATCCCCGAGAGGACCATAAGAGGTTCAGAGTATCGCAGGGCTTGAGCCTGTATTCTTGGTGGGTCTCTGAAGCGGATTGCGTGACACCGTGGTTTTCGTTGCATCAGTTTAGTCTAGAGTTGGACTTTCTCACCGGAAAACCTCGACGTGTTTAGGATATCAGTGCATCCCCGCTGGATGAGAGGTGGTAGCCCACCCACGCCAGAGTTGGATCTTCTCACCGGAAAACCTCGACGTGTTTTGAGATACCTGTGTATCACCGCCGGGTGAGAGGTGGTTGCCCATCCAGTCCAGAGTTAGACTTTCTCACCGGAAAACCTCAGCGTGATTAGGATACGCAAACATCCCCGCCGGGTGAGAAGTGGTTGCCTATCTAGACTACCCTGGTCCAGTGTCTCCGACTTCAGCATTTTGTGGTCGTGGCCGCTACCCTTCCTGGTTGTGACCAGGATGGAGCTTTTATCCAGGAGGACGAATCCTCGCCACTAGTGACGGGTTGAGCCGGTTTAGGCATATTAACCCAGTATGGGCGTGTTTGGGACGTGACTGACCTCTAGAGCAGAGGTACTGTGACATGCATAGCCTTCAAGATTCACCCCTGGTGTGAGCCGGTTTAGGCATAATTCACCAGTATGGGTGTATATCAGGCGTGAGCGGCCTCTAGAGCGGAGGTGGCATGACATGTCTAGCCATCAAGTTCCACCCCTGGTGTGTGCTGGTTTAGGCATATTTCACCAGTGTAGATGTTTTTCGGACGTGGCCGGCCTCTAGAGCAGAGGTGCCGTGGTATGTGTAGCTCTCGCGGCGATACTACTGGACGTACCGATTAACCTTCACTTTATCCTTTCCGCATCGCCGCCGCACAGCAACCCTTATTTCTTTTCCGCATTTTCTTCCTTGACCGGGAGGAGCTTCACTCCACGCGCGGCATTCGAAGAGTCTCGCCAGCAGTGTCTTAACCTCTGGGACAACCCTGTTCATGCTTTTCACCTGATATGACTGCATTCAGGACGTGGCTGACCTCCAGATCAGAGGTGCCATGATTTGACTATTTGCTTCGCCTTATCATTTCTACCGCCTTTTCCGCAGTGGTGCTGCGCGGCAACCCCATTTGCGTCCTTTCTTCATTGGCCGGGAGGATCACCGCTCCACGCACGGCAGCTGAAGAATCTCGCCAACAGCGGCAGATGAGCTGCCAAACATGCCACTCATCTACCCTAAGTATCTGGTTTTCAGGCGCCAGATATTCGCCCTCGCCACTTCTCCTGTCAGTTTAAACAGTTCTGCCACGAGAAGGCCAAGAGCTGGACTTGACTGGCAGAGGCTGTTTGAGACGCACGCCGTTGGAGTGGAGATCGAATACTCCAGCCCACCTCCGGCAATAACAGTCCTTAAAACCTGGATGGAGATGTTTTCAAATACATCTGTCACATGTTTGTATTAATCAACAACGACAAATAAGTTAATCACTTTTCTGTATGTACACAATCCAGTGCTTGTGACAGAAATATCCAGCAAAAGTGAGGATTTCGGGTATTTCGTAAACAAAAATCATAATAACTGACTGTGAAAATATAGATCGTGATAGCTGACTGTAAGAATATAGATCATGGTAGCTGACTGTGAGAATATTGATCGTAGTAACTGACTGTGAGAATATAGATCATGGTAGCTGACTGTGAAAATATAGATCATGGTAGCTGACTGAGAATATAGATCATGGTAGCTGACTGTGAGAATATAGATCATGGTAGCTGACTGTGAGAATATTGATCCTGGTAACTGACTGTGAGAATATAGATCATGGTAGCTGACTGTGAGAATATTGATCATGGTAGCTGAGTGTGAGAATATTGATCATGGTAACTGACTGTGAGAATATAGATCATGGTAACTGACTGTGAGAATATTGATCATGGTAGCAGACTGTGAGAATATTGATCATGGTAACTGACTGAGATCATGGTAACTGACTGTGAGATATGACAGCCTCTTGAAAACTTATGAACAAAAGAGATAATGATTGTTTATTGTGTATGCGATATATATATATATATATATATATATATATATATATATATGTCTGTATGTATGTATGTATTCAGTTTCTGTATAATTTAAGTGTACATAAATGTAGCACTTGTACAAACATATATGTAACTCCAGTTATCCCTCCTGTATATGTGCCTGCTCTTATAGATTAGCACTGTTGGCAGTGCGTCTGTAGGGACGACTTGTATGTCCGTATACTGTCTCAGGTTACCATAACAGTACGTTATAGATCTGCACTAATTGGAGGTAGATTGTCAGGTGTCGATGCACGCCGTCTCCTTGAAGAAAAAAGTTATAAAAGGAAGTTGAGGGGATGTGGATACGCTCATTATAAAAGTCAAGATGTCTGCCGTTTTCAGCAGAGTGTAAGTGAATATAGTAGCCTGCTTAATTCTACTTGGGTATATGCGGTGAAGAAATAGTCGTACTAATCGATTTGTAACAACGTCAGTGTTCTTTTGTAACTATAGTCTGTAACCATGGTGCTCCCATATAGCAGATTGTTTCACAACAATCTTGGGATCGCTGTGGTCCTATTGTGAGGGCGTTTCACGTTTAGTGTCATGGAAGGAAGTGGACCCATCTTCTTGTGTGCGTTCTCGGACGTGAAGACTTGCCAGTGAAGACCATCACAGCTGAACAAAGGAGACCGTGCTTTGCAAGCCTCCACAGCAAAACACGGCAGAGAATTCTGAAGTAGACCAGTGTGGGTCTTGATTTATTAACGTCATTTCTTTAGAGTTGAATCATTTCACAGGCGACAAGCCTCCAGCGTATACAGGTGGTCATTAAGAGACGCTGGATTACTGTTGCGTCTTCATCTGTTTTCTTTCTTTTCTCTGGTCTGGGAAAAGTGGAAAGTTAAGTCATTTTTCTGTTGTTTTCCGCCTTTGTCTCTCAGTGTCTTCGAGTCCTTAGCGCCACCTATGTCTTTCGTATAGTTCTGTATGGCGTGACTTAGCTCCACCTATGTCTTTCGTATAGTTCTGTATGGCGTGACTTAGATCCACCTATGTCTTTCGTATAGTTCTGTATGGCGTGACTTAGCTGCACATCTAATTTATGTACTGCGAGCTTTGAGTATAGATATTTGATGAAAAGTCAGTGAATGTACACAGCAAGTTTTCTAACGCATTTTAACAGTTAGCGCAGGTATAAACGAGGTTTTCCGTTGTCTCTCTTAGAGACATTATCGATTTATGTCTGGCCGGTTGTCGTCGCTCTTTTCATTTGAGTTTTATTTTAAATTACATTTGTGGTTGAAGTACATTTGTTTACCACGACAGCTTGTTGAAAAGAAGTGCAAATCGAGATGGCGTCCTAGAAAGCGAGATGAAAATCTATCAAGGGCCAAGGACATGGTGGATGGATAGATTTTTTAAAAAAAGTAATTGTGTTCTTGTTTGCCCACTCACCACATCAGTTGCTTACCATCATGTTCTTTCTTCTCACTGATATATGACTGCAGTAAGGCCCCCACTATCATGTTCTTTCTTCTCACTGATATATGACTGCAGTAAGGCCCCTACTATCATGTTCTTTCTTCTCACTGATATATGACTGCAGTAAGGCCCCCACTATCATGTTCTTTCTTCTTCTCACTGATATATGACTGCAGTAAGGCCCCCACTATCATGTTCTTTCTTCTCACTGATATATGACTGCAGTAAGGCCCCCACTATCATGTTCTTTCTTCTCACTGATATATGACTGCAGTAAGGCCCCCACTATCATGTTCTTTCTTCTCACTGATATATGACTGCAGTAAGGCCCCCACTATCATGTTCTTTCTTCTCACTGATATATCACTGCAATAAGGCCCCCACATTGCTGGTCTACTGGTTTCTTCTTCTGCTGCTACTACTTTCTGGAACATTCTCAGACGCCCTGGATATCCATGAAGAGTGCAACAGTGAACCGTCAGCGGTCAGCATCGCTGACCCATGGTCTGGTTTGTTGTTGATATTTTCCGTATATGGGTTTTTTTTCCCCTCCATCGTATTCAGGGCAGTCCTGCTGTAGCTACTAGGCTGTGTATTCATCACCCGGCGCCTGTTCAGCTTTTATCCACGTGATATCTCAGTACGCTGTGGCCTGTACAAAGTATGAACATTTTGACCTGTTCTCTGTCACAACTGCTTTACGTTCTGCTTTAAGCAGTGTTTTGACTTCGTCATGTGATGCACTTAAAACCAAGTCCCTCCTTGTCAGTGAGTAAGCCCTTTCCTTCCGTGTGATGTTGTAGTGAGATGATATTCTTTCACGGAGCAGGATCGTAGTATGTAGGCGAGCTCCTTGGTTTCTATCATAGTTTCACTGTACATTTAGAAAAGCGGATCTCTCCATATCTTGATTGTCGTCGCTTAACAGACCAGTTTTCACGCAGAAAGCGCGCGTTCCCCTTCCCGTGCGCCGCCAGCGTAGAGTACGGCGCGCTGCTGTGTGTGAGTGTGTGTAGACCGTGATTAGGTCGTTTCCCACTCGCCAGACAAAAAGTTCCCTGGCTAGCCTCGGGCACGATCGTTAGATCCCAGTCTGAAGGCCATCACAGTGACGTCTAACGACGAGCCGTGGTTTCCTTTTACACCTGGTCCCCAGTGGCTGCCGCTGATGCTATTTAATGACGTGTCTCTCCCCTTGACGCCAATTGACTCCAGTTTCCTGTAGACTTTCCAGTCAGATTTTCTCTGACCTGACAGTAGCTTCTCGGACATTTCTTTCTTCGTGGTAAGACTTTTTCCTCTTGCCATGTACTAGTTATGTCAGTGTACTTTTTTTTTCTTTAACCCATTTAAAAAATATCAGTTATCTTGTGACAGATGATATTATTTCAGTATTGTCAGGTTTTATGTGTCTGTTACAAGTATTATCAGTTTTTATTTTTAAAATTTTTTTAAAAATCTGATATGTTTTTTTTTAGTGGAAAGTTTTTATCTCATACCATGTTTCTTTAGTGGATAATTTTTATCTCATACCATGTTTCTTTAGTGGGAAGTTTTTATCTCATACCATGTTTCTTTAGTGGAAAGTTTTTATCTCATACCATGTTTCTTTAGTGGATAATTTTTATCTCATACCATGTTTCTTTAGTGGAAAATTTTTATCTCATACCATGTTTCTTTAGTGGGAAGTTTTTATCTCGTACCATGCTTTCTTTTTAGTGGAAAGTTCGTATCTCATACAATGTTTAAGTGAGGAGAAATCTTTCTGCTATTAAGCTGTGTACAGAACTGCGTTACTGGGATCTTCGGTGTATATTCTTTGCTTATTTTGATCTCAGACAATGTTTTTTTCATTTGGGGGCAAGATTATCTTGCTATCGTTAAAAATAGCGTTGTTTTTACATAAGTGTCTTGCAAGCCCATCCACTGACGTGACCATTGTCTGTTACTTGTAGAGCTTCTGACAGTGATCAGTTTAGAAAGCAGCCGCTGTTGAAGTCAATTGAGCTCTAAGCCCGCGAATAGCCGGGGTGTCATTAATGAAAGCTGTTTACTGAACGCGTATCTTCATGCTCTCCTTCTTTTGATCTCCTTGGAGCTGCAGACTGTTGTTTCATGCAGCTGAAGCCAGTATGATGTTGAAATGCCGACATGTGACGGATGAGAAGTAGGCTTGCTTGCATCTGGAGCGGCCAGGGTAGGAGGTCTCTCTGTAGACTCCATCATCAGGAAAATCATGTGGAGTCCTACCCCACCAGTCACGCTTAATGTTGAACATCAGCTTGTTACCAGGATCATCACAAAGAGATGGTATAAGCTGCTGTCCATTTGTCGCTTGATGGTTTCTAGAACTAGCTGCTGTTGTTGTTGTTGTTGTTGCTGCTGCTATTGTTATTGTTGTATCTCCCAGAAACTGCTGTCACTATGTTCTTTGCGGCGGGTTTGTGAACGTTTTGAGGCACAGCATCCTGTCGGATTGGGAGCTGGTTAGGTTGGCTGTTTTGTCAGTCGCTGAGTGGACCCCAACCCAAGGGCACGCCGTCATGAGGCCGTAGCTGTGTTGAGGCCGTAGCTGTGTTGAGGCCTTACTGACTGTTAGCATCATAGCGCCTTGTAAGTTAGGATAGTATTATTGTTGTTGATGTTATTATTACTATTTTTACTCTCTCTCTCTCTCTCTCTCTCTCTCTCTCTGTGTCTGAACCTTAAGTGCACAGGGCACATGGGGCTTCCGCAAGGGTTTTCCACAAATGCCTGTCCTTTGCTTTTTTTCTGCTTTTGCCCAGGTGAGCCCTCTATTGCTCAACATCCTCTCTGTTGTTCTTCTCCATGTCTCTTTTGGTCTACCCTTACTTCTGCTCCCCTGTGGTGTCCATCTTAGTGCTATTTTTGGTAGTGAGTTGTCAGTCATTCGGAGCACATGTTCCAACCATCGCCAGCGTCTTTACTCAATAATTGCTGTCAGTGGCTTCATCTGCACTTCTGCCAACAAGATGTTTCTAGTGGTGTTTGGCCAAAATATTTTTCTAATTCTTTGTAAACATTTAGTCTGGAAAGAATTCAACTTGTTTTCTATGGTTTTGGTGATTTTCCAGCATTCACTTCCATAGAGTAGTACACTTAGAAGACGGATTTGACGCAACAAACTTACTGACAGATGAGGCATATTTGCTGATTTTAGTACGTAGTTTGCACACATGAATAGTCCAGCGGACCAATAAGATGACCAAAGTGAGTGGACCGACTTATCCCGAAGTATGTAGCCAACAGCTGACCAATAGAAAGATCTAGAGGTGTGTCCTATTGTGGACAACTGACTTGCGATATATAATTCAGGCATGCAGTTTTGAAAAGGGAAAACAAAAAGAATGGAAGGATAAATAGAAGAGCAGCGACAGATAGAACAGATGGATAAGTAGAGTCAATAGTTATTCAGGAGATAGTTATTCACGAGTTGTTGATCTAGCGCAGTCTAGAGTTAAGCATTTTCGGTCACAGTTTGAATAGAAAATAACGCTAGAGTTTGAATTTGTGAACAATGGTTATGTGCTTCAGCGACGAATTTTATGTCCTAGTGCATCTTATTCCAAGTGAAGTTATCAGTTATACCTCTGTCAGAATTAAATGGATTCAGTAAACTCATTCAGCGGACTTGGTTAAGTGAATCTTGTAATATTTATTAGGCCTATTCAAGACCAGAGAAGCCGTGATGCATTTGAAGCTAACGTCTCATAATGTCTAACTAAGATTTGAGTATAATACGATTAATAATTATACGGCTTTAAATGCTAGTAAGAAGTCAGATGTTGTTGCGGCCACACCGACTATTCCTCGTATAAAAGATACTAACAGTCACTCGTTCATTTAAGATCTAGAATTAAAAGACAGTATCAATTGAAACTTCTCAACATTATTATGAGCAGTAGAAATCAGAGCCCTTACAACTGGGGATACCATCGGAGAGGTGGGACGAGGGTCTTGATCTGCTGTGGTTCTCCAGTCATTTCCCAAGCATGTCAACTAGAGCCACTGACTCCCAAATCGGACAGCCCCATTAGCTCCCTGGCACACTCGTCTTTGATCCATGTGAACATAAAACAGTTTTCTTTTGCTTGTGTTCATCTCTGTAACAGGAGCAGCGTCTCTGTGACACTTGTAAGTGTCGTCTGCACGTCGTGTGATGAAGTTCCATGTCAAGAGTGGCCCCAGGTCTGTCCGCTAAGTGCCACTTATAGTGCAGAGCTAGGGCCTGCTTTAGTCAGGAACAGCGTGTAGCGGAGGCTTATCCCTGGTGTGTTCACTCATGTGTCCATGTCACCCATTTTGTTTGAGATGAGCTCTGTGTTCGTACTCACTTATCATATTTCACTCCTACATCCATACTGTGTGTGGGAGCCTACGTACTGTGTTTTCGTATTTCATTCCTACATTCATATTATGTGTGGGAGCCTGCGTACTGTGTTTTCGTATTTCATTCCTACATTCATATTATGTGTGGGAGCCTACGTACTGTGTTTTCGTATTTCAATCCTACTTCCAGTCTGTGTGTCTCCCAGCGTACGTATTGAGTTTTCGTATTTCAGTCCTACATCCATTCTGTATGTGGGAGCGTACGTACTTCTTATATATTACATCCTTCCCGCGCCGTTAAACGTCATACAGGGCTCGCATAGTTGTTTGCCAAGTTTTCCTGTTCTCGGCGAGTCTTTCAACTTCATCAAGGGATGTTATGCCCACTAAACTGGCTTCTCTTAACAATGTCCTCTTTAGAGTTTCACGTGGTCGGTCTCTTTTTCTTCGGCCTTTTGTGCTCAACTTGATAGCTTGTTTTTGGTATTCTTAATTGTTTCTTCTCATCACATGGCCTACATATGTCCATCTTCTTATTCTGACCACCCATGAGACAGGTTGTTGTGTGCTCATCTGTCTTATCTCTGCGTTGTTCTTAAATTCGTTCCCCTTTGTACCAAGTATTTTCCTTCGGCATTTGTATTCAAAAGATTCTAATTTCTTGCCTGTTTCTTTAGTTGATTTCCAGCTTTCGTATGCGTACGTACTGAGTTTTCGTATTTCAGTCCTACATCCAAATTGTATTTACATTACATCCAAACTATGTGTGAGGACGTACGTACTGAGTTTTCGTATTTCAGTCCTACATCCAAACTGTATTTACATTACATCCAAACTATGTGTGAGGACGTACGTACTGAGTTTTCATATTTCAGTCCTACCTTCATTCTGTGTGTGGGAGCGTAAGTACTGAGTTTTCGTATTTTAGTCCTACCTCCATTCTGTGTGTGGGAGCGTAAGTACTGAGTTTTCGTATTTCAATCTGTTATAATATTGAAATAATAATGATAAGAGTTCTAGATGACTTTTATTTGATCCCGGTTCAAATAATCCTTCTAATATTGTTCTTATTTATTTCTTATTATATAACTGTATCCACTTTGTGCTCTATCAGTTAAGCTGTGTTAGCAAGAACATGTTGTAGGAGTGCTATGCCAGATTAAGAATGATCGGCCGGTCTTCGAAGATTTTCCTCAGCATTTAGGGTACAAGCTATCTTATACTTGGTCAGATCATAACATGATATCTTGATAATCTAGCTGAGACAAGTCTGGCGGAGAGACAAGTCTGGTAGAGACATGTTGAAGTTCTCGCATTTTCGTCAGACCTTTCCTCCGCTAACTTGTCTGTCTGTCTATACTTACGAGTGCAATGTATGAGAGAGAGTGGGTGAGTGAATGAGAGAGAGAGAGAGAGAGAGAGCCATGAACATTGTAGAATTGCTAGGAATACATAGTCGGAGTCGTCATGCGTAGCTTGAGACCAAGCGAAGCGAGGGTCATTGTTATAATAGAGACAGAAAATCCTAGTTAGTCTGGTCTAACCAGAAATGTCAGTGTCGTACACTCAGGCGTGATCTGCAGGGCGTTGCCAGTGCACTGATATCAGTAGAACGAAGCGACCAGATCTTCAGGAAGATAAATAGAATGTTTCTGAAAAACGATATCCTGAAAGAGCGTCATGCTTCCGAGAGACCCCATAACTGCTTAAGATCGTGTTTCTTCTATGCGTGCAGTCTCAGAGTGGAGCAGGTGGGAGGGTGGAGGCTATAATTAGTCACCAGGACGTTTCATCAGGATGAGAAGTGGTTTCGTTTTGTGAAACAGATAAATGACAATTTTCCCAAGTGGGCGTGAAAAGTTGAGCAGGAACTATCTTGGCTAGTTTGTGAATGTGTAAGCAGCCGTTGTGAGTGTTTAGTTCACTTCTCTAAACTGTGCTAGTATTTGAGGTATCCAGTTTACCACGTGTGGATACTTCTTCTTATGTTGCGGGATTCAAGCTGGTAACAAACCAAAGTGTTTTCTGATGTTTCGGTTTATTGCAGACGGGAGGTGTAATGCTTTACCGTGAAGCATCTCAGGCTGTTATTCCAAAGAAGGGGGCTTTTATCTGCTTTTGAAGAATTAACAGAGAATTCTGAGGTTAGTTCCAAGAGGAACTACTTGTGCCAGTGTTGCCAAGAAAGAAAGAAATGAGAACTACATTCTTTTCGTGGTCCTTGTAGTGGGAAGAATGGAAACCGATCGTGTATCACTTCATCCGGTACAGTTAGTACTGTACTGATTGACCCTGCTGATTTGACCTTTGAACTTTCTCACAGAGTGAGTGTGGTAAGATTCGGTCCGCAGCGTTCAGCTGATCTGTGCTCCAGGTACCTTCTTGGGCTGCTGGATTTTTTAATCTCTGATATATGGCCTTCTATTTCTGGGGACACTCTCGCTGAACAAGACTTATCTTCCAAAAACAGCACCTAGATCAGGCAGCAAACAAGGTCATAGAAGTTCAAGTGCAAATCCTGCTGTTACTATCAGAAATAGCTGGTTATATATGGCTGTCGTTAAAGAAAATATACCAGGAATAACCCGAGAAGACGGAGCAAAGAACAAGGTTTGAAAATTCCCAGGAATAAAGCACTTAAACCTAAACCTTGGTCTCTTTTGAAGCAGTGGATAGTAGTTGTTTGTTGAACATTTGCTCTCGTGGCTATAGAGCAAGCGTTGTACAGCAAGAAAGAGTCTCCATAGCATCTCTGCTAGCAGTCCTAGGTCGTCGTTTCATTAAAAGAAAAACAAGTTAACCACAACAAGCCAATGGAAACTCTCAAGAAGGAAGAATCATGGCTGACTCAGGGGCAGGTCACTCAGTTGCTAGGAGGGAAGGAAGGGAAAAAACAGGGAAAATAATCAGAGAAATTCAAACAAATTGACTGGATGTCTTCCTTCTCTGCCTCTGTTCTCTACGACGACATGATGATAATACAAACACAACCTAAAGATGTTATTGGATGCCATATGAACCACAGACACTGGATTCTTTATAATAGACAAACAAGAAGTCATTTGAGTGGAGGAAATCCACTAACAGCTAATCGTTATGTTGAAAAACAAAACAAAAAAAAGAAAGTAAATGTCAACTGCATATAAAGAATAAACATTGTCATCAAGGGGGAGGGGGTAAAACAAGGGAAGAAAACAAGAAAGAAGCCAGCGTCGTGAGAGAAGTGTTATCTTCTCACGTGAAGCACGTACGTCGGCAAGCGAGGGCATCATACGCACGTGACCGGCTGGCCAATGTATCAGATATGTAGACAACATCTGCGTCACGGAAGCTTTGTCGGCGGTGCTGTCTTGTGACTGTCTGAAAACAGCAATTACCGCTGTTGTCTTGAATTTTCTTTTCAGATGCTCAAGCGGGCGGTCAGGTCGAGCGAGTCTAGACCAGCCAGTTTCAACCGATTGCCGCCAAGTGTCCGCAGGTGTGCCGCGGAAGTGTGAGGGGAAAAGTTCATTCCGTAATTTTAGTAATTAATTTTGTATAATTTAATTAAAAGTCCAGCTGCCGGATCAGACAAGTGTGCCAGGAAATTATCGTTTTCTTTTCTACCTATGTGCCGTCAGCTAAACAGTTTGAAAGCCGCTGGTCTAGGCTGTATGCATATGGGCAAGTCTGCACATAATTTAGATGGTGATTAATGTGCAGGCAAAAAGAACAAGAAAACTGTTGAATTGTGGGCCTGGTATTGCTCCTGGTCAGATAACAGTCGTATGTTAACACAGAAAATAAAGGGGGGGGGGCATTTTGTTTAGAATTGTTACTGAAATATTTGCACGAAAACCACAATGCTCTCTCTCTCTCTCTCACTCACACACACACACATACACACACGTGTATAGAATTTAATGGACATAAAAGTGCTGTAAGGGAGGACTACCTTATTTGTTAACGCATGTATGGTAGTGGTGACGATGATTTGGGTGACATTACTGGCAGGATGTCGTTGTCCTGATGTACCGATGCAAACGTTACAATGATGCCTTGCTGTCCTTTCTACTAGTTCACGTTTCTCTGCCATTTCACTGCGATAAGAATCGCGTTGGGTCCATACTTCTGTGGTTTTTTTTTTTTTGGTTGTTGGGAAGGGGGGGGTGTTCATTCGTGGTGGAGCTGGCAGAAAAGACGGGTCTTGCAGTTCATCACGGACATGCTGGCCATAGAAGCTAGCACTGCTATGCGATGAATCGGGCATAGGACCTAGCATAGTCAGGCGACGAACCGGACATAGGAGCTAGCATTGTCACCTTGACGTACCAGATATAGAGGCTAGCATTGTCACATTGACGTATCGGATTTAGGAGCTAGCATTGTCACCGTGACGTACCAGATATAAGAGCTAGCACCATGTCCTAATGACCTCCATGCATCTGACATAAATGGAATGTCCGAGCAGTTTAAGAGCGACACTGTTGGTCTAGTGGCATGAAGAGAACAGTTGACACTGTCGGTCTAGTGACATGAAGAGAACAGTCGACACTGTCGGTCTAGTGGCATGAAGAGAATAGTCGACACTTTCGGTCTAATGGCATGAAGAGAACAGTTGACACTGTCGGTCTAGTGGCATGAAGAGAATAGTCGACACTGTCGGTCTAGTGGCATGAAGAGAACCGTCGACACTGTCGGTCTAGTGGCATGAAGAGAACAGTCTCCGGGGAGCAGTACAAGGAAGTGAAAGATACTATTGACCAGCTTTGTCGTTGATCGTCCCTTTAGTCCATTTGAGCTTTCTTTCTTTCTGTAGCTGCGTATGAATTCTCTAGTGGTTAGTCAGCGATGCTTTTATGTGATATTTTTGTTAATCACAATATCTTGCGACGTGGGAGAAGCACAAGAACAGAACTGATGAAAAACATGAAATATTGGAAACTGTAGAGAGACATGGTAGACGACGCCTTTAGATATGGCACATGATGATGATAATATCTTGTAGAACTTCGTTTGAGTTGGTGTGATACTGTATGTTCTCCATGTTATGAGTATTTGGTTTTATTGTGTGTAAGATATGGTAAGACACGGCTCATGACATCAACAGACCTAAAGAGGGGACTTAGGCAACGATGTGTTCTGTCTCCGTGTCTTTTCAACCTGTACACAAAGAACATCTTCAGACATTCAGAAGAACTACTAGGACTGAAGTATGCAGATGATACAGTCCTTCTAGCAGATAATCTGCGGAGCCTACAGAAATTACTAGATTAACAACACAGGCCAAGAGTTGGGGCTAGAGATCAATATCAAAAAGACCAAAGTAATGGTATTGAGCAACCAAGATCAAACGTCGGAGACGGATATAAACAACGAGAAACTGGAACAAATGACAAACCACAGCAACCTAGGCCACTGTTTCCCAATTAACAAAAGTCCGCCGACCCCCTTCTGTTTCAAAATCCAGGGCTTGGACCCCCATACTTTAGAAAAGTTTCATATCTGTATGGTAGCCATGTGTTTTAATTGCAAAAGAACTATTTTCAGAAAGTGTGGGTAACCTTTAATAAGTAAACGCTACACAGTAACAAGTACAGACTTGGTGAGTTGTCAGAATGACAGTAATGTAGTTAAGACATTTTTTAAAAATACCCACATATATATTTTTATTTATTTATTTATTTCCCCTTCATTTTTCAGCTTTTGGAGCTATTAAGGCTCATTGCTGCAGATAAAGTTCGCCTCCATTCCTTTCTATTCCTAATCTTCTCTCTCCAGTTGGTGACACCAATTTCTTTTATATCCTCTTCTATGTTGTCTTTCCATCTCTGTCTTGGTCTACCCCTTGGTCTTGTTTCCCTCATCTCTTGTGCATACATCATTTTCGTTTGTCTGTTCTCTTCCACTCTTTCTACATGGCCCAGCCAGCGTAGTCTGTTCAGTTTCAAGACATTTGTAATTCGTTGGGATTTAAATAAGCTATTTAGTGTTCTTTCTAGCTCTCCATTCTCCACTGTTGGTATCCTTTATCGGCCCAAAAGATTCTCCTTAGGATCTTGTTCTCAAAAATCTGCAATTGTTGCTCATCTTTCTTTAATCCTATCCATACAAGACAGCTGGTCTTATTATAGTTTTGTAGGTCGTTATGTTGGTGTTTTGGGACAGGATTTTTAATTGTAACAATATATATATATAAGAAGCTCGAGTTTTTGTCGCGGACTCTGCTTGGGAAGCACAGACCAAGTGCATGTAATAACCGAGGAAGGAAGATGTGAGACGGGGTTCATTTTTTTAAAATAGAAATGGCAAAACATACATTGAACATCATGAAGGCAGGGCTGTTATCTAGGAATCTGTCCATGAAGACAGGGCTGTTATCTAGGAATCTTTCCATGAAGGCAGGGCTGTTATCTAGGAATCTGTCCATGAAGGCAGGGCTGTTATCTAGGAATCTGTCCATAAAGACAGGGCTGTTATCCAGGAATCTGTCCATAAAGACGGGGCTGTTATCTAGGAATCTGTCAATAAAGACAATGCTGTTATCTAGGGATCTGTCCATGAAGACAATGCTGTTATCTAGGGATCTGTCAAAAACAAAATCAGAGTGAGATTTATCACATGCAATATCTATTCTTACATTCCAGAATCCAATCTTTGTCACATATTTGAGGCGGCGAATGAGCTCCTCAGAGTTGACATCCCTGATGCTCGGTTGGTTTCCGTAACGATATCTTTTTTTTCCCACCTGGAGTCGCCTCTAGATAGGTCCCAGGATAAGGTTGTTAGCCTTATGCAGAGATAAGACAGATGACTGAACAACAACCAGTCTCATGGGTGATCAGGAAAAGGAGATGGCCATATGTTGGTCACTTGATGAGAAGAAACGATCAGAGAATCCCAAAACAAACTATCAAGTGGAACACAACAGGCCAAAGAAAAAGAGGCAGAGCACGTGAAACTCTGAAGAGGACATTGTTAAGAGAGGCCAAATTAACAGGCATAAAATCTTTTGATGAGGTTGAAAGACTCGCCGAAGACAGGAAAAAATGGCGAACTACTTTGCGAGCCCTATGTGACGTCTAACGGCACGGGAAGGATATAAGATATAAGAGATAAGAATATCTATTCTGTACTTGTGTACAGAAACCTGGACCGCGAACAGTCGGAGAGAGTAACAAAAGCAGCAGAAATGTGCATCTACAGGCAGATAAGTTAAATATCACGAGACACAAAGATAAGAAATGCACAAATATTAGAACAGCACCAAGTGCAACGTGAACTTTTCAAGGAAATAAGGATCAAGATAACAGAATACTTTGCCAACATCAGAACGTATAAACTAGGGAAAAAGTTTATTATTTAACGAACACAAAGTATTCGGCGTGAGCCTTACTCATACAGACACATAGAGGACGAAGAATTAGAGAGAGAAGATAAAGTATAGGTGTACTGGAGGAACAAAAGAGAGTTAAGACGTAGAAAAGCGTTTGTCGCAGTGAAAATAACTTAGAAGAAGAATCAGAGAGAGAGAGAGAGAGGAGACAAAGTATAGGATCATATAAAACTATGTTAATGAAATAATGAAAAAAATTAATCGAGAAATATAATTAGAAGAAAACGTATGTGAATGCTCGTATTTTAGACGGCTTTCAAATAATTCTTGGTTTGCGCAACCATCGTAAACAGGATGTGACTGTTACCATGCTTGTCCATAGTTATTGATTCTCCGATCATCCCTGTTCTTTGTAGAATTCTCTGCTCTTTCTCCGCGCATCCCTTTTCTCTCAACATTTCTAACACTTAATCATCCTCTATTTTACACTTGTCAGAACGTATGCGCCATCGCCCTGGTAACGGTCACTGCGACAAACGCTTTTCTACGTCTTAACTCTCTTTTGTTCCTCCAGTACACCTATACTATCTCCTCTCTCTAATTCTTCGTCCTGTATGTGTCTGTATGAGTAAGGCTCACTCCGAAACTTCACGACTTTGTATTCGTTAAATAATAAAGCTGTTCCTACTTTTTTTTTTACTAGTTTATACATTTATCAAAATCACAGCTTTAATGCAGTGCTTTGTGTATAGTTGTATACTTATACACTATTTATCATGTTGTGCCAGCATCAGAACGCCATGATAATGTACTGAAAGCCATACTAAAGGGAGTGGAAAGAACAAGAGCGAGACGTAGAAAGAGATGTAGATGGGAATGTAACATAAGAGAGTAGACAGTGTACGGCCCGGCTCAGTTCTCCATCAGGTTTGGGGGGGGGGGGGCGGCGAGGAAACTGGAGGTGCATTACCCTCCTATCCTCGTACCAAAGGCGGCACATGATGATGATAATGAAGTATATCTACACGGTGATATTTAGGTCACGCTTGTTCGCCTTTAACTCTTTGATATCGTTGATTACCAACGAGAGTAAGAAAAAGAAAGGTTTATTTTACCCTGAAGAATTGTGCTCCCTTTGCTGACGCACAAGGAGTGAGTTGTGACATTGATCGGGTCTGTTCCTAGCAACTTACGTCCGTGACTTTGAAGGTCGATAAGCAGCAAATAATGTCACGTCTTGCCATCATCCATAACAAAACAAAGCAGATGTATAAAGTCTGAGAGAGCAATCACACGCTTGGGTATTTCAGGGCCATATTAGGGGGTTATATTTGGGATCCCAGTGTGGGCAATAATGAAAACACTTTCAGCGTTTATTCCTGGAAATCAGGCTCTGTAATTTAAACATTTTAACAGTTATTCGTGGAATTTTGTCGTTATGATAAGAACGTTTTTAGCCGTTACTTGGAAATAGCAGGAAGAGAATTGTAGGATTTAAATCAGTGTCGCTAGCCAGAAACAACGATGTGAGGTTTGGTGGAGCAGTGGCTGAAAGCAGTTCCATGACGCTGCAAAGAGAACCTGCTTTCTCTTTGATTTCATTAGTTCCGTTATATTTTAACTTTTCGACAAATTTATGACTTGTTCTTTACATTTAGATATACTTGTTACTTTTACTCTGCTTTGCTCTAAGTATGTTTCTGTCCATACTTTCTTCATTATAGTCTTGTTTTGACATTCCACCTCTTTCAGTTGATATCATCTCGACTTTGTCCTGTTTTAATTATGGTATTCATACATCTTTGTCAGATCTTACCACCTTCCTTTTGTCATTCTCTGCTTCCTGTGGTCAGTGTCTACTTCCTAGTTAGACTTTACAGACGTTGTACTGTGGTCAGTGTCTGCTTCCTGTGGTCAGTGTCTACTTCCTAGTTAGACTTTACAGACGTTGTACTGTGGTCAGTGTCTGCTTCCTGTGGTCAGTGTCTACTTCCTAGTTAGACTTTACAGACGTTGTACTGTGGTCAGTGTCTGCTTCCTGTGGTCAGTGTCTACTTCCTAGTTAGACTTTACAGACGTTGTACTGTGGTCAGTGTCTGCTTCCTGTGGTCAATGTCTACTTCCTAGTTAGACTTTACAGACGTTGTACTGTGGTCAGTGTCTGCTTCCTGTTGGTCAATGTCTACTTCCTAGTTAGACTTTACAGACGTTGTACTGTGGTCAGTGTCTGCTTCCTGTGGTCAATGTCTACTTCCTAGTTAGACTTTACAGACGTTGTACTACGGTCAGTCTCTGCTTCCTGTGGTCATTGTCTGCTTCCTAGTTAGGGTTTACAGACAATGTAATGTGGTCATTCTCTTCTTCCTCGTCACACTTCAGCGGAGTTGATCTCATATCATTCTGTTTCCTTGTCAGACGTACCGGGGTCATTTTGTTCCTTTTCTCATTCCACATGCTTTGTCAGATGTGACCCATTTTGTCCCTTGTGTTACGTCATCACCTTGATATACCTACCATTACTTTCTTGTCTTTTGTATTTGTTATTTTCAGAATTACCACTCTTTGTTAGTATTTCTTTCTTACGTTGACATTCTGTATCAGCAGCCTGTCACACATCATCACTCATCTCCACCACAATGTCACACGCGGCCATTCTGTATCAGCAGCCTGTCACACTCCATCACTCATCTCCTGCACAATGTCACACGTGTCCATTCAGTATCAACCTGTCACACACTATCACTCATCTCTTGTATCATGTCACACGCGTCCATTCTGTATCAGCAGCCTGTCACACTCCATCACTCATCTCCACCACAATGTCACACGCGTCCATTCTGTATCAGCAGCCTGTCACACTCCATCACTCATCTCCTGCACAGTGTCACACGTGTCCATTCTGTATCAGCAGCCTGTCACACATCAACACTCATCTCCACCACAATGTCACACGTGTCCATTCTGTATCAGCAGCCTGTCACACCATCACTCATCTCCTGTATCATGTCACACGTGCCCATTCTATATCAGCAGCCTGTCACACCATCACTCATCTCCTGTATCATGTCACACGTGTCCATTCTATATCAGCAGCCTGTCACACCATCACTCATCTCCTGTATCATGTCACACGTGCCCATTCTATATCAGCAGCCTGTCACACCATCACTCATCTCCTGTATCATGTCACACGTGCCCATTCTATATCAGCAGCCTGTCACACCATCACTCATCTCCTGCATGTTTCCATTCAGTATCATCAACCTGTCACACACTATCTCTTATCACTTGTATCATATCACACGTGTCCATTCTGTATCAGGATTCCTCCTGCGCTGTTTTTTCCCGTTTATTCTTGTCACACGCTGTCATTCCTTTAAAACAACCTGCTACACGTCTCCACTCTTTATCTGCATCCTGTCATAAGTTTCCCTTCTTCTGTCACTGTCAGTTTATCACAGGTGCACCTCCCTAGTGACCTTTCTTACTGTTCTTCCTCAATCATCTTCCTTGTCACTCTTATTTCCGGCGCTTGTCTCTCCCATTTCTTCCTCATTTCGTAATTACTCTAGATAATTTACCTATTTTTATTTCAAATGTTTAGTTAAACATTCTTTGTTGTGACATTCTGGGTCTTCCAGCGTTTCCTGGTTATTATTTGACCAGGCTAGTAAGTTGTATTGTCCCCCCCCCTCCCCATGTAGTGTCATTGTCTGATGTCCCCTCCCACTCCCCATGTAGTGTCATTGTCTGATGTCCCCTCCCACTCCCCATGTAGTGTCATTGTCTGATGTCCCCCCACTCCCCATGTAGTGTCATTGTCTGATGTCCCCCACTCCCCATGTAGTGTCATTGTCTGATGTCCCCCCACTCCTTCCTGTTTTATCACTCCTTTCCCGAGGTGCCCTGTTTCCGTTGTCTCCGCCCATTTGCAAGGCACGATAGAGCAAGTTCAGACAGGCTTGAAGACGTGCGTATGAAACAAACATTCGTGGGAGGAGGCTCTGGATCGGATATTTGTCGTATGTTTCGCCCTAGTTTTAGTCTAGCTTATTGACTGGGAGATTAGTATCGTCTTGTCCCGGCTTTACGTAGATGGAATACTAGGTCAGGGTTCGCGGCAAGGATGTGACAGGGATGCAGCACATTGATTTTCCCTTTTCTCTTCTGTTTTCGACTTAAAGGACGACATGGAAATAATTGGCTTTGGTTCCGTGTGAAATTATTTATAAGGGCAGGGCACCCGTCTCGTGGATGTCAGTTCTCAGACGGCCGTGTAGGAGGAGAAGATCGTCGTATATCGGCTGCTGTTAGCTTTCCGCTCTGCAGACATTTCATAACTCCTCGGACGGTCTCTGGCCAGCTAACCTTGACCTTCCGTTTCACAACCGGTAGGATACTGGCGTTTATTTTTTCCAATTCGAATTGTATTTGGAAATGTTATCTTTATGAAACTGAAATGGTAGGCTGTGTGGTTTGTTGTGTATTTCTGTGTTAAGATGGATGGCCAGTGCTTGTCATGTAGGTCAGGCTACGTAGGAGTTAGTTTCTTATATATTTTCTTTTAATATGAAGACATGCTGTAGAAATCCAGGTGTTATTGGCTACAGTTACTGCTTTTGTGTATTTAAACATTGTTTTCTTCAACACTTTTCTTATGTCCTGATTAGTGTGTGAGATACGTTCATACGTGAACAAATAACTAGCCAGTGTAAATATTTTTTTTCTGGATGTGGTTATTAATAACATTTTTTTTATAACAGCTGCCTGCATAAAAATGTAGAAACTGATTGACTGATTCCACAATCTTTTAGTATTTACTGTATGACTGTTGTCTTACATGACTGATTTGAATTCACATACTGTCAGTATTTGCTGTGAGACGATTATCTTACATGACTGATTTGAATTCACGTACCGTCAGTATTTGCTGTGAGACGATTGTCTAAAGATGAAGTAACGCACTCTTCCCTCAGTATAATCCCTCTGTCTTCCCTACAGTCTTTCAGCTTGGATAGTGACAGCCATATTTTGTACTTGTTGACATTCTGTGCTCGTTGCTTAGAGTTAATGATGTTTTACATACAGTGTTTGAGCGTCCGACTTAGCACGTAGGAATGAAAAGTAGAGATCCAATAATTCGGCACTCTGCCCTTGTCACTGACATTAAAAGTGACAAAGCAGTAATAATCACAGGTAATCGGTGACTTTCTAACTTGCACATGCACCGGTGATTTTGTAGTGTATTGAAATAACAGTAGAACCAGATCCTGGAGACAACAGGTACATTTGAAAGGTGAACCACCTGATGGGCACAGTGCACGTGTCACTGGTTACGATCACCTGTGTGCAGCAGACCAGAACAGTTAACGCATGTCTGTGCGTGTTGTGTTTATTTTCGTGACTTGTTATACCCAGGCGTTGATAAGGAACTGAGTTCTAGGTCAGTGATTTTGTGAACGCTGGGAAAACCGTCCGTGCGCGTGACCTGGTTTTGTTGTTCCCAGATTTCGTCCACAAATACGTCAAGTTCCATGTACACACCGGCTACATTTACGTCATGATCTGCCTGGTTAGTGTGCAGGCTTCTCGGTTTCTTAACTTAGTTCTCGGTCAGAATGCCACCGCAGGACAGAGCACAGGGGGCGCCACGACGTTAGAGGAGAAAATAAGAGCCAATCTGAAGACAGAACATACAAATATAAAGAGAGCGAACTTTGTCATGACTAAGTCTTGGTGTCACTGTTTCCTAGTGCTGTGGTTCGTGAAACGCGCGTGGTCCACTATGTTATCAGGTGGTTCGTTATTGCGCTATCGGTTTTATATTAAATGCTATCGGTTGAATCAAGAAAAAAAAATACTCGCAGATTTTTAGGTTACAGGCCTGTCGTGAAGTTTATGATATGAGCGGACAGATCTGCTGGCTAGAAAGACACCCACCAAAGTGTAATGAGATTGTACAAGTCAGACATCTTGAAGGCTGTTATGGGCAGAGTGTAGGGGCATGAAGTAAGGATTGGGAGAATAAGCCCAACATCCACAGCATGAAGGAACTAGGGGTGAGGCAAGATGAAGGAAGAGTAATCTCTCTCTGTGGACGGAAGTATCGAACCCAGAATCAACAGATAACAGGAACGGTCAGTATACACACCTTACACTAGCTACTGGGAAGGGTGGTGGAGTAGATAAGGGAGTGCCCTGGCCGCTACTTCCCCAGAAAAGAATTGAATATTAAATGAAAGCAAAGGTCTATGGTGTTGTGATATTGCATTGAAACTGGTGCTTCGCAATATAATATGTAGTTGAAAACGTGGTTCTTGGATGTAAAAGTGTTCGAACTCATTGGTCTGTTGTGACATTTATTGGAACAGCCGTGTGAGAAGCTCCTTAAGAAAGTGCTGGACACACGCCACCGACAGCTGATGTGCCAGATGACCAGTTTTCTGTTTTTCTTTCATCATGGCTGAGCTTCTAATTTCCACGTTTCTCAGTTCTGTTTGTCGTGTAGGAGGATGTTGGAGGAAATCTTCAGTCCCTCATACTCTCCAGATTAACCTTTCATACTTTCTGCTCTCTTTTTGTTGCCCGGCTTTTGTAGTTGACATGGATGATTCTAGCCACACCCAGCATTGTCGTTTTCTCTCACATAAAGGAAGTTAATCCTCTAATCCTCCCGATTTATGTGCACGATTTTATTAGGCGTGGAGCACTTAACATTCCAGGGCATGTGGACCCTGACAAAGTTTTTGACATCGTGACATGGGGACAACATATACCCTTATAATACATTAGGAAAAGCACAGTGACACATAACATAGCATGCCAGATCAATCAAATGATAACCAACTAAGCCGTACAGGAGAATACATTTGCTCAGACTATTCGTACCGTTCCCACAGCGTCGCCAGATATTGCCTACATTCTTTCATCTCCTTCATACATTCTTCAGTCTCCCGGGAAGGTTACAGTGTATCCCGCTCACTTCTCTATATTCTTCTCCCTCAGGATGAGGCCTTCCTTACAACTGTGCGTATCATTTCAGAGCTATTGGTTGCCATCAAATATTCATAAACGTATCTTATCACATGCAGACAGGAACATAATAATAATACTAAACACCGCTAACCGCACAATTATATTCATTATCTTTCCACAAATCGCGGTTCTCTTCCGTTGATGGACAATGAACGAAACCCAGAATACAGACCTGGGCTAACCTTGCTTGCAACATCCCAGCTTGCTACAAACGAAATCGTCCAGGGAAACTTCCAATAGTACAATGCTTGTAAACACGCTACATTGATTTTTTCCTGTATATGTTCCGACTTAATGTCGGCTCCACAGAGTCCACACTGGCTGTTCGTTCTGCGTCATCCTCCCATCATCTTAAGAGAAACATTGTTCTAGAATATTCCCTTCAAGCTAACCATAGTTCCGCGTTTAGAGTAATATCCCATGGAATCTTCCTCAGCATTATAAGGACAGAAGATATCTGACAGGCCAAGGGAGGCATGTCTTACTGTGATCTGCTTATTTTCTCCCATTCTGGTCCTCGCTCCTTTTTTGGTACTGTCTCGTGCGTGTGCATTCTTGGTCGCTGTACCTTGGCACACCTTAATATCATTATTTGTAATATGTCATTAACATGCGTCACATATCCGCCTGATGTTTACTTGTTAGAGGTGACACAGTCCACCCTACATATCTAAAGACCATGTCAGGCTATTCTGGCCCCCAGGAGACTGTCGATCGATGACCCTTTAGTTTAGCTCTGTGTAGACTTGATTTAACAAGCTCGCGTGTCACTTTCTGTGTATGGTTAAATCACTGATGGCTGGCTAGCTGGCTGGCTCCACCATCTGTGCTCTCAGGACATGCTAACATCTCCTTTTTCATCGTCTCCATCAGCTTACATTAGCTGATAACAAGCGCGCAGTGTTGACTGATCATCCTTCAGGTGCTTGTGTCTGTCGCTTGGCTCTGGGTTTTGCTTGTAGGGTTTCTTTAATCAGTGTTAGTCGCTTGGCTCTGAGTTTTGCTTGTAGTGTTTCTTTAATCAGTGTTAGTCGCTTGGCCCTGAGTTTTGCTTGTAGTGTTTCTTTAATCAGTGTTAGTCGCTTGGCTCTGAGTTTTACTTGTAGTGTTTCTTTAATCAGTGTCTGTCGCTTGGCTCTGAGTTTTGCTTGTAGTGTTTCTTTAATCAGTGTCTGTCGCTTGGCTCTGAGTTTTGCTTGTAGTGTTTATTTAATCAGTGTCTGTCGCTTGGCTCTGAGTTTTGCTTGTAGTGTTTCTTTAATCAATACCTGTCGCTTGACTCTGGATTTTGGCATGTTGTCATATTAGTAGCCATGTTTTTATATGGGAAGTTTTATTTTCCTTTCAAAAGCTGATGTCCGTCAACACGAAGTGTCGCCATGCCTGTGCTAGTTTTACGTTTTTAGAAGCAGTTTTCCTTAGCACAAAGGGTCGGGTACTTATTTTTACGAGTAAGTCAGCTTGCAAGACGTTTATTTACTAATTTTCCTCACGCAAACTGTCAGTGAAAAGTCACTTCACTAACGGCTGTACTGTCCCAAACTTTTGCGTTTCCCTGACCCAGTTCTGGATAGTGCAGTAGCACTTTTCGTCTTAGAAGACGTTTTGAAGCAGACAGGTGTAGCTGTTGTGGACGTCACCGAGTGTTATTCCACTGGGCAGCAGATTCTTTCCTTGATGATTGCACCAATGCTGGATTTGGATAATCGGGCCAGTGGCAGGTAGTGTTTGCTCTGCCAGGTCTAGTCTTCATGCGCTTACGGCTGTTGTCATCGTTTTCAGCCCTGGTTTCTTCCTGACTTATTTCAGCATCCATATGGCTGTGCCTTGGCCAGTTCATCCCAGACCTCTTAACTGATAGAAACATTACTCTTGAATGATGTAACAAATATCCTGCGGCAGTTTTGATCTAAATAATACTTAGAGCTTCACCTTTTTATTCCTGGCACTCGTCAGTTTGTGTCAGGTATTTGAAAATATCTGAATACAAGAAAATAGACGCAACATTCAGAATTGTGGTTAACGACAGACTCAGGATTCATGAATTTAAGAGTGCTAAGGAATTCATGGCCGGAGACACGTGACCAGTGCACCACAAGCAAAAATGTAACATCCCGGCAGCCAACATGGGATTTATTAACTCTCTGAAACAAAACTTTCAAATTCATACCTCGTACGCCATTTTTTTCAACAGGGAAATGACCAGAAATGTCTATATCTAGCTTATATGAAGGTTTCATTTTTTTAATCCTTGAAACAAAAAACAATACCAGATAGATACCGTTTTAAAAATGTATTTGTTTTGTTTTGTTTATTTATTATGCAGAGATAATGAAATTTTGCTCTCGCCATAACCACGCAAGTTGAAATCACCCATTCATAATGAGCAGTCATTGTTCATTACATCTTGTTGTTCATCGCATCTTGTTTCTTTTATTTCTTTTACAGACCTGATGCTTCCATCATAAGGACACGCCGAGATACGAGAAGCAGCGAATGGAGACGATCTGAATCAGGCAAACCACACATCAGCCATTGTTCCAGTCTCAAAGGCAGCAACCCTACCAGCAGCAGCAGCAACAGCAGCAGGAATAACAACAACCATCTAGAACATCAGGGCAGTATACATAGCTCGTCCTCTCACAAGGAAGCAAATGATATATGTGAAGGTAGTTCAGGGAAGAACATCAGTGGGATAAGCTCACGGACTTTAAAAATGGGGGTGTTGTGTACAGAGAAACACGACAGAGGGGAGAGATGTGAATGTGAAGGATTGCCTGCCAGCTTCCCCCGCCCCCCTGGATTACATTCACCAGCTTTTCCCCAGTTTCCGTGTGAGAACAGTACGAGTAGTAGCCAGGAAAGTGTCAAACGTGCACTGAGTAGAAAGAGATCGCTGGACACCTTGCCACACGGTCCAGATGACGAGGGCAGCGCAGTGATCCGGCGACGCACTCTGAGATCTCCGTCAACAGGTTCCATCAACGGCATTGCCGAGCACTTGAATGATAAGGAGAAACTTAGCCTCGATATCGCGGCTATCGTTAACCAGAATGGTCTTAAAAGCGAGCCAGGTCTTAACGGCATCAAGATTGTCCATGGTTATCAGAACGGCACCCGACCGCTGTGTTGTGTGGGACTGGACTCCAGGTCTGCCTGCAGTACGGGTATGACGCACCACCATCCTGTGGCCCCATTATCTCAGTCGTCTTCGTCGTTGTCACAGTCATTGACCTCATCCAACTGCCAGAGTGTCAGGGACGCATGTAACAGTCACAGTGATATCATATCTGAGGACGCAGCGATCATGTCACTTTCCCAGTCGGCGTCTCAGTTTTCAGAAAATGCTGTAGCTCATCCAGTGCCGGAAGACGCAGGCAGAGCCAAGCGTCCTCAGCCACCATCATCTCTGATACCATTATCAGCTTCATCATTGTCGTCATCAGCTGCGGCAGTTTCACAGCAGCAGCTTCACCAGCAAACTCAGGGATCTGAATCCTCAGTTATAGGCAGCAGCTTCAATAATAATAATAATAGCAGCAGCAGCAGCAGCAGCGACGACACAGACAGCATTAAGACAGACACTACTGCTGTAAGAAGCATATCACCCCAGCCAAATACTACCGTCCGCAGTCTTCGTCATCGGCCACCCACAAGTGCTAGCGCACACAAATCATTATCTCAGCCAGCCTCACCCCAGACGTCATCCTCAGCGACCTTGATGACGTCGACCTCACTGCCATCCCTGTCCACGCTTGTAGCCGAACCTTCCTCTCCGGCCACGCCGTCCCTTATCCCCTGCAGGTGGCGTGGTTGCTCGTGCGAGTTAGACTCCAGCGACCTGCTCGAGCACATCAGAAAGCACGTGGACGCACAGATAGAGAAAAAGACATACTCCTGCTTGTGGGAAGACTGCAAAGTTTTTGACAAGCCGTCCTGGTCGTGCTCGTGGCTGGAGCGCCACATCGTGTCTCATAGCGGCCACCGGCCTTTCAAGTGCATCCTGGACAACTGCGGCCAACGCTTTCATTCTCAGGTGGCTCTGGAGAGACATGTCAACGGCCATTTTGCCTCCAGTAGCCAGAACGGGATCAAGTCGGGTCGGACAAAGGAGGACATAAGTCACCGGATGTTGCAGAAACGGAAGCGACAACTGAACCGTAGATTTGTTCAGTCCGGTGAGTGGTCTCCCCTGCCCTGTCCGGTGTTTGCATGCTCTCTGTCTCTGCCTGCCTGCCTGTCTGTCTGTGTGTATTTTATCGGCAAAGTGAATTATTAACTTTGTATTTCCTCGCTTCTGGTGATTTGAGTATAAAAATGAGAGCACGTTGATCGCTGAATGGTTGCTTGTGTACCACCAGCTGTAACCAGAGAGCGTGTTTTAGGGGGATCATACACGAAATTGACGCCATGGTTAATAAAGTAAAGGTAATCCTGTCATGCCTTAGAGCCACATAGGGATATGGCGTTAGTGGCAACCAACACAAAAACTAGTTGTCCGGCTATATCAGAGAAACTGGTTGCCTCGTCGTACCAACAAAAAACTGGTAGCCCAATCGATGAAGAAGAAAAGTACGTGGAAGTGAAGTAGAGAATGAAATGAAGGAAAAAACTACTGGAATAAATAGTTGAAATGTTTGAAGTCTCCCTCGGGCGTTAGTGGACGCATGTCTGCGGTTCTCGTGACGGGCGTCAGTGCCCCGGGAGAGTCTGCTGATATGATTGGCTTGTTCAAAATTGTGACACCTAGAAAATGTATGTACGTAGAAGAGACTAGCGTCCTAACTCAGTTTTTTGTTTGTTCAGTGTTTTATTTTTTATTTGGTTAGACAGCGATGTTTTGTTTTATGTAGAACTGCTGCGGTGAGACTTGCGGTGTTTTGATTACAGATTCTTGATGTGATATTTCAACTAAGAAAACGTCTCAGGTAGACACCGGGTGATTGTGGTTGCTGTAAAACTGGTGCTAGCAGCTTAGAATTAGTCGGAGGTTTATGATGCACTTCTGTAACAAGCAGAGAGAAGAAGCAAAGAAAAAGAAGTTAATAATAAGAGATAAGAACAGTGACATTGTTATGAAAAGCAACAATAACAACCCAAAGTTTCGCCAAATATGCCTTTATCAAGGACAAAAGAGAAAACAGATAAATACATACAGAAAAGTTATCTGCGACCCACTCTGTGAGGAAACTGATCGCAGACTGCAGCCACAGGCGAAAGTAGAATTATAAGAAGCGGCCAGGCGTGGAATACGGTCGCCTAGAAGCTAGAGGACCAGAGAGACAAGAACAACAAAACTTTTAACAGGAAAAGAGATGTAAGGCAGAGCATCAAAGTATATAGAAACCGTTATAGTAGTAAAGAAAAGAATTATTCCGAGAAAGCTGAACTGAGAATTCAGACAGGTTAAGTCTGGAAGGTAGAGCGCTGTTCCAGAGTTTTATGAAGGCAAATAGAGGGCAGCACATCTCCGTTAGTCGTAGTGCTGTCGGCACTGAATGATGTCTTCCGTCTCATCTCATATGTAACCACTCTCCCTGGTCGTTGAGTGTGCCGCTAGGTCACATGTAACCACTCTCCCTGGTCGGTGAACGTGCCGCTAGCTCACATGTAACCACTCTCCCTGGTCGTTGAGTGTGCCGCTAGTTCACATGTAACCGCTCTCCCCGGTCGTTGAACGTGCCGCTAGTTCACATGTAACCACTCTCCCTGGTCGTTGAGTGTGCCGCTAGTTCACATGTAACCACTCTCCCCGGTCGGTGAACGTGCCGCTAGCTCACATGTAACCACTCTCCCCAGTCGTTGAGTGTGCCGCTAGTTCACATGTAACCACGCTCTCTGGTCGTTGAGTGTGCCGCTAGGTCACATGTAACCACTCTCCCTGGTCGTTGAGTGTGCCGCTAGTTCACATGTAACCACTCTCCCTGGTCGTTGAGTGTGCCGCTAGTTCACATGTAACCACTCTCCCCAGTCGTTGAGTGTGCCGCTAGTTCACATGTAACCACTCTCCCCAGTCGTTGAGTGTGCCGCTAGTTCACATGTAACCACTCTCCCCAGTCGTTGAGTGTGCCGCTAGTTCACATGTAACCACTCTCCCCAGTCGTTGAGTGTGCCGCTAGTTCACATGTAACCACTCTCCCCAGTCGTTGAGTGTGCCGCTAGTTCACATGTAACCACTCTCCCCGGTCGTTGAGTGTGCCGCTAGTTCACATGTAACCACTCTCCCCGGTCGTTGAGTGTGCCGCTAGCTCACATGTAACCACTCTCCCCGGTCGTTGAGTGTGCCGCTAGCTCACATGTAACCACTCTCCCCGGTCGTTGAGTGTGCCGCTAGCTCACATGTAACCACTCTCCCCGGTCGTTGAGTGTGCCGCTAGCTCACATGTAACCACTCTCCCTGGTCGTTGAGTGTGCCGCTAGCTCACATGTAACCACTCTCCCCAGTCGTTGAGTGTGCCGCTAGCTCACATGTAACCACTCTCCCCGGTCGTTGAGTGTGCCGCTAGTTCACATGTAACCACTCTCCCCGGTCGTTGAGTGTGCCGCTAGCTCACATGTAACCACTCTCCCTGGTCGTTGAGTGTGCCGCTAGTTCACATGTAACCACTCTCCCTGGTCGTTGAGTGTGCCGCTAGTTCACATGTAACCACTCTCCCCAGTCGTTGAGTGTGCCGCTAGTTCACATGTAACCACTCTCCCCGGTCGTTGAGTGTGCCGCTAGTTCACATGTAACCACTCTCCCTGGTCGTTGAGTGTGCCGCTAGTTCACATGTAACCACTCTCCCCGGTCGTTGAGTGTGCCGCTAGTTCACATGTAACCACTCTCCCCGGTCGTTGAGTGTGCCGCTAGTTCACATGTAACCACTCTCCCTGGTCGTTGAGTGTGCCGCTAGTTCACATGTAACCACTCTCCCTGGTCGTTGAGTGTGCCGCTAGTTCACATGTAACCACTCTCCCTGGTCGTTGAGTGTGCCGCTAGGTCACATGTAACCACTCTCCCTGGTCGTTGAGTGTGCCGCTAGTTCACATGTAACCACTCTCCCCAGTCGTTGAGTGTGCCGCTAGTTCACATGTAACCACTCTCCCCAGTCGTTGAGTGTGCCGCTAGTTCACATGTAACCACTCTCCCCGGTCGTTGAGTGTGCCGCTAGGTCACATGTAACCACTCTCCCTGGTCGTTGAGTGTGCCGCTAGTTCACATGTAACCGCTCTCCCCAGTCGTTGAACGTGCCGCTAGTTCACAGAAATGTTCGCTTCACTTTAATAAGAGAGAGTGTTTCTAACTGTCGTACTCTCCCGGCCTGAATATTCAGTCTTTCCCTGATTTCAAACATTCATTACATAGGAACTGTTATAGCTACAGACATGTGCTCTTTATACTTCTCAAGTTTTAAAAAAAAAAAACCTTATTCATGCACTTTAGCAAGTGCTCCGTTTTTACCCTTGGAATGGTTCTTAACCTGGGGAATCACATGTCCCAAAGGGTCTGGGAAGGGATTTTTTGGGAGTCCACGGACCAGCAGATTGATTGGTTCGATTAAATAAATCTTAGCGTTTTCTTGAATGAGGGGCTTACAGCTGTTCACGGCCAAGAAAATGTTAAGAACCTCTGGCCCAGGCGATACACAATTTCTTGCCATATATTCTCCAAACATCACTTTAGTCACCGTCCCTAAAGCATCCGTTCTCCTTGCGTTCAGAGTTTCAGTATCAGGGACAGGTGAACTGACACTGTGTTCTTAGTAAACCCGCATAAAAAAAGTTAAGAGACCGTAACGTTTAAGGTACGTGAACTGTTGCTGGTGAATTTATTTCGTGATACCACAAAACCCCATAAGGCTTTCTCCTTCACGGACGCCATTTTGATATTGGTGATTGCTGCGCTACCTGTCTAAGAGTGAATCTACGTAAAGAGACAGCGCTCGTTATTTCTGCCTAGCGTAATTGTAAGAAGATACCTGTGACACAGTAGAAGATAAGAAGTAACGAAGACATCTACGCACTGTTTACCTCCCACCTTATTACATCTGACAAACACAGAGGTGGCTCGAGCGTTTAGAGAGACTGGAGGAGGATACAAATAAATAGATAGTATAGATGAACAATGGGCAGTGTTAAGAGTTTCTATCCACCATGCTGTTAAGGATATAATACCACCGAAAAAAGAAGCCCCTAAAAATAAATGGATGACAGACATCTTAGGACTGATGGACAAGAGGAGGAGGAGTAAAAGTAACCAAGAAAAATATAGCAAAATAAATAAAGAAATAAGACGCAAATTCAGAGAAGCAAAGGAAGTGTGGTTAAATGAACAGTGCAGGCAAATAGAGGACATATAATAAAGAATAAATATATCCATACTACAAGAGCTTAATATTGAATAAGGCTGGCTAGTAAAGACGATTAAAGAAAGAAGACTTAAATATTTTTGACACATTAAACGTCATGTTAATCTAGAGAAAACCGTCTTGGAAGGGTACATAATGGGAAAAAGAAAGAGAGGAAGACCAAGGCGAAGATGGCTGCAAGACATCGTTGATGATCTGCAAATGGATGGATCAGCAGCAGGCCATCTTGCTCACAACCGAGAGGCCTACAGGAGTGCTGTTAGGGAGGCAAAGTTCATCAAGGGACATGCAAATGAATGAATATAATAAAGACAGCAAAAACATGCACAAATGAATTAGTGAACTCACAGGCAGGAAGACAAAATATACCACAGGATGCCTGAAATCGAAACAAGGTAAAATGTTAATGGGAAAAGAAGACAATGTGGACAGAGTACGTCGGTGAGCTATATGGAGGAGAAAGACCAGAAATAACACCAGAATCTGAAAACTGTGATGGACCACCAATACTTGAAGATGAAATCATAGATGTCATCAAACACATGAAGAAAGGAAAAGCGACTGGGCCTGATAATATAACAATAGAAGAAATAGAGGCACTAGAGGAGATAGGAAAAAAAATACTAACCAAGTTACTGAATGACATTTACAGCAGTGGTTATATGCCCAATGACCTGCTTAAATCCACGTTTATACCACTACCAAAGAAACCAGGTGCAAAGGAGTGTGATGACCACCGGACTATCAGCCTCTCATGTCACATAACGAAGCTACTTCTAAGAATCATTATGAGAAGAACAAGGGAAAAGATAAAAATGGAAATAGCAGATGAAAAGTTTGGATTTATTGAAGGAAAGGGAACACACAATGCCATTTATGCTTTACGAACACTAACAGAAAGAGCTTTAGAAGTACAGAAAGATCTCTACTTATGCTTCATTGATTACACCAAGGCATTTGATAAGGTGAAACATAGTGAAATTATTAAAATGCTTGAAGACATCAATATAGACAGCAAATACCTGAGGATTGTAAAACATCTATACTGGCAGCGAGAAGCAGCAATTCGAGTTGAAAATAGAAATGGAAAATATCAACCTATAAAACAAGGGGTGCGACAAGTATGTGTACTATCTCTAGACCTTTTTTCTCTGTACAGCGAGACTATTCTTAGAACGATCATCACAGAACCAGAGATAAAAATTGGAAGATACAATATTAACAACCTTTGTATGCTAACGACACAGTACTGATAGCTGAGAACCAACAAGACCTGCAAAATCTCTTGGATAAAGTCGCCAAAGAAAGTGAACAGAAAGTCCTTGCTTTAAACATAAAAAATTACAAAGACTATGGTTATATCTAAGAAACAGAATCCGCCAACATGCAGTATAAAATTAAACGGAACTATTCTAAAGCAGGTGCAGAAATTCAAATACCTTGGAGCAGTAATAACTTCAGATGGGAAATACAAAACAGAAATTAGGAACAGAATAGGCCAAGCAAAAACTGCATTTCAGAGAATGAGAAATATATTAACCAACACATCCTTATCAATGAATGTTAGAAAACTAGTCCTAAAATGCTATATTGACCCTGTATTGTTATATGGAAGTGAATCATGGGCAATAGGCAAGTCTGCACAAAAATCATTGGAAGCAGCAGAAATGTGGTTTATTAGAAGAATGTTGCGAATCCCCTGGACAGCAAAAATAACTAATGAAGAATGTAGGAGAAGAGCTGGAGAGACAAAAAAACCTTGTCAAAAAAATAAGAGAGAGACAATGTACTTTCATAGGACATGCAATGAGAAGAGGGAGCATTGAAAATATTATAACAACAGGAAAAATAGAAGGAAGAAGATCAAGAGAGAAATGATACTGGACAGTCTGACGGGATGGTGTGAGAGGAGATCACCAACTGAGCTGATGGCCTGAATCGTGTACTCATGGAGAAACATAATAGCCATCGCATCGGCATGGCACATGATGATGATGATGAAAGGGGATAGACCAAGAGGTAGACCTAGACAACGATAGCGAGACAGCCTAGAGAAGAAGATTCGCGCTTCGTGAATGGACAGTCGGCAAGAAAAGACCAAGAACAGAGAGGAATGGAGACGTATCTTGTCTGCAGCAGTGAGCCTCAGTGGCCGGAAAAGCTGCTGAATTCGGCTGCTGCTCAAAGAAAAAGCCAGTTAGTAAGATATAATTTTTCTGAAATCAAGGAAGGACTTTCTGATCAGCCAGTTATGCCCGGAATGGTTTGGGGGGGGGGGGAGATAACCTTCAACTGTATCGTCAGTTGTGTCCGCGTTCAGGAACAGTTGTCCCCCCAACACTGTGTGTCAGATACCGTGTTTTGTACTGTGAGGACCTGCACAGACCACAGTGTGTTGTGGAATGCGGGTAACTATCAACCGTATTATTCACACCCCCCCCCCCCACACCCAGCCGGAAAGTATATATACCGTGTTCGCGCCTTATCCAGCTGCAAGTTAAAAATAACCGCCTAACTACGCGCTTTGTTTCTGGCTGTTTTCTTTTGTGTGGGGGGGGGGGGGGGGTTCTTTTGTGGGTGTGTTTCTGATTTTTTTTTTTCTGTTGTGGGTTTGTTTCTGATCTTGTTATCTTTTGTGGGTTTGTATTTGGTGAAACAAATGTGTTCAGTCGAAGGATTGGGGCAGGACTTGTACTAGACATTTTTGTCTGAGGTGCAATGCTATGACCAGTATATGAAAGGAATTGAACTTTATTTTCAGAGGATGAATTAGGCCCGTAGGCCCCTCTGACATTCAGCCCTTTAGACATTGTGTGTATACATATATAGTATGCGTGTAACAAAGATAACTGAAATTGAAATAACAAAAACAGAAATGACAGAATTCAAATAATAAAACGATGTTTCACTTTTACCCACACAATCAGTACAAGAAATGATTACATACATGCTACAAAGTTACTCCTACATTAGTGAATAGTCACCAGAGTAGTAGGAACATTACATTAGTGAATAGTCACCAGAGTAGTAGGAACATTACATTAGTGAATAGTCACCAGAGTAGTAGGAACATTACATTAGTGAATAGTCACCAGAGTAGTAGGAACATTACATTAGTGAATAGTCACCAGAGTAGTAGGAACATTACATTAGTGAATAGTCACCAGAGTAGTAGGAACATTCAGTATAAAATCTTTCATTCAGAGTCTAAAGTAATCTGGGAAGTACATGAATGGGGGGAGGGGGGGCCATGTAATCTCAACATCAGTTAGATATTTTAAAAGTTTGTTGTTGTAGGAAGGAACATAGTTTATATTTTAAAAGTAGCATGGGAGGGAATTCCAAAGCTGAGCAGCAGAGTAAGAAAAGCTTTTCTTCAACAGACCAGGTTTAGATTTTGGAAGAAAAATATTGCTTAAGGGTTAGATTTAAACAGTTTACATAGATACAACTGAGTATTCTGTGGTAGAATTCAGTGAGCTAATTTGGCTTTGTCGAAACTAAACAGATATTGTGATATGTTACAGCATTTGGATTGAGTATCGCGTTCAAAGGAGTGGGTGACTTTGATCATCGTTCAACCTCACCCGAAAGTCTGCCCATCAGCCTCACCTGAAAGTCTGTCCATCAACCTCACCTGAAAGTCTGTCCATCAACCTCACTTGAAAGTCTGTCCATCATCTTCACCTGAAAGTCTGCCCATCAACCACACCTGAAAGTCTGTTCATCAGCCTCGCCTGATGGTCTTGCCCATTAACCTCACCTGATAGTCTGTCCATCAGCCTCACCTGAAAGTCTTTCTATCAAGTTTATTCTTCTGTATATTTCTGCGACTTCATTTCTAAACTTACTGTGTCGAGATCATCACAGAATCGCCAGGATAGAGCACAGATTCGAGGTACAAAAAGATAATAGGAAAATAGACTCGAAGAAAGACAAGAGTGATAGAAGAGGAGAAGAAGAAGAAGATGATGATGATTTATGAAGAAGAAGAAGGAAGAAAAGAAAAACAGTTCACATACTCAGAATGTAGATTCATCTGTTCCTTTTTTCTTGTTTAAATGAAAGGCCTAAAAGGCTGTCAGCCTCTGTATTCCTGCGACTAATTCTGCATGGTCAGGCTTGTAACACTCAGCCCTGTGGGCCAGAATTTGTTCTTCAAACAAGTGCGGACTCGCTGGTCCGAGTCAGAGTGAAACTAGAGACACTGTTTGCAAAGTTGCCTGACATTAGTCACAACACGCCAGATGGAGGTCACGCTGCAGTGGCCTCTCCATTCAGATCATGGCATGATAAGCCGATAACTGTGTAGTGTCTTAAAGAGTGCTCTCCCCCCGGGGAAAGTCTGTTCTTTTGCGTGGAGAAGGTAAACGACAGAAAGCACGCGGTGAAGCTCTTTGCCTGTGTAAAATATAACTAGGAAACGTATTTATTATACTGTAATCAGTAAGAGGACTCGCATGCTTGCGACCAACAGTTTGACCAGTGGTCTTCGTCAGGGGAACAAAAGCTACGACCAACAGTTTGACCAGTGGTCTTCGTCAGGGGAACAAAAGCTAGCGACCAACAGTTTGACCAGTGGTCTTCGTCAGGGGAACAAAGCTAGCGACCAACAGTTTGGCCAGTGGTCTTCGTCAGGGGAACAAAAGCTAGCGACCAACAGTTTGACCAGTGGTCTTCGTCAGGGGAACAAAAGCTAGCGACCAACAGTTTGACCAGTGGTCTTCGTCAGGGGAACAAAAGCTAGCGACCAACAGTTTGACCAGTGGTCTTCGTCAGGGGAACAAAAGCTAGCGACCAACAGTTTGACCAGTGGTCTTCGTCAGGGGAACAAAAGCTAGCGACCAACAGTTTGGCCAGTGGTCTTCGTCAGGGGAGCCAACAGCGAGTAAAGTAATAAAAGTTATGAAACCGTTGACAAGAAGAGAAATCATGTGATCGCTGATACTGTTGATTACCTGCTTATAAATCTGAATGTTAGTCTTTATGATTTTATGAAGAAATCCCCAAAAAGCCGTCACAATCTGCCTGTATAATCAGGCTGTGAAACAAGTGAAACATATCAAATACCCAGGTGGTACAATATCATTATGTGGAAAAGTCGATGCAGAAAATTGAGAGCAGGTGCAAGTAAAGCAAATCAGGTCATCGGACAAATGAATCCTTTCCTCAAAGACAAACTCACTACAACTGAATCAAAAAGAGCACTGCTGTACAACACAGTTTTCCTCGCAACTTTATGCTATCAGTGTCAAACATGGACGGTAATAGCCAAAAATAAAAGGCGTATCACCACGGCAGAAGTCGTATTTTTTTAGGAGAATACTTACATAAATGTAACAAGAAGAGACACAATCAGAAGTTGCACTTTGATCAAGGCAAAGGTTGTAATAACACTTGTATAACACAATATCCAAGAACAACAAGTCACAAGGTTTGGCCATGTTACATGACTACCGCCAGACAGTTTACCATAGAAACAAGTCACAAGGTTTGGCCATGTTACATGACTGCCGCCAGACAGTTTACCATAGAAACAAGTCACAAGATGTGGTCATGTTACATGACTGCCGCCAGACAGTTTACCATAGAAACAAGTCACAAGGTTTGGCCATGTTACATGACTGCCGCCAGACAGTTTACCATAGAAAACATTCAGCTGTAGGAAAGAGAAGGAAAGCGCCCACCCACCAGCCCACGAAGTAGGTGCTAGCGAGGATTACAGAAGTCGTAAATATCCTGTTAGTTGAAGCAGATCGCCGCCGAGCCGTGACATGACAACAACAAAACATCTATTTACACTCGAGAAAGAGACAAGACAAGTTATTATGAAGTGTCCGGGCTCCCCAGATATAAAAAGGTGTACCAGTTGACCAGACTGTGATAAAGTAGTCGTGTGTTACACCGCGTGAGTGTAAGACAGGGTCTTTACCAGCTGTAGACGGCAGTCTTGAAGGCCTCGCCATATTATGACCTCGTTGTGACGCAAAGCAATAGGGCAGATTCACTGTCATTTTTAGACAGGGGCATAAGCGTGAATGACGTGTGTAAAGTAGATGGAGCTGAAAGTCATTCTGTTGCCATTTTTGTTTTAGATCGTAAACAGTGTAAATTAGAGCAGGATATTTGTGCGGGGGGGGGGGGAGTTGGGGTGGAATTTGGAGTTTGCTTGGGGGTGGGGGAGAGAAAGGCAGTGGCTAAGAGGAGGTGGTTTAATGATAGGAAGAATATTAGGGTACCTTGACCGACCGTATCTGACGAATATCTGACGATTGTCTGATTTAGATGTGTGTCTTGATGCCTAGTCTGTGTGCGTCTTGATGTTTGTGGATGTATTTGTTGATGCCTAGTTTACATGCATGTCTTGATATCTAGTTTATGAATGTGTCTCTAATTTGTGGATGTGTGCCTTGATGTTTAGTTTGTGGATGTGTCTTGATATCTAATTTGTGAATGTTTGTCTTGATATTTAGTTTGTGAATGTTTTTTTTTAATGTGTAGTTTGTATATGTCTTAATACCTAGTTTATGGATGTGTGTCTTGATGTCTAGTTTTTTTGGTCTTATTGTGGGTTGGAAAAGTTAGAAAATCTTTAAGTAAACCCTGGAATCTTCGTGGTTCAAACTTTCTCTTACAGAAGCGAGAGCGGCATGAGGTTCCTGTATGTAACTCTGGTGTCAGTTTTGACATGGAAGTAGCGACTGCCCTCGCTTCCAACACGCGTGCGCTGCCATGTTTGTAGTAGCGAACCATTAGATGTGACATGTGCGATCTGTCACACGCCTGATCCTCGTGTTATTTGTGTCCCTGCTTGTCGTCCGGGCACAGATGTGGTCGCTCACATGAACTGCTGCTCCACTCAGCTTGTTCTGGGCAAACCCAGCCCGAGTTATTGTCTTAGGGTCTTGCTCCCAGCTTCCTTGTATTCTGATTTATGTATGTTTACAGAAGGCACTTTATATATGATCGAAAACAGTACACTGTATACAGTGATAGTTAAACCGAAGACTGTATCATCGTCATGTGCGTTCTTCAGAACGAAGGTTGGCGGTAATAATCTCCACTTCCCTCGCTCCCTCGCCTTGATGGTGCTCTCAGCCAGGCTGTGTCCTGCGCGTTCTCATAAGTTATCTTCCCATCTACATCACTGTCTACCTCTTGATCTCTGTCCTTTCACCTTTCCTTCTAGTATGATCTTAAATATGTTATGCCCTGATGTGGACAAAGTATTTTGTTTTCTTGATCCTTATTTCTTTGAGAAGTTCACATTGCACTTGGAGCTGTTCTAAAACTTGCACATTTGTTCTGTTCTAAAACTTGCACATTTGTTCTGTTCTAAAACTTGCGCATTTGTTCTCTTCATTCTCCATGTTATGTGAGCTAGTTCTCTGTAGATCCACGCTTCTGCTGTATTAATCTTTCTCTCCATCTTTTTGCTTAGAGTCCAGGTTTCTGCTTCGTACAGTAAAACAGAGTACATGTAACATTTTACAAATCTCAGCTTTGTTTCTTATGAGCAGATTCCTGGATGTGTCTTCATGGTGTTGAATGTGTATTTTGCCATTCCTATTCTTTTTCTTTATCTCCACTTCAAATCTCCCATCTTCGGTTAGCATCATCACGTGCAAATGATAAGTAAACCAGATAAATGATAATTAAACCAAAGACTTATATAAATGATAATTAAACTGAAAACAATATATATATATATTTGATAATTAAACCGAGGACAGTATATAAACCAATGATAATTAAACCGAGGACAGTTATATATATGATAATTGAACCAAAGACAGTATATAAATGATAATTAAACCGAAGACGGTATATTCATTCATTCATTTGCGTGTCCCTTGCGGAACTTTGCTTCCCTAACAGCTCTCCTGTTGGCCTGTCGGTTGTGAGCAAGATGGCCTGCTGCTGATGCATCCATTTGCAGATCATCAAGGAAAGCACAGAAAATACCTGCCCCAGTATAACATACATTGTTAACAGACATACAAACCGGTCATACAGTTTCATGTAAAAATGGTACACATTAAGACCCCAACATAAGTGAATGCGTTCTCACTGTTGTAATAACTTTAACAGGTTTAAGGTCAAAAGTTTGTAACTATTATTTCATGAATTGATGATTTGTTTTTAATTGAACATTCGGCCAACTTCGGCTTATGGTCTTTTTGTCTTTCTCTACTATGTCAGTTATTTTATAAGACAAAGCAGACAGGAACTTCACGGCATCTATCAGGCTTTGCAAAATCGCGGTCGTCATTAACTTTGATCTGTAGGACCCGTGTTACAAAATATACTTTACGCTTTAGGGCCCATGTTACATAATACACTGTTTTTCTTCCATAAGTATATTATTCTTTATTTAATAATTCATGTATTCGCAATATCGCGAGCGAAAAATAAATCTTTCATAGTGATGGCAGCCACGTGATTAACTAAGCGTACAAGACGAGGAAATGGCCGACCGAGAGATAATTCATGATGTCACTCATACATGCAAGGCGTGCGCCAAATTTATGAATTCAGATTTATGAATTTAGATTTATGTATTCAGATTTATGAATTTAGTATTGTCTAAAATATTTTTTAATTAAATGTTTTCTTTTCTCAGACCGCGGGTTACTGAAACCTCGGATGGTGATCCTTCGAACACACAGGGGTGGAGTGAGTGAGGGAGGGAGTGAATGAGTGAGTGAGGGAGCGAGCGAGAGAGAGAGAGAGAGTGAGCGAGCGACACATTTATACCTTGTTACTTCAGTTTCTCGCTGCTAAACACCAACCACTAACTGCCTCCAAAGTTCTGCTACAGTTGAGAGTGGTTGGTCAGGGAAATCGGCTAACCAATCAGAACGTCTTTACGTTCACCGCTTGCCTTGCCAGCTTAGTCGATGTCAATCTCAGGTAGCCTACAACAGCCCTATGCGTGAAGGTTTGGCGGAAGATCAAGATACAACGGAGGGCATTTTGTTTATAACTGAATTCTGTTGATGAGAGTTAGCTTCCCTTCCTCTGTGCCAGTCCTACAACCACACCCTCTGTTATTGTTCTGTTTAGGTCACCGTGACGTTTCCTGCTCCCATATCCTCCATTTTCAACTCCTTCTCTTTATCATCTCTTCTTCCACTTTCTCCGTCTTTTTCTTTCTTCCTCCTCTCTAACCCTTCTCCCTCTTTCTTTTTTTTTCTTCCTCGTCTCTTCCGCTTCTCCCTGTCTCCCCTTCTCTCTCTCTTCCTTTGTCCCATCCCCTTCCTCTCTCTTTTCCCCTCTGTCTTTATCCCTCACTCTCTCTCACTCACGTTCTCTCTTTTTCCCACTCCCTTCCTCTCTTTGTCCCACTCCCTTCCTCTCTCTTCATCTGTCTTTATCATCCCTCATGCCCCCCTCTCTCTCTTTTCTCTAACATTCTGTCTCTTTCTCTCTCTCCTCCCGTATCTCTTCCTCGTTCTTTAGCTCACCCTCTCTTTCGTTTTCTCCTCATGTCACATGCGCGCGCGCGGATTTAACAAAGAGTAGGGAAGGAAAGCATGGCTTACCAAAGCAAGACTTCTTACCCCCAGCTCTCTACTGTCTGTGCTCTAGTGTGCGTGCGTGTGTGTGTGTGTGTGTGTGTGTGTGAACCCTGGGTTAAAGGTCAGTGTCTGGTCGACTGGGGGAAAGTGTTCTTGTTAAAACATCCAGTCAGGCCGTTGACATCAAGGCACTGTTGTTGGAGCTTGAAAAGAAGTCGTGGAACCCCACGATTTCTTTGAGCGGCAGTGTGTCTGCTTCAGTTCCTCGGATTGATTGATGCCCTCAGGTTGTTGTGCTTGCATTTCACTAAGTGGGTTGTGACCTTTGCACATTTCTTTCGTTTCGTTTCTTTAGACAGTTCATATTTTAAAACTATTCTTGTTTCTTTCCGCTAACTGGGGCATTTCCTGTGCTTTTGTTTTTTTTAACAGATGGCAAACAATTTAAATTCCTCTGTATATCTTCTTGGTGTAGATTATGAGGATTCTGTTTTGTTTTGTTTTTCCTGTTGTTATTTATTTTATTCAAGCTTGTTTTTTTAATGAAAATGACGTAGAGCTCAAGAAGACACTTCATCTTCTTCGCTGGTTTCATGTTTTTAGTCACGCAGAAGAGATGGGTCACCACCATGATTCCCACCGTCAGCAGGAGTACTTCACGTCTTACACCCCCCCCCCCCCCAGCCCATCGTGTTTCCTGTTTGTACACACGTTCAGGTCAAACGTTGAAGCGAGCGCATTAAATAGCCCCCTAAAACAGAAATAATATGCTGCAAAGCAAGGCGCACCGGAGTCCATGGTGCACACAGCTTGTAAAAAATGAGGCTTATAAATATTAGACCTATAATTGGCAGCCTGTGAATAGACATAAAAAAACGAAGTTCACTTTATCGTTGGACTTTATTTATACACATTACAAATGGTTGTGTCAGTCTTTGTATACAAGGATCGTAGTTTTAACCAATTTCACACTGTTTCATTGCTTCTGTTCTTTTATTATAGCAGTGCATATAAACAAGAAATGGGAGAAGAAATGAAAATGTAATTTTAGGTATTAAAATTGTTGCAATATTTCGAAAACAGAAACAACAATGTAACTTAACAAACAAAAATCATAATTACTGCAGAAAATCCCGTTACATTTTTGTCTCCTTTCTTAAGACTCTTATCCACCACAATGTGTCCCACGCCTGTGTGGTTCGTTGAAGCGAAATAGTTGCTCATCGTCTCTTCTCTTACCCTCCCCTTTACAGAGCACTCACCCTCACATATTGATATGACAGAGACAGGTGTAACATTATTATTATTATTATTATTATTATACAGTGCCTTAAAGGAATGTAATTGTGGTTTGCTGAGTTTTTTTTGTAACATAGAAGTTAAATTTGACCTTGTGAGGACAGTTATGACAAGAATATGTTGCCTTTGTTTTATAGATGGTGAGGGTTTTTTTTTGTTGTTGTCATATTTGCAGTCAGGTCAGGCAGACTTCGCCTGTTTATGTCCTCATGACCTCCCTTTTATCATAGCCCATTTGTCAGTGTCCCACCGCAAAACATAGGACGTTGACTGGTCTTTGTTGGCCTGTATCTGTTGAAAAATCTGGCATACAAGGAAGAATGTCAAGGTGGTCTATTCCAGCAGCAGAACAATCGACGCAAAGTTAGGCAGTCATAAACAATGCAGTGTGCGTTTAACATGAACATTTATCCACGTGTCCTTCCCACAAGCTTTGGCTTTCTTCTTTCTCCTTTTCTGTGCGGCTCATATTATTTCTGATTGGACAGATTGCCTTCATTTTCCCTTGAATTTTGGTAAACACACCGAGATATTTCCCCCTTTTTTCTTTCTGAGTTTACTGTGATTATCAAGTGTTCATCTTCCTTTTTTTCTTTCTACTGTGATTATCAAGTGTTCATCTTCCTTTTTTTCTTTCTACTGTGATTATCAAGTGTTCATCTTCCTTTTTTTCTTTCTACTGTGATTATCAAGTGTTCATCTTCCTTTTTTTCTTTCTACTGTGATTATCAAGTGTTCATCTTCCTTTTTTTTCTTTCTACTGTGATTATCAAGTGTTCATCTTCCTTTTTTTTTCTTTCTGAGTTTACTGTGATTATCAAGCGTTCATCTTCCTTTTTTTCTTTCTACTGTGATTATCAAGTGTTCATCTTCTTTTTTTTTCTTTCTACTGTGATTATCAAGTGTTCATCTTCCTTTTTTTTCTTTCTGAGTTTACTGTGATTATCAAGTTTTCATCTTTTTTTTTTCTTCTTATGACATATTGGTAGTAGTTTTGTTATCTTTTTTTTTTCTTTGTTGTTTTAATCTTATGATCAGTTGTATGATGTTTCTTGTATTGTCATGTGTGTAAGAGATCTGTTGTATGTTGTCCCTTGCATTGTCATATCTGTTAGAGATCAGTTGTATGCTGTTGCTTGTATTGTCATATCTGCAAGAGATCAGTTGTATGCTGTTTCTTGCATTGTCATATTTGCTAGAGATCAGTTGTATGTTGGATATTATGCGGGTTTGTGAGGAGATGGAAACCATGTTGAAATAAATGAACCGTGAACAACACCCATAACCGAGTTAAAATGAACCGTGACTTACATACAGGACCCATGACTGAGATAAATTAACTGGGAACTTAAATTATTTAAGTTTTCTCTCTTTAATCCACTTTACTAGCCATCTTCACTGCTAGATGGTGGAAATGACTGGGATGTGATAGCAGACCTACCAGGAAGAAGAGAATACCCGGCTGCCATCAAGAACACAGGAGAGCAAACCGGACATTGTAGTGTACTCCATAGAAAAACATAAATTAATAATGATCGAGTTTACGGTTCCGTGCGAAACAAGAACAGAGGAGCAGCTTCTATTCACATGTGAGAAGTACAATGATCTGGCCAAGCAACTGAGACAGGGGGCAGGAGTCAGGGCAAAAGTGATACAAGTGGGAGCTTCCTCTGATGATCTGAAGTTGCGTTGTTGTTCCTCTCTTTACAGTAAAGAGTTTCCTGCATACAGGACCCATGACTGATATACATGAGATACATGGGTCATGGCTGACGTATAAAACGCGTAATAGAGATGGATGAAAACAAAGAGGAGGGAAATGACTAAATAATGATTCCCGTATTTACTTTCTTTTTTTTTTTAAACGAAGGAAGCAGGACACGTGATGACCTTGAACAAAAGAGAGAAAAACATTCCAGACTGGTCCCAAGCACTTTCCACGAGGAGGTGTCAGGAGTTCATGGATAAAAACAGAGAGTATGGGTGGGTCAGTGGGTGAGGCGGTCTACGAAGTAAAGTAATGGGTGGGTGGGTGGGTCAATGGGTGAGGCGGTCTGCGAAGTAAAGTAATGGGTTGGTGGGGCGGTCTGCGAAGTAAAGTAATGGGTTGGTGGGGCGGTCTGCGAAGTAAAGTAACAGTCCAATTTATCCAAGAGACATAACCAAGATGAAGAGAGTGAATAGAAGAAGAAGAAGAAGCATAGTTAAAACGACAGAGATTTTTGTCATGTGCCGTATGGTTTCTTTTATTTTCAGTGAAAAGGAACGACTTTTTTGACGAGCAAGCTATGACCGTCATCAAACATGAGCTGGTTTCACTGGCCGAGGAGACACAGCTAGACCTAGCTGGTATTGGTTTACACACTACATTCCATGGATTGGTAGGTCTCTCTCTCCTCTCACTCTCACTCTCTCCCTCACTCTTTCTCTCTCACTCTCTCTTTCACTCTCTCTCTCTCTCTCCTCTCACTCTCTCTCACTGTCTCCTCTCACTCTCTCTCCTCTCTCTCTCACTCTTTCCTCTCACTCTCTCTCTCACTCTCTCTCTCTCTCTCTCTGTGTGTCTATCTACTGTGGCGAGGAGGACGCTGTCCGATTAAGCAGTCAGTGATCCAGAGCTGATATGCTAGCGTCAGGGTTAGTGAACCATAGCTGGCCAAGACCCTGTCTCACCTCTACGTCGGTACTCTCAATAACAGGCCTAGCTTGGCTAACAGGGGCGCAGGGATCGCCATAGTCCCCATGGTGGTGGAGTCTGCAAAAGAAGCATTGCATGCACTCATGCACGCGCACGCACGCACGCACGCACACAAACGCACACACACACACACACCCGCTTTTTAGCTGCACCCCGGGACTGAAAAATAGTTGCCATAACCCGCTCCCACGCCGATACGATGATGTGCCTCAACACTTTCACATCATCGGCTGCAAAGAACAGCAGCTATCCGTTACAGGGAGATTGAAGAAAGAAAGTCTGTTCTGTTGTATATGTCTTACTCTAAATGTCTGCTGGTGACAGCTGAGAGGTGAAAAGGCATGTTGTTTGTCGGGCCTTTTCGTCTACATCTTCATCCTTTGAAATTGAAGTTTGTTTGCTCTCTCTCTCTCTCTCTCTCTCTCTCTCTCTCTCTCATATCTATAATTCTTATAAGATTTAAAATTATTTTCGAGTTTTATCGTTTGTTTTCTTTTGCTGCACCTTGACAGAGCCTCGCTGGTTCTGATTAACATAATGATTTTGATTTGATCCTCAGGTTGTAGGCAGAAGATTCAGCAAATCAGGTTCGAGACAAATTCTTGTTGAGTTCACGCCAAGTGACATGTGAGTGATGTTTGTACCCCAGTTACACGTGTTTCATTCCGTGAAAACTGTCAGTTAGCTTCAGCTTTTCTACAGGAGAACAAAAATATGAATTTTGCAAACTAGTTCATTTGTTCTTATATGTGTGTGAGAAAGGAGTTGTAAGGTGGGTGTCGCAGGGAGTTTGTGGATTGGGCTGAACTGAAGGGAATTGAAATGAGTGGGGGGTGGGGGGTATTTGAGTTGGAGATTGGAGTTAATAAGCCAGAGAAAGGAATTTATAGTCTTGAGTAGAAGGAAGTTTATGATGGAGAAATATAAGTAATCTTGAGATAGATCAGAGGAACTCAAAGCCTGGAGAAAAGAAATTATAATCTTGAGATAGATCAGAGGAACTCAAAGCCTGGAGAAAAGAAATTATAATCTTGAGATTAGATGGAAATTCATAACATGTGGAAAAGAAATTGTAATTTTAAAGTGGATATCAGTTTGTAAGATTTTTTTAAAGAAAGATTTATAGGCTAAAATTGATAAGATGGTTTTGTTAGGAGTTTATTGTAAGGAAAGAATCAAGAAATGTATGAGTTGGAGATCCTAGTTTCTGAACCAGTAGAGATGAGTAATGGAGAGATGTGAGGAATTGTTTGCTTTAGGTAGTAACTGTGGATGCCGGATGTTTGTTCTGGAAAATTCCAAACTATAGAAGTTTGTGAGCTGTGCACATGACAAATACTTGAAATGGTTTAAGATAAAGAGAAGGATACTTAGATTTTATATTTGTAGAAATGAAAGCCTGAAAGAGTTAACTCATGTCACAGCAAGCCATTATTTCATGTCATTTCTTAATCTCTTCACATAATCAGTCTTTGCTGAGACATTTATTTCAGTGTTTTCCTATTTTTTTCACATGAACAGATTGGAAGATGAATGGGTTCCCGAAGAAGAAGCTCCACATGTATCCGAGATATCAGTCCCATTCACTGGCCTCCCATGTCACCTGATCACTGGCCTCCACAACGGCTTGTACAGAAGACACAGATTTCGCAAGCATCGCAGGAAGTAAGAGCAGCTTTTCCCCCACAACGCGAAGTTAGCAGCAAGGAACAGGAAACAATGAACAGATTAGAGATATACCAAGAGAGCAAGATGAACTTGATGAATGGAAATAAAAACAAAATAACTTCACAAACACAGCTGGGAACTTTGGTATTGATTGTACACTCAGTTACCCTGATAAATTATCCCGACTAAAACATTCTGATGTCCGCTGTCCTCCAGACGTTACAGCAGAGAAAAGGGAATTACATTTTTGCATCAGGGATTTCTTTCTTCAGTATGCTAAATGCAAAGAATACAAATTTATGTAAATATTTGTTTGTTTTTTTTTTAAATTTACTTTGCAAAACAAAATAAGAAAGTAAAAAAATAGTTAGACAGATGATGTCATTTATGTAAAAAGTCTTGTTTTTTCCTAGATCAGTGTGAATTTTATCCCAGTGAGTTGAGGTGAGACAGTACAGCCATAAGAACATTTATTAGAAGCTAAGCAGCCATCAAACCATTAAACATGGAGTGAAGTAGCCATCAGAACATTATGAGAATGTGTGATGTTGCTGTCTGAACTATAAGGAAAAAGGAATCGGAGAATTATTAATGAGAAGCAATGCAGCCTTTGAAATGTTTTCAAGAAAGATTAAAAACAAACAATATATATATATATGTGTGTGTGTGTGTGTGTGTGTGTGAAGTTAAGCATTAAGCATGACACTGATGAGAACTGAAGTAGCCATCAGAACAATATGAGAATGTGTGAAATAATCTTCAGAACATTATGAGAATATGTGAAATAATCATCAGAACATTATGAGAATATGTGAAATAATCATCAGAACACTTATAAGCCAAAAGAAAAGAAAAAGAGGTAAAAAAAAAATGAATCAGCCGTCAGAATATTTGGTTGGCTTATTAAGCCTGTCTGAACATGGAGAACAGCTCCGCTGTTACTGTGAGAAGAACACATTATACTGAAAGCAGAACATTTTGAGAAGAACACATTATGCTGAAAGCAGAACATTTTCATACATTTTTTTTATTACATTTTGGTCACTTAAAATTTATTTATAAAATAGTTATTTTATGGTTAGATCTGTCTGTGTTCCTTCATAATGTGGCTGCTGATGAATTGAGTAAAGTTAAAAGCACTGAGATAGTCATTCTCTCTCTCTCTCTCTCTCTCTCTGAACCTTAAGTGCCCAGGGCACATGGGGCTTCCGCAAGGATTTTCCACAAATGCCTGTCCTTTGCCTTTTTTTCTGCTCTTGCCCAGGTGAGCCTGCTATTGCTCAACATCCTTTCTGTTGTTCCTCTCCATGTCTCTTTTGGTCTACCCTTACTTCTGTTCCCCTGTGGTGTCCATCTTGGTGCTATTTTTAGTAGTGAGTTGTCAGTCATTCGGAGCACATGTCCCAACCATCACCTGATGTAATGTGATTATAAGGCAGTGAAAATTGATTTACAGAAATGTGACATTGTACACCTGTGTAGCTTGATTTACAGAAAATTGTGATTGTTTTACAGTATGTAACATGTCACATGTGTGCTAGTCTTAACAGGAGTCATGTTTAGCAAAGCCTTCCTTCCTGCTTGCTTGCTTACCACAGAATTCTTTATTTCGCTGTTTATGATTGCACAAATCAGAATTATCCAGATGGTCTGTTCAACACATCTTATCCTATGTCTTGCAATCTGTCAGAAACTCTTTCCTGAGAGTTTATGTATTACTGATGGTTTCCATTCTGTGTTGTGATCCATGGCATTTTCTGACTTTGCAGCACTAAGATGCCAGTAAGTTCCAAAGTGTATGGCAGATAATGGATTACTTCTCACTGCTGATGATTAGGGCATCAGATGGTAACAACTTTATCTAATAAATAAAGGCAGACAAAAGATGTTTGGTTCAGTTTTACAGAAAGGGTAAATGAAAGTGGGCAGGAACAATAGTGGCAGAAAGTAAGAGAAGAACATACAACAGTCCAATATTTCAGCAAAGGCCTTTATCAAGGACCTCGTACATAAAAAGTGCAACAGATATATACATGAAAAATTAATGCAAAATAAAACTTAGCTCTTTAGTGTGTTGGGCACAGAATTACATCTCTGTCTACCTTTATTACTAGTAACAGTTTTACTGCAGTTATCATTTCTCTTATCTTTTATCTTTATAAATGTAACCAACAGAAACTCGTTAACTGTAAGGTCTTTGAAAACTTCATTTGAAAGACATTGACCATATGTTTTATTACATGCATCTTGCTGTTTTAACATACAGTGATGTTTATGGAATGTCTGATATTTAGTTTAAATTTATTCTGTACATGAAGAATTCTATATCAGTCTGTGTTCCTTCATTATATGCTGTGCTAGATAGCATTGGCAATTATATTTCTGCATTAAATTTGTGAATGATTTGACAAGGGCACTTGTGGCTTCCTTTGCCTTACATTCGATTTGTATAGTTTTATTTTGCTGGGGATCATGAAGTGAATAAACAAATGTTTGGCACTGGAGAAATCTCCAGACTATATTCATGGTGACGGGGGGTGACCTTGATGTGCATTGCTTTTCATTGTTGAAATTTGAGGTTGTGATCTGTTCTAGATGGTAAGACTATAGGAGTGTTCAGTACTACAAGTCTGATGTTTTTTTTTTCTTTCATTTTGTCATTTGATAAATGTTCTGTGCTTGAATTTAAACTGACTCGATGCTAACTTTGGCTCTCTGACAAAAAAAAAAAACGCAGCCAAAACAAAGGGTTGCCAGATTTTTTTGAGGATGAAGCTTCCTGTGAAAAAAAAATTTTTTTTTTTTTGGCATCCATCAAATATAATAGATTTGATATATAAGTCATGGGGCTTGGAAATCTAGAGGAAAAATGCATTTTGCTGGCAGCCAGACTGAAGATTTAGTACAACCTGGCACATGAGTGCAGAGTAAAAAGATAATTTATGATAGTCTGGCTGATTAAGCTGCTGAGGATTTTCATTCAGTGTAACCCATAAGATGTTACCTGTGCCAAGAATTGAGGTCAAGGCTGTGGATAAAATGTGGAAGAAAAGATAAATGTTGTTTCAGTAACCATAATTCATTTGTCTCACTTCATGCTTCAAAGATTTTGGTGTATATAATTTATATTGTGTTGTAATTTGAGGAATACATTCTGGTTACAGGTTACTAGGCCTTGCCAGATTCTGTCTGTGTGTTGGGTTAATCGACAGAAAACAAATGCTGGTATCAAGTTTTTGCTGTGCGATTTTTAGACCATTATGCATTGTATAATTGGACTGAAAGACCATATTTTGTATTCGGTAAATGTTGGAAATACAGAAAGCAAATATATTTGATTGTTTTTGTGAATATAAACAAAGCTGAAGCAAGGAAAAAAGCTGGGGCAGGTATTGATTGTGCCAGTTGAGGGACCAGCATCAGGTGAGGTTGTCGTAGAACTTGTGAGTCCTAACAGCAGGGGCAGTGACGCTGAGAGGGTGATTAGCTTTTGATAAAACAGGCTGTGTGTGTGTGTGTGTGCGCCCGTCAGTTACAAGGAACTGTGACATGTTGTCAGCACTGTTTCTAAAGCACCATATTTAACCCCTTTCTATATATATTTTTTTAAATAAAGACTTATTATAGAATCCAGTTTATTTATATCTTCACTTGCCAGGTTTTTTTTCATGTAGGTGTTTTTTGGGTTTTTTTAACTTTCGTGTAATTTGTAGCTTTGACAAATTTGTGAAAGTTACTGTTATGCCCGAACTGATAACTAAGTTCGACGAATGAAATTTTTCTGTATATAATGAATAATAGAGTGCATTTGTGAATTCAGCCACTTTTCCAAGAAAGCTGAGATGGCTGGTTTGGTTTGTGTGAGGAGTATCTGACACAAGATAGTAGTGAATTAATATGAGCAGATGATGGCTGAGACAGCTTTACAGCAGCTAATTTATTATGAAATATATTTTTATTAACATGTGTAATACTGTATTGTGTTTCTTCTAGATATTTCTTTATCATTGTTTCAGTAGATTTTTGTTTTCTTTTATCCTAAAAAAAAAGCAGTCAAAGCAACACCAGCAACAAAAAAACAAATGATTTACATTCTTCACATTCACAGAGTGGGACTTTGTTAGTAATCCTAGAGAAAATAGATAAGTGGGTGAAGTTCTGATTTTTGCAGATTATAATAAGATTTAATGAGAAAGACCAGGCAACAAAACTGTATAAAAGTTGATGTTTGTTACATTTTTTTTTCCTCCTGCCTTTAATTTCTTATCTAATTCTGGCTTCTTCCGTAGAACTGCACTGAAAGCCAGCATCATTTTTCTCAGTTTTACAGTTATCATCATGACACACATTTCTTGCCAATTACAAATGCAGCTGATTTTGTGAGGTTTGACTGTGTGAAATGGTTTATTGAGGACTGAATGCGTGCATTTTTTCCACTGGCAAAGCCTCAGATTCCTTTATCAAGAAACTATTTCATAGTTATTCTATATCAATAGGCAGCATGTAAGAGAGTTGGTTGATGCTATTTTTGGCAGCGAATCTTGTATGTTTCCAGATACAGTGAATCTGACATCACTTTTTGTTGTTTATTTGCTTGAGATAAAAGCAAAATGATGGTCCATGTGTAAAGTATTTGTAGCTTTGTAAGTCTGCAGGAGGTATTTATTTCTTTGTAGGTGGTTAGAGCAAGAAGTATGATTTACAGGTAGAAAGTTTATGTACAAAGTGGTCACTGTACAAGTGGACAGAGCACCAGGTCAGGTGGTGGTTTAACATAAGAGATTGGCACAAGTCTGCTGGGAAGGGTTTACCTTTGAGCAAACATTTAGCTGCAAGGGCCTGATTTTGGCTGGAGTTTTCTAAAAGAGCAGCTGCTAGAAACGTGCTGTACACAAAATTAAATAAATAATTCAGCTGTGATCATTCAGTAGGAGCTGTAAATGCTCTGAGAAGACAGTTTGATTGCTGAACTTGGCAAGATGTGGAGGTACATACTGTCTTTGGTGGCAGTTTGTCTGCAGGGACACAGAGACAATAAGTTGTTGCTCACCCCTAAGCTGTGTTCAAGACATAAACTTGTAAAAATGTTTTCTCTTACCTATTCTCATCTCTTACCTAAACACTGTTTCTGTTAGTTTGAACAGCCTGTTCTTCCGTTTAATCAGTTTGTTCTAAGTCGTCATCATCATGTGCCAAATTCTTCTTCATCTCATGACGTGACCAATCAGTGTTGATTGTCTCTCCTCAATAACTCCTTCATGAACTTTTTTCTTTTTGTTCCTATCGCAGTTGCATGTATTCCCAGAAATTACATTTGCTATGCTTCAGATTGTCATTTTGTTACTTTATTGTTCAGATCTGATTTGTTCATTATTGATTTGAACACCGTATACTTCTTTGTTTCACGTACTAAGTGTTTACAAAGTCTGCCTTCATTACACTGTTATGATCTGGTGTACTTTCGCCTGACAAACAACTGTTTGTTGTATTCCTGGTCATTTCATGACCTGCAACAGTTTGACAGTCTGGCAACATTTCTGACAGTTCACAAACTTTTATTGCTAGAAGTCACAAGGATCTTGATAATGACTTCCTTTTATTTTTAATCTGGCCGAGATTGTTAATCATCTGATTGGAATTTGCAGTTCAGCTTTCTTTGAATTTTCTTTATTATCATAGTCCAGCAGCTTTCACTTCCCTGTCATTGGTTCTAATCTGCACCAAAGGGTTAAAGCAGTCTCTCACGGCTAATCTTCATCTACAGCATTCAGGCTCGCTCTCTCTCTCTCTTTCATGTCCAGTCTTCATCTACACCATTCAGGCTCTCTCTCTCTCATGTCCAGTCTTCATCTACAACATTCAGGGCTCACTCTCTCTCTCTCTCTCTCACGTGTAATCTTCATCTACAGCATTCAGGGCTCGCTCTCTCTCTCTCTCTCTCTCTCACGTCTAATCTTCATCTACAGCATTCAGGGGTCGCTCTCTCTCTCTCACTCACGTCTAATCTTCATCTACAGCATTCAGGGCTGGGTCTCTCTGTCTCACGTCTAATCTTCATCTACAGCATTCAGGGCTGGGTCTCTCTCTCTCATGTCTAATCTTCATCTACAGCATTCAGGGCTCGCTCTCTCTCTCTCTCACATCTAATCTTCATCTACAGCATTCAGGGCTCACTCACTCTCTTTCGCTCGTCTAATCTTCATCTACAGCATTCAGGGCTGGGTCTCTCTCTCACGTCTAATCTTCATCTACAGCATTCAGGGCTGGCTTTCGCTCTCTCTCTCTCTCTCTCTCTTGCTCTCTCTCTTTCTCTCTCTCTCTGTTTTTTTCCCCCTCTTTACTTTCATACACTCATTTGTCTTTGAAACGGGAAATCATCACTGCAGCTCCACAAGATTTTGAATATAGAAAGAGATGAATGAATTTTTTTAAAAATATTTATTTTGTCTTTTATGTTGTCCCTGAAGAAGACTTTGTACTGAAATATTGGTTTTTGTTTGTTGCCTTTAGTACATAATTTTCCCTTCATTTTTTTTTTTCCGTCATATGTTGCATCCTAGTTTTTGTAAAATTATACCATATGTCATCATCTACATTTATATCTCCTATTACAGTGTGAAATTATTACCATGATATCACAGATTATCACATCTTCACCAGCTTACCCTTGCCTCTCTCTGTGAATGAGCAATTTACAGAGGCAGTCTGTAGATGTGGGCTAGGTTTCAGAACCACTGCATCTCAGTTTTCTGATTCATATTATCATATGTTATTTATTCCAACATAATTTATTTCTCATCTTCCGCCTGACCCAAGTTCATACTATCGAACAATAAATGCTACCAACTACATCTGCATCTGTTTGTTAAAGTCAGTTTATGAATGTAAAGTTATCAATGCAATAACACACAAATGGCATTATGAGTATTTATAAAAAGATAGCTGTATGAGTTTATCATAGTATGGTGTCATAATATGTGCAGCATATGACTGAGAGCATAACCCATCATAATAATCGTATAAATTAACAAAACATGGTCAAGTGGTTTATATAGCGGTGAAGGGAGGTAATTAACAGCAGCAGAGTGAATTTAACAGTGTGTTTATGCTATGAAGTGTAGTGTGTCTGCTCTTATTATGAAGTGCAGTGTACTTTAAACCTGATATGTTACTAGAAGTTGATATAATGATTTCGCTAACAAAGTATAGGCAGCAATTGTTATGCGATCGCAGTCTTGTTTAGAAGGCTGGTTGAACATTAAAGTTTTATGTCTTATAAGATTGTTTCAGATATAAGAAAAATCTGTCTGTTATAATAGGATGACATTATATTTTATATGTTTGTTAAAATAGGCTAGCATTATTTTCAGAATGTTTGTGTTATAAAAGGCTCATATGTTTCACATTTATGTCTACTTTAATAGGCTGGCATTGTGTTTTCTTTTTGTCTGTTGAGACAGACAGATGCTATTTCTTACTTATGCCTTATGTCTGATTTGATAGATTTAAATATTTCATGGTTATGTTTCTCACAATAGACTAACATTATAGTTGTGGTTTATATGTGTTTAGTCATAGGCTGATTTCAAGAAACCAAAGAAGGCATCCTTATAAACATCATTAAAAGAAATGAACATAAAATTTTATATTAAGTTAATGACTATTTTGGTGAGGCAGCTCATGATTGAAATAATGCCAAGCCATCTTGCTTTACCGGGAGTTGACGTAAGCTGAAGCTACAGTTTCATGTTGCTGTAATGTGCCAGACCAGATGTAGGACTTAACTGAGCAAATAGCACATGCTGAGATTGATGTCTTGAACTCCAGACTTTTGGAGTGTCAGAGTGATGTCTTGGACTCCAGACTTCGGGGGTGTCAGAATGATGTCTTGGACTTCAGATTTGGGGGTGTCAGAGTGATGTCTTGGACTTCAGATTTGGGGATGTCAGAGTGATGTCTTGGACTTCAGATTTGGGGGTGTCAGAGTGATGTCTTGGACTTCAGATTTGGGGGTGTCAGAGTGATGTCTTGGACTTCAGATTTGGGGGTGTCAGAGTGATGTCTTGGACTTTAGTGATGTCTGAGTGATGTCTTTGACTCCAGACTTTGGTGATGTCAGGGTGATGCCTTGGGCTCCAGATGTTGGAGGTGTCAGAGTGATGTCTTGGACTCCAGACTTTGATGTCAGAGTGATGTCTTGGACTTGGATTCCAGACATTGATGGTATTAAGACTGATGTCTTGGATGCTAAAACCAAGACTCATGAATAACATTTACCTCCATTCTCCAGTGATATGCTGGTGAAACAAGCTTCAGTTATATTTTCATATCATGAAACATTCCAAGCTCAGTTTCAGTGTATATATGAAATATATGAAAATTACAAATAGTGAATGCAAGAGAGACATAGAAATTAATGAAAGAGTAATGTTAATGATTCCGGCAGTCTTCATTACTTGGAAGATTAAATTAGTTCCATCAGCAAGGAATCTAGACTTTGATATCTTGAATGTTCAGCTTCATTATCCCCAGCACCCCCTCCCCCCAAAAAAAATCTATTTCTCTCCCTCTCTCTTCCCCCCCCTCGACACATGGAAGAATCTATCTCAGTGTATGCTTAAATACTGACTAAGAGAATATTTGAATATATTTCTATGACTGATAACCATTATCATCATTTTCTTTAGTCATATTCCTCTATGAATGATTTTAGACACTTTATAAAATATAATAAAAATGCACCAGAAGAGGATGCTGTAGTTTTGTTCAGTTATTTGGTTCATACATGATTTCAAGGTGTCATTTTGATTTCGTGGTGTCATTTTTCCTGTGTATATTTATTTATTTATGGCTACTGTTTACGGGATGTATGATGTGTTTGCTAGTGATGATTCTTTTTCTATGTGGAAAAAACTGAGGACCAGAAATATTTTGCTGCAACCAATAACACAAATTATCACCAGACTTGAACTGCGTGGATGTTAATGCATGTCATTATGTTAGCGAGCGGTGAAATAATGCATGACATTATGTTAGCGAGTGGTGAAATAATGCATGACATTATGTTAGCGAGTGGTGAAATAATGTATAACATTATGTTAGCGAACGGTGAAATAATGCATGATATGTTAGCGAGCACTGAAATAATGCATGACATTATGTTAGTGAGCGGTGAAATAAATGAGTTTTTATTCTCCATTTACCAAAATGTAATTGATTAATGAGATGTCATATGACAACCAGTGGTCTGTGACCATGGTGTGACATTGATTAAGTGCACTGTAACAGTGTTTTGATCAGCTGTGTTTACAATCAGATTATCTGTAACAGTTTCTATATCTCATGTGTTTGTTATCAGGTGCATTTTTATAGTATCAAGATCTGGTATGTTTATGATCAAGTGCACTGTAACATCTAAATCTGGTATGTTATGATTAGGTGCACTATAACAATATCTAGATATACTGTGTTTCTTATCAGGATTTCTGTAAGAATATCTTAAATCTGTCATGTTTAGGATTAGGTGCACTATAACAATATCTAGATATACTGTGTTTCTTATCAGGATTTCTTTAAGAATATCTTAAATCTGTCATGTTTAGGATTAAGTGCACTATAACAGTAAGCAGATTTAGTATGTTTGACATTAATCAGGAGGTCCATAACTGCATATAGATCTGGTCCATCATATAGTTCTGGTTTGCTTCATTGTCTTGACAGCAATTTTGCATTGTCCTTCTGCAAGTGTATCTACATCAGCTGGGCAACATTGTCTTGATACAGTGACAGCAGTTTTCCATTTTATAATCAGAAGTCCATCCATTGTTCTCCCAAGAAGTGATCAGAATTGATGTTTTATGATCCCATATACTGCAGACATTGGCTGATCTTAGGGAAATGTAGATTTTAATTTGTAATGTGGGTATCAGAGTAGCACAGCTGATAGTGGACTGATTTTTTTAATGCCAAGATAGGAGGTTCTAGCCCATGATTGTCACAGCTCAGTTATAACAGCTTAAATATTGGCCATCCAGCACACTGCTTTTAGAAAGATCTTTGATAATGTTTGGTGTACCAGTGTCCACCAATATAAACAGCTGTCAGTGCATTAAGTCGGTGTTCACATACAAGTTAGTTCCACAGAGTTACCAGATGCTGACTAACAATAAAGCATATACAATGAGTGGAATATGTTTGATGTGTCATCAGTAACAAGTTTATGGTCTAGGCTCAGGATAATGTATAATGGGTGTTGTTATGAGATAATACAATTTGTTGTTGCTATTTAATACTGAAAGCAGGAAAAAAAATGACAGTTTGGCATCAAGTAAGTTAAGTGCTTTTTGTGAAACACATTTTTGTACAAGTTGATTTGTTTCTGGTTAAAAGCTTTTGTCACTTATGTGGTGATGCAGTTCAGCAAGGATGCCTGTATTTATAGAATATTTGGTTTGTCCATTGACTTGGCAGTTTTGTTTGTTTTTTTTTTTAAGTATATTTTTAAATAGGCATTTGCCTTTAGAACTTCTTGTTTGAGAATAATTGTCTTCCCATGATAAATAAGTTAATAGTTGTGTGAAGTGTGCATGTTGATGCTGCAGGCAGTGCTAGCCATGATCTCACAGACTCAGTGTTCAACAAATTTGCCAAGATATAGCACCACTGAGGCAAGCCACGGGTTTATTGAAGATCTTAGTCAAATAATTGTATTTAAATCTAGAATCATTTGTTCAGTAGCTTGATAAACTGGCCACTGAGCCACCCAGTCACATGGCCTGTCAGTTAACATTGTTGTTCTGTAAAATGAATTGAACTGTTCCTGTCAGTGCTTTGGTGGAACCAAAGTGCAGTGTGTGTATGTGTGAGACATCCAAGGTTTTAGAGGTGTTTCATTTCAACTAATAGTTATGTGAGTCATCCAAGGTTTTAGAGGTGTTTCATTTCAACTAATAGTTATGTGAGTCATCCAAGGTTTTAGAGGTGTTTCATTTCAACTAATAGTTATTTGATGTTTGCTTTACAGACCCAGAACCATGTTGGGTAATGTTTAATGGTTTACTGTATGGTTTAGCATGAGTTTTCTTTTGTTTTGCTGAAGGCATCAACTGGTTATTATGTCTGCTTGCAGCTGATTTCAGCGTTTGACTCTTTGTCTGTATGTCAGATTCTGTGTAATCGTAACGGAGCCCAAGTTTGCTACATCTGGCCTTACATCATGGTCAGCTAACATCACAATATTCTGTGCTTTACAGACACAAAGAAGTCACAAAATGATTAAATGGTAGAAGTGATGTAATCATTGAACTACTCATATCATCAGTGAAAGCTTCCTTCCAGTCCCAAATCACTTCCAGCACCTCAAACAAATCATATGTTTTGGGCTGTAAGTTGTTGATTTCTGTTAACTTTTTGCTTAAAGAAGTCCTCTTTGTCCCATCATGTAATCAGTTTATTTAACTTTTCCTTGAACATTTATTTCAATATGTGATATTTCTGGACATGCAGTAAATCCTCAATAATTCAACTTTTATCAATAATCAGTTTTTTCTACTTAGTGGCAAAGCATATCCATTTCTGTTATAGGGCAAATGTCAGGGAAGCTGTCAGTGTATGAAGACTTCCACTGAGGTTAGCATTTTGTCACCAGTTAAATGTAATCATATTTTGAGTGTAAATGTTCTGTTTCTTGGAAGAGATATCTGTGCTGAAGAGCCATGTGTTCTGTGTCAAATATTGATATCATTTGTGTTTTATCAAGTTTTGAAATTTGAAAAAAAAAATTTCCTTTGGTCTTAATAAAGATTTTTTTGTAATAGAATACTTCTTTTTTTCCCTTAGTTTTTTTTTTCCCTTTTTGTTTCACTGTAGCATTACTAGCATAGCTTTGATGTTCATGATTTTGTCTTTTTTGTCATCTCTTTAGTTTAAACCACACACACCTTGTCATCTCTTTAGGTTAAATGACCCCCCCCCCCCCCCATATCTCTTTACATTAAATGACTCTCCCTCTGTCATCTGTTTAGATTAGATTTTTCTCACGTTATCTGATTGTATCAATTTTTTTCCTCATATGTCATCTGCTTACATTTTCCTCACGTGTCATCTATTTAGATAAATTTCTTCTCACATGTCATCTGTTTAGATAAATTTCTTCTCACATGTCATCTGTTTGGATTAAATTTTTCTCACATCATCAGTTTAGCTTAAATTTTCCTCACTTGTCATTTGTTAAGATTACAATTTCCTCATCTGTCATATGTTTAGATTAAATTTTCATCATCTGTCATTTATTTAGATTAAATTTTCATCACCTGCTGTTTGTTTAAATTTTCCTCATCTGTTATTTATTTAGGTTAAATTTTTCCTCACCTTTCATTTGTTTACATTTTCCTCACCTGCCATTTGTTTACATTTTCCTCAGATTAAATTTTTCCTCACCTGCCATTTGTTTACATTTTCCTCAGATTAAATTTTTCTTCACCTGCCGTTTGTTTACATTTTCCTCATCAGTCATTTATTTAGATTAAATTTTTCTCACATGTCATTTGTTTAGATTAAATTTTCCTCACCTGTCATTTTTTTCAATTAAAATTTCCTCACCTATCATTTGTTTTGATTAAATTTTCCTCACTTGTAATTTGTTTTGATTAAATTGTCCTTGTCTGTCATCCATTTAAATGATGTTCCCCCCATCATCTGTTTAAATTACAATAATTTTCTTCTCTGTAATCCATTAAGATTTAAATTTTTCTCATCTGCCATCTGTTTACTTAAATTTTTCTCATCTGCCATCTGTTTACTTAAATTTTTCTCATCTGTTTAACTTACATTATGCTCACTTCTGCTACATGTTCAGATTAAGTGGCATGCAGTTGTGTCACCTGTTTATATTAAATTATTTTCACCTGTGTCACCTGCTTATACTAAACTATTCTCACCTGTGTCACCTAATTCATATCGCCAACATTTATATCTTCTTCTTCTTCGTTCGCTTCCACCACCAAAAACCGCACTGTGGTCCTACTGAATTCACACCTGTGGTCCTCGTTAGGTCCCGTGGTCCCCTGTGTGGTCCCCGAAAAGACCACACGAGATCCACGAGAGGACCACAAGGGGTTCAGAGTATCACAGGGCTTTAGCCTGTATTCTTGGTGGGTCTCGGAAGCGGGATTGCGTGACACCGTGGTTTTCATTGCACCAGTTTAGTCTAGGGTTGGACTTTCTCACCGGAAGACCTCGACGTGTTTAGGATATCAGTGTATCCCTGCTGGGTGAGAGGCGGTAGCCTACTCAGGCCAGAGTTGGACTTTCTCACCGGAAAACCTCGACGTGTTTTGAGATACCCGTGTATCATCGCCGGGTGAGAGGTGGTTGCCCATCCAGTCCAGAGTTGGACTTTCTCACCGGAAAACCTCAGCGTGATTAGGATACGCAAACATCCCCGCCGGGTGAGAGGTGGTTGCCTATCTAGACTTCCCTGGTCCAGTGTCTCTGACTTCAGCTTTTTGCGGTCGTGGCCGCTACCCTTCCTAGTTGTGACCAGGATGGAGCTTTTGTCCAGGAGGACGAATCCTCGCCACTAGTGACTTGTACCCCTGGGTTGAGCTGGTTTAGGCATTATCCCAGTATGGGCGTGTTTGGGACGAGACCAACCTCTAGAGCAGAGGTACTGTGACATGCATAGCCTTCAAGATTCACCCCTGGTATGAGCCGGTTTAGGCAAAATTCACCAGTATGGGTGTATATCAGGCGTTACCGACCTCTAGAGCGAAGGTGGCATGACATGTCTAGCCATCAAGTTTCACCCCTGGTGTGTGCCGGTTTAGGCATATTTCACCAGTGTAGGTGTATTTCGGACGTGGCCGGCCTCTAGAGCAGAGGTGCCGTGGTATAGCTCTCGTAGCGATACTACTGGACATACTGGTTAAACTTCACTTTCCACCACCTTTTCCCATTGGCGCTGCACAGCAACCTTTATTTCTTTTCCGCATTTCTTCCTTGACTGGGAGGAGCTTCACTCCACGCGCGGCATTTGAAGAGTCTCGCCAGCAGTGTCTTAACCTCTGGGACAAGCAGGTTCATGCATTTCACCCGATATGACTGCACTCAGGACGTGGCCGACCTCCAGATCAGAGGTGCCGTGATTTGACTGTTTGCTTCGCTTTATCCTTTCTACCACCTTTTCCGCAGTGATGCTGCGCGGCAACCTCATTTGCAAATTTCTTCATTGGCCGTGAGGAGCACCGCTCCACGCACGGCAGCTGAAAATCTCGCCAACAGCGGCAGATGAGCTACCAAACGTGCCACTCATCTACCCTAAGTAACTGGTTTTCAGGCGCCAGATATTCACCCTCGCCCCTTCTCCTGTCAGTTTAAACAGTTCTGCCACGGGAAGGCCAGGAGCTGGACTTGACTGCCAGAGGCTGTTTGAGGCGCGTTTGCAGTCCTTAGAACCACCAACATTTATATAATCTGGATCATGCTGCCTCTGGTCTCTTGATATCGTCATGTACTCTGTCTTATTTTGGTTAATGGTCAAGCCCACTTTTAGTGCTACATCTCTCAGGTGTATGCAGGTATTTATGACTTCTTGCATAGTTTCCCCCACTAGGTTGATGTCATCAGTGTATCCTAGTATTTTAGCTTGTTCTTCTGTACTGCTTTCTTCTTTCACTTTTCTGACTACCTTTTCTAATACTAGGTTGAACAGTAATGGAGATAATGTATCACCTTATTTTAAACCAGTTCTTATAGAGAAGAGTTCAGACTTTGGTGATATGATTATTAGGAAAGCAGAAACATACAAATATCAAGGCACAATCTTCAACAGAAGCAACATAGTAAGCAAGGAAATTGAGATCAGAGTACAGATAGGGAATAAAATATACTTCGCCTTGCAACACTTGTTAAAATCCAAAATCCTGTACCAAAACAACAATCTACAAAACTATAATAAGACCAGCCGTCATGTATGGATCAGAAACGTGGAGTACGACAAAGAAAGATGAACAACAATTGCAGATCTTTGAGAACAAGATCCTAATAAGAATCTTTGGGCCAATAAAGGATACCAACAATGGAGAATGGAGAGGTAGAAAGAACACTGAACAGCTTATTTAAATCCCAATGAATTATAAATGTCTTGAAACTGAACAGACTACGCTGCTGGGGCATATAGAAAGAATGGAAGAGAACAAACGAAAATGATGTATGCACAAGAGATGAGGGAAACAAGACCAATGGGTAGACCAAGACAGAGATGGAAAGACAACATAGAAGAGGATATAAAAGAAATTGGTGTCACCAACTAGAGAGAGAAGATGAGGAATAGAGGCAAACTTTATCTGCAGCAGTGGACCTTAATGGCTCGGAAAGAAGAACTGTCACCTGATTAGATTAAATGATTCTATAGTTCTGATAACCACTGACATATAATCAATTCAGCCTTTGTTACATGTCCTCTTCGTCATCTATCCGAGGCTGTTCTTCTATCTCAGCACCTTCAGAGAACTATTACAATCACAATCAAGATATACAGATCACAGTGTGAATATGGAAATGAAGGCTTCAAAATATAAGCACAGGAGGCACATAAATATAGATAGTATCCTTTTTCTAATGTCCTACTTTACACCAATTCATTTTTCCAACCATCAGTCCACCAATATGAAATATTAAGATGTCTTTTTGTATTACAAATATTTTAATTACATACAGTACTTATTGACACATTTTTCAAATAATAAACAACAAAGCTTTTGTACATTAAAGTGATTTAGCACAGTTTTGTAAAGTCAGTATTTGAAAAATAGACAAAGCACTTTAGATATGAGAGAAAGAAAAATGACAAGAGAAATACCTGGGACTCAAAACATGGACTTCAGCATGGTGAGCAGCCACCTAGCCATGAGAACAATGTACTGTCCACTCGGCCATCTTACGCCTCAACCTATAAGATGGCGTAGTGGAGATAGTGCACTGTTATTTTGAGTACTTGACTCACTGTGTAGAGGAAAACTCCTAAATCCAGAATGTCTATCCACAAGGAAAGTAATACTGGAATGCATTTTGGACACGGCTGTCAATTCTTCAAATACAAGTAAATGTTCACATTTATATCGCCCCAGTTCTCAGAACTACTGTGAGTTGTACTTCCAAAAAAAGATAAATTGTTAACTTCATGCTTTTTTTTTTTACTGCAGTTGCTCAATAAATAATGAATGGAGTAAAATCAAACAGAAACAAAAACAACGAAAAACCATGATAAGAACAATGTATCAAGTGCATGAGAAAAATGCTGATAAAAAAAAACCATGATAAGAACAATGTGTCAAGTGCATGAGAAAAGTCATTAAAAACAACAAAAACATGATAAGAACAATGTGTCAAGTGCATGAGAAAAGTCATTAAAAACAACAAAAACCATGATAAGAACAATGTGTCAAGTGCATGAGAAAAATGCTGATAAAAAAAAAACCATGATAAGAACAATGTGTCAAGTGCATGAGAAAAGTCATTAAAAACAACAAAAACATGATAAGAACAATGTGTCAATTGCATGAGAAAAGTCATTAAAAACATGATAAGAACAATGTGTCAAGTGCATGAGAAGTCATTAAAAACAACAAAAACCATGATAAGAACAATGTGTCAACTGCATGAGAAAAACGCTGATAAAAAAAAACCATGATAAGAACAATGTGTCAAGTGCATGAGAAAAGTCATTAAAAACAACAAAAACATGATAATAACAGTGTGTCAAGTGCATGAGAAAAGTGATGATTCAAGATGTGTTTTATCACAAACAAATTATAGGTGGTTCACCTAACCTTTCCAGTTTTTCAGTCAAAGTTAAATCAAAAACATCAATACTATTGAAGTCAAGCTGGCAAAAAGAAGCTAATTCAGGACTCCACCTTGCTCCCAACTGACATATTTTGCTGCAAATCCTGTTGCAGAAAGATGAGAAATTTTAATGTGTGATTTCTTATTTTTCAACCTGTGGTTGGCAACTAAAGAAATTTTGATTTTTTGAAAGTTTATGGCAACTAAAGAACTTTTGATTTTTTAAAAGTTTATGGCAACTAAAGAACTTTTGATTTTTTTAAAGTTTATGGCAACTAAAGAACTTTTGATTTTTTGAAAGTTTATCTCCATGTAAAAAGAATTAAAACAATGAATTGTTTTCAAAATATTAATATCTGAGTAAAGAAACTTTGATTTTTGAACATGCTGTTTTTCACTGTTTGCTTGCATTAGGTATGAGATGCATTTTTTTTTTTGGGTTCATTATCTTACTTATATCTTGTTAAAGGAAAAAGGAAATAAAAGTGCCCAAGGAGAAGGTGAAGGTCTTAGCCAGTCATTCTTTATAATCATCATCATACCATGTTCTCGGTGAACGATGTCTGCTCTGAAGCTGTCGTCTGTGGTAAAGCTGAAGTAGGTGCTGATGTCTGTGGAAAATCCTCTTCCACCAACTGGCCTTGCTCAGCCAACCATGCTGGGCCTTGCACATGGAAGTTCTTGCTCATCTCAAAAAGGTTCATAACAGACAATTTCTGTGACTGAGTTCAGGAAACAAAAGACATGAAAAGTAACAGAATTTTAAAAAAAAAAAAAAAAAGACGCACAAGAAATACAAGTAGCAAACCATTGGAGCAACCAATATTTTGGCCAAAAGTCTTCTGCAGATGTGACAGAAAAGACAACAACAAAAAATTTAAAGATCACTAAGCTTTTAAAATGACAATAAAAACCAAAGACAGATCACTGGAATTAAATGAGAGGTTAGGTGGGTTTCATATGTTTTCCCTAGCACAAGGATACAGCTTTCGGCAACGGAGGGAGGTGAAAGATGGATGGTGGCTGGGTCAGTCTTACTTCAGTGCACCCTGGAAATTAACAACCAATTTTGTTACAATTTTATTTGCAAATAATCTGCTCTGATGTTATGTACATTCCAGAATGACTGTTTTGAAAAGTCTAAAGTATGTGCTAAATATACAACAAATGTTAGGAAACTAAAAATGCACTGACCTGTTGATAAACTAAAATAAACTTATTAAAACTTAAAATCCACTAACATGTTGATAGAAAATATGGATAAACCTATTGATGAACAGAATACAAGAACAATGCTGAGATAAGGCAGATGAGTGAGCAACAACCTGTCTCATAGGTGATCAGAAAAGAGAGATGGACATATGTCGGTCATGTGATGAGAAGAAACAGAATCCCAAAACAAGCTATCAGGTGGAGCACAACAGGCCAAAGAAAAAGAGGTCGACCACGTGAAACTCTAAAGAGGACATTGTTAAGAGAAGCCAAATTAGTAGGCATAAAATCCCTTGAAGAGGTTTTAAAACTCACAGAAAACAGGAAAACTTGGCGAACTACCATGCGAGCCTTATGTGATGTTTAACGGCACGGGAAGGATGTAAGATGAAGAACTAAAATAAACTAACCTATCAAAAAATTAAACTGCACGAACCCATTGATAAAGTAAACTAGCTTATTTTAAAACTAAAACCAACTGATAAAATACTATGGAAACCTGTTGATGAACTAATATAACCTAACCTTTTTAAAAAATGAAACTGGACAGATCTGTTGATTAAATAAACTAACCTATTAAAAATTTAAATGGACATACCCACTGATAAAATAAAATGCACAAACCTGTTGATGAACTACAGTAAACTAACCTATTAAAAACTAAAATGGTCACACCCATTGATAAAATAAATGGATTAACCTGTTGATGAACTACAGTAAACTAACCTATTAAAAACTAAAATGGTCACACCCATTGATAAAATAAATGGATTAACCTGTTGATGAACTAAATTAAAATAACTTATTTATTAACTAAAAACTGGACTAACCTGTTGATGAACTAAATTAAAATAACTTATTTATTAACTAAAAACTGGACTAACCTGTTGATGAACTAAATTAAAATAACTTATTTATTAACTAAAAACTGGACTAACCTGTTGGATGAAAATACTGATGTGCTCTCGGGTTATAGACATTACCCAGTTTGAAAGGCATGAACAATGCAGGCAGACTGACATCTATGTCATGTGATAACAATAAAAGTGACATCTATGTCATGTGACAACAATAAAAGTGACATCTATATCATGTGATAACAATAAAAGTGACATCTATATCATGTGATAATAACAAAAGTGACATCTGTGTCATGTGATAACAATAAAAGTGACATCTATGTCATGTGACAACAATAAAAGTGACATCTATATCATGTGATAACAATAAAAGTGACATCTATATCATGTGATAATAATAAAAGTGACATCTGTGTCATGTGATAACAATAAAAGTGACATCTACATCATATAATAACTATGAAAGTGAAACATGGACCATGTGATAACAATAAAAGTGACACCTAGATCATGTGATAACAATAGAAGTGATACAAGTGACACCTAGGTCATGTGATAACAACAGAAGCGACACCTAGACCATGTGATAAAAATAACATCTACATCATATAATAACTATGAAAGTGACATGTGGACCATGTGATAGTAATAAAAGTGACATCTACACTATGTGATAACAATAAAAGTTACATCTAGATCATGTGACAATAAAAGTAATATCTAGATCATGTGACAATAAAAGTAACAGCGACAATAAAAGTAACATCTGGATCATGTGACACAAAAAAAGTGATATATAGTTCATGAGACACAGAGATCACATGAATGACAGATGTGTCAAGATGAATGTTGCAGGTATCACAATCAAACTATGTACTGTGCCACAACACAACCAACACTTCCTGGAGGTGAACACAGAAGAAGAATGAGAAAGAGAAGAATAAGAAGAGTGTGGTGAGTGTATGAGTTCAGTTTAATAATGCAATATAGCAACATAATTAAACATAATAATGCAATATAGCAACATAATTAAACATAATAATGCAATATAGCAACATAATTAACATAATAATGCAATATTCATTCATTCATTCATTTGTATGTCCCTTGTGGAACTTTGCCTCCCAAACAGCTCTCCTGTAGACATCTTGGTTGTCAGCAAGATGGCCTGCCGCTGCTGCATCCATTTGCAGATTATCAACGATGTCTTGCAGCCATCTTCGCCTTGGTCTTCCTCTCTTTCTTTTTCCCATTATGTATCTTTCCAATACGGTCTTCTCTAAATTATCATGTCCAAAATATTTAAGTTTTCTCTCTTTAATCCTCTTTACTAGCCAGCCTTCTTCAATATTAAGTTCTTGTAGTATAGATATATTTGTTCTTTTTTGTGTCCACGATATTTGGAGAACTCTTCTGTAGCATTTACATTCAAAGGCATTTATGTGTTTCTCAGCTGTTTTGTTAAGTGTCCAGGTCTCACAGGCATATGTTGCAATGGGGAAGATGCATTTTTGTAGTTCTGTCTGCTCCTCTCCACAGATTCTTTATTTGTTTTACTTTCTGAAGAGCGATAGATGTCCTCCTTTTAATTTCCCTCATTGTATTTCCATTATTAGTTAGTAGTGATCCAAGATATTCAAAACTCTCCACTTCTTCCAGTTTTTCCTCATTGATACATATTTCAGCTGCCTTGTTTGTTTTGTCAGTTGTCATCAATTTAGTTTTCTTTGCATTAAGATAGAGGTTCTGCTCTTCGCTGTTCTTATGGATATTAATGCAATATAGGAACATAATTAAATATAATAATGCAATATAGCAACGTAAAGGTAATCCTGTCATGCCTTAGAAGGACATAGGGATATGGTGTTAGTGCCCATATTTTCCTTGACCTGTCAGCACACTAGAGGGTGATATGGCCAGTATCACGCCTGGCCGCCTTTCCTTCCCCAACTCCAGAAGAAGTTGGGTACCCATTTCTACAGCAACATAATTAGATATAATAATGCAATATAGCAACATATTTAAATATAATAATGCAATACAGCAACATAGTTAAATATAGTAATGCAATATAGCAACGTAATCTCTGGAGGTTTATGTCGTATCTCCTATACAAACGTTTGAGAGTAAATGCTTAACAATGTCAGATTATCAAATAACTGCTCATTTCTGTAAAAGTCAGCAACTGTTACTACAACGAAGCATTTTATTTTATTTTAAAAACTTTTTCATAACCTCAGGTTAACTGTGCTGACATGTTTTGTAAAGCTGCTGATGTAAAGCTGCTGATGTAAAGCTGTTGATGTAAAGCTGTTGATATGAAGCTGTGACGGTAACAAGGAGTAAGGCTACTGACACAGCAGAAGTTTCTCACCTTTGACAGCATCATACATTTCTTCCTCTCTCTTGCTGAGCTTGTGCTGTCCAGCAAGCTTCTTCTCTAGGCTGTCCTTTATGTCCTTCAGTGTCCTTTCATTCAAGATCTGCTTGTGTTGTTTGCTCTCCTCCTCCCAGAGGTGCAGTCTCTCAAAGAACTGGATGAAAAGAATCATGAAAGAACACATGAAGTAAACAGAAGAATTATCAAATAAATTTTTAAAATGGAGCAAATAGAAGAATCATGAATAAACATGTGGGACAAACAGATGAATCATGAAAAAACACATGGGACAAACAGAAGAATCATGAAAAAAACACATAGGACAAGCAGAAGAATCATGAATAAACACAAGGGAAAAACAGAAGAATCATGAAAAAAACACATGGGACAAGCAGAAGAATCATGAATAAACACAAGGGAAAAACAGAAGAACCATGAAAAAAAAACACATGGGATAAGCAGAAGAATCATAAAAAACACATGGGACAAACAGAAGAATCATGAAAAAATACACAATAACTAGTGCGTAAGTAAACAACTATACATGAAGCACTGCAGTAAAGCTGTGATACCAAAATGTATAAACTAAAAAAAAAGTAGAAACAGCTTTATTACTTAACGACTACAAAGTCGTGACTTTTCGGCATGAGCCTTAATTATACAAACACATACAGGACAAAGAAAAAAGAGAGAGGAGATAAAGTATAGATTCACATGAATCCTATGTTAAAAAAATAATAAATAAATAAAATGAACAGAACGCTTAGCTTGAAAGAATATGTAGATTTTCCGACGCTCATTTAAAAATGTCTTGAAATAATATGGAGCTTTTCCGACATTCATTCAGAAATGCACCCGTTGCTATGTTCAAAATGTGCTCTTCAGAAATGTACAGAAATGTGCATGGTGAAGCGTAGAGAATGTGTAAATAGAGACTTGTGATGTATGATAGGTGGATCTATCTACATGACAGCTTAGTGGAGAGGGATTATGATTGTGGAAGAGGAGAATGTTATGCGTAGCTGAATAATGAGTTCAAACCATGTGGTTCCAGCATCCCATAGTCCTGAATGTAGCAGATCTCAAGCACTGGCAGCTTGTGTCATCTGCATGACATTGTTTGATGGCTGTTACTAGAAAATCAGATTTGCCTCTATGGTTGGGGCCACTGAAATGATTCAGGACTGGTTTCGAAGCATGCTGGGTGATATCGTACAGATGTTTCTGCATGCGGTCCCCTAGTCATGAAACCTTCAACTGTATCCAATTAGTGAGCCGCAAAGAAGCAGTCAGAAAAGAACTTGTTAGCTCATTTGACAAAGTTAAGTTAGTACTTCCTTTCTACCTGCATGGTCTGATGATTAAGAAAATTCTTTATCGTCATCTGCCACTAATCCAACTCAATCCTGACACTCACGACATTTTCTCTGATCCACCCCTATTAGCATACAAGCATGAGCCAAATTTTAAGGAAATCCTTGCCCACAGCCACTTGAAGCGGAACCTTGCATATGTTGGAACCAGAAAATGTAACTGCCCTTGCTGTGTTACTTGCCCTGTAGTTTGGGAAATGAACACAATCATCTTTCCTAAAATCATCCTCACTCTTCATGATGAATTCACATGCAAGTCCCATAATGTAATATATGTTCCCCTGGGAACAACTGTGTTAAGAGCACACTTATCTTAACATAGTGTTTGTGAGACAGGGAACATAGATCTGTTTGCTTAAAAACTCTGACCTACATCTGTAGCCCAGAAACTTGTAACAATCAACACTAATTGTAATTGTTATTTTTGTAAAATGTAATGTCAGGTTGGTGGACGGATGGGGACATGGAGATCTCTGGCGGGGATGAGGGAAGTCTGGTGTGAAACCAATTAATCCAGGACGTGACAAGCCTATGGGTCTTTACAACAATGGCTATCAGAATGATGTAAACAAAACAGACACAGTAGACTATAGGTGGCGGGGAATGGATATCATTGAAGCACTCATCAGATTCCTCATCTCAAAGTCAGGGTGTCTTTGTGGAACTGTCTCCAAACCATCTGACATGGACAAGGGACTTACATACAGCCACCAGAGGCTGGAAAACAAAGTTTTGGCAAAGCCAGCCACACTGTCTTCATGGCAGTCCGAGCAAGACCACAGTCTGCCCTAGCAAGGAAAGGTGCTGAAGTCGGATTTACCCAGCCAAAAGGTGCATCGCAAAAATCAGGGTAACACGCATTATCGCTAATGAAATGTCTCTATCTGCAGTATTCAAACATGGTGCTCGCCCTGTGAAGACTAACCAGGCAGGTGCAGTGCCGGGCCCCCTGCCTCGAAAGGGTCCACCCAATGCTACTGGAGGTCCTCTCAGTTTGTCTTGTGGAGTCAGGAGACATGAGAGTAGAGCTATTGACCAAAAAATACAACAGAAGAAAACAGCCAAAAAGCAAGAACTTAAAATAATGCAGTGGAATGCTGAGGGTGTCAGCAGTGTTAGAGATGGCTATAGCAAAAAGCTGGAACTAGAGAACATACTTTTTGCAGAGCAGGTAAGTATATGCTGCATACAGGAGACACACCTAACCAAAGATGCCGCCTTTAAAATCAGAGGCTACCAGTGTTTTAGATCAGACCGACAGGACAGAAGAAAAGGAGTACTCACACTTGTTAAGAATAACATCAGCGCATGTCAGATGGGAGTGTACATGGAAGGAGCCGAATACCAGATGATCCATCTAAAAAGTAGTAATACAGATTTCCACCTCCTTAACTATTACTGTCCTAATGACCACCCACTTGCTTTAGAAACAATCCCACACAAAGAGAGACTGATGGTCTGTGGCGATTTTAATAGCCATTCCCAGAGCTGGGGCTATGACCACATAGACAAGAGAGGAGAGGAAGTTGAGAGCTGGCAGGATGATAATGGACTTCTCCTGATCAACCAGCCAATGGATCCCCCAACATTTTACTCAAGGGCTTGGCGTACAACCTCAACACCAGATCTGGCATTCCACTCTCCAGATCTGAAGTGGAACATTACACGTGAAGTTGGAAAACAACTTGGAGGTAGCGACCATCGACCAGTCTTCCTGACAATAGAAAATGAACTCCTTAACACCAGTAGCCCTCTCCCCAGATGGAACTATAAAAAAGCAAACTGGACAATGTACAGACATCGTACAGGTATCCTGGTGGGACAGCTGTCCATAGAAGGTAAGGATATTAACAGCATAATGAAGGAATTCAATGCTTGTATCCTTCAGGCCACTCATGAAACCATTCCCAGAGGAGCTCGCAGGGACTATAAACCATACTGGACTAGTGAGCTGGGAAAACTCCATGATGACGTGGAAGCAGCTCGAAAGCAAGCAGAAAATAGACCATGCCAAGAACACCACAATAATTACCAACATTCTAAGGCCAAATTTCAGACAGCCAAGCTGCAAGCCAGACGGGAAAGTTGGAGAGAGAAAACAGTCCCTAAACTTTGAAAAGGATGGAAGGAAACTGTGGAAACTAATCAAACAGTTAAATGATGAGAGTACTGGAAGAAGTACAAAGATTACACTAATAGAGGATGGGAAAACTCTTACAGGTAAGCAGGTAGCAGATCACTTTGCTCGCATGTTTGCACAGGACTGCAACATTGATATCCATCCAGAGAAAGAGCATACAGTGTGCACTGACCCACAGAAAGAAGAGGAACAAGTCAGAAAAGTGGAGGTCATGGATGCACCAATCACACGCAGTGAGTAAGACCTAGCAGTTAGTAAACTGAAACCAAGGAAATCACCAGGACCAGATGGAGTGTCCAATGAAATGATCAGGAACCTGGGAATGGCAGCAATGAGAAAGCTGTTGGATATTTTCAATATGTGCTGGAGCACAGGTAAGTTACCTCAAATCTGGAAGGAAGCAAGCATGGTACCACTGCTAAAGCCAGGGAAAAACGGTGATACAGCCTCCAACTACAGACCAATCAGTCTTACTAGCTGCCTATGCAAAACGATGGAACGCATCACTGACCTGAGGCTAAAATGGTAAAGTGAAAACCTTCTCATTCCACAACAAGCAGGATTTAGGCAGTACTACAGTACGGAAGATCAAGTGACCTATCTCTCTCAAGAGATTGAGGATGCATTCCAAGAGAAAAACCTTGTACTAGCAGCATGGATAGACCTGAAGAAAGCCTTTGATAAAGTATGGAAAAAAGGTCTGCTGTGGAAACTAAGAAACTGCAATGTGAATGGAAGACTGTACAACTGGATAAAGTCCTATTTACACAATAGAAGAGCTAGAGTAGTAATGGATGGACACAAAAGCCAGAAAGTACTTCTGCGACACGGTGTACCACAAGGAGGAGTCCTTTCACCTAGCTATTCCTGGTATTCATTAATGACCTGGTCAAGGAACTTCCCTATGGAATCAAAGCGGCATTGTATGCAGATGATCTGGTCATGTAGTGTACAGATGAATATGCAACAGTTGCTACACAGAGACTCCAAAGAGCAGCAGACATCTTGACATCATGGACAAACAAATGGTGTGTAAGTATAAACACAGAGAAATCAAGTACCACTCTGTTCACTCTCTCATCTAAACAGAAAGCAGGTAAGATCTTTGTAAATGAAATATCCTTAAGGATGGACAACCAACCCACTTACTTAGGAGTGACTCTTGACTCAAAACTGACCTGGAAGCAACACATCAACAGTGCAGAAGCAAAAGCCAGAAGAAAACTAGCCATATTAAGAAAATTGAGTGGAACCACATGGGGAGCTAGTGAAAGAATCCTCAAGAATGTATATCAGCAAAGTATTCTACCACATTTAGAATATGGTTCAACATCTTGGTGCACAGCATCAAACACTACGCTATATAATCTAGACAAGGTTCAAAATCAGTCACTACGGATTATCACAGGTGCCATGAGGTCCACACCAATAGTAGAAATGCAGAAAATAGTTGGTGTTCAAGCGCTAAAGGAACGTAGAGACACAAAGGTCATGACCATGGGAGAGAAATTCCTTAGCTCTGTAAGCCATCCCCTGAAGGAGAGATTCAATAACTTGGCACCAAGATGGCTTAAAAGAAGCAGCTTCATTCATCAGGCCAAGCATATGCGTAAGCTGATACCTGACCTTCCAGCTGTAGTCGCTCCATTATCATCTGTACCAGAGCATACACCATGGAAAGAAGCAGATTATACACAAATAACTATTCAGACTGAAGTGAAAGGTGTGCAGAATGGTGAGATGCAAAGCAGCCTTGTAAGATCAACAGCCACACTTAGTGTGCTAGATGACAAATATCCATGTGACACCTGGATATATGTGTATACAGACGGATCTGCACACAATGCCATAAAGAATGGAGGGGCAGGAGCACATAATGAATATCCAAACAACACCACTGACAAGATTTCCATACCCACTGGAAAATACTGCAACAACTATGATGCAGAAGTTAGGGCAATTATTGTTGCAGTTGAAAAACTATCAGACTCCAGAATTGATACATGTCCCGTAGTAATTCTCACAGATGCAAGATCAGTACTGGAAGCTCTTCAGTGCAACAAACTACCAGACCTTAAGGATGCCTTGTCAAAAATTGGCTTACAGCATGGAGTCACTTTGCAATTGATTCCTTCCCACTGTGGGATACCAGACAATGAGAAAGCTGACCATCTGGCCAAAGAGGGCACTGAAATGGAGCAACCAGACATAACAATCACCTATAATCAAAAGAAAAGCATGATAAAAACCTACAGGAAGCCACAAACACCACCACATGATGACTATCACATGCTAAACAGAAAGGAACAAGTCACCATCTTCCGTCTCCGAACAGGACACAGCCGACTCCGATGTCATATGTATACAAAGTTTAAGGTTGATACTACTAATCTATGTACATGTGCCCAGGTGCCCCAAACTGTGGAACATATCCTCCAAAACTGCACCAACTATGAGACACTGAGAAATAATTACTGGCCCAGTGAAACCACTAAAGAAGATAAGCTCTACGGTTCCATACATGAATTACAAAAAACAGTGAAATTTGTCCAAGAGACAGGACTGCAGGTATAGACAGACAATGCGAACGAAGAAGAGAAGAAGAAGAAGTAATATATGTCATCGTATGCAAAAGATGCAGGATAAGGTATATTGGTGAGACTGGCCTCAGACTAGGGGACTGCATGCAGAAACATCTGTATGATATCACCCAGCATGCTCTGAAACCATTCCTGAATCATTTCAATGGCCACAACTACAGAGGCAAATCTGATTTTCTGGTAACAGCCATCAAACAATGTCATGCAGATGACACAAGCCGCGTAGCACTTGAGAACTGCTACATTCAGGACTATGGGATGCTGGACCCACATGGTTTGAACTTGTTATACAGCTACACCCCCCATGTGGTACCTGGGATCTCCAAAGAATAGGACCACTGTACCCTACTATGCATGATCGTAAAAGGCGACTAAGGAGGGTTCAGCATAGAGCCAGCAACCCTATCTGGTAAAAAAGAACTATCAGACTGCTACAGAAACAGAAGCAAGGGAAAAAACAAATGTAGGTGGAAAGAGAAATGCTTATCAGGATACTGAACCCATGAAGGTTGTGGATGAAAGCCAGCCACTGGAAGTCCCCAGCCCAACTGCAGACCTCCTGGAACCTAAACACAAGATGCAAATAGGCAACTGGAATGTAAGAACACTTAACCAGACTGGAAAACTAGCACAAACCATCAAGGAAATGCACAGATACAAACTAGATATATTAGGAATACAAGAAGCAAGATGGACAGGACAAGGCAGATGGAAATTAACAACACAGCACACAGAAGATACAATAATATACTCAGGTACAGAAGATCATCATGAAGGAGGAGTAGCATTGATTATAACAAAAGAAGCATCAAGAGCATTGCTGAAATGGACCCCTATAAATGAGAGATTATTATATGCATGCTTCAACTCAAGATTCATGAAGCTGTCTATTATAGTTTGTTATGCACCAACAGAAGCAGCTGAAGAGGAATTAAAAGAAGATTTTTACAACAGCCTCTAAGCCACAGTAGAAACAATACCCAAGCATGATATGCTACTCATCTTGGGTGACATCAATGCAAAAGTAGGTGAAGGAAATGAAGATAGAAGAAGTAGCATGGGAAGAGATGGAATCGGAGACATAAATGAAAATGGAGAAAGACTGTGCAGTTTCTGTGAAGAAAACATGATGACCATCGGAGGGACAATTTTCCAACATAAAAACATCCATAAAGTGACTTGGAGGTCCCCAGATAAAACCACAGAAAACCAAATCGATCACATACTAATAAACAACAAGTGGAAATGGTCACTACAAGATGTGAGAGCAAGGAAAGGAGCATATGTAGGAAGTGATTACAACCTTCTGGTAGCAAAAATAAAACTAAAATTAAGGAAAGCCAAAATCAGAGAATGTACATATTGATACAACAAAACTGAAAGACCAGCAAACAAGAAATGAATTCTCAATAGTACTTAAGAACTGCTTCAGTGTCCTACAAGAAGAAGCAGAAATGTCCATACAAGAGTTCAATAAAACACTACAGGAAACAGCAAAAGAGGTGCTGGGATATTGGAAACGGAGAAGAAGAGGAATGGATAACCAAGACCACATGGGAAAAGATAGAGCAAAGAAAAGAAATCAAGAAAAAATTACTGAACACCAAATCACAATGGCTAAAAGAACAAGTTTTAAATAATTATGCACAAAAAGACAAAGAAGTGAAGGAATCATGCCGTCAAGATAAACATCAATACTATGACAACTTAGCAGAAGCAGCAGAGAAAGCAGCATATGCAAATGACATGAAAACCATATACAAAATCACAAAGCAGATGACAGGTAACTTCAGCACAAGATGTGAGAGTGCAGTAAGGACACATAATGGACAACTGGTTGGTGGAGAAAGAAAAAAAATTGAAAGATGGAGGGAACACTTTAACACCCTACTAAACAGAACACAAGCAGCACAAACAATAGACATACCTGAAGCAAAAACAGAACTAAACATCAATACAGGACCAATAACAATAAGTGAAGTAAAGGAAGCAATAAAGAAGCTAAAATTAGACAGGGCACCAGGTGAAGATGAAGTGACTGCTGAGATGTTGAAAGCAGAAGAAACAGAAACACCAAAACAGCTTTGCCGGATACTAAAACAAATTTGGGATCTAGAAAAAGCTCCAGAGGAGTGGAAAACTGGCCTTATAGTAAAACTACCAAAGAAGGGTGACCTCAGAGATTGCGGGAACTGGAGAAGCATTACCCTACTGTCACTCACCAGTAAAGCATTTTGCAGAATAATCATCAACAGAATTGTACCAACACTTGATGGAAAACTTCGGAAAGAGCGGCAGGATTTAGGAAAGGAAGATCATGCATAGACCACATATTTGTACTTAGACAAATATTAGAACAGGCAAATGAGTGGCATAGCACAACATATGCATTGTTTATAGATTCTGAGAAAGCCTTTGACAGTGTCAACAGAGATGCACTATGGAAAATCCTAAGATGGCATGGCCTCCCTCATAAGATAGTGAATGTAATTAAAGCTCTATACGAGAGTTTTCTGTGCAAAGTGATCTGTGGAGAACATACCTCCAGCAGCTTTAGGATACAAACAGGAGTGAAACAGGGATGTGTACTATCACCAACATTATTTATCTTGGCAATAGACTGGTTAATGAAGGAGGCAACATCAGATAAACGCAGAGGATTACAATGGACCCTTTACACAGTGCTGGAGGACCTTGACTTTGCGGACGACATTTGTCTACTATCAAGCAGCCACAAAGATATGTAAGATAAAATAAACAAGCTAACTCAGAATGCAAACAACATAGGACCAAAAATCAATGTAGGAAAGACAAAGTTAATGAAGCAAAATGTGAACAATAGAAATGTACTCAGAGTAGATAGCAAGTTAATGGAGGAGGTCAATGAATTTGTATACCTTGGCAGTAGAGTAGTAGAAAATGGAGACAGCACGGAGGACATCAACAGCAGACTTACTAGAGCAAACCAGGCTTTTGCAGTGCTGCAGACTATATGGAAATCTAAAAAAACTAAGCATAAATATGAAAATCAGTATATTTAAGAGTAATGTTCTAAGTGTACTACTCTATGGAAGTGAATGCTGGAAAATCACCAAAATCATAGAAATCAAGTTGAATTCTTTCCAGACTAAATGTTTACGAAGAATTAGAAAAATATTTTGGCCAAACACCATAAGAAATAACATCTTGTTGGCAGAAATGCAGATGAAGCCACTGACAGCAATTATTGAGGAAAGACACTGGCGATGGTTGGGACATGTGCACCGAATGACTGAGAACTCACTACCAAAAATAGCACTAAGATGGACACCACAGGGGAACAGAAGTAAGAGTAGACCAAAAGAGACATGGAGAAGAACAAAAGAGAGGATGTTGAGCAACAGAGGGGTCACCTGGGCAAGAGCAGAAAAAAAGGCAAAAGACAGGCATTTGTGGAAAACCTTTGCGGAAGCTTCATGTGCCCTGGGCACTTAAGGTTCAGAGAGAGAGAGATTCAGCTACACATGCGAGGAGTGATTGATAACTTCTTGGCATAAGGTACAAATACTTGAAACATACAGTTGATATTAGGTGCATTTGTAGATCAGGTTAATGTAAGATTAAACACCAAGTTTCAAGAAATTAACTGCAACCAGTTTTTTTTTTCCCACAGGCTACTGAAGTGGTAAGGGGTGGCAGAAATTGAGAAAATGGATACAATTTCTCATCGAGCAGTCATTCGCTACCTCTGCATCAAGGACTTATCATCGAAGGAGATCCATGAGGATATAGTAGAGATTCTAGGGGAGAGTGTGCATTCTTACAGCACAGTGAAGAAATGGGGAGCTCAATTCAAACATAGAAGGGAGAGTCTGGAAGATGATTCCTGTCCAGAAAGACCGAGAATAGTAACCACCGATGAAACCACTGGCAGAATCTATGACATGATAATGGAAGATTGACAACTAACTGAGCAGTACAGTCCTACTGAGTTGGGCACCTCTCAGGAGTGTATTCATGCCATTATTCACAATGATCTTCAAATGACAACGGTCTCTGCTCGATGGGTCCCGAAACTTCTTGGAACTGATCACAAATGACAGCGTCTCAACATGTCAAGAGACAATCTTGGCTATTTTTCTGCAGATCCTGAAAAGTTTATTCCGCAATTTGTGACTATGGATGAGACTTGGGTTCATCATTTTCAACCAGAAACCAAAGAACAGTCAAAGCAGTGGAAACATCACGGATCCCCACCTCCAAAGAAAGCAAGGGTGGTTCTGTTTGCAGGCAAAGTGATGGCTTCCATCTTTTGGGATTCAGAAGGTGTGCTATTGGTAGACTATCTTCAAAAGGGCAGAACGGTCACCAGGGCCTATTACACTAATCTTGTGAAGCAACTGTGGGTCAAACTGAAGGAAAAGCGTCAAGGGAAATTGACGAGAGGGGTCATCTTTCAGCAAGACAATGCTCCAGTTCACAAATCGGCGGTGGCAATGGCTGCCGTTCATGATTGCGGCTTCCAGCTTCTTGAACATCCTCCTTATTCTCCAGATTTGACCCCTTCAGACTATCACCCGTTTACCAAACTCAAAAAAGAGCTCAGTGGTCACAAATTTGCTTCAGATGATGACATCATTCATGCTGTAGACTACTTTCTACTGGCACAAGATGCTGACTTTTACAAAGAAGGGATCCGTATGCTCCAGGATCGCTAGACTAAGTGCATAAACTTGCAAGGGGACTATGTTGAGAAATAACCCCAAAAAAGTTGTCCACAAATAATCTGTTGTACCTTATGCCGAGAACTTATCAATCACCCCTCTAACATTCCTCTCTTCCACAATCATAATCCCTCTCCACTAAGCTATCATGTAGATAGATCCACCTATCATACATCACAAGTCTCTATTTACACATTCTCTACACTTCACCATGCGCTTTTCTGTACATTTCTGAAGAGCACATTTTGAACATAGTAACGGGTGCATATCTGAATGAATGTCGGAAAAGCTCCATATTCTTTTAAGGCATTTTTTAATGCGCTTCGGAAAATCTACATATTCTTTCAAGCTAAGTGCTCTGTTCATTTTATTTATTTATTATTTAACATAGGATTCATGTGAATCTATACTTTATCTCCTCTCTCTCTAATTCTTCATCCTGTATGTGTTTGTATGATTAAGGCTCACGCTGAAACGTCACAACTTCGTAGTCATTAAGTAATAAAGTGGTTCCTACTTTTTTCCTAGTTTATACATGCAAAAAGCACATGAAATAAACAGAAAAATCATGAAAAAACACATAAAGCAACCATGAGAATCATGAAAAACATGTGAAACAGAGGATCATGAAAGAGTGTACTGGAAATATGAACAGAAGAAATATATCTAAGAACACATGTAGAAAACAAAAGAAAATCACTGAAGAATACACGAGAAAACCAAAAGAATCATGAAAGAGCACACTCAAAGAAAAGAAAAGAATTATAGAAGATAATGCAGATTCTCAATGAATGAAGCCCAGGTAATAAGTGCCTACAGGGCACAAGAGAGATGCTATGCATAGTGTAACTGACTTCTAAAAGGAGAGTGTTGTAGACTGACAATATCACACTCCAGTTAAAATGTATGTAAAATACTTGATACATGATTAGCTGTGTGAAGGAATCTTGCCTCTGAAAACATAAGCACCGCCTTCAAGGCAGGACACAATAAAGTATACTGTTCACACTGTGTCCGTGCATTAAGGGAAAAATATTCTACTCATGTAAAAATCGGTAACATAAGAATAGGATCATGGTCAAGTTAAATACGGGTGAATGGAAGAAAAAAAAAAGTAAAGTGAATCTTCTTGAAGAGAATGAGTTAATTCACTTCAAGACAAGTCATCCCTCCACTTCACTGGCCTTGAATCATGCTGGACTACAATCATCTCTTAATTTTTGTCATTTTGAGCTTTAAGCTTTCACAAAAATAAATTTATTGCGAAAATAAATCAGTGGAATAACAAAAAAACTGCACAAACTTTCCTGTATATTCATATGAAAAGCCATATTTCAAATGACACATGTGAAGTATCTTCTTGCTTACAAATATACTCTTCCAGCAAGAGGACTAATATTTCATTGAGAGTTATCTTTTCCTAATAGTAATCTCTGGAAACAGGCAATGAAACAAAAATCTGGTGAACAAGACATGGACTGTCAAACATATCATCATGGTCAAGCCTTTCTGGAGAGATGACACTGTGGACTGTTGGGAGGACATAACTAGGCAGAAAAGTGAAAAGCCTGAATCTTAATGCACTCATAGCAATAATCATGGTGGTTCAATGACATCTATGCCAGCAGGTAATTTTTCCGTATCTTTAAACCAATGAAGGAAAATCTTACAGAATGTATTAAGCAAAGCTATAAAGTATTTAGTTTCATGAATGGTAATTACCATAATTACAGAGGCACTAAACAAAATGGTCACAAAGTGCTGAGAATTGAAAAATACAATCTGGCACAATATTACTTACATCCTGTGGCAAATTTTCACCCCATCGTGGGAGATTTCTGTCAGTTCTGAAGTTTTTGTTTGACTTTTGTGTTCGTGAAGGTAAAGATCTGGCATAGGTTTAAAAAAAAAAAAAAAGGTATAAAAATATTACAATGATTATTTCATATTATTTAACCTTTTTATCTCACATTACAGATTTAAGAATTCAGTTATGGCACTCCAGTTCTGTGTCAAATGTTTATCAGAAAAATGATTCAGTTCAGAGACAAATTTTATTATAAACTCTTTCTCTCTCTCTGAACCCTAAGTGCCCAAGGCACATGGGGCTTCCACAAGGGTTTTCCACAAATGCCTGTCCTTTGCCTTTTTTTCCGCTCTTGCCCAAGTGAGCCCTCTGTTGTTCAACATCCTTTTTGTTGTTCTTCTCCATGTCTCCTTTGGTCTGCCCTTACTTCTGTTCCCCTGTGGTGTCCATCTTAGTGCTATTTTTGGTAGTGAGTTGTCAGTCATCCGGAGCACATGTCCCATCCATCGCCATCGTCTTTCCTCAATAATTGCTGTCAGTGGCTTCATATGCATTTCTACCAACAAGTTGTATTATAAATTACACAAATTTGGAATCTAGAAAAAGCTCCAGAGGAGTGGAAAACTGGCCTTATAGTAAAACTACCAAAGAAGGGTGACCTCAGAGATTGCGGGAACTAGAAAGGCATTACCCTACTGCCACTCACCAGTAAAGTATTTTGCAGAATAATCATCAACAGAATTGTACCAACACTTGATGGAAAACTTCGGAAAGAGCGGCAGGATTTAGGAAAGGAAGATCATGCATAGACCACATATTCGTACTTAGACAAATATTAGAACAGGCAAATGAGTGGCATAGCACAACATATGCATTGTTTATAGATTTTGAGAAAGCCTTTGACAGTGTCAACAGAGATGCATTGTGAAAAATCCTAAGATGGCATGGCCTCCCTCATAAGATAGTGAATGTAATCAAAGCCCTATACGAGAGTTTTCTGTGCAAAGTTATCTGTGGAGAACATACCTCCAGCAGCTTTAGGGTACAAACAGGAGTGAAACAGGGATGTGTACTATCGCCAACATTATTTATCTTGGCAGTAGACTGGTTAATGAAGGAGGCAACATCAGACAAACGCAGAGGATTACAATGGACCCTTTACACAGTGCTGGAGGACCTTGACTTTGCGGACGACATTTGTCTACTATCAGGCAGTCACAAAGATATGCAAGATAAAATAAACAAGCTAACTCAGAATACAAACATTAAAATAAATAGGAATTTCTTTAGGTTGACTGTCAGCTCAAATGTTAAATTATCTTCAATAAAACTTCATAAAAATTTCTAAAATATAACATTTTAATAAACAAAATACGCAAAATTTATGTATAGAAATTTGGTTCAGTTGAACAGCTTCAATTTTTTATTTTTTTAAGTATATCTTATCTTATATCTTATATCCTTCCCATGCCATTAAATGTCACATAGGGCTCACAAGGTAGTTTGCCAATTTGTCCTGTTTTCGGTGAGCTTTTCAACCTCATCAAGGGATTTTATGTCTGTTCGTTTGGCCTCTCTTAACAATGTCCTCTTTAGAGTTTCCAATGGTCAGCCTCTTTTTCTTCGGCCTGTTGTGTTCCACTTGATACCTTGATTTAGGATTCTCTGATTGTTTCTTCTCATCATGTGGCCAACATATGTCCATCTCCTTTTTTCTAATCACACATGAGACTGTTTGTTGTTCGCTCATCTGTCTTATCTCCGCATTGTTCTTGAATTCATTCCACCTGATGCCAAGTATTTTCCTTAGGCATTTGTTTTCAAAAGAGTCTAAGGTTCTAAGGGCTGTTATAGCCGGAGGTGGAGTGGAGGATATGCTCTCCACTCCAATTAAATGTCTCCAAGGCGTGCATCTCAAATAGCCTCTGACAGTCAAGTCCAGCTCCTGGCCTTCTCTTAGCTGAACTGTTCAAACTGACAGAATAAGGGGCGAAGGCAAATATCTGGCGCCTGAAAACCAGACGCTTCGGGTAGATGAGAGTTTTGTTTGGTAGTTCATCTGAGAGAAGGAAAACTCTGATTTAAAACCTGCTGCTGGCGAGATTCTTCAGCTGCCATGCGTGAAGTGGGGCTCCTCCTGGCCAGTGAAGAAAGGTGCGAATGGGGTTGCCACGCGGCACCACCATGAAAAAAGTGAAAGAAAGGATTAAGCGGAGTAATCGGTAGTCTCAAGGTCAGGACTGCTCAAATCACAGCATCTCTGCTCTGGAGGTTGGCCATGTCCTATGTGCACCCATACCCGGCGGATTGCTGAACAGGCTTAACCCAGTGGTTAAATAAGACACTGCTGGCAAGATTCTTCATCTGCCGAGCACAGGGTGAAGCTCCTCCTGGCCAGTTAAGAAAATGCGAATAGGGTTGTCAAGCAGCGCCGCTGTGAAAAGGTGAAGGAAAGGATAAAGTGAAAATAAATTGGTATGTCCAGCAGTGTCGCGATGAGAGCTACTCATACCACGGCACCTCTGCTCTAGAGGCCAGCCAAGTCTGAAATACACCCATACTGGTGAAAATGCCTAAACCGGCTTAACCTAGGGGTGAAACGTGATGACTACTCATGCCATGGTACCTCCACTCTAGAGGTCAAACATGTCCTAAAACTGCCCATACTGGGATAATACACCTAAACCAGCTTAACCCAGGGGTGAAACCTACTAGTGGCGAGGATTCATCCTCCTGGACAAAAGCTCCATCCTGGTCACAACTAGGAAGGGTAGCGGCCACGACCACAAAACGCTGAAGTCAGAGACACTGGACCAGTGCAGTTTAGATAGGCAACCACCTCTCACCCAATGGGAATATATGCGTATCCTAATCACGCTGAGGTTTTCCAGTGAAAAAGTCCAACACTGGACTAGATAGACAATCACCTCTCACTTGGCAGGGATATATGAATATCCAAAACACGTTGAGATTTTCTGGTGAGAAACTCCAACTCTAGATTAAACTGGTTTAACGAAAACCACAGTGTCACACAATCCCGCTTCTGCGACCCACTGAGAATACAGGCCCAAGCCCCACCATACTCTGAACCTCATGTGGTCCTCTTGGGGATCTCTTGTGGCCCTCTCAGGGACCACAGGACCAATCAAGGACCACAGGAGTAAATTCAGTAGGATCACAAGGTGATCTTGGTGGTAGAAGCAAACGAAGAAGAAGAAAAAGAAGAAGAAGAAGAAGAAGAAAAGAGTCTAATTTATTGTCTATTTCTTTAGCTGTTTTCCAGTTTTTGAATGCATAAATGAGGGTGGATATTACATTAGAATTGAATAGTCTTAACTTGGTTTTTGTGCTTATAACTCAAAAAGTATATAGGAGGAGGTAAAAGCTTTCCTTTTCTAAAACATCTTCTTATCCCTCTGAAAACAAGAAATAAGATCACAGCGTGGTCTCACCTGTGTTTTACTGGTGAAGCTGATGCTTTCACACTGTCAGTCTTTACCTTTTCACTACTGACAGGCTGGGAACCCTGCTGAGCTACAGGAGAATGGAGACTTTTTCCATACTGGGATGGGCCCAAATTTTCTGACCATTTGTGTACAGGAGTTATGGTTCCAGGTGCTGAGCTATGCTGAGATACCGCAGGAGCAGCATGTGAATGATGGGTCATTGACTGCGGATTTTTGGGGTTTTTGGTCTCCAGTATTAGCAGGCTGTCCTGCAGTTCTTGTAGACGTTTTCTGCAACAGTTTATCAAGCATAACAGATGCAAAATATTAACAGTATCCACGTTCATTAATTCAATTACAAGAAATAGTTGAACAAAAATTGATTATTGAATGATTTATTCATCAACACAGTCATTAGATCCCATGTCTGTAATCGTGTTTCTCCATTCTGTGTTGTCCACGATATCTCTAATAAGATCTACTGATTTACTTTTTCTGTGCTACTTTATCAGCCCATTCAAAAGATATGTCTCCATTTTTTTTTGTCCTGTAAGTTTTCCAGTGACTGTCAGTGTCATTAACTTCTCTCTTCTCATGACATGCCCAAAATATTTTCATTGCCATTTTCTTCTGGTTTTAACCAGTTTAAAGTGTTCTGCAATTTCTCTGAGAAATTCTTCATAAAATTGTTCACAAATAATCTGCATACAATTTTAAAAAAAAAAAGAGAAGAAAAAAAAAGGGAAAATCCCTGTTCCATTAAGGTATATTGGGGATACGGTGTTAGGCCCATATTTCCAAGACCACTGGCACATGAAAGTGTGATGTCATCAGTATCATGCCTGACCGCACTTACCTCCCCAGATATCTCTGGGCACCTGCTGAGCCCATTTTTAGAGGCAGAGCAGACCCCAGGGCCCTTTTGATGTGGTGGTACCAGAACAAAAAAATTCCCACTGTTGGGAGTTGAACCTGGTACAATCAGATTAGCAGACCGGGTGCCCAACCACTCAGTCAATCAGGCTGCATAATTTACAAAAGACTTATTAAAAGAGTAGACAATTATTGTTTCATGCCAGATTCTTGTTTTGACAAATTTATGAGCCACTATGAAAGCAAAATTATCATTAATTTGTCATCAATAATATCAACATTTTTAACGATAAAAAAAGACATCTTTCAACCTTAAGTTTCCAGAGGACAAGTCTCTATCCTGGTTAGATCATGGCTTCCAACAGTTTCATATGTCTGTGCAGAAATTACATCACATGAATGATACAAATTTTGTTTCTGTTAACTTACTCATATTCTTCCTGCACACTGCACAACTCCTGATGATGATGTTTGACCATTTTTTCATAATCAGACTTTAAAACTGTTTCCTGTGAAAGGTGAAGGGAAAAAAAAAGCAAATCTCACACTTTCTTTTGTATATATGAGACAACTGAAACAGAAATTGTGAAATGAGATCATCTAAACGGAAAATATGAAATGAGACAGTTTAAATTAGGAAATATGGAATGAGACTATATGAACATAAACTGTGATGAGATATAAAAATGAAACCAAACTATGATTACTTCTTCAGGTTTTGGAGTGAAGGTTACAACTGAAAGTGCTTCATCCATCATTTCCTTTTGGAGATCCTCTTTTGTGGTTGTGGTGAGATCAATGCCCGTCATCTCATACACCAAATCAAACACACTACGAGTACCTGTTCAAAAGTCAATACAAATGCATAATGGAGCAGCTTCACATGCAGAAGGTATCAAGTTTGCTCAATGAAAACTTAACACAATGATTCTACTGCACATCAGAAGTAGTTTGTGCATTTGTCTCTAGTAAAAATTGGCAGCTTAAATCCAGCCAGAGGCACCACTATAGAAATGGGTACCTAGCTCCTTCTGAAGCTGTGGAAGGAATGGCAATTAGGCATGATGCTGATCACCTCTTCTAGAATGTCAACATCAGCTGCCTAAGTAAAATCCATTTGGACAGTTTGGCTTTGGTGGTATCCTTTTATGCTTATCTACCTTTATTTATGAATGATGATGTAGTTTAACATAGAGTTTATTTACATAATTAAAGCATGAAGGAATAAAGAGGTCATGGACTAGGAGTTATTAAACAGGTGGTCCAGTCCTGAACAACTGCTATAAATTAGACTGACAACTTAATACAAAGTTTGGTTAATCAAGGCAGTCTACTAATCTATATAAATAAATATTGAACATTTCAAAATGTTTGAACAAAAGTATTGTTAAACTAATTTATAATTTGTACTATCTCAGCAAAATTTCTATGAGTGTAATAAATAAAACTACTTGTGAATCTAAAAGTCTAACTGTGAATGAAATATTTTATCTTACAGTACCATGTCTATCACATTATTCATGTCTGCAGCACAATGTCAATCACATTTTTCATGCTTAGCACCGTATCTATCACATTTTCAATGCCTAAGTAATATGTCTGTCTATCACATCTTGCAAGCCTACAACATTATGTCAGTCTATCACATCTTGCATGTTTACAACATCATGTCTGTCTATCACATCTCAAATGTCTATAGTATTCTGCCTGTCTATCACATCTTGAGGGTCTACAACATCATGTCTTATCTTGCATTCCCACACACCTCACTAGTCCAGCATGTCTCACAATCAGCACTACGTCTTGTTTGCCTACCACATTGTCTATTGAAGTACAAAGGCTGGGCACATTTTCCCCAGTACAAAAGCAGAGGGACATTCCCACATGGCATGCGAACAGTGTCAGACTTCCCAGAATGCAAAGAGTAAAGTGGGAATAACTGGATTTTACTAGTCTTGATGAGAACTTCATGAGATGCTGTAGTGGACATTTGTTTAGGATGATCAACTGCCATTACTGGAATATCCACAGAGCCTGAGAGAGATTCATCATCAAAACTGGATACAGAACTGTGGATGGACATGATGAAAACATAAAAAATAGTTACTCTCAATCCCCATAAGCCACTGTGGAGAATATAACATTAGTATGAAAAAGTATATAAAAAAGCAATACTGTCTTTAGTCACATGCAAGCAGCCCAACTAATCAGGACATATTTTGAATATTAATGTCTGCGTTAAGAGAATTTGCCACAAAGAGAACACCTTTATCGGAGAGACAAAATTTCACTGAAACAAGAAGTTGCATCAGTATTTTAGGGTTAAAAAAAATGTACAAAATATTGCATAAGGCAGACATGTGACCAACCTGGCAGAATTTGTCCTTGAACTTCTGACTGGAACATCATCATCCCCATGGGGGTAAGGGAGATAAACAGTCTCCAAATTCTGAAATATTCACATAATTAGGTCAAGGAGAAGTAGGTATGGTTATTTTTGTCACTTTTAATATATCTTCCTTTTCTTATGGAAAATAGAGTTGTTGTTGTTGTTGTTTTTGTTGTTGTTGAAAGCACTGGACTATTCAAGACTGCACTTCTGCACACAGAGAAGCACAGATGATGAATCATAAAGATGGAGAGAAATCTAACTGACTGTTTTTGTGATAACATAACGAGAAGCAGATTGTTTAGGGTTGGAAGTTTCGAAGAGACATAACATTTGAAAAATTATGTGCACTGTCATTTTAACAAATAAATGATGATGATCATCATCAATGCCTTTCACTCCCTTGAGAGCACAGGCCACAGATAAATGCTCTCCAGTCATCCATGTTCTTGGAATTATTCTCTGCTTCCTTCCACGTGTATCCCTTGTCTCTGAGCACTGTCATAATTTCTCTTCTCCAAGTAAGTCTAGATCTTCTTTGTTTTCCATTTCCTTGAGGATTCCATGTCAGTGCTTGTCTTGCAGGATGGTGTCAAAATAAATGATAGTCTATATTTAATTCTTCTTCTTCTTCTTCGTTCACTTCTACCACCAAAAACCGCACTGTGAACCTACTGAATTCACGCATGTGGTCCTCGTTAGGTCCCGTGGTCCCCTGTGTGGTCCAAAATAGACCACACGAGTTCCACGAAAGGACCACAAGGGGTTCAGAGTATCACAGTGCCTTAGCCTGTATTCTTGGTGGGTCTCGGAAGCGGGATTGCGTGACACCGTGGTTTTCATTGCACCAGTTTGGTCTAGGGTTGGACTTTCTCACCGGAAGACCTCGACGTGTTTGGAATATCAGTGCATCCCCGCTGGGAGAGAGGCGTTAGCCCACCCAGGCCATAGTTGGACTTTCTCACCGGAAAACCTCGACGTGTTTTGAGATACCCGTGTATCACCGCCAGGTGAGAGGTGGTTGCCCATCCAGTCCAGGGTTGGACTTTCTCACCGGAAAACCTCAGCATGATTAGGATACGCAGACATCCCCGCCGGGTGAGAGGTGGTTGCCTATCTAGACTTCCCTGGTCCAGTGTCTCCGACTTCAGCATTTTGCGGTCGTGGCCGCTACCCTTCCTAGTTGTGACCAGGATGGAGCTTTTGTCCAGGAGGACGAATCCTCGCCACTAGTGACTTCTACCCCTGGGTTGAGCCGGTTTAGGCATTTCCCAGTATGGGTGTGTTTGGGACGGGACCGACCTCTAGGGCAGAGGTACTGTGACATGCATAGCCTTCAAGATTCACCCCTGGTATGAGCCGGTTTGGGCAAAATTCACCAGTATGGGTGTTTATCAGGCGTTACCGACCTCTAGAGCGGAGGTGGCATGACATGTCTAGCCATCAAGTTCCACCCCTGGTGTGTGCCGGTTTAGGCATATTTCACCAGTGTAGGTGTATTTCGGACGTGGCCGGCCTCTAGAGCAGAGATGCCGTGGTATAGCTCTCATAGCGATACTACTGGACATACTGGTTAAACTTCACTTTCCACCACCTTTTCCCATCGGCTCTGCACAGCAACCTTTATTTCTTTTCCGCATTTACTTCCTTAACCGGGAGGAGCTTCACTCCACGCGCGGCATTTGAGGAGTCTCGCCAGCAGTGTCTTAACCTCTGGGACAAGCCGGTTCATGCATTTCACCCGATATGACTGCACCCAGGACGTGGCCGACCTCCAAACCAGAGGTGCCGTGATTTGACTGTTTGCTTCGCTTTATCCTTTCAACCACCTTTTCCGCAGTGATGCTGCGCGGCAACCTCATTTGCATATTTCTTCATTGGCCGGGAAGAGCACCACTCCACGCACGGCAGCTGAAGATCTCGCCAACAGCGGTATATTTAATTCATTTCACATGTTACACATACATACATCTGTACACAGGAATTTTTCTTCAAGTTCAACAAAATCTTAAACCAAATCTAGGTCAAGCTTCACATAAAGTCTACAGCAAAATTATAAATCAAATGAGAGAAAGAAAATGGATGCCTACCATCTTTTTGATGTCCTTCATGTCTAAACTTGTAACAGCTAAAATTTCCTCATACTTCCCCTGGTGTACAGCAATTCTCACAGTCTCTGGCTCATGTAGTTTCTCACTCTCTTGCAATGCACCACCTCCGGTTTCATCTGGCATCTTGATCTCAAACTCAAAGAATCTAAGGGAAAATGAAGTGACATCATAACTTTCTGACTGTCATGGTTAATACTTCTTCTTCTTCTTCAGCTTTCCGAGCCATTAAGGCTCATTGCTGCAGATAAAGTTCGCCTCCATTCCTTTCTGTTCCTAATCTTCTCTCTCTAATTGGTGATATCAATTTCTTTCATATCCCCTTCTATTTCGTCTTTCCATCTCTGTCTTGGTCTACCCCTTGGTTTTATTTCCCTCATCTCTTGTGCTTACATCATTTTCATTTGTCTGTTCTCTTCCAATCTTTCTACATGCCCCAGCCAGCGTAGTCTGTTCAGTTTCAAGACATTTATAATTTGTTGGGATTTAAATAAGCTGTTCAGTGGTTAATATTTACTCAGAATAAATGACTTTCCAGTACTTCATAGTTTCAACTATTTTTATCCTGTGCCAGATAGTAGAATCTGCAGGTTTTATTTTTATTTCTTATCTACAAAATGTTTCTTGGGGTGAAGACGCTTGTCCAATGAGGCAATCAGCAACCCATAGCTGATATTCCAGCGTCAGGGTTAGCGAACTACAGCTGACCAAGACCCTGTCCCACCTCTTTTTGGTACCCCCAGTAACAGGCCTAGCCTAGCTAACGGGGCAGGGATTGCCATAGTCACCATGGTGGTGGAGTCTGCTAAAGAAGAATTACACACCCCGTGCTTTTTAGCTGTACTTCAGGACTGAAAAAGTAGCTGCCAAAACCTGCTCCCACGCTGATATGATGCTGTGTCTCAACACCTCCACAGCATCGGCTGCAAAGAACGACAGCTCGCAGTTACAGGGAGTTCGTACAAGTACAAAATGTTTCTAAGATTGTTAGAAACATTTTGTCATGTTAAAAAAAAAAAACATGTACAAATTTTGAACTATTTGTTGTTGTTTTCACCTAAAGTTGACTTAGGCAAAGGAATTTCATGTGCATGGGACTGATTTTTATGTGAAATTCCATTCATTTTCTTTATACACTGACAGTGATGTGTACAGTTTGATTACCTTCAGGGCAGATGTCTTCTGTTTTCACAGACTTTTCCCTCGACACTGGTTGTCAGATACACATTTTTACAGCCAGGTCAGCTAGGAAATGCCACTTGTGGGTCTCTAAACCAAAGCTTTGGGTAAGAAAATAGTTTCGTATAGAGTGCCTTGCTCACAATGCTTAAAGCACAGTTAGTTCTGTGTAGAGTGACTTGCTCACACTGCTTAAAGCACAGTTCTGTGTAGAGTGCCTTGCTCACACTGCTTAAAGCACAGTTCTGTGTAGAGTGCCTTGCTCACACTGTTTAAAGCACAGTTCTGTGTAGAGTGCCTTGCTCACACTGCTTAAAGCACAGTTCTGTGTAGAGTGCCTTGCTCACACTGCTTAAACCACAGTTCTGTGTAGAGTGCCTTGCTCACATTGCTTAAAGCACAGTTCTGTGTAGAGTGCCTTGCTCACACTGCTTAAACCACAGTTAGTTCTGTGTAGAGTGACTTGCTCACACTGCTTAAATCACAGTTAGTTCTGTGTAGAGTGACTTGCTCACACTGCTTAAATCACAGTTAGTTCTGTGTAGAGTGACTTGCTCACACTGCTTAAACCACAGTTAGTTCTGTGTAGAGTGACTTGCTCACACTGCTTAAACCACAGTTAGTTCTGTGTAGAGTGCCTTGCTCACACTTCTTAAACCTCAGTTAGTTCTGTGTAGAGTGCCTTGCTCACACTTCTTAAACCTCAGTTAGTTCTGTGTAGAGTGCCTTGCTCACACTTCTTAAACCTCAGTTAGTTCTGTGTAGAGTGCCTTGCTCACACTTCTTAAACCTCAGTTAGTTCTGTGTAAAGTGCCTTGCTCACACTTCTTAAACCTCAGTTAGTTCTGTGTAGAATGCCTTGCTCACACTTCTTAAACCTCAGTTAGTTCTGCTTAGAGTGCCTTGCTCACACTTCTTCTGGTGGTTGCTGACTTGCCTTTTGTACATTTTACATTTGATGTCATGATGAAGATCTTGGATAACATCACACTGAAGATTTTAGATGACACAAACTGAGGGCTTTAGATGGCATCACACAATATCTCACTTAGTGACATCTCAATGAGGGCTTTAGATGGCATCAAGTAAAGGTTTTAGATAACATCACAGTGAAGATACTAGATAACATCACAGTGAAGATACCAGATAACATCACAGTGAAAATTATAGATGATATCACAGTGAAGATTACAGATGACATCACAGCTCTTGGATGATGTCTTAGTGAATGTCTTAGATATTCTCACAGTGAAGATCTTAGATGACATTACAGTGAAGGCCTTAGATGACATCAGTGTGAAGATACTGAATGACATCACGGTGAGGATCTTAGATGACATCACCATAAGCTCTCAGATGACAACACAGTGAATATCTTGGAGAACATTACTCTTTCATGGCAAAGGTCAGGGGTTCAAATCCGGCGGAGGCACCCCAGTCACCCAGCTGTAGAAATAGGTACCCACCTTCTTCTGGAGTTGGGAAAGGAAAGGCGGCCAGGCGTGATACTGACCATATCACCCTCTAGTGTGCTGACAGGTCAATGAAAGGCAGCCAGGCATGATACTGACCATATCACCCTCTAGTGTGCTGACAGGTCAATGAAAGGCAGCCAGGCATGATACTGACCATATCACCCTCTAGTGTGCTGACAGGTCAATGAAAGGCAGCCAGGCATGATACTGACCATATCACCCTCTAGTGTGCTGACAGGTCAATGAAAGGCAGCCAGGCATGATACTGACCATATCACCCTCTAATGTACTGAAAGGTCAAGGAAAATGTGGCCACTAACACCATATCCCTATGTGCCTCTAAGGCATGACAGGGTTACCCTATGGTGAAGTTCACAAAACAAAAACATCACTTCAAACAGGGTGTTGATTGCAGTGATATTCTTTAAATCTTTGATAACCCATGATGGAGCTTCTTGACTGGCTCCACTATGATGGAGAACAAACCCCTATTTTAATGACCTGCATGAGATAAAACAACAGCCTGGTTCCAGAGATACTGTAGAAAGGTATGCTAGGGTCTTGGCCATTTTTTCATAGCTGCTTTATCCTGTCTTCTCACACTAATACCACACAAGTGATCAGTCAAAACTCTTTCAAAAAGGGTATGGACTGAACTCTTTCAAAACGGGTATGGATTATCAAATTCCAATAATGCCATAAAATATTATGTTTGTCTAACACAAATACAACCACAAAATGTTCAGCTGTGAAAAAAAAATGTCATATGCCAAAATGAGTGACATTCTCAGATCAGTTCTGACATTTATGATGTATGCCAATAGATGATCCAGAAGCTGAATTCATTTTTTAAAAAAAACCCAGAACTTTGTTCAGCCATTGTCAGAATTTATTTCTATATGAAGATGTTGGTTTGTATCTAATTTTATTGCATTGTTTACAGTGAGCTGATAGTACACAGAAAATTCTGAATAATTAGGTTGGCCGGTAAACATTAGATGTTTCTTCAGGATATGTTTTTTTTTCAGTTTACCAGTAAATTTAGCAGAAATAAGCTGTGCCAGTTATGATGTTAGAATGTAAACAAAAACACTTTTGTTGAAAATTACCTGTTCTTGATAAGGAAGGCAGAATAATAAAAATAAATATAAATTTATATTTATAAATATAAATAATAAAAATAAACTTCTTCACAAATTCAGTCTCACCTTTTTTGTCTGCCAGAATTTGACCCTGAGTTACTGTGGGATTCTGTCAACAAAATTTTAATACTTCAAAAATTTAGAACAAGGATCAAGGACAGCACAAATTTCGGTAACACACAATAATTAGTGTATGAGTATATAACTATACACGAAGCCACTGCATCTGTGATACCAAAATATATAAACTAGGAAAAAAATAGGAACAGCTTTATTGCTTAAAGAGTACAACGCCAGAATGCACAAATTTTATGGCTATAGCTGACCATATCACCCTCTAGTGTGCTGACAGGTCAATGAAAGGTGGCCAGGCGTGATACTGACCATATCACCCTCTAGTGTGCTGACAGGTCAATGAAAGGCAGCCAGGCATGATACTGACCATATCACCCTCTAGTGTGCTGACAGGTCAATGAAGGCAGCCAGGCATGATACTGACCATATCACCCTCTAGTGTGCTGACAGGTCAATGAAAGGCGGCCAGGCATGATACTGACCATATCACCCTCTAGTGTGCTGACAGGTCAATGAAAGGTGGCCAGGCATGATACTGACCATATCACCCTCTAGTGGCTGACAGGTCAATGAAAGGTGGCCAGACATGATACTGACCATATCACCCTCTAGTGTGCTGACAGGTCAATGAAAGGCGGCCAGGCATGATACTGACCATATCACCCTCTAGTGTGCTGACAGGTCAATGAAAGGTGGCCAGGCATGATACTGACCATATCACCCTCTAGTGTGCTGACAGGTCAATGAAAGGCGGCCAGGCATGATACTGACCATATCACCCTCTAGTGTGCTGACAGGTCAATGAAAGGTGGCCAGGCATGATACTGACCATATCACCCTCTAGTGTGCTGACAGGTCAAGGAAAATGTGGCCACTAACACCATATCCCTATGTGCCTCTAAGGCATGACAGGGTTACCCTATGGTGAAGTTCACAAAACAAAAACATCACTTCAAACAGGGTGTTGATTGCAGTGATATTCTTTAAATCTTTGATAACCCATGATGGAGCTTCTTGACTGGCTCCACTATGATGGAGAACAAACCCTTATTTTAATGGCCTGCATGAGATAAAACAACAGCCTGGTTCCAGAGATACTGTAGAAAGGTATGCTAGGGTCTTGGCCATTTTTTCATAGCTGCTTTATCCTGTCTTCTCACACTAATACCACACAAGTGATCAGTCAAAACTCTTTCAAAAAGGGTATGGACTGAACTCTTTCAAAACGGGTATGGATTATCAAATTCCAATAATGCCATAAAATATTATGTTTGTCTAACACAAATACAACCACAAAATGTTCAGCTGTGAAAAAAAAATGTCATATGCCAAAATGAGTGACATTCTCAGATCAGTTCTGACATTTATGATGTATGCCAATAGATGATCCAGAAGCTGAATTCATTTAAAAAAAAAACCCAGAACTTTGTTCAGCCATTGTCAGAATTTATTTCTATACGAAGATGTTGGTTCGTATCTAATTTTATTGCATTGTTTTACAGTGAGCTGATAGTACACAGAAAATTCTGAATAATTAGGTTGGCCGGTAAACATTAGATGTTTCTTCAGGATATGTTTTTTTTTCAGTTTACCAGTAAATTTAGCAGAAATAAGCTGTGCCAGTTATGATGTTAGAAAGTTAACAAAAACACTTTTGTTGAAAATTACCTGTTCTTGATAAGGAAGGCAGAATAATAAAAATAAATATAAATTTATATTTATAAATATAAATAATAAAAATAAATTTCTTCACAAATTCAGTCTCACCTTTTCTGTCTGCCAGAATTTGACCCTGACTTACTGTGGGATTCTGTCAACAAAATTTTAATACTTTAAAAATTTAGAACAAGGATCAAGGACAGCACAAATTTTGGTAACACACAATAATTAGTGTATGAGTATATAACTATACACGAAGCCACTGCATCTGTGATACCAAAATGTATAAACTAGGAAAAAAATAGGAACAGCTTTATTGCTTAAAGAGTACGACGCCAGAATGCACAAATTTTATGGCTATAGCTCACAATTTTACAAGCGCTGAGGTTTTACCTTAGTGGGATTAGCTGGCTTTGATGACTGTGTCATCTCTCTCTTTAATACTGATGAATATGGCATGAAGGATGATTGAAGAAGTTTCTTATCCTCTTTCACTATTAAGGTTTCTTAAACTAAACTTGCCGACCTGCCACCCATGTGACACTTCTTGAAGTTTAAACTTTATGTCATTTTATATTCTTACATCTTACATCCTTCCAGTGCCGTTAAACATCACATAGGGCCCACATGGTAGTTCGCCAAGATGTCCTGTCTTCAGCGAGTTTTTCAATCTCATCAAGGGATGTTAAGCCCACTGAATTTACTTCTCTTAACAATGTCCTCTTTAGAGGACTAATTTTATATTAGTGGAATTAAATTAATTTTACATTAATGGAATTTTCAGATGGTGGACCAACAATGAACTTTAACAGTGGACAACCCAGAATAGTACAGAAGACAGTAAATAGTGGACAACCCAGAATATTACAGAACACAGTAAATAGTGGACAACCCAGAATAGTACAGAAGACACTGCATTATAGACAATCATGAACAGTACAAACAGAATGCTTTTGAGAAAATGTACCCCAAAGCATAAAGTTTTAGAACTGTTTAAACAAGAAAAAAAACAGCCAAAAAAAAGAAATGATGAAACAGGATCCTAACAGCTGGAGGACACTTGAGATTGATAGGACAGTAGAGGACTGATTGGGGCTGACATAAGCTATTCTGATTGGTCCAAACTTCTGATACTGCTAACCTTGTTCAGTGAGTTTCATTGTACGTCATCAATTAAATCTTAAACATTCAACTGATCTTCAAGCACGAGATATTTGCCTTTTGGTTCCATACCCTTCATTAAACTTAGTTCAATACAAAATGTCTGTTAATTAAACTGGTTGTCAAGAAAAACCTACAAGACAGTGGCAGTGGCAGTCCAAAAGTTGTTCTCTCTATTATCTTGACCGGTTCTGGCATCATGGATCATGACATTCTAGGCTTTTCTTTACTATCGTCTCTCTGACCAAGCTCACAACTGGCCCAGCTGACATGTGCACACGAGGAACTGGTAAGGTGGCAGGAGAACATACTCTGCAGGAGTGTCCAACATTGCAGAGAAAACAGCGGCAAACACTTATACCAGTTCAAGAGAAGCTTTGTGGGGATGTACACCAACTCGAGCTGGTCACTGATTACTTTGAGCATACAAGTCCCCAGGGTAGTGGAGCCTGCTAAATAAGTATTGCACACACCCTGTTTTCTAATTCCACTCAGGGATTGAAAAAAATAACCACTGTGACCTGCTCCAAATCCAGCACAGTTTTCTGCTTCAACACCTTCACTGCGTTGGCTTGCAAAGAACATCAAGCTTTCAGTTCCAGGGACACAGAAGAAGAAGTAACATTTAACCTGAGCAAGCCAATCTGGCAGTAGAAATATTACACAGAACAAAGACAGCCGTCAGAAATAGGATAACAAGTCAAGGAAAGAACTAATCATGAACGCTAAGTGTTCCCTAGAAGGATTAAAAAGGATATAATGAATTTGATGTTACTTACCATTAATATTTGATCTGTCTTCTGGTTTTGGTGATGCATGTGGTCTTTCATCAAGTCTCTCTTTCCTGACAGGTAGCAATTCATCATCTAAAATCTAAAATCAGGACAAGGAAACTTGAAACAACCATGAAACTCCTACAAATTTTCCTGCAAATCAAAATCTTAAATCTGCAAACTTCAGTGGCCAGTATGTCCTGAGACCTCAGAATTACTCTTCTTATTCTATGTTTAGCCTCATATGCTCACCCACTTAAACAATGAGACACTGCTTCCATGAAACCTTCCATCACCAGCAGCTCTTCATGCATGCACCTTAATTATAGCATGTCCCTCAAATGTTGGTTAGGTCTGGGTTCTTAAATCTCTGCAGAGAATGCAGTTGTATAAGACATGTTCTAGAGCATGGCCAAAGCACACAAAGCACACTCTGGGAGGCCTTCATTTTATGTAAATGGGTTTGTTGTCTGCAATGTCTTGCTCCTTTTTATTCTTCTTCATCATTCATCGTCAAAAGGGCTTTGGTTGCATTGTGCCGCAGGTACGTGCCTTTCAACACTTCCAACTTCAGCTGAACATATTTTTAGGACCAGGTACATCTTCCCATTGCAGTTCCTATTCACTTGGCCAGACAACTCTGTTTCTAGGGGCACCACTGAGAGGTAGAATGTTGTTTTGGCTGGCTATGATATGCCGGCCCTGATGCCGGTAGTCAACTCTGGGTTGCTAAAGTAGGACGTATCTGTCCCAAGTGCCTTGCTTCCATCATGGAGATTTATGTTTAGTTCTATTAGGGGACCTCTGGGACATCTGCTGACTGTAAAGAAATTCTAAACAGAATATACAGACCATGCAAGAGAACAAAACAAAGATGCCACTTCATCTGATCTGACTTCTATACATTTCAAGCTTCAGCTCGCATTACCCTTTCAGTGGAGTGTTCATCATCAGGTGCCGTGCCGACTGGCGTCGGCTATTATGCTTCTCCAGAGTACCCGATCCTTCATGCAGGCCATCAGTTCAGTTGATCTCCTCTCACACCATCCCGTCAGACTGTCCAGTATCAGTGGAGTGTTGTAGTGACTAAAACCATGTAGTATTTAGAACATAGCTTTGTAAAGAAACTATGATGCCCAGGGAAAGTAAGGATTCCAGGATTTACTCAGAATCTTGCCTTTCCAGACAGCCAGTTAAGCTATTCATACCATGAGATATTGTACGCCCAGGAATGCAGATCCATGTGAGGCCTAATATTTGACTGAATGATAAGGAAAGAAACTGTTATATTATCTAAACTGAATGTTGACTTGATTAAGTTGCAGGAGTATCAAAATTAAATGCATTTTTTTAAAAACTTATGCTGGTTGGACATCAAATAGAAAACTATCATCCATAGAATGCTAAAAAAAAAAAAAAAGTAATATTATCACTTACTTCATTATCAGAATCATCCAGAATTGGAGTTTTGAACATATTCCCACTGTAAGACAATGAACACTTCAGTCCTGACTTCTGAAAACCCTCAGGGCAAAAGATGCGAATGAATAACGAACAGTCAAATTCAGGGTCATGTGTCCAGGTCTGTGCATCTCTCATGAGTGACTTGACCACATGGGGTGGGACAACAATGTCATCAGACTGGACCTTCTGTGAGAGAATAAGTTTTCTTGTCCAAATGGTAATCATTAACAACTCATTTTTAGTTCTATTATAAATCAGGAAGTAGAAGTGGTTTTTTTTTTCTGTTGCCAGGGAAGATGCAGGTAAAGCCCCTCTTTCACTTCTTGGTCTCTTGAAACACACTTTGTCACAGAAAACAAATGAAACACACTTTGTCACAGAAAACAAATGAAACACACTTTGTCACAGAAAACAAATGAAACACACTTTGTCACAGAAAACAAATGAAACACACTTTGTCACAGAAAACAAATGAAACACACTTTGTCACAGAAAACAAATGAAACACACTTTGTCACAGAAAACAAATGAAACACACTTTGTCACAGAAAACAAATGAAACACACTTTGTCACAGAAAACAAATGAAACACAAAAAGCACAAAAGGAACAGGGACTGATGCAACCTCCTCATTGACGAGTCTGCTGAAAATACTGGCAATACAGCTCTGACACACTTTCTTTTTCTGTGTCCTTGGCTTATGTGAGCAGCAGCTGGCAATGTTGTATTCAAATCCTTTATGGCAGGTCAGGTCATGGAATATGTCAAGCCATTGCCCTTAAATCCCTGAAATTAGTTCAGGTCCTCAAAGAGACTTCTTGAATCCTGGCCTGAGTCCAGATGTCATCCTCTACCATTTAAAAAAGGAATTTTCTACCTTTGACCACAAAACAAGAAGTTAAATAACTTAAGACAGGCATTTTTATAAAAGCATTGCTAAGGCATACACCACTTCTCTGAATCTCCAGAGATGATTGATCATTCTTGCCCATAGAATCAATGTCTTCTACAGGCTCCACATGGGCTGGCATCCCAGGAAAATCTTCAGTTTGGCCATCTTTAGAATCTTTCTTGTCATCAACAGTCACAGTTTCTGAGTGAAAGTAAGAAAGATATAAAAAGCTAATGTGGGATGTTTGTACCTTGTAAAAGTTTTTCCTTACTAAGACCTGATAAATGAGAGGAGGCAATCATGATTTACAGTTATACATTGCACCTTTAGGCATAGGAGTTGCACAGTGTATGGTGAACTTTCTTTTCATTCAAAGATAGCAAGGTGGGGAGCCACACCCTGGTAAACTAAGACAACCCTGTTATATAAATGGGTACCTGAAACAGTTATGGTTCAGGAAACTGCCTCAAAGATTACAGAACATCGTCTGCAGAGTAAATAATTTAAACTTGTGAGAAGCGGAGAGCAGGATTTAGAACCATATTAAGAAAAGCAGCAGCATGGTTATCATAGAACATAATGGGTTAAATCTTCTACTTTTTCTTTATTCAGTTTCATATGGTCAGCTTTCTAGACAGGAAGTCAGGTTGTCTCTGTGAATCCTGTGTTATCAGGTCTTTGTAGGAACCTCAGAGTTTCTCCTCTGTGCTTCTCTCTTGAAGCCATACCTTGGCTCTCTGAATATGGTATAGGTCTTTAGTATGTGTCAAAGGTTTAAACCCTTTGTTCTTTAACAACAATAATTAAACACGTGTTCTTATACAATACTTCTGGTTGTGTGTAAATATATACTGTCAATACATGGCTTATTTAAACATGAGGAAAGTCCTTCACCTTTCTCTTCCTCCTCATTGTCATTGGTATTCTTGAATACCTGATCCTCTTTGACCACATCATCTTCATCCGAACAAAACGATTCAGACTCCGAGGACTCATCCAAACTTCGAGCATAGGCCTTAGATGACACAAACCAAAAGTGAAATTCAGGACCTGCTAAAATGATAAGTTATTATCACCCTGCATTTATAAATCAACTGTTCTTTCAGAAAATAAGGAGTAGATGGGATGAAGACACCAGACAGGAATCATGTAAAACATACTGAGGTATCTCCTACATAATGTTCATGATACATTTCGTGAAAAAGGAAGTTATGTGATTTGGACGTTGTGACGTTCTTTTGGCGAAAAAGCGCTCTCGAGTTCCGTGCGTGGGGAGACAGGCTTTCGCTCCCTTCCCGGACGGCGAGAGTTAAGGTGTTTCGATGCAGAAGCAAGTGGTTTGTCCGTCGAACGAAGCATGTAAACGGCTAGCCAGCCAGGTTCGTGATAACGATGTAGTACGGTTTTGTCGACCGATGGTCTCGAAATTGGCCCATCTCTCGCAAAGAGTATCGGGTCTGCAGTATGTAACGTGTGTTGTTTGTGGGTGGCCAGGCTTTCTTCTCCGCTCGTTAGAGCAGAGAGAGCCGCCCCCGCCGGTTAAAGGAAATGAAACGCCGCCGGGGTCGAAAGGGATCCGCTCTGAGCAGAGCGCTGTCTCCCTTGCCCCGCGTCGGTCTGTCGGCAGATATCCGACAAAGGTTCGGTGAAGAAAGCTATCTGGTTGATCCTGCCAGTAGTCATATGCTTGTCTCAAAGATTAAGCCATGCATGTCTAAGTTCACACTGTCTCAATCTTCAGCTGCCGTGCGTGGAGCGGTGCTCCTCCCGGCCAATGAAGAAATTTGCAAATGAGGTTGCCGCGCAGCATCACTGCAGAAAAGGTGGTAGAAAGGACAAAGCGAAGCAAACAGTCAAATCACGGCACCTCTGGTCTGGAGGTCGGCCACGTCATGAGTGCAGTCATATCGGGTGAAATGCATGAACCGGCTTGTCCCAGAGGTTAAGACACTGCTGGCTTGACTCCTCAAATGCCGCGCGTGGAGTGAAGCTCCTCCCGGTTAAGGAAGTAAATGCGGAAAAGAAATAAAGGTTGCTGTGCGGCGTCGATGGGAAAGGGTGGTGGAAAGTGAAGTTTAACCGGTATGTCCAGTAGTATCACTACGAGAGCTATACCACGGCACCTCTGCTCTAGAGGCCGCCCACGTCCGAAATACACCTACACTGGTGAAATATGCCTAAACCGGCACACACCAGGGGTGGAACTCGATGGCTAGACATGTCATGCCACCTCCGCTCTAAAGGTCGGTAACGCCTGATAAACACCCATACTGGTGAATTTTGCCTAAACCGGCTCATACCAGGGGTGAATCTTGGAGGCTATGAATGTCACAGTACCTCTGCCATAGAGGTCGGTCCCGTCCCAAACACACCCATACTGGGAAATGCCTAAACCGGCTCAACCCAGGGGTAGAAGTCACTAGTGGCGAGGATTCGTCCTCCTGGACAAAAGCTCCATCCTGGTCACAACTAGGAAGGGTAGCGGCCACGACCGCAAAATGCTGAAGTCGGAGACACTGGACCAGGGAAGTCTAGATAGGCAACCACCTCTCACCCGGCGGGGATGTCTGTGCATCCTAATCACGCTGAGGTTTTCCGGTGAGAAAGTCCAACCCTGGACTGGATGGGCAACCACCTCTCACCCGGCGGTGATACACAGGTATCTCAAAACACGTCGAGGTTTTCCGGTGAGAAAGTCCAACTCTGGCCTGGGTGGGCTACCGCCTCTCACCCAGCGGGGATGCACTGATATCCCAAACACGTCGAGGTCTTCCGGTGAGAAAGTCCAACCCTAGACCAAACTGGTGCAATGAAAACCACGGTGTCACGCAATCCCGCTTCCGAGACCCACCAAGAATACAGGCTAAGGCACTGTGATACTCTGAACCCCTGTGGTCCTTTCGTGGAACTCGTGTGGTCTATTTTGGACCACACAGGAGACCACGGGACCTAACGAGGACCACATGCGTGAATTCAGTAGGTTCACAGTGCGGTTTTTGGTGGTAGAAGTGAATGAAGAAGAAGAAGAAGAAGAAGAAGGACGTTGTGACAGTACCATATTATACTCAGAAAACCTTATATGGAGTAATGTAGTGTACCTGTATTGAACAGACAATCATGGCACTGTACACAAATGTACTGTAATTCAACAAATTTATCTAGTAAGGTAATTTATGGGTTAAGAAGGCTGATATGATGCTGTATACATAATATAATAATACACTGAAATATATACTAGTATACATAGGCTAATAAAGTATGCAATATTTTCAAAAAGAAAATTAAACACAGAGATAATGCTACCACACTCGAGAGATGCATGATACACAAGATTTGATGCTGCTGTCTACAAGTCAAAGCATACTTTCTTTTACTGTCATTTTTATTTGTACGAGGAAGAACCGAATGGTAAAGGCACTTTGAACACACAAGCAGTGGCTGATGGGTAGTTCAAACACGCACAGGACTGTGCTCTGCCTTTAGTCTAGCTGAAGGGAAAATTTACATTAAAACACTTGATATACAGTACAGTAGGATCATAAGCCAGTAATGTAGGGCTTTATTATGAGTATCAAGACATATGTATTGTAGGCAATATATGTACTGCACTGTTATATGCTTCAAAGCGTAATAACTTTGTTTACATAATACATGGGACATGAGATATGTGTGTTGTGTGTGGGAAGCTGTTTAGTTCCAGCGTCCAGTTTTGTCTCCGATGTTCCATTCTCCATTTGGAATTTTTATACTCTAGTATAGTATTACAAAAAAGAACAAATATATCCATACTACAAGAACTTAATATTGAAGAAGGCTGGTTAGTAAAGAGGATTAAAGAGAGAAAACTTAAATATTTTAGACACATTAAACATCATGATAATCTAGAGAAGACCGTCTTGGAAGAGTACATAATGAGAAAAAGAAAGAGAAGAAGACCAAGGCGAAGACGGCTGCAAGACATCATTAATGATCTGTAAATGGATGCATCAGCAGCAGGCCATCTTGCTCACAACCGAGAGGCCTACAGGAGTGCTGTTAGGGAAGCAAAGTTCCGCAAGGGACATGCAAATGAGTGAATGAATGAAGTATAGTATTATCTACCCCATTGTAAGTGCCAGGTCATGGCAGGGTGGCTTGTATGCCCTTACAATCCCAAGAGCTATGCCAGCAGGGACTAGTTCAACCAAGTTGGACAGGTTAGTTGGAGATGGGCAAGCCTTACACAACAGTCCTTCAGGTTAAGGGGCTGAGCGTGAGGCCAACAACCTCACATTAGGACCCATCTATAAGTGACTCTACATGAGGAAATCTCATCCTTACATACACACGTGAAAGCTGGGAAACAACCAAAGAAACAAGTAAATCGGATACATTCAAAAACAAATGTCTAAGAAAGATACTCTGTATTCAGTGTAAGAAATTCAAGACTAAAGCAGAGATAAGAGACATGAAAAGAAGTGATCAAGAAAAGAAGGTGTATGTGGGCCATGTTGTGAGAAAAAACATAATCAATGAATTACAAAGCAAGCCATCAAACAGAAAATATCTGGAAAAAGAAAAAGAGGCTGACCTTGAGAGACCCTAATGAGAACACTGTCCAGAGAGGCTAAAATAGCAGGCATCAGATCCTTCGATGAGACTAAGAAGCTCATCAAAAATAGAGACTCATGGGGAGACACAATGAGAGTCCTATGTGGCGCATGACGGCATGAGAAATTTTTCGGATGTAAGATAATATTACGGGACCACAGATCAGATGGTGTCTAAATGGATGTTTTGGAAGTGGGGGGGGGGGGGGGGAACTGTGGTATCTGGGGAGAGGAAACCTGTATTTAACTGGAATGAAAGCATCAGAAGAATATAGGATATATACATATATGTGTATCTAAATGTAGTGGATGTTTTTTTTTTTTCAGTTTCTTCATTAATACTCAGGCTAATTTATGCAAAAAGAGACATCAAAGATAAAATATATACAGGCTGAGAATAATCAGGATTTTATACCTCAAGATGCTCTAAGCCCAGCTTTGCTTTCTGCTTGACTGTTTCAATATGAAACTTCCACTGACGACCATGACCTTTGGCACTCATCACCTTCGAAAATAATTTCTTCCAGTTCATGACACGCTTGTCCCTGGCCACTTCTTTGGACTAACAGTGGAAGAGAGGGGGAAAATAGTATAAACATCCCCAAAATTGAAAATCAAGGAATGCAAAAGAAGAAAACAGGGGCAATCTGGCAGTATGAAATGGAAACAAAAGTTTCTTAGCAGATTTCTCTAAGATCAAGTCTAAATGTGTCAGACTAGATCCCTGCTGCTGCTGCTGCTATCTATATCTCTGCTGTTGCTGCTATCTAAATCTCTGCTGTTGCTGCTGTCTAAATCTCTGCTGTTGCTGCTGTCTAAATCTCTGCTGTTGCTGCTATCTAGATCTCTGCTGTTGCTGCTATCTAGATCTCTGCTGTTGCTGCTGTCTAAATCTCTGCTGTTGCTGCTGTCTAAATCTCTGCTTTTGCTGCTGTCTAAATCTCTGCTGTTGCTGCTGTCTAAATCTCTGCTGTTGCTGCTGTCTAGATCTCTGCTGTTGCTACTATTGAGATCTCTGCTGTTGCTGCTATCTAGATCTCTGTTGTTGCTACTATCTAGATTTCTGCTGTTGCTGCTGTCTAGATCTCTGCTGTTGCTACTATCTAGATCTCTGCTGTTGCTGCTGTCTAGATCTCTGCTGTTGCTACTATTGAGATCTCTGCTGTTGCTGCTATCTAGATCTCTGCTGTTGCTGCTGTCTAGATCTCTGCTGTTGCTGCTGTCTAGATCTCTGCTGTTGCTGCTGTCTAGATCTCTGCTGTTGCTGCTGTCTAAATCTCTGCTGTTGCTGCTGTCCTACATATTGTTGGAAGTTGTATTATCCTATAAATTTATCAGACTGTAAACAATGAGACTGCCACAGTAAAATGACAGAGCATGGTGTGCATGATTAAAAATAATCCTCATCATTAATCAGCGCATAAAATTTAGACTCACAAACACACAGTTTAGCATACATCAGACAAGACTTTTCAGTAATTTTATAAACAGTTAAAAGTAAAGTTTTGTTACGTACATGCTGGTCAAGCAATTGAAGACGTTTAATAGCAATGTTGAGTTGCCTCCGTTTACTTTCACAATTCTCGTGCAGTTTACTAAGGGCAATGCTGTTTTCATCCCAGGTCGTGGAATAAACACGGACCAGTCTGACCAGCTCTCCAACAGGTATCCCAAGGTCACTAATGCTACCAGGAAGAAAAGATTTAAACTAAGCATTATAAAATCTTATTTTCACAAAAAAATTGTTGAAATATATGAAAAGTGCAAAATGATACTTTTATAACAAGATGTAATTTATTCTTGATGCAGTCTTCCACTCTACCAGCTGAACTATTATGGGCCACATGGATTATAAAGAAACTAGACATATACGTAATTCATAAAAACCACATGGATTATAAAGAAACTATACGTAATTCATAAAACTAACAGAAAAAGATTAATTTTGTGCAGTGATATATTTCTTCTTCTTCTTCATCTTCTTTTTCTTCTTCTTCTCCAGCTTTCTGAGCCATCAAGGCTCATTGCTTCAAATAAAGCTCCTCTCCAGTATTAATCTCTCTCCAGCTGGCAACACCAATTTCTTTTATATCCTCTTCTATGTTGTCTTTCCATCTCTGTCTTGGTCTACCCCTTGGACTTGTTTCCCTCATCTCTTGTGCGTACATAATTTTTGTTTATCTGTTCTCTTCAATTCTTTCGAATGGCTCAATCAGCGTAGTCTGTTCAGTTTCAATACATTTATAATTTGTTGAGATTTAAATAAGTGGTTCAGTTCATTGTTTTTTCTAGCTCTCCATTCTCCACTCTTGGTATCCTTTATGGGCCAAAAGATTCTTCTTAGGATCTTGTTCTCAAAGATCTGCAATTGTTCATCTTTCTTTGTTGTGGTCCATGTTTCTGATCCATACATGATGGCTGCTCTTATTATAGTTTTGTAGATTGTTATTTTGGTGTTTTGGGACAGGATTTTGGACTTTAACAGGTGTTGCAAGGCCAAGAATATTTTAATTTCCTCGCTTACCATGTTGCTTCTGTTGAAAGTTGTGCCTAGATATTTGTATGTTTCTGCTTTCCTAATGATCCAACATTTATAAAATCTGGATCATTCTGCCTCTGGTCTCTTGGTATTTTCATACACTCCATCTTATCTGGGTTAATGGTTAAGCCCATTTTTAGCACTACATCTCTCAGGTGTATGCAGGTATTAATGCTTCTTGCATAGTTTCCCCCACTAGGTTGATGTCATCAGCGTATCCTAGTATTTTAGCTTGTTCTTCTGTACTGCTTTCTTCTTTCACTTTCCAATTATCTTTTCTAGTATTAGGTTGAACAGTAATGGAGATAATGTATTACCTTGTTTTAAACCAGTTCTTACAGAGAAGGGTTCTGACTTTCTTCCTTTACATATTACTATATTTTGTGCATCCTCCATGCATATTCTGGTCAAACTGATTAATTTATTAGGTATCTCAAATTCTTTCATAATTTTTCATAAGCTGCTCCTATCTACACTATCATAAGCTTTCTTGAAATCAGTGAAGACATTATGTACTTCCTTTCCATATTCCCAGTACTTTTTTGCTCTTTGATGTAGATAAAATAATTGGTCTATGGTTGATCTATTCTTCCTAAAACTTGCTTGATAGTCTCCCAGTATGTTCTCACTATATGGTTTTAATCTATTTAAAAGTATAACAGATAATATTTTGTAGTTTGGTTGTAGTAAGGATAAAACTCTGTAGCTTTCACACTTGCTCTTATGGCCATTTTTGAATACTGGGATCAGTAATGATTCTCACCATTTACTAGGGAGTTTTTCTACTCTCCATATTTATTGTATTAGTGCACATATCTGTTCATGTAGATTTGGATCTCCTTCTTTGATCACTTCTGCAGCAATTCCATCTGAACCCATTGCTTTGTTGTTTCGCAGAAGCATAATACTGTAGATGACTTCTTCTAAGTCTGATTCCTCTATTTCAGGTTCACAAGTCTGTATTTCTTCACATGGTAATATGTTTGTAGGCTCTTCACAGTTCAGTAGCTTTTCAAATATAGTAATATATTTACTTAACAAAAAAGAATACATCTGAGTAAAGCATGACTTTATTTTCCAATGTGCAGTGGAAAATTTTTGTCATCATCAGTTATGATGATAGATAGTCTAATAATGTGTTACTGAAAGAATCTAGCAGCAAATTATGATTGTGACAGCATGGTAGTACGGCTAGTAAAAGAGGAGACACAAACCAGAGAAGGCTATGACTTTTTCCAACCTCTTCAAGTTGCTCCTTCTGTCTAACAGAGTGGGAATAGAGCTTGCCTTGGTCTGCTGAAAAGCCAGTTTTCTTAAGTCCATTCAGGTTTTTGAAGAAGCCTCTGTAATCTACTCATCTATCAAAAACTATTCCTGTTCTTTATCTCACCACTACTCATCTATCTAAAACTATTCCTGTTCTTTAGCTCACCACCACTCATCTATCTAAAAATATTCCTGTTCTTTAGCTCACCACCACTCATCTATCTAAAACTATTCCTGTTCTTTAGCTCACCACCACTCATCTATCTAAAACTATTCCTGTTCTTTAGCTCACCACCACTCATCTATCTAAAACTATTCCTGTTCTTTAGCTCACCACCACTCATCTATCTAAAACTATTCCTGTTCTTTAGCTCACCACCACTCATCTATCTAAAACTATTCCTGTTCTTTAGCTCACCACCACTCATCTATCTAAAACTATTCCTGTTCTTTAGCAGGAAAAATAATATACATAATGTGATCATCATATTCATACCTTCTGAAAACTTTTCCACTAATCAAGGCCAGCTGAATCAAAAGAGTCGGTGGTAGCATTTGCTTCAGCAATTCATCTTTGAACTCCAGAAGCTAAAAATGTAATCATACAGCATGAGAATCCAGACTCTCTCATCAGTGACATCGGTTTGGAGGAAAAGATGATTTTGGTTGAAGGTGAGGTAAGATTATTGGGGTCAATGAATCAAAGCTGGTCAAGACCCTACTCTATATCTATGTCATGCTTTTAGTAATGCCAGTAAGCTTCTCAGAGAGGTAGGGCTTGGTATGGCCCTTATGGCGGTGCCTGCCCAAAAACACGATCTTTGGATTAGTTCTTGGTCTTTATGAAAACAACTCTCGGATCTTCAAACTTGAAACTGAACTAGAAAAAAAAATTTTTTTCTATAATATGAATATATTTTGTTTTTATTTCCAGCTTGTGTATAATTTTCATGTGAATACATTATTTTCCCTCAGTACTCTGATAGCTATTTGCTTCACCTTGCAACATGTTTTTTAAAAATATTTCCCTAACAGAAGTGTCAGGTGAACATTTTTCTTTTCAGTTTAGGTAACCTGAGCATGCTAAAGCCAGATGTTTCTAGAAAAAAAAAAACCCAGCTCAGAAACCATTTTGTTGTCATTGCATATTGTACATCCTCAATAAATATTTAACATATTTTATAACTGTTTCACATATTTTATAACTGTTTAACTCTTTCACTCCAAAACAACACTGGCTGAATTGGTAGATCTTGGCACACCTAAGCACAAAATATATTCTGCCAGAGCATGGAGATGAATTCAAGAGTTAACATATTTTATAACTGTTTAACATATTTTATAACTGTTTAACATATTTAATAACTGCTTAACATATTTTATAACTGCTTAACATATTTTATAACTGTTTAACATATTTTATAACTGTTTAACATTGCACAAAATGTGAGCTCTTAATTGATCATTATTGATAGGACTGACAAATAGTGACATGATAGTTGTATGTAAGCCATAATTTGATGACTATAAATAACACAGACAAACTGATTGGCACAACAAGTGTAAAAGTCTCTATTTGTCAGCCTCTGCCTTTTTCATTCCCTCACTAGGAAACAATAATAGAAGAAAAAAAATCAGAAGTTTGATACTTGTAAAGAAAAAGAATGTATGGACTGCACAGATTATGGCCCTTTTTAACTGAAGAAAGAGAACACAAAAAAAAATTCTTGATAGAAAAGTAAAGAAAATTACTATGCACTATTAGAGGAAACTTAAGTGATCTTCTTCTTCTTCTTCTTCTTCTTCTTCAGTGTTCAATTTCCTATGCTTGGACATCTAGATAACGAGATAGATCACTTCAGTCAATCACATCATCAGCTTCTCTTCAAGTGTGCCCTTTAGTTTCCATCCAGTCTTTGGGCTCTGTTGAGAGAACAGATTTCTTATATGTGTTCTGGAGTCTGTAGAGAATTTTGGTTTGTGTATAGTGGGGTTCAGGAAGCCTTGAGATTGTGTAAATGGACTTGCAATCTGCAATGTCTTATTCAGAGTCTCAGAATTGTAGTTTATGTGACTTGTTTGTTTCACAGTGGGACCTTTTCGGGTGCTTGCTGTCTTTTGTCTAGATAAAAGATATAAAATAAGAAATATATAATGCACATCAAACTGTTTTAGATGGATGCATCTCGGAGAAATAATAAATACAAGAATTACTCTGCTTATGTAAACTACCAAGTAGACTTACATCTTGCACAGCTTCATGTACTAATGCCAGGGCATTGAGAACTCCATCACAGAGAACATTAAATTTATTGTTCTCTCCTCTATTCACACTTGTTCTCATCCTGTCTTGTCTTTCCCCCTTCCCATCTTCCTGCAGACACAATTTGCAAAACAATTTTCACTGACTGGTTAACAGATAACCAAAAGGCAAAACAAAACAAAACAAAAACACCTACCACTTGTCCAGTACTGTTTTTTGAACTGAACATATTACTGTGGATGTCATCATCATCATGTGCTATGCCAGGTGGCATGGGCTGTCATACTGCTCCATAAATCTCAGTCCTTAACATTTCTCAGTAACTGTTGTCAATTTTTTCTTTCCGTACCACAATGTCAAGCCTTCTAACAGTTGTTCCCTCTGTCATCCTCTACCTCTTCTGCCTTCAATTTTACCACTGTTATGATGTTTTCCAGTTTCTCCCTTCTCATCACGTGCCCCATGAATGATGACTGCCTTTTTATTCTCTTTGTTATTATGCTGTTTTTTTTGTTAGCGTGTCTCAAATATTGCTCACTAGATACCTTGACTGTCCATGGGACCCTCATCATTCTTCTCAGGAACCATATCTCTGCTGTCTCCAATGACTTACTCATTTGCCTGCCAATAATCAATGATTCACATCCATATAGCAAAATAGGTTCACTGTCATACTTTCTTTCTCACATTCAGTGACAATGACAAAGTGCGCAAGATGGTTTTTTCTTTAGTTTCTGAAATGCTACATTTTCCTGGCACATTCTGCTTTTGTGGATGCAAAGCAGAAAATAAAAGTTCACTATTTTATAAACAAACTTGTTTTTCAAAACATCTAAAACTATTTAATCTAAAAGACAAAGACAATATATATTTGAACATGTTATATGAAGACTAAATTTAATCAACTTTAACAGTCAATAACAAAGACAGGGAGACTAAGAGAGAAATATCTGAATGGGCTGACTAAGTGGCAGAAGAGAAGAAAGAGATAAACTTGATTAGAAATACCAAGTTCAATAAAATGAAAAGCAGGATCATCAGTGCTTGTTGGATCATCATGTAATGAATGAAAGAATAACAAAAATGGCATATTCAACACATATAACAAGAAATGCCCACACAACATTCCATATTTCACTATCAAGACCATACACTTTAGTTTTCTTTTTTAAAATGCTCATTCCAGAATTGTTATTCATTACAAAGGAAATTGCTAACTTTCAACAAAACATAACATGTTACAAAACTAAAAAAATGATCATTTTATTATAATCCTATATAAAGATTTATCATCTAAGGATCTTGTTCCTACCGTTTCAGATCTTTTGGAGCTTCTGTTATCATAGTCTTCTTCAAGTTCTTCAGAAATGGGTTCTAAGTTATCATTTTCAAATCTTGCATGTTCTGAACATAGAAAAGCAATATAAAACTGCACTGCCTGCTTCTGTTGTCGATGATCTATAAATCTATAACCTTTACATGTAATTAAAATGGCTTTTTGAATGCAGGCATGGCAACTACTACATGACAAAAGAATAGCTAGACACAGACAATTCCACTCCAGATGTAACTATAAACAAAATATGAAGATGCTGAATGAAAGGCACTGTAACATGGGAGAACTAAGCTGCCAGAATCATGGGAGAACTAGGCTGCTAATATTACCATAAACAAGATGTGAAGATGTGAATGTAGTCCCAATATCATGGGAGAACTAGGCTGCTGATATAACTATAAACAAGATATAAGGGTGCTGAATGCAGTTCCAGTATATGGGAGAACTTGGCTGCTGATATAACTATAAACAAGATATAAGTGTGCTGAATGTAATCCCAATATCATGGGATAACTAGGCTGCTGATATAACTATAAACAAGATATAAGGGTATTGAATGTAGTCCCAATATCATGGGATAACTAGGCTGCTGATATAACTATAAACAAGATATAAGGGTATTGAATGTAGTCCCAATATCATGGGATAACTAGGCTGCTGATATAACTATAAACAAGATATAAGGGTATTGAATGTAGTCCCAATATCATGGGATAACTAGGCTGCTGATATAACTATAAACAAGATATAAGGGTATTGAATGTAGTCCCAATATCATGGGATAACTAGGCTGCTGATATAACTATAAACAAGATATAAGGGTATTGAATGTAGTCCCAATATCATGGGATAACTAGGTTGCTGATATAACTATAAACAAGGTATAAGGGTATTGAATGTAGTCCCAATATCATGGGATAACTAGGCTGCTGATATAACTATAAACAAGATATAAGGGTGCTGAATGTAGTCTCAGTATAAGGGTAAACTAGACCACTGATCATTCCAAGTGGAAATGAATCTGTTGTGAATGACTCAAATAATTAATATAAATTTTTGGATAAGGCAGGGATGAAAAACAAAAGCAAAAAAATTAATCTTATTTCAAAGGTGCTCATTTCCTGATGAGAAATATCTTAAGGAGCTTATATTCATATGCTTCAGGCAATAAAAATATCTTAAAATGTACTTCATCATTTGAAAATATTGAGGCAACAAGAGACACATTTTTCAGCATTAATATAGAGATTCTGTATCATTTCAAGACTCATCATAACATTTTTAAAATTCACACAGTTGTAAACTCGTGATATGCTTACTTGTAAGAAAGTTCCAGCTTTTAATGAATTTATGCTACGTATAACTTGAACATAATAAACATTTTTAAAAAACATGTAAGGTTACAGATTCAAGAACTAAAGACATACATGTTTCTAAACAACTTCATAAAACCTGAAGTATCACAAATAGAGCTGTTATTTTTTTTTTAAAAAGCTCAGTCATTTAAATAATTACAACAACAAAAAATTGAAATAGCAATGTCTCGTGATGGAATTTCAAAGATGAAGAGCGAAGCTCAAACATAATAATTTATGACATCTAAAAACAAAAAAGGGGGAAAATACATTCTAGTGTTTGCGTGTAACAATGTCATTAAATGCAGGTGCTTGAAACATTACGAGTTAATGTCACTTTCTGCACCTCTTTCCATTTCTACAAACGACTTGTTGTCAGTTTCAGTGGTACTTGAACGGGTTAGCTGTATTTTATGGTGTCCGCCATATTGACGCTAAATCGTTGTCAAGTGCTGATCACGTGACAACAAAAACTGCATAGTTTAGATTCCAACAGCAGGGAGCATGGGGGTAGCAGAATCGATGGTGAATACTTCACACGAGAAAGTAATGGTCTCATGAATTATTTATTCATTTGGCTTATCCATTCACTGAACGCTGCTGTTGTGACAGTCAATCTGAAGATAACTCGTTGTCGATCCAGGATGCCTGTTTCATGGCGTTTAAAGTGATGTTTTGTATATCTTTCCCTCTCTCTCACTCTCGCTTGGCGTGAACCATGTAGTTGGTCATAACAACATTTTTATATTCATGAGTTTTAGATGATAATGTAGCTCTTCAGTAACAGGTCCAGCCTGGATAACGGTGGAAGGGATCACAATAGTCTCCTTGGTGGTGGAGTCTGCTAAAGAAGTATTTCATACTCATTGCTTTTTAGCTGCATTCATGATCTCAGCATCTTCAGTGCAACGGCTGCAAAGAGCACTAGCTCGCAGTTCCGGAGAGACTGAAGAACAAGAAAGAAGAAGAAGAAGTACAGATCACAACACACTAGCTCGCAGTTCCGGAGAGACTGAAGAACAAGAAAGAAGAAGAAGAAGTACAGATCACAACTTAATATACTTCTTTTTTTTCCTAATACCCCGAACAAACAACAGGAACGTGAACTTTCAAGTTTTCCTCCTGGTAAACCGGTTGTAGACCACAATTACCAGACTTTGGTTGTTGGGGGGGGGGGGCATCACTCTTATAGCAGAGCGACAGAAGTTCTTCCCTGGATTTGTGAGTTGCAGAGGGGGGGGGGGCACCACTCTTATAGCAGAGTGATAGAAGTTCTTCCCTGGATTGATGAGTTGCAGAGGGGGAGGGGGCACCACTCTTATAGCAGAGCGACAGAAGTTCTTCCCTGGATTTGTGAGTTGCAGAGGGGGAGGGGGCACCACTCTTATAATAGAGCGATGGAAGTTCTTCCCTGGATTGGTGAGTTGCAGAGGGGATGGGCCACTTCTCTGATGATCTGAGGATTTGTATCGTTGTTCCATTACCGACAACAGTAACTTTCTTCCACACTTGTCCAAGAATATTATCTCGTATCACTCCTTCTGTACCAGTGGTTCTTAAGCTTTATTTGACCGTGGAACCCTTTTCATGACTGAGAACAGCTATAGATGCCTCATTAAAAAAAATTGTTAAAGCAACAAACAGAACCCAGATAATGCTAAGATTTTGTTTGTAATCGGGCCAGTCAGTTTGCTGATCCCTGGAGCCCTAACAACTCTTCGTAGACTTTCTGGGGCTCTGCAGACCCGAAGTTAAGAACCACTGCTCCTGGTGTTCAAGACATTGTCTATCGTTTGACTTTGAGTATTATGTTGTCTCATTAAATGAAAGTTTTAGTACAAATCCTTGTTATCCTTAATTTTTTTTAAATATACAATTTTTTTTTTCTGGAAGTTTTTGGGATAGACTTCCAGATTTGTAGACTAGTTCATGGTGGATTTTGATCATGTCATTTAACGTTATCTCTGTGGTAGATTACTTAGACTGGGTATGTCGTTATTCTTCTCTACTTCTTTCTTTTATATTCAAGTTAATACGTCATCATTTTTCTTTTATTTTTTTAACTGCCACTTCAGTGGTTTCAGTATACGAGGGTCATACCGAAAGTCGTGAGTAATTTTTAAAAAAATCAGAATTTATAGATAGATAAAATATAAATGTATCACCTCAACTGCATCCTTTTGCACTTCATGTAGAGGTCACATGATGTCACCATCATATGTCACGTGACCACGTGGAGCATAAACAAAATGGCTGGTGCTGAAGTTTCGATTCGTCAAAGTCCTGTTATTGAGTTCCTCGTTAAAAAAAGAAATCACCGCTGCTGAAATTCACCAAAGACTTCAACTTGCTTATGGAGATGTGGGTATGGGTGCTAGCAGTGTTAGGAGGTGGGTGAAACATTTCAAAGATGGAAACATGAGGATCCAAGATATGCCTCGCAGCAGTCGACCTCGAGCTGCCTCCACTGAACGCAACGTGGATAGCGTTGACGACATCATTAAAGAAGACAAACGTGTCACAATTTCTGAAATCGCTGTAAATCTTGAAATAGGACACAGTGCAGTACAGGAAATGATTGAAACCATAGGCTATAGAAAAGTTTGTGCCCACTGGGTCCCACAGGAGAGAAAGTTCAGAAAGCAGTGCGTCTGTGCCGTCGGTCAGCTGAAACGGATTTCTACCGGGAGAGTATTTTCAAACTTGCAGGGCGATGGGGAAAATGTGTGCAGAGAAATAGAGATTATGTTGAAAAGTGACGAAAAGGATGCAAGTTAAGGTGATACATTTATATTTTCTCTATCTATAAATTCTAATTTAAAAAAATTTGCTCCCGACTTTCGGTATGACCCTCGTACGTTCTGGGATTTTCTAATTCATGTTTCAAATTCTCTAATAATTTAATAAGGACGGGATGTTTCCCGTTAATATGGTTTTTAACATCTATCTATCTATCTATCTATCTATCTATCTATCTATCTATCTATCTATCTATCTATCTATCTATCTATCTATCTATCTATCTATCTATCTATCTATCTATCTATCTGTCTGTCTGTCTGTCTGTCTGTCTGTCTGTTTGTCTGTCCGTCCGTCCGTCCGTCCGTCCGTCCACCCACCCACCCACCCATCTATCTATCTATCTATCTATCTATCTATCTATCTATCTATCTATCTATCTATCTATCTATCTATCTATCTATCTATCTATCTATCTATCTGTCTACTGTCTGTCTGTCTGTCTGTCCGTCTGTCTGTCTGTTTGTCCGTTTGACTGTCTCTCTTTCTGTCATTTTCATGTATCTAAGACGCAATGCTACAAGTACTGTCTGCATCCATTCGTCTGTGTTCCTTGCTTCCTCTGTCCAGTTGCAAAGCCAAGATATTCCTCATTTCTGTCCCATCTTAGCCTTGGTCTGCACCTTGGCCTTGCTCCTTCCATCTTATCTGTATATGCCACTTTCGGTCAGACACTTCTCTTCCATTCATTCTAATCACCGCCATCATTTATAAGCTTTCATAATGTGATCTTTCATAAACTTTCATAATGGATACGGTTAGTTTTGTTTTTTTTGTACAAACTATGAACTTATCTATTGATTGCTTCTCCAAATTCTGTTGCTATATTCTTTAATGGGACCAAAAACTCGTCTTAAAATTATGTTATCAAAACATTTTAGTTGCAAAAAAAACCCATCTTCTGTTATGCCCCATTTTTGTGAGTAATATTGGACCCCTGGCTCTTGTAGCTATCCATTCTATGGCTCCTCTCTTTTTCCTGTTCTGCTGGCAAAGCTCTTTCTCGTTTCTTTCGTTTTCTCAGAGACTTTCTCTTTCTCCTATGTTTTCCAACGACTGTCGAATTCAGTCTTCGCAGAAGTCAAGATTTACATCATCCAGCACCATCGTTTTCAGTGTCAACTGAAGACATATGCTGCATCTAGCTTTCAAAGTATCCAAATTCAAATCTGACTTCCTAGTGACAAGTTAAAAAGTTGCTGTATGTTCGTGGAAACAGAAAACTTTAGGGGATCTATGCAGTAATTTATGGAAACAGTAATGTCCATATCCCTGTACGGCAGTAGACATGAAATCTAGGATTACTGAAGACAAGTTCTTGCAGCGGCAGCATTCAAAATAATTAACAACGGGTTCTTGTCACGTTCTACGTGTGTTCGTGCTGTCAAAGTTGAAGCACGGAGACTGAAAACTATCTTGACAGACTAACCAAGTCCCAGAAAAAAAAATCTGACTATAATTTCCCAGAACAACATAAATTGGGGACACATGGATGCCAGCATCTGCCTTCATGATGTCTGATAATTCTTCTACTTTTATCACCCCACTCCCGCACGTCTCCACATTTCCTTGTTTCATCCCACCCTACAACCCCTTCCGCGCCCTCCATACCTGTAGCTCAAGTTCCCAAACACATCTCAACCAGGTAGGGTAGTAATGGTTGGCTGGTCTGTGCAGGATATGACAAGGCACAAAACCACTGCGTCTCTGACGAGAGAGTGCAAGACAAACATTACATACGGGTATTCCAGGTCACGTTACGACAATTAGACAAGCCAGCCATTGATTGGCACGTGCTGCAGACTATACTTTTTTTTTACAAACTATTTTTTCTTGTACGTTGTTTGGCAGTTTGAGCTGTAATCAATATTTAGTCGATATATATATAACCCCACCAGCGATGTGGACGTGTCTTCGTGTAAACAGAAAATATAACTGTCAGGATTATCGTTGAGTGCTTGGCAACATCTTAACAAACGCATTTTTTCTCACGAGGCACGGTAGGAATTTAACAATGACTTATTTGTTTTTAATGTTTGATGCTTTACTTGTTTAATTTCATCCAGATATAAGTTTTACTCGGTATATAGTTCGTTTTCGCCATTGCTTGTGAAAAATTTAATTGCCTACATCATTGAAGAAGCTACAAGGTCAGTGCTGGAACTTGATCAGGTATTTGCCACTAGAACCATACAACTTCAGCCTTTTCTTTGGTAGGGGTGGGGGGATTTTGCGTACGTGCCTGTGTATCGTGATACTTTTAAAATATTCAGTAGCTAGTTCATTGGCGCCGTCGCTTGGATATGACTTTTACAGGCAAGTACTTTTTTTTTCATTCTGTATGGTATATCGGGTGTCTTTTCTGTAATTTTATGAATATACAGCTACAAGCTTGACAGAATTATTTTCTCTTGAAAATAAGAGAACATCAACAGCAGACTTACTAGAGCAAACCGGGCTTTTGCTATGCTGCAGATTATATGGAAATCTAAAAAACTAAGCGTGAAGACGAAAATCAGGATATTTAAGAGTAATGTTCTAAGGTCTTATTTCTTTATTTATCTTGCTATATTTTTCTCCGTCAGTCTACGGGACACCCTTGGGCAAGGTGGAGTACCCATATAGCCCCCCGATCAGGGTGACGTGAAGCCATGGGAGCAGGTGGTGGATGGAATGGGAGAGCAGCTGACAGATAATGTTGGTTATGTTCACCATTCTATGATGGTAGGCAGATGATCTCAATGTAGGGACAATGGCTACGATCACTGACTAGTACAGTCACTGCCTGGAAGGAAAGTAATGGTAAACTATCTTCTGGAAACATACCAAGAAACCCAAACAACAATCATGGAAAAACTAATTATGTCAGTCCGTAAGAACAGCGAAGAGCAGAACCTCTATCTTAATGCAAAGAAAACTAAATTGATGACAACTAACAAAACAAACAAGGCAGGCGAAATATATATCAATGAGGAAAAATTGGAAGAAGTGGAGAGTTTTGAATATCTTGGATCACTACTAACTAATAATGGAGATACAATGAGAGAAATTAAAAGGGGGACATCTATCGCTCTTCAGAAAGTAAAACAAATAAAGAATCTGTGGAGAGGAGCAGACAGAACTACAAAAATAAGATTTTTAAGGGCATGCATCTTTCCCATCGCAACATATGCCTGTGAGACCTGGACACTTAACAAAACAGCTGAGAAACACATAAATGCCTTTGAATGTAAATGCTACAGAAGAGTTCTCCAAATATCGTGGACACAAAAAAGAACAACTATATCTATACTACAAGAGCTTAATATTGAAGAAGGCTGGCTAGTAAAGAGGATTAAAAACAGAAAACTTTAGGGGATCTATGCAGTAATTTATGGAAACAGTAATGTCCATATCCCTGTACGGCAGTAGACATGAAATCTAGGATTACTGAAGACAAGTTCTTGCAGCGGCAGCATTCAAAACAATTAACAACGGGTTCTTGTCACGTTCTACGTTTGTTCGTGCTGTCAAAGTTGAAGCACGGAGACTGAAAACTACCTTGACAGACTAACCAAGTACCAGAAAAAAAAATCTGACTATAATTTCCCAGAACAACATAAACTGGGGACACATGGATGCCAGCATCTGCCTTCATGATGTCTGATAATTCTTCTACTTTTATCACCCCACTCCCGCATGTCTCCACATTTCCTTGTTTCATCCCACCCCACACCCCCTTCCGCGCCCTCCATACCTGTAGCTCAAGTTCCCAAACACATCTCAACCAGGTAGGATAGTAACGGTTGGCTGGTCTGTGCAGGATATGACAAGGCACAAAACCACTGCATCTCTGACGAGAGAGTGCAAGACAAACATTACATACGGGTATTCCAGGTCACGTTACGACAATTAGACAAGCCAGCCATTGATTGGCACGTGCTGCAGACTATACTTTTTTTTTTACAAACTATTTTTTCTTGTACGTTGTTTGGCAGTTTGAGCTGTAATCAATATTTAGTCGATATATATATAACCCCACCAGCAATGTGGACGTGTCTTCGTGTAAACAGAAAATATAACTGTCAGGATTATCGTTGAGTGCTTGGCAACATCTTAACAAACGCATTTTTTTCTCACGAGGCACGGTAGGAATTTAACAATGACTTATTTGTTTTTAATGTTTGATGCTTTACTTGTTTAATTTCATCCAGATATAAGTTTTACTCGGTATATAGTTCGTTTTCGCCATTGCTTGTGAAAAATTTAATTGCCTACATCATTGAAGAAGCTACAAGGTCAGTGCTGGAACTTGATCAGGTATTTGGTGCTAGAACCATACAACTTCAGCCTTTTCTTTGGTGGGGGGGGGGGGGGGGAGGATTTTGCATACGTGCATGTGTATCATGATACTTTAAAAATATTCAGTAGCTAGTTCATTGGCGCCGTCGTTTGGATATGACTGTTTATAGGCAAGTACTTTTGTTTTTCATTCTGTATGGTATAGCGGGTGTCTTTTCTGTAATTTTATGAATATACAGCTACAAACTTTGACAGAATTATTTTCTCTTGAAAGTATAAAAACCAAGGGAAGCTAGGGACACGAAGCCTCCGTGTGTCCATGAATAGATCGTAAACGGTGGGAAAAGTTCCCAGAAGAGGACATGTTTGTATGTAGAATTCACAATTTCTTGTCATCTTCAGCTGAAATGATTACGTTATGACAAGATTTGATATTCGAAGTACATTTTTTCCACCACAATATTCCAACAGGGGAGATTAGTCTTTTTTTCGTGGGTTACTTAAAGTTCTTAAAGAGATTTCGCGGCCCAAAAACTGCTAGGAATTCCATGATCTAGGACATGGTTCCCAACATCGAGTCACGATCCATATTAGGCTCTCCCAGAGTCTGAAGTAGGAGAATATATAATGATAAATGTTAGATTGTTATGAAGTGACATTTATATGTCATTTTAGTAACAAGTTTACGTCATATTAAAGGCACTGAAAAATTTCATTTTGATTTCAGATTTTAGTATTTGTTTGGCATCTTTTCATGGATCGTTGATCACCTAACATTGCTGGTTTAGGGTTGTAGGTCACCAGAGAGAGAGAGAGAGAGAGAGAGAGAGAGAGTATAAGAGTCCCGAGAGATTGAAAAATATGATGGATCATTATCCAGAAATCTTGTTCAGATCTAAGCATTTGCTTCTGGAATTTGAAGAATTCAGTGAATTATTATAAATAATTTAGATTTATTGTTTTCTTGTGTGACAGTTTTTGCTCGCTGTTGTTGTCTAGAACAGTTCTTTCTCCTGTACAAATTGTGGAAGAATTAATTTCTGGAATATTTGTTGAATTTTGTTGAATTGTAAATTAGTTATTTTCTGAAATTATCTTAGATTGTTGTTAAAGTTTAGAATATTTATGTAAGCAACAGTTTTGAATGTTGTTAAGTTGTAGAACAGTTCTTGGGCTGCTGTATGTTGTTAAGTTGTAGTACAGTTCTTGGGCTGCTGTATGTTGTTAGGTTGTAAAATAGTTCTTGGGCTGCTGCATGTTGTTAGGTTGTAAAATAGTTCTTGGGCTGCTGTGTGTTGTTAGGTTGTAGAACAGTTCTTGGGCTGCTGTATGTTGTTAAGTTGTAGAACAGTTCTTGGGCTGCTGTATGTTGTTAAGTTGTAGAACAGTTCTTGGGCTGCTGTATGTTGTTAAGTTGTAGAACAGTTCTTGGGCTGCTGTATGTTGTTAAGTTGTAGAACAGTTCTTGGGCTGCTGTATATTGTTAAGTTGTAGAACAGTTCTTGGGCTGCTGTATGTTGTTAAGTTGTAGAACAGTTCTTGGGCTGCTGTATGTTGTTAAGTTGTAGAACAGTTCTTGGGCTGCTGTATGTTGTTAAGTTGTAGAACAGTTCTTGGGCTGCAGTATGTTGCTGGAAACTAAATTCTGTTTGAATATTAAAATGTTTAGGGATCAACATAACCACAATCCGGAACAAGTCAACAGATTACCCAAACTTCACCTCCATAAAGAAGATATCAGCATATAAGCACATACTTTGTAGCATCGGCGAGAATCGTTATTAACGGAATGCGACGGCATTTGGGACAGGACCTAGTTCTTTTAGTCTGAGAAACTGCACAAATGATTCTGCCACATTCACTGTACATGTTGCGGGATCGGTGAAGTTTGTTGTTGCTGTTGTTATAAATGCAGCTACTTCTAAGTTCTTTACCCAGGGTCTATTACTCATATTACTACACACGATTGTGATATGCGTCACATTACTACACACTGTTGTGGTATGCGTCACATTACTACACACTGTTGTGGTATGCGTCACATTACTACACACTGTTGTGGTGTGCGTCACGTTACTACACACTGTTGTGGTGTGCGTCACATTACTACACACTGTTGTGGTATGCGTCACATTACTACACACTGTTGTGGTGTGCGTCACATTACTACACACTGCTGTGGTATGCGTCACATTACTACACACTGCTGTGGTATGCGTCACATATCTTGTCGTGGTGGAGACTCGTGTTGATTCTGCTGTATAAAACAGTCAAATCCACAGCCCTTGTGGCTTTACAGGACACGAAACAGAGTACTTTTAGCAAGGTTATCATTATTATTATTAATTCCTTATATTGCACCAGAAACACAAATCCAGCATCACTTAACTCTGGTAGCATATGTTTAAATAGAACAGGGGTGCAGTTTGGTGCCCGAGTCAAAGCCCCCAGTTCAGACAGCCCAGCAGGTTGTAACCAGACGCGTACAGGAGCAGTTTTAGAGCAACTGTATGTATGAGTAGCCTTGAAAAAAACAAACTAGTAGACAGGGCACAAGACGTGATAGAGAGAAAGAAAAAACGGTAGACGAAGCAAAACGCATGAGAGAATGGAAAACAGCAAGAGAATAAATGTAACTCTGAGTTCGGTCTCCACTTTCACTCATGTGTCTTATTTCTTGCGTGGTGGGCCAATGTGGCCAACCAACTGCTTCGTTCCCGATAAAAAAGTGATACTTTGATTAAACAGAGCACCGTACTTTGTCGTAATCCACGTAGGATATTGTCTTACTAAAGTACTTGTACGGGGGGTCCTAAAATAACATCTATCTATCTATCTATCTATCTATCTATCTATCTATCTATCTATCTATCTATCTATCTATCTATATCTATCTATCTATATCTATCTATCTATCTATCTATCTATCTATCTATCTATCTATCTATCTGTCTGTCTGTCTGTCTGTCTGTCTGTCTGTCTGTCCAAAGCTTAAAGATTTTATTTCCTAAACGGAAGCTTCTTCATATGAGAACCCAAATTATCCGTGCACACTTAGCATACACAGCACACATAGCACACATACAGCACACACATACACAGCACACATAGCACACATACAGCACACTTAGCACACACACTCACACATAGCACACACATACATAGCATACTTAACACCCATAGCACACAGCATACACATGTAGCAGACACACATGCACATAGCACACACATACATATAGCACACACATACATAGTATTCACATACATACACATACACACATAAACAAAGATACATAGCACACACATCCTCGTATATAGCACATACATACACACATAGCACATACATACATAGCACACACATACATAGCACACACACGAACACACACAGGCATACTCGTATATAGCACACACATACATAAACACAGCACACAACATGCATACACTTAGCACACGCATACATAGCACACACGCACATACACACATAACGCGCGGGATATACATTTCCTTAACATATCTGTCTAACCTGTCACCGCCCTATTCTCTATTTTAAAATAAATTCAAATTAAAAACATCACAACTGTGACATGGCTGTGTCGCCAGGTAGACAATTGTGCTGTAAGCGGCCTTGATGTATTGTCATGGACGGGAAATTATATATACTAACAATTCAGACGTATAAGAAGTTTTCCAGTAGATCTACAGTATGATCTGTCCACGATTTTGAAATATCATTTATCACTTGAAATCTTTGTGTGACAGCCGGTGGTGATGATACTGGTCTTATGTATCCGTCACCATGATACTAGTCTTATGTATCCGTCACCATGATACTAGTCTTATGTATCCGTCACCATGATACTAGTCTTATGTATCCGTCACCATGATACTAGTCTTACGTATCCGTCACCATGATATTAGTCTTATGTATCCGTCACCATGATACTGGTCTTATGTATCCGTCACCATGATACTGGTCTTATATCATCATCATCATCATCATCATCATCATCATCTTCACAATCTTGATCAAATTCAAGCAGAAATATTTGGTTAACTTTAAAAGTGAAGAATAATCGGACATGAAGTACGAAAGACATGTCTACAGCATTTGTATTGTTATTATACTGTACACACATTTGTATCGTTATTATACTGTACACACATTTGTATCGTTATTATACTGTACACACATTTGTATTGTTATTATACTGTACACACATTTGTATTGTTATTATACTGTACACACATTTGTATTGTTATTATACTGTACACACATTTGTATCAGTATTATACTGTACACACATTTGTATTGTTATTATACTGTACACACATTTGTATTGTTATTATACTGTACACACATTTGTATTGTTATTATACTGTACACACATTTGTATTGTTATTATACTGTACACACATTTGTATTGTTATTATACTGTACACACATTGTTATGTGTACCATACTGTACATTGTTGTGCATATAAGTGGCAAAATAGTACCGTAGAAACGTGTCTATACATGTCTGTGCCAAACTTGTCCTGTACAAACATTGTCATGTATATATCTGTATAACTGCCTTACTTATAAGTATGTACACACATGTTTTATCGTGGTATTAAATGTACATACATTATACATGGCACATGTACCACAGAGTGATTTATGCATTCTGTCAATAAAGGCTACTCTTTTCATTTCGTTTTCTGTCTGTTCTCACCACCTCCCACCTCCCTCCCCCTTTTTTGAAGCAAACAGCCGTGTGTTTTTGTGTGAGGTTCCCATCGAAACATCACAAATGTGTGCTCGTTAAGTAACAAAGCTATTCCTACTTTTTTGCTAGTTGATACATCGTTACTGTGTGATACAACTGCAACCCGACATGTCTTCAAGGGGGGGGGGGGTTACTCTCGTTTTGTTTGTCCTTGTGTTGTCGTGTCACTTTCTGTTCTGATATCTCGCTGTCTTCTCATAAAATGCTGGAATTTCATTAAAATGCTTGGTGCGTTCTGAAACTTTTCCTAAATCTGGTTGGGACTTGTTTTATTTCTTCTGACGGTTCCACCGCTTGACCTGGAAGCACTCTCTGGGTCAAAGTTGATCTTTTCGAATCGCTGTTTGAATAAGAAGATCATTTCCTGTTTCAGTTATTTTGTGAAGAAACTATGTTTATTTTGTTTTAAATATTGCTATCATAGTTCTCTTTGGTTCTATTTACACACTGTTTTTTGTTCTAAGTGTTCTATGTAACAATATTTACCTTATAATTTTTATATGTATTTCCCTGTTCTCCATTTGTGTGTTCTGTTCGTTCCCCTACCCACAACTTATTCGTATTTTTGTCACAGTTTTCATTTATTTGTTGTATGTTGTCATAATTCTTGGGGGGTTTTTTTTTTTTTAGTCTTTTCGGAATCTGCGGTAGTTATGGTTTCGTTTTAGAACTATCTGTTATTGTGATGGGTTTCGTTTATTCTTGCTGTCTTAGTTTTCTTTTATCCCTTTCGCTATATTGTTGTCGTAAGTTTCTTTTGTTTTATCATTAAACTGTTTTTTTTTACCCCGAAAGTTCTTCCAGTTCTGCAGGTGTATACTATCAAACGGAATGTTCGAACCCCCACACACCCACACCCACACCCACAGACACCACACATACACACAGAGGAATAAATACGCCCACTCTATTACGTGCATCGGGCCATGATGTGGTACATTGCGGTTTTCATTGATTTTAGATACGGCACGGCCGAAGCTGGACTGAGTAAGCCACAGCTATCGGTGCTTTCCTCTTTAGATTTGGGGGGCACTCATTGTTTTGATATTAATTCGAGTGTCTTTGAATTAATTAAAACAAACATCACCTACAATGTCATGTACGGATTTGATTCACTGATTTAAACCAAAAAATTGGAAAGAACTAGGCAATGACTTTCACTAGCTCCTGCTGTCAAACATACATGCAAATCCTTTAGTGCTAGTTCAGTGAGTGCCAAATGGAATATATGTGTGCAGTACTTGGTAAGTAGTACGTAGCTGAAATATACGTATCTCTTAACTGCATCTCACAGCAGCACATAGATGGAATATACGTATGTATTTTTGTACTGCAGCACACAGATGGAATATATGTACGTATTTTTGGACTGCATCTCATAGCAGCACATAAATGGAATATACGTAAATATTTTTGGACTGCATCTCATAGCAGCACATAGATGGAATATACGTGAGTATTTTGGACTGCATCCCATATCAGCAGATAGATGGAATATGAACACGATTTTGGGATATGCCCTATGTGTGTTGCAGTGCCAGTTATTTTGATGATTTTAGACTCCTATTACTTTTGTGTGTGTACGCGATACATGGTCTGTATCTATAGTTCTGCCTCTTGGATGAACTAGACTGTTTTTGATAATTCCTGTATAGAAATGCATAGCTTAGCTTCTTGTCAGGTCAAATTCAGCAAATAGGGCGTCTCTTTGTTTCATAGCAGGTGTAGTTTTAGAGGATGTCCTCTGTAGTTTGAGATGCTTGTGTACATTCACAAAGTTGCTAACTAAACTTTGTATACATATAATTCTGAAGTGAGTTTCTGAGGCTGAATGTGACAGCCTGTTGGTTGCTGTTCATCAGATGACAGCCTGTTGGTTGCTGTTCATCAGATGACAGTTATGCTTGTGGCTTCATGTATTTATTACGTTTTTTTTCTTCTCATTGTATGTTACTGGTACTCTCGGTTGCTGTATTTCAAAATTTATCTTGTCCTGCAATGTCTTGTCTTCAGTTTCCTTGACACTGCAAGCTGATTTTCTTTGCAGCCGATGCTGTGAGGGTATTGAGGCTCAGCATCGTTTCTACCTGGAAATGGGCGGTGGCGGCCATTTTATCAGTCCCTGGGTGCAGTTAAACAGCAACGGGCATGCAATACTTCTTAAGCAGACTCCACCACCATGGGAACTATGGCGATTCCTGCCCCCCTTAGGCAGACTGGACCTGTTACTGGGTGCACCAAAGGAGAAGTGGAACAGGGTCTTGGTCAGCTGTGGTTCATCAACCCAGACGCCAGCTTGTCAGGCTACGGGATGCTGGTTGGCAGGTAGTTCAGCGCTTGTCATGGCCATGACTTATAAGTAACAGCAATCTTGTTTTCCTCTGCCTCTTTTGCTCTTCTCTCTCTCTCTCTATCTCTCTCTCTCTCTCTCTCCCACTTCTCTAACTCTTAACTAATGTAGGACCTTTCCCGAATCTATGACCATGAAAGTCCCACTCGGGACGATTGTAACAGATTAGTCCTCATTTTGGGTGTTGGGTTTATGTCCAGCACCTTCGTATCCCATTTTTACATATCTTAGATTTTCACATATCTTAGATTTTCACATATCTTAGATTTTCACATATCTTAGACAGTCAGTTTTTGGCGTCTAGGCATCTGCAACAGTTTGATCTGATGCCTTCACTCGGTCCCAGTCTACCACTGTGGGACGCTCATGAAAGTCAGTTTGTGAAAGGAACATTGCGTCAGCAATTTCCTGAGTTTCTTTTCTTTCTTCTTAACTAAAAAGGTAGATAGAGGTGTATGGTGCAGTTTTAAAAGTGAGTAAAGTGCGAAAAAACGAATAGAAAGTATGAGAATGTATATGTTGCCAGAGAAGAAAAGAGGGTAACATATTGGTGTTTATAGGGTCTTGTCCTATTCACCAGTTTCACATTTCCTCCCTGCAGGTATTTATGTTCTTCTTTCGTTATCTCTCCGCTTCACCTCCCCCCCCCCCCCCCGACACCTTATTCTCTAGCGGCTATCATGTTTCTATTGCCTTTCCCCCCCACCCCTTTCTACCACTTGTTTTCCTCCTCTCTCTCCGCCTCTCTCTCCGCCTCTTCTTTACGATTGGCTCTATCGGGTATCCTTTGTGTGGTCCGCGTTTTCCTTCTAAGACACATACTTCTCTGCTTTTTACTTCTGGATCAGGCCACATTAAGATAAGTTGTTCGTTTTTTTTTGTCTCGTTGTGTATGTAATCCTCGAAAAAGTCTCACGCCGAAATTTAGGATGTTGTATGTTTTTCATTTATACATTCTCATACTTTCTATTCGTTTTTTCTCACTTTACTCACTCCCTCCTTCACTTTGTAAAACTGCACCATACACCTCTATCTACCTTTTTTATTTAAACCAGTTTTACTGCAGTCGCCATCTCTTTCTTCTTAACTAGTATCTATAATTATTGTCCGCAGGTAAGCACACATGCAAGCATCAGTTACAGCGTGACCACACTTAGACATATAGGCATTAGTTACAGCGTGGCCACATTTAGACATATAGGCATTAGTTACAGCGTGGCCACAATTAGACATATAGACATTAGTTACAGCGTGGTCATACTTAGACATATAGGCATTAGTTACAACGTGACCACACTTAGACATATAGACATTAGTTACAGCGTGGTCACACTTAGACATATAGGCATTAGTTACAACGTGACCACACTTAGACATATAGACATTAGTTACAGCGTGGTCATACTTAGACATATAGGCATTAGTTACAACGTGACCACACTTAGACATATAGACATTAGTTACAGCGTGGTCATACTTAGACATATAGGCATCAGTTACAACGTGACCACACTTAGACATATAGACATTAGTTACAGCGTGGTCATACTTAGACATATAGGCATTAGTTACAACGTGACCACACTTAGACATATAGACATTAGTTACAACGTGACCACACTTAGACATATAGACATTAGTTACAACGTGACCACACTTAGACATATAGACATTAGTTACAGCGTGACCACACTTAGACATATAGACATTAGTTACAGCGTGACCACACTTAGACATATAGGCATTAGTTACAGCGTGACCACACTTAGACATATAGGCATTAGTTACAGCGTGACCACACTTAGACATATAGGCATTAGTTACAGCGTGACCACACTTAGACATATAGACATTAGTTACAGCGTGACCACACTTAGACATATAGACATTAGTTACAGCGTGACCACACTTAGACATATAGACATTAGTTACAGCGTGACCACACTTAGACATATAGGCATTAGTATCATCGTGGCCAGGTTTAGATATGTCAGGTATCAGCCACATCTTGACAAGACAGACGTGCAGGTAGTAGGTACTGTATGATAATACTTTATCATCTGATATCATCATATATGATAATACTTTATCACACTGATATCATCACATATGATAATACTTTATCACACTAATATCATCGAATATGATAATATTTTATCACACTGATATCATCGTATATGATAATACTTTATCACACTGATATCACCACAAATGTTAATATTTTATCACGCTGATATCATCACGTATGATAATACTTTATCACACTAATATTTTACTCTAATAATGTAATTAATACATTCACGTATCACTTAAAGCAGCGTAAATAGATTACACACCGGTTTAAAGTTCCAGTGCTAAGTACTGAAAAAAAAATCAGTTAAGCTGACACCGCTAAACTCTAAATTATGTAGACCAGTGTTTCCCAACCTGTGGTCTGTGGAATACAAGTAGGCCTCAGTGCCTCCAAGGTTGAGTTATTGATCTGATATTAAGTTCTTTCTGCTACATAAAAACAAGAGTTTATAGCTTTGTGTTGTTACATAAAAGATGGTGGCTTGCGGCTTGTATGTAGTTGCAGACTTGGTCATTGTATGTGAGAAGGTTAGAATGTGGGCTTATCAGGCATGTCGCTTTTCGTTATCATCTTGGGTCATCATACTGAGGGAGTGCACTGGATCTCCAACTTGTTCCTCGCGGGGCGCAGAATCTCAGCAAACTTCGGTCAGTAAGAAAACTTTCTTCTAGTTTTGCTTCTCAGTCTCTTTCCATCAACCCTGCGAGTTTATACATCTCTCTGACAGAATGTGCTGTGGAGGCAACTCTACCCATAAGACCTGCAAATTTATACATCACTGACAGCATGTAAAGTGGAGGCAACTCTTCATACCAATTATGCAACTTTATACATCACCGACAGCATGTAAAGTGGAGGCAACTCTTCATACCAATCATGCAACTTTATACATCACCGACAGCATGTAAAGTGGAGGCAACTCTTCCTATCAACCACGCAAGTTGATACATCACAGACAGCATGTAAAGTGGAGACAATTCTTCCCATCAACCACGTAAGTTGATACATCACTAACAGCATGTAAAGTGGAGGCAACTCTTCCCATCAACCACGTAAGCTGATACATCATTGACAGCATGTAAAGTGGAGGCAACTCTGCTCCTATAAGATTATCTAATATTTATCTAGACGTGGCGTTCCTACCGATAATATCTGATCCTACGTTCCCTCCTTTAGTTCAGTCTTATTACCCAGTTATACATTGTATCAGTGACTGGTCATGACTCAAAACTGCTCGTCCAAGGGGTAGTAGATTTCAAGATTAATATCATCAGTTTTAACGAGACTCAGTATAAAGACTCAGTGAATGAAAAAGAAAACAATTACTTCCAACTAAATGATACTACATTTTAGTTTGAGACAAGATTTCAGTCATATAAGCAAGTAAAACAAATAACCCACTTGTCCGTATTTCACATTATACATTGTTGCTACCAGAGTTCAGATAGAAAACATGTGCACAATGAGGTATGAAAGACTAAAACGTACACAGTGAGGTATAAAGACAAAAGTAAAATGTACACAATAAGGTATAAATACATATGTAACATGTGCACAGGACAGATGTAACATGTAACAAATGACTCAGCTGTAGATAACACAGACCTCTGGCTTTCACAGCCTGTACCGTTAAACTTCACATAGGGTTCGCATATATAGCTACTTATAAAAATGGCGAATGTATCTTTCCACATAAAACAAAGAAAACTGTGTATACTTTGCTTATGGAAAGTTCTCCGACGAGAAAACATTTACTAACCAAATACACAATCCGTGATTTAACTGTCTCGTTGCGAGGACAAACAGAACATAAAACATCTCCCCGTCCCCCACACAACCCGCCCAGCCTTCTATCCCATCGTTACAGGGACAGTTACATGTCATGGTCCAGTTCATAGAGCGAGAAGCACTTGGTCAAGTCAAGAGAACTGTTTATCCCTGAAGTGATGCTGGGAGCCATCTAGCATAGGTCACTTAACTGTGATCTTCATTACGAGAGAGAAGGCAGGTATGTTCATGAAAGCTAGTCGACACCTGTTACCTCGTGTAGCTTTATGGCGGGGAGTAGAGCTTGGTGAGGTAATTAGAGCCCCCCCCCCCCCCCCAACAAAAAAAACGTGGATAAACTAATTAAAACATGGCCGTCTCTTAGATAAACTCCACCATGCCCGGTTCCAAGCCCGGATGAGAAAGGAGGGGAGCTTGGAGGTAGAGCCAGCTACCCAATTCAAAAATACCTCAGCTGCGAAAACATTAACAAGAGCTTAGCAGGAGGAGCAGACTTAATACTGGAGAGGAAGGAACTCGCTCAGGAAGATCTCTGGAAGCAGAGATTTTAAAAATGTTGACTACACCTGGAGACGAACAGAAGAAACAGCCCAGGACAGAAGTAAATGAAGGGCCCTTGTTGATGGCCCATGCCACAGACAGGGGTAAAGAAGTCCAGGAAGAAAGATAGGGGTAAAGAAGTCCAGGAAGAAAGATAGGGGTAAAGAAGTCAAGGCAGGAAAATAGCGGTAAAAAAGTCCAGGAAGAAAGATAGGGGTAAAGAGAAGAAAGATAGGGGTAAAGAAGTCCAGGAAGAAAGACAGGGGTAAAGAAGTCCAGGAACAAGTCTGTAGAAAAACAAGTTTTAAAAGCAAAACGATTGGCTCTTCTTACGACTCAATTTTGGTAGTAACATTTACCTCTCATTCAACTCTGGTAGTAACATTTATTTCTGGCTGAACTCCGGTAGTAACATTTATTTCTGACTGAACTCCGGTAGTAACATTTATTTCTGACTGAACTCCGGTAGTAACATTTATTTCTGGCTGAACTCTGGTAGTAACATTTATTTCTGACTGAACTCTGGTAGTAGCATTTTTTTCTGACTGAACTCTGGTAGTAGCATTTATTTCTGACTGAACTCTGGTAGTAACATTTATTTCTGACTGAACTCTGGTAGTAACATTTATTTCTGACTGAACTCCGGTAGTAACATTTATTTCTGACTGAACTCCGGTAGTAACATTTATTTCTGACTGAACTCTGGTAGTAACATTTATTTCTAACTGAACTCTGTTAGTAACATTTATTTCTGACTGAACTCTGGTGGTTCATTATGTTCTACGTTTGCCTCGCTCATATGACTCCATGTTTGTGTATTATTTCATTACAAGCCTTCGAAAAGTTGGACTTGTTCGTTTATTTAAGTCCACACACTCACACATCTATAAAACAGGCAGCACATATATCTCTCGTATATAAATCATAGCACATATACTCTCTTGCACACGTGCAAAACACAACACGCATTCTCTCTCACACATGCATATAAAACACAGCACACATTCTTTCTTTCATAAACAACTTCCAAAGTGCAGCACATGTGCTCTCTCTGACACAAACATACAAAGCATAGCAGACATACTCTCGTACATACATGTGGGCGGGTATAGCTCGCGTCCTATCTCTCACACAGATCATTCTCATTTAGTCATTAATTACAAATTTGGTCATTAAGTGTGTCTATAGCGGTTTCCATCATTTTATGCGGGCATTATCTTTTTATATCAGGTTTGTTGTTAGTCATTCTGTGTGTCGTTTATTTTTTGCTCTTTATATTTTCCGGTGCTTGTCAGGTCCTTTTTATTTGAGTCTTCTCCTGCCAGTGCTCCGATAAATGTAATTATCTTACAAGTTATACTCTTGCTTTTTGTTGAGTTTCAATTATCACATACAAAAATGTGTTATGCGTGGCAATTCCAAAATCAAATTTCAGATTGACTAATAAAACCAAACCAGTTGCTATAGCGACACGGCGCACTTCCTGTAGCAAGCAGTAACGTGATAGGTGAACTAGTCAACCAAGTCATGGGTGAAAAACATTCATTATTTCAGATGTTTGTGATGAATGTCTTCAAATTTCGAATACCAGTGTCTGTCGAATCGTCACCGACAAGCTCTCTTGAGGTTGGATACTAAAGCATCTGTCTGACGTTCAGAAAGTTCAAGGAAACTCAGCTTTCACGTACGTTCTACGCTGCCAGGAAGAAGGTAACCCATTTCTAGACAGAGACTCGTGACTGGGGATGAGACATGGGTCCATTTTGTCGGTGCAGAGACTAAGGAACAGTGAGTGCGCACTCAGTCCCAAACAAGACCAAGAAATTCAAGCACTTTCGAGTTTCAAAAATGATGGCTGAATTGTTCTGAAACCGCAAGGGAATTTTTGTTGACGGAATTCACGAAACCAGGAACCAGAGTAATGTCAGAGGCTTGTTGGGAAAGCTTCAGAGATTGGTCCAAAACGTAAAGCGGGGAATTCTTGCCAAGGAGGCTGTTCTCCTGCACGGCAGCGTGCGGCCTTCACACTGCGGCCTCCCACACTGCTGGATCAACTAAGATGGTTTTCGGGGACAGACAGACAGACAGATAGACAAACAAACATAGAAAGCAGTAAAGTTGTGATAACAAAATGTTAAGCCTATTTAAAGTAAAATCATAAACATTTTTATTAGTTACACACAGTTATAACGTTTCAGTTTACACCTTAATCGCACAAAAACAAGCAGCAGAGAAACAGAACATGAGCAGAAATGTAAATTCACAATGAACGATATAAAATAAATAAGAATGGAAACAATAATATAAAAAATATGAAGCACATAGTTGTGATTTGCAAGAGACTGTCGCTGAGAGTGCGTGTGGTGAAGTATTGTGAATGTTTAAATGAAGACTTGTGAGGTGTGATGCCAGTCTGACTGGGTGGTAGCAAAAAGGGGGAGTGGGGAATGAGGGAAGGGAATCTATGATTGTCAAGCTAAGGATGGATGGAAGAGATGAATGTAACTGGTGTAGAAATGTTGTCATATAAAATAGTGAACGTCATGGAATATTTATTTCTGACTGAACTCTGGTAGTAACATTTATTTATGACCTAACTCCGATTGTAACATTTATTTCTAACTGAACTCTGGTAGTAACATTTATTTCTGACTGAACTCCGGTAGTAACATTTATTTCTGACTGAACTCCGGTAGTAACATTTATTTCTGACTGAACTCCGGTAGTAACATTTATTTCTGACTGAACTCTGGTAGTAACATTTATTTCTGACTGAACTCTGGTAGTAACATTTATTTCTGACTGAACTCTGGTAGTAACATTTATTTCTAACTGAACTCTGGTAGTAACATTTATTTCTGACTGAACTCTGGTAGTAACATTTATTTCTGACTGAACTCTGATAGTAACATTTATTTCTGACTGAACTCTGATAGTAACATTTATTTCTGACTGAACTCTGATAGTAACATTTATTTCTGACTGAACTCTGGTGGTTCATTATGTTCTACGTTTGCCTCGCTCATATGACTCCATGTTTGTGTATTATTTCATTACAAGCCTTCGAAAAGTTGGACTTGTTCGTTTATTTAAATCCACACACTCACACATCTATAAAACAGGCAACAAAAATATCTCTCATATATAAATCATAGCACATATACTCTCTTACACACGTGCAAAACACAACACACATTCTCTCTCACACATACATATAAAACACAGCACACATTCTTTCTTTCATAAACAACTTCCAAAGTGCAGCACATGTGCTCTCTCTGACACAAACATACAAAGCATAGCAGACATACTTTCGTACAAAAATATGCGCGGGTATAGCGCGTCCTATCTCTCACACAGATCATTCTCATTTAGTCATTAGTTACAAATTTGGTCATTAAGTGTGTCTATAGGCGGTTGCCATCATTTTATGTGGGCATTATCTTTATATATCAGGTTTGTTGTTAGTCATTCCGTGTCTCGTTTAGTCAGATCATTAACTTAAAAAAAGAACTGTTTATTTTTTTCTCTTTATATTTCCCAGTGGTTGTCAGGTCCTTTTATTTGAGTCTGCTCCTGCCAGTGCTCCGATAAATGTAATTATCTTATAAGTTATATTCTTGCTTTTTGTTCATTTTCAATTATCAAATACAAAAATGTGTTATGCGTGGCAATTCCAAAATCAAATTTCCGACTGACTAATAAAAACAAACCAGTTGCTATAGCGACACGGCGCACTTCCCGTAGAAAGCAGTAGAGTGTTATCTCGCTAAAAGTCAACTCACATTTCATTTTGTTCACTTGTGCACGAGTAGCGAGCGAGTAAACTTGGATCCCATAATCGTCAATTCCGTCATCTGCGAGGTCCTTGGTTGGATTTGTTATCTACAAACAGAAAGACACAACGCTGCCGAGATTCATCGTTGACTGTGTAAGGTGGTAGCGTTATGAGTGACAGTTTTGTGAGGGACTACAACAGGAACTTCAGGGGTGAGAGCAGAGACGTGCATGACGAAGGGAACAAGCAACACACAGACGTGATAGGTGAACTAGTCAACCAAGTCATGGGTGAAAAACATTCATTATTTCAGATGTTTGTGATGAATTTCTTCAAATTTCGAATACCAGTGTCTGTCGAATCGTCACCGACAAGCTCTCTTGAGGTTGGATACTAAAGCATCTGTCTGACGTTCACAAAGTTCAAGGAAACTCAGCTTTCACGTACGTTCTACGCTGCCAGGAAGAAGGTAACCCATTTCTAGACAGAGACTCGTGACTGGGGATGAGACATGGGTCCATTTTGTCGGTGCAGAGACTAAGGAACAGTGAGTGCGCACTCAGTCCCAAACAAGACCAAGAAATTCAAGCACTTTCGAGTTTAAAAAATGATGGCTGAATTGTTCTGAAACCGCAAGGGAATTTTTGTTGACGGAATTCACGAAACCAGGAACCAGAGTAATGTCAGAGGCTTGTTGGGAAAGCTTCAGAGATTGGTCCAAAACGTAAAGCGGGGAATACTCGCCAAGGAGGCTGTTCTCCTGCACGGCAGCGTGCGGCCTTCACACTGCGGCCTCCCACACTGCTGGATCAACTAAGATGGTTTTCGGGGACAGACAGACAGACAGACAGATAGACAAACAAACAGAGAAAGCAGTAAAGTTGTGATAACAAAAATATCTCTCATATATAAATCATAGCACATATACTCTCTTACACACGTGCAAAACACAACACACATTCTCTCTCACACATACATATAAAACACAGCACACATTCTTTCTTTCATAAACAACTTCCAAAGTGCAGCACATGTGCTCTCTCTGACACAAACATACAAAGCATAGCAGACATACTTTCGTACAAAAATATGCGCGGGTATAGCGCGTCCTATCTCTCACACAGATCATTCTCATTTAGTCATTAGTTACAAATTTGGTCATTAAGTGTGTCTATAGGCGGTTGCCATCATTTTATGTGGGCATTATCTTTATATATCAGGTTTGTTGTTAGTCATTCCGTGTCTCGTTTAGTCAGATCATTAACTTAAAAAAAGAACTGTTTATTTTTTTCTCTTTATATTTCCCAGTGGTTGTCAGGTCCTTTTATTTGAGTCTGCTCCTGCCAGTGCTCCGATAAATGTAATTATCTTATAAGTTATATTCTTGCTTTTTGTTCATTTTCAATTATCAAATACAAAAATGTGTTATGCGTGGCAATTCCAAAATCAAATTTCCGACTGACTAATAAAAACAAACCAGTTGCTATAGCGACACGGCGCACTTCCCGTAGAAAGCAGTAGAGTGTTATCTCGCTAAAAGTCAACTCACATTTCATTTTGTTCACTTGTGCACGAGTAGCGAGCGAGTAAACTTGGATCCCATAATCGTCAATTCCGTCATCTGCGAGGTCCTTGGTTGGATTTGTTATCTACAAACAGAAAGACACAACGCTGCCGAGATTCATCGTTGACTGTGTAAGGTGGTAGCGTTATGAGTGACAGTTTTGTGAGGGACTACAACAGGAACTTCAGGGGTGAGAGCAGAGACGTGCATGACGAAGGGAACAAGCAACACACAGACGTGATAGGTGAACTAGTCAACCAAGTCATGGGTGAAAAACATTCATTATTTCAGATGTTTGTGATGAATTTCTTCAAATTTCGAATACCAGTGTCTGTCGAATCGTCACCGACAAGCTCTCTTGAGGTTGGATACTAAAGCATCTGTCTGACGTTCACAAAGTTCAAGGAAACTCAGCTTTCACGTACGTTCTACGCTGCCAGGAAGAAGGTAACCCATTTCTAGACAGAGACTCGTGACTGGGGATGAGACATGGGTCCATTTTGTCGGTGCAGAGACTAAGGAACAGTGAGTGCGCACTCAGTCCCAAACAAGACCAAGAAATTCAAGCACTTTCGAGTTTAAAAAATGATGGCTGAATTGTTCTGAAACCGCAAGGGAATTTTTGTTGACGGAATTCACGAAACCAGGAACCAGAGTAATGTCAGAGGCTTGTTGGGAAAGCTTCAGAGATTGGTCCAAAACGTAAAGCGGGGAATACTCGCCAAGGAGGCTGTTCTCCTGCACGGCAGCGTGCGGCCTTCACACTGCGGCCTCCCACACTGCTGGATCAACTAAGATGGTTTTCGGGGACAGACAGACAGACAGACAGATAGACAAACAAACAGAGAAAGCAGTAAAGTTGTGATAACAAAATATTAAGCCTATTTAAAGTAAAATCATAAACATTTTTATTAGTTACACACAGTTATAACGTTTCAGTTTACACCTTAATCGCACAAAAACAAGCAGCAGAGAAACAGAACATGAGCAGAAATGTAAATTCACAATGAACGATATAAAATAAATAAGAATGGAAACAATAATATAAAAAATATGAAGCACATAGTTGTGATTTGCAAGAGACTGTCGCTGAGAGTGCGTGTGGTGAAGTATTGTGAATGTTTAAATGAAGACTTGTGAGGTGTGATGCCAGTCTGACTGGGTGGTAGCAAAAAGGGGGAGTGCGGAATGAGGGAAGGGAATCTATGATTGTCAAGCTAAGGATGGATCTTCCGGAAGAGATGAATGTAACTGGTGTAGAAATGTTGTCATATAAAATAGTGAACGTCATGGAATATGTGCTGTAGATGAAGAGAGAGTCAATCAATCAACTGCCGTGCCGTGTGGCGTAGGCGATCATTTCTCTCCACAATTCCCGGTCTTTAGACTTGATTATGAGATCCGCCGGTGACTTTCTTCCTAGCCACACTGACAGCCATCCAGTAACCTCTCTCTCTCTCTCTCTCTCTCTCTCTCTGTCTTTTCTTCCCTCAACTTTCCAGTTGTCACAATGTGTTCCAATTTTCCTCTTCTCAGAAAATGTCCTAGAAATCTCGCTTGTCTGCCTCTGATCTTTGCTGAAGAGAGAGAGAGAGAGAGAGAGAGAGAGAGAGAGAGAGAGTAGGTGAGAATTTAGTAGAAAAGGAATATGACTGGAAAAACTTGGCGATTTTCTACCACCCAACCCCTTCATTTAAAACTTGGACTTGACGCCAGTTACCATCTCTTCAGCAAGGTGAAGGTCTGGCTGGCTTTCCAGCTCTTCAAAACAACCAGGAGCTCATGGATGGAGTAAACAACTAGATCAGTACCCTGGCGACGCCGTATTCTAACGAGAGATTACAAAAGCTGACTTTTTTCTTACTTTTTTTTTAAAACTAGCTAGTCGAAGGCTGATTTTGGAATAGTCCTCGTGATTCTGACTATTGACTCGTTCGTATCTAGTGATAATGAACCAGCTGCTCTCTACTGAGTCGAGGTGCAACAAAGCTCTCTCTATCCATAGGTTTTATTTCTCCATAAAGTTCTCCTGCAAAGTTCAGTTCTTGGGCCACGCTTACATCTGGGCCAGTCTGCGGCTTCGTTTGTTACAGTGCAAAAAAAGTAACCAGTTCTAATCTACGCTTGTGATAACTTAATAATCACCCGAAAAACTCAAGAAGAAGAGCAAAAGAGGAACACCAAAAAGAGGGATCTGAAAGGAATGGACACGTGGCAAATTAAAGACAGGACATAAAACTGATTAGAAATACAGCAACTAAGAACGTGTTGGTTCGCCAGTGTTTACTGGCTCCAAATGAATGACCGAGTTTGGCGTAACCTTACAGGGATTAATTAGGTTTCTCCACTGTGGGTTTTTTTTTTAAAAACTTGCGGCAGAGAGGAGTTGTCACTAACAGGACAGACACGAACTATCACCTTCTCAAGCTTGTCAACTAATCATGAGGGATAAAGTAGTGAACCGATTAGAGATGTATCGAATACCGAACTTTAAGTAATCAGTCGAATAGGAATAATTTATTTTTTTGGTGGACGAATACGAAATCGACTAGAACAGTGTTTCCCAAAGTGAACGATAACGCCCCTCTGTGTGCGTTGGAAAAGATCGGGGGGGGGGCGGTGAAAAAGGGGTCAGTACAGGTGCAGTGGAAGAAAAAGGGGTCAGTACAGGTGCAGTGGAAGAAAAAGGGGTCAATACAGGTGCAGTGGAAGAAAAAGGGGTCAGTATAGGTGCAGTGGAAGAAAAAGGTGTAGTAAGAGGTTGGAGGGAGAGGGGGGATGAGTTAAAACGAAGCGGCAGGCGGGGGCAGCAATATCTCCCTTCTTAGCACATTTCAACCTGATATTGAGAAACTTGTGTCCCTACATTTAACTCACCCATCACATTAAAAACTGAGAAAATAATGCAGTAGGTGAGTTATAAATGTACTCCTTGATATTGTTAAATAGACTGGTTTTGTTAGCTGAAGTTTTTGTTGCGTAATGCATATCCTAGTTTAATAAATGATAGTACGAGTAGTTCATAAGAGAGGGGAGGGGCCGTTGAGAATGTGGCCTGGGAGAAAAGGTGGCGGCAGCCCGAACAAGCATGAGAAACACTGTTACAGAAACAAGGATACTCGATGAAAGTATACAAGTGATGGTACAGTTAGTATTACAGAACTGACAATGAGTTTAAAATTACTGATGTCTTGTACATAGTCTTGTTCTGTTTTAGATATTTTGTACATAGTCTTGTTCTGTTTTAGATATTTTGTACATAGTCTTGCGCTGTTTTAGATGTTTTGTACATAGTCTTGTTCTGTTTTAGATATTTTGTACATAGTCTTGTTCTGTTTTAGATATTTTGTACATAGTCTTGCGCTGTTTTAGATGTTTTACAGTGAAAGTGGATATTAAGTACAAGTTATCAGTTTAACATTGCAATTTCCAGTTTCATTTAATGCGACTGGATTATTAATTTGCCAGCTGCATCATCACCATCATCATCATCATCATCATCATCATCATCATCATGTGACGCGCCTTTTCCAGAACGTTGTTCTCCCCGCTGCTTCCCTGAATGCAGTACGGTCCTGAGCAAGTTGACCAACATCTCGGAGTGACAGACTTTCTGTGATGTCCTGAGCAAGTTGACCAACATCTCGCAGTGACAGACTTTCTGTGATGTCCTGAGCAAGTTGACCAACATCTCGCAGTGACAGACTTTCTGTGATGTCCTGAGTCCACCTGAAACGAGGTCGCCCCTTTTGCCAGCTGTAAATATGTTAAATACATACGAAATTTTACTATTCATTTTTGTAAATACCAGTATTAGAATTTTTAAGTATTTGGCCGAACGTGCATTCTAATAGAATATTCTGTACTTGTCTGATTCAGATATATTATGCGGGCCGTGACTAACACGCTATTCTCTCCTAACTAGACTGTTGCCCGTCCTACCGGAGTATATTGTTCAAGTCCCAGGTAGTTGTCTTGTCATTTTTCTTTCTCTCATATCTAAAAGTGCTTTGTCTAAGATTTTTCAAGCTCTGACCATACAATACTGTGCTCTGTTACTTCACTGAAAGATAATTCTTGTAACTCTTTCCAGAACAAGTTATAAATACAGGGTTCTTCATAAGTCCGTACATTTCAAAACTTCGCAGCAAAGAAACTACATGACGATCATGAATATTCTTACGCGCGCAGAGAGAGAGAGAGAGAGAGAGAGAGAGAGAGAGAGAGAGAGAAAGGGAGAGAGAGAGAGAGAGCGCGATACTGCTCATGGTGTCTTTTTTTACAATAAAGCCCGTGGGCAGAGCTCCCTTAGTTTGCAGCAGTAGCAAATATGGCGTTCAGTAAACGTGAGCAGTCATTTTGTGTTTTGAAATACGCAACAACCTTGTCCGTTTGACTGCGCAGTGGAGTGGAATACCAGAAGACAACACCTGTTTTCAACAGTATCAAGAAGAGGTATGCGAAATTCTGGGATGAAGGCTATCTGTGCACAGGTCCTCGGCAGGGACGCCCAGGACCAAGCGAAGAAACTGTGAATCATGTTAGAGAAACTTACCAGCGAAGCACCTGCAAGTCCACTACATGTGCAAGTTTACAGCTAGGAGTCTCGCAATCAACAGTCTGGCGAATTCTCCGTAAGAGATTCAAGTGTAAGCTACCAAAGAGACGTCTGAGAGTATCTCGACCAAAATTTGCCGCGGAGATGGATAGGCTACAGAGGACGACGACAAGACGACGCGTTAAGGGGGTGGACACCCCGGTCCCCTGATTTAACCCCTTACGACTTTTTCTTGTGAGGGTTTGTGAAGGACACCGTCTTCGTGCCACTACTCCCTTCTAATCCCTAGGATCTTGGCAACCGTATCACAGCTGCTGTGGCTCTGATCGCCCATAATAAGCTGAACTTCGTGTGGGATGAGATTATCGTATAGATGTCTGCCGCATAATCAAAGATGGATGCACTGAGCAGCTGTGAAATATGTTTTTAAAAAAAACTTGGTGAGATTATAATTCAGTCGAAAAACAATTTGATATCCGTTACGCAGTTTATTTGTTGCGACTTTTTAAAATGTCCCACGCAGTTATGAATAACCCTGTATAATTCATTCTAACTCTCGCCACGTGACCTCTCTGATATGACAGTTTACTTCGTCTGCCGTGTTTAAACTATTTCTGGCTTGTTGGAGTCTTGTGCAAGGTGACAGCAGCTTCTAAAGTGTGGTGCCTAGAGTTAGCTGGAGCGCGTCGAGTGATATATGTTCCCTCTCTAGAGGGTATGAACTTCAGAAAATGCACCGGAACTAGATGATGCTGTGGTAACGCTGAAAATGGTGTAGTTGTTACGTGAGTATGCGATCAGTTTCAAGTAATATGCAGCGGTTACATGAATTTTAAAGTATAAGAAAGCGTATAAATGCAACTAGGGCGGGCTAAGAGTACATAATACGTAAAAGAGATCAGGGGAATGTACCTCTGTTAGAGAGCAAAGATATTCCTGCCTGATATCGTCCAACTCACTGCTTCCATCCCTTCTTACATCCTAGGACCACTTTCTCAACAACATGTAAGCTCCATACCATCGTCTTATATATAATTTCCTATTATCATGAACCATTAATTGTTTTAATTCGTTAGAAGGCACTTTATATCAATTCGATGACACAACCGCTGACCATTATGCTCGAAGAACCCCTTGGAAACCACTATCACTGGTACAGTATTTCTAGAGCAAACTCAGTGTAGGCCAGGTCTTGTATTTATGTTTATTCCTTTCCATGTAGTCTGTTTATTTGATTATTTTTAAAAGATTTTCCTGTTTCTCCTTCACAGTATTCTTTATCTGGTTGTCAATGATCTCTATCGATAGTCGGTTATGATTTTGTTTTAATATATATATATAGCTGGCAGAGATGGGAACCGCTTTCATGGTACAGTACGAAAGGAATGAAACAAATTTAATGAGAAAAAAACAAAGCATGTCTGAATATCTGAAATAAGTAAGGGACATCATGTTAGTGTCCACCTTTTTCTTGACCTGTCCATATAATTGAGTGATGTGGTCAGTTTTGTCCCTGACTTCCTGTCCTTTCCGAGCTAAAAGAGAATCCAGTCATTTGTATTGCTGTGGTATTTATAGACGTCAGTATGAGAGAGAAGACAGTGCACATTAATCACTTAGTGTACATTCATCACTCAGTGCACATTCATCACTCTCCCATTAGGGTGATCTCGGAGGTCCAGACAAAACACGTGATCGCGAGAGAAAATGACTGAATGAAGATCAAACCCAGCAAAATCCAGAATCACAAGCAACGGTCTTGCCCCTGCCTTCAGTATTTCCATAATGGCGTATCACACTACTGTGACAACATGGCGGTTTTATATGTATATATAAAGATTAATTGAAATATGTCTAACAGAAGGCATGGTCATTGGAGGCACAATATTTCCACACAAAGAGATACATAAAACAACGTGGATTTCTCCAGATGATAGAAATAGAAACCAGATAGATCATTTTTGTATTAGAAAGCAATACAGAACATCTCTGACAGATGTAAGGGCTTATAGGGGTGCAGATGTTAACTGTGATCACAGTCTATGTATAGGGAAAATAAAACTAAAACTGAAAAGCCATCACAAGAAATCAATACACAGAAAGATAAACAGCCACAGCATACAAGAAGAGAATACTAACAGTAATTTCAATCAGAACTTGCCAATCATTCCAAAACACTCAGTGAAGTAGAGGAGATAGGTATAGATGAATTATGGAATTCTTACAGCACAGCCATAATCACAGCAGCAAAAGCAAGCGCTGGACTGAAAAAACCAAATAGAAAATCATGGATATTAGAAAATACATGGAAGTACATACATGAAAGACGAGCAGTCAAATTAGACATGTTGAATGTTAAAACAGATCTTGGAAAAGATCTGGCGAAAGCAACATACAAAGAAATAGACAAGAAAGTAAAAGTTCAGCTAGAAGGGATAAAAGAGAATACATGACAATATGGCGAAAGAGACATAGAAAGCAGCAAAAACAGGAGACAGCAAAACTTTATATATAACATACAAACATAGGCTAACATGTACTATTACTTCTAAAGAAAGACCAGTCCTTAGCAAAACTGCAACCCTATTAACGTCAAGTAATGACCAAAAGCAAAGATGGGCTGAACACTTCCAAGAAATACTTAATCAACCACATCCAAAAGAATTGATAAACCTTGAAACCGACTTACCAGCTCCACAATTAAATGTCAACCTAGATGGAATTACACTGCATGAAATTGAAACAGCAGTGAATTTAATGGCTAACAACAAAGCTGCAGGTGAAGATGAAATAACACCCGAAATTTTAAAAGCTATCAACAATTACAACATGAGACAACTACAGAGAATGTTTAATAAGATATGGAAAGAAGAAAAAGTCTCTTCTAAATGGAAAAAAAGGAATAATTGTTAAAATACCAAAAAAAAAGCAACCTTAGTGACTGTAACAATTGGAGAGGAGTAACATTAATATCAGTTGTGTCAAAAGTATTTTGCAAGGTCATTTTGAATAGACTTAAAGATATAGTGGATACTGCAATGAGAAAAGAACAAGCAGGATTTCGAAAAGGAAGAAGCTGTCTCGACCAGATCTTTACTCTAAGAATAATATTTGAAGAACATATTGAAAAGCAGAAACCATTAATACTGAACTTCATAGACTTTAAAAAGGCATTTGATGGCATACACAGAGATTCATTGTGGAGAATTGTAAGTCTATATGGAATACCATCTAAAATTGTCAACATCATTAAGGACTTCTACAATGGATATGTTTGTGCAGTCAAGACAAAAGAAGGGATGAGTGAATGGTTCCAGATTGAAGCAGGCGTGAAACAAGGTTGTATACTGTCTCTTTTACTTTTTGGAATTACAATAGACTTCATAATGAAAAAATGCTGCACGGGTAACACAGGTATTGACTGGGTACATGGGACCCAACTAGAAGATCTTGATTTTGCTGATGACATAATTCTTATCAGTAACAATGTGAATTCCATGCAAGAAAAAAAACAGATAGCTGTCTTCACTGGCTAGCAAAATAGGACTTGAGATTAACAAGGACAAAACAAAAATAATGAAAATTCCCATTGATCAAAATGGAAAAAATACACATAGAAGGGACAGATATTGAAGAAGTCAATCAATTTGCATACCTTGGCAGCTACATAGACCAGGATGGTGACACTAGAAAGAAAGTTAGAATTAGAAATGCAAAAGCAGCATCGATCTTCAAGAATCTTGAGAACATAGGGAATTCAAAAGTTATAAGCATAAAAACCAAGTTAAGACTATTCAATTCAAATGTAATATCCACCCTCATTTATGCATGCAAAAGCTGGAAAACAACTAAAGAATAGATAAGAAATTAGACTCTTTTGAAAACAAATGCCTAAGGAAAATACTCGGCATCAAGTGGAACGAATTCAAGAACAATGGAGAGATAAGACAGATGACTGAACAACAACCAGTCTTATGGGTGATCAGGAGAAGGAGATGGACATATGTTGGTCACGTGATGAGAAGAAGCCATCAGAGAATCCCAAAACAAGATATCAAGTGGAACACAACAGGCCAAGAAAAAGAGGCAGACCACGTGAAACTCTAAGAGGACATTGTTAAAAGAGGCCAAATTAACAGGCATAAAATCCTTTGATGAGGTTGAAAGACTCGCCGAAGACAGGAAAAATTGGCAAACTACCTTGCGAGCCCTATGTGATGTTTAACGGCACAGGAAGGATATTATATATGTATGTATATATATATGAGTGTGTGTGTGTTAGAGCATCACGCTGGAACGCCTGGAGCAATTTCAACCAAACTTGACACACATATGACTTATAATCTGGACAGTGCACCATGTGGTTAGATCATCTATAGGATACCCCTATGACCCCTAGGGATCTGGATGACATGTACAAATAATCGAAAATGAACGATGTTAGTGGTGAATCCATAGTTTTCGGGGTCGATGAGATGAAAAGTGACACTCCCGATGCCATGTAAGTCCAAATTCATCCCCCGTCGGCATGGGGGGGGGAGGGGGGCTAGGGGTTGCGTGGGATGGGGTGATATGTAAAAAAAAAAATCGAAAACGACCAATATTAGTGTCGAATCCATAGTTTTCGGGGTCGCTGAGATGAATAGTGACACTGCCGATGCCTTTTAAGTCCAAGCTCAGCCCCAATCGGCATGGGGTCCTAGGGTGGGGGTGGGACGGGGTGACATGTACAACTAATCGAAGACGACCAATATTACTGTCGAATCCATAGTTTTCGGGGTCGCTGAGATGAATAGTGACACTCGCAAGTTCAGCCCCTACCGGCATGTGGAGAGAGGGGTGTAAGGGGGGGGGGTGAGAAGTGATAAAAAATAAAATGTCCAAACTGACCGAGATTACTGTCGAATCCTCAGTGTTTGGGGTCGCTAAGCTGATTGGTGACAGTCCTGATGACGATTTAGCCCACGTTTAGTCGAATAGAAGGAAAATAACTCTGTACAATCGTCTAGACTCTATCCCTACCACCTGTTACTTCTTCTGTTATATCACATGTGTTCCTGAATTCATGAAGGTAACGCTGACCTGGCTTACATTACCGGTCGCCTGGCATACGTGGTCGCTTAACGCAAATATCGTCAGCAAGTGGCAGTCACGTTTACTTAAATCTAATTCAGGACACTGATCTTCTGCTTGTGATCTTTGTACCTGTTAACACTCTGGGGTGGAGCTTTCCAAACCTTTACTCTGCAGCCAAATGCAAGCTCTAATGATAGCAGTGACGGGCTGGTAGATTTTGTGTTACTGGTACGTACAGTATTGCCAACTTGTTTTCTTTAAAAATATCTAGAATTATTTATCTAAAAATTACATAGGAAATATTTTATTGTTAAAAGTAATATACAAGCAAAAATTATTGGGTATTTTAAATTTAAAATAATACTAATACGGCATTAAGAACAATAATTATTTGATCAAATCACACAAAAGATAAATATCATCATCATCATCGTCATCATCATCATCATTTGAGGTACCTGGTTGATAAGATGGCGTAGATTTTTCTTCGATGTGCAGCCATTATTCCCATATCTTTTATAACTCTGTGGGGGAAAACTTATAACAGCAACAGCAGTTTCCATGCTTTCGTCAGCTGAATTTGACAAATAAACAAAACAGCAGGAAAGAAGTTCTGAGTTAGTTTTATTTCAGATGAATGATGTTTAAAAAAAAACTCTCAATGTCAGCATTTGAATGTGGGAGTGTTAGAGCTGGGGTAACACACGCACGGAGTTCTTGACATGGATTACATCCCCTGACATTTCTGTGCTGGTTTTCTTCACTTTAGGTGACTTCTGAACTTTCGTATCTCGTCTAATAGTCCAGTCAACTATTTTGTTAGTCCAGTGAACTATTTTGTTAGTCCAGTCAACTATTTTGTTAGTCCAGTCAACGATTTTGTTAGTCCAGTAACTATTTTGTTAGTTCAGTCAACTATTTTGTTAGTCCAGTCAACTATTTTGTTAGTCCAGTCAACTATTTTGTTAGTCCTGTCAACTATTTTGTTAGTTCAGTCAACTATTTTGTTAGTCCAGTCAACTGTTTTGTTAGTTCAGTTAACTATTTTATTAGTCCGGTCAGCTATTTTGTTAGTCCAGTCAACTATTTTGCTTATTGTTTACCTGGTATTCTGCTTTAGATATTGAGTTTTCAGGTGCACTACAATATTTGATTACTGAAGATATGTTCTTCGTTGATTGCAGAACATTATTTTCAGACAAGAGAGAGAAATGTTCCTAAATTTTTCTATCTTCTCATGAAGTCTCCATCTCAGTTGTTTAAATGACACAAGAAAAAATCTTGACACTAACATCATCTCTTTATTTTTAAAATATATTAACTACTTCAGTTTGTGGGTGTCTGAGTGGCGAAGTGGTTAGTGCACTGGTCTCTCATGGCGAAGGTCGGGGTTCGAATCCGGCCGGCGGCACCCCAGTCACCCAGCTATAGAAATGGGTACCCGACTTCTTCTGGAGTTGGGGAAGGAAAAGGCAGCCAGGCGTATACTGACCATATCACCCTCTAGTGTGCTGACAGGCCAAGGAAAATATGGGCACTAACACCATATCCCTATGTGTCTCTAAGGCATGACAGGGTTACCTTTACTTTTTACTTTTACTTCAATTTGTAACTTATTTTCTACCCATGCGTGAAGTGAATGAGTCCAGCGTGAAGTGATTGAGTCCAAGCGTGAAGTGAATGAGTCCAAACGTGAAGTGATTGTGCTTCAAGCGTGAAGTGATGAGTCCAAGCGTGACGCGATTGTGTCCTAAGCGTGACGCGATTGTGTCCCAAGCGTGAAGAGATTAAGTCCCAAGCATGAAGAGAAGTCCCAAGCAAAGTCCCAAGCCTGAAGTGACTGAGCCCCAAAATCAGCGACGGTGAGTCTACTAAAATGTTGCAACTTGCAACACGCTAAAGAACTGAAACATTTATTTTTTTCACGAAGAAAGGTTTAGTTAAGGAATATTTACTGAAAGTTCTTTTTTTTCTGTTTCGTTCTTTTTTTTTTTTTTTTTTGGCAGTGTAATACAATTATCCATATTCATATGGATTTAATTAAAACGTATCTATATTTAAAGCTAAATTACTTTACTTTATCCTTCCTTTTGTACCATGAAGTGTCGAGGAGAGATGTAATTGCCGTTTTTTTTTGTGCCAAAGGGGTGGCCTTTGTGATGGCCATGTCATAATTAGCGAGTGACTCTCTGATACCATCTGTCCATCTCTTTCTAGGTCTTACTCTTGATCTGTGTCCTGTAGTTCTTTGGTTGAAAACTCTCATGGCTGGCTGTGAGTGTGTCATTCTCATTAAGTGGCAGAACCACTTGATTCTTTGCTTCTCTATGTGTCGAAGACATGATGTAGCTCCTACCATCTGTCTTATGGTGTCATTTCTTAGCTTGACAGACCTGGTGACATTTGCTGCTTTTTCTAAAACACCTCATTTCACATGTGGTTATTTTATTCTGTTGTTTCTTAGTAAGTGCCCATGTCTGGCACTGGTAGCACAGCGTTGGTAGGAATATGATGTTAACTAGTTTCCTCTTAGTTTCAAGTTGGATGTTGAGATGTGTAAGCAGCGGGGATAGCTGGTAAGCAACACCATTCGCTTTTCGGGTTCTAACATCACTTTCTTTATCAAGCTTCCCATATTCTGTGAACACGCATCCAAGATACACGAATTCGTTCACGTTTTGGGGGATTGCCGGTCTATTTTCCGTGTAAGTCCGTTTTGTCTCCTTTCTCGACATTGGCAAAAAATCCACCGTCGGCTTGCTAAGTCTGCCACAGCTTCACCAGAGTCCCTTTTGCCAGCTGTTTTCATAGTGTTGGCTTTCATGGCTAACGCAGTTACCTCGTGGGACAAACCCATACCATACGTCGCCCAACCAAGCAATCCTTTACTTAACTGTTATCCTCTCCCATGACGAGAAAGGTGGGGGGCGCTGGGCTTTGGGAGATTTCTAGCTAATATCTTGATGAATACTTTCATTATGTAGATGTGAGCAAAATTATCTAGATCTAGATATACGATATCTAGACTGGCAACCCTGGGTGCGTGATAACAGATAAGTGAATGTCCTCAGTTTTAACGTATATCCTCGTCAATGTTAAGATAGTCTGCAGAAGCTGGCGTGACATGTGAACGTCCTCATATCTAAACACTCATCATTGATGTCTATTCACGTCAGTGCTAACAGTGAACGTCCTCATTTATAAACACTCATCATTGACATCTATTCACGTCAGTGTTAATAGTGAACGTCCTCATTTATAAACACTCATCATTGACGTCTATTCACGACAGTGTTAATAGTGAACATCCTCATTTATAAACACTCATCATTGACGTCTATTCACGTCAGTTTTAATAGTGAACGTCCTCATTTATAAACACTCCTAACTGATGTCAATTCTCCAGCGCTGCTTAACCAGTCAATCGGCAAAAAGAAAAAAAATCCTAACACGTTCATCCTTTCATTTCAGAACTGAGCATAAGCTTCAGTATTCACCACGGCACCGCCCGAAGCTCACACTGTCTCTCTGATATAGTTTGTTTTCCTTCAGAAAAATAAAGCTAATTTCCAGCAGAGTTGGCATATCTATGCGCGCACCCCGCATAGTTTTTAAAGCGACAGAACACTGAAAATTTGGAAGAATTTCATTGATTCTCTAAGTAACATAAACTTATCGTATACCCGGCAAAATCAGACTGTTTCTAGATTTTATTTTTCCCCCAGAAGTACACAGAAGAGGCTGTTACCTGGCAGAATTGGTAGCACTGGTTTTACATTTTAATACTTTAGAGAAAATGGAGACCTTTCTTTTTCCCGTGGGGACTCTTGGAATAATTTTTAGTTCCCATGGAACCTCCCTGTATACAGCAAAATTTACTGTATCCATAGTCCATGCATGTTATTTTAATCAGCAAGTTGTTCGCGAATAATCCCACGAGAACAGGCAAGGACAGAAAATTATATTGTCTATCGAAATGTTTATTTTGTTTTTAAGGACTCATGTTCTTTCGTGGAACATCTATCGATCTCTCGCGAAACATGGACTGAGAAACCCTGGGTTGGGTGAAGGGTTGGATACAGCTGGGTAGAGAACACTGTCACAAATCTTATTTTGATTGAATTCGCGACCGTTACAACACACCAGGTGCTGCACGTTAATCGTGCTTTCATATGTTTAATTCATATCCGCGATCTAGTCAGGCATGTGGACGAAAACTGCATTGGATATGGTCCCTACTCCATAGATTATAATTGATGTATGCAACTGTTTCTCTACTGAAGCTATGGGAACTGCTGTTCTTATTCTGAAAAAAGTAACGATTGTTGCAGTGTTTATGGTATATGGAATGTTGTTTGGAGAGAAATCATCATCATCATACAAAGCAGAGAAGAAAACTCTCCATTTAACCTGGTTTTGAACCTCCATTTCCATATCTAATCTTTTCTGCTCTTTCGAGTCTTGTCTGCAAGACCTGACAGCCTATAATCTTCTTTCTTTCTTCCTGTGTAAAGTTTGTCATCATGAGTTTCTGATCTTCTTTCTTCCTCTGATCTTCTTTCTTTCTTCCTGTGTAAAGTCTGTCACCATGAGCTTCTGATCTTCTTTCTTTCTTCCTGTGTAAAGTTTGTCATCATGAGTTTCTGATCTTCTTTTTTCTTCCTGTGTAAAGTCTGTCACCATGAACTTCTGATCTTCTTTCTTTCTTCCTGTGTAAAATTTGTCACCATGAGCTTCTGATCTTCTTTCTTTCTTCCTGTGTAAAGTTTGTCACCATGAGTTTCTGATCTTCTTTTTTCTTCCTATGTAAAGTCTGTCACCATGAACTTCTGATCTTCTTTCTTTCTTCCTATGTAAAGTCTGTCACCATGAACTTCTGATCTTCTTTCTTTCTTCCTGTGTAAAATTTGTCACCATGAGCTTCTGATCTTCTTTCTTTCTTCCTGTGTAAAGTTTGGCACCATGAGTTTCTGATCTTCTTTTTTCTTCCTATGTAAAGTCTGTCACCATGAACTTTTGATCTTCTTTCTTTCTTCCTGTGTAAAATTTGTCACCATGAGCTTCTGATCTTCTTTCTTTCTTCCTGTGTAAAGTTTGTCATCATGAGTTTCTGATCTTCTTTCTTTCTTCCTGTGTAAAATTTGTCACCATGAGCTTCTGATCTTCTTTCTTTCTTCCTGTGTAAAGTCTGTCACCATGAGCTTCTGGTCTTCTTTCTTTCTTCCTGTGTAAAATTTGTCACCATGAGCTTCTGATCTTCTTTCTTTCTTCCTGTGTAAAGTTTGTCATCATGAGTTTCTGATCTTCTGTTTTCTTCCTGCATAAAGTTTGTCATCAATAGTTTCTGATCTTCTTTCTTTCTTCCTATATAAAATCTGTCATCATGAGTTTCTGAACTTCTTTTTTCTTCCTATGTAAATTCTGTCACCATGAGCTTCTGATCTTCTTTCTTTCTTCCTATGTAAAGTCTGTCACCATGAGCTTCTGATCTTCTTCTTTCTTCCTATGTAAAGTCTGCCACCATGAGCTTCTGATCTTCTTTCTTTCTTCCTATGTAAAGTCTGTCACCATGAGCTTTTGATCTTCTTCTTTCTTCCTATGTAAAGTCTGTCACCATGAGCTTCTGATCTTCTTTCTTTCTTCCTATGTAAAGTCTGTCACCATGAGCTTCTGATCTTCTTTCTTTCTTCCTATGTAAAGTCTGTCACCATGAGCTTCTGATCTTCTTTCTTTCTTCCTATGTAAAGTCTGTCACCATGAGCTTCTGATCTTCTTTCTTTCTTCCTATGTAAAGTCTGTCACCATGAGCTTCTGATCTTCTTGTGTTGGAGGCACCGCTTTACATCATGTGACACACTGTTCATTCAAAGTCATGACTGCGCCAACAACGGAGAGTCCAACTCTGCAGTTACTTGGAGATCAAAAAATGGTTTTAGAGGCAACTATAGTGGAACCTCCCGCACAGACCAAAGTATGGTCGTCACTACTCGCATTTTCTTCTGTTTCAATAAATTTCCCATAGAAATAAAAAAACAGCTCAGAATAAAGAGACTTTTCAGTCTCTTTCTCTCCCTCTCTCTGTTTCTCTCTCTCCCTCTCTCTATTTCTCTCTCCCACTCTCTCTGTTTTTTCTCCTCTCTCTCCCTCTCTCTCCTGCTCTCCCCTCTCTCTCTCTCTCTCGTTGATGCCTTGAATTACAGATGATCAAACCGTTAGCCATAAATTTTGTGATCACAAAAAAAAAAAACCAAAAGATTGCCGAGAAGCGATTCATAATCTCATTTCCAGAAAAGGGGGGGGGGAGGGGAGAGAAAAATAAAAAGTTTTAAATGTCAGTGTCAAGGTCGTCTGCGTCCTCGTGACAAGAAAAGCTAGTACATGTGGCCATTAAACTGGCAGCCTTGTTGATTGACAGAGAGCTGTGAAAGAAGCTAAAATATTAACAACCCCGCGGAAAATAATCCCAAAAGAATGTCCTTAAGATATTTGATCAGATAATGGCTGCGACATATTTAATAAAGAAAGTTGTCTATCGTCTAATGGAATCTCCTAGGTTGTGGTTCCTGGATAGATAATTTCAACCTCTCTCTCTCTCTGTCTCTCTCTCTCTCTCTCTCTCTCTCTCTCGCTCTCGTTGATGCCTTGAATTACAGATAATATCCAAGATGTTTTTAAGTCCATCATCTTTCATTTTCAATACAAATGATTAGTTTGATCAGCTGTGGAGCAACAATAAAGAACTTTTGTTCGATTTCTGAAGAAGTCATCGGGGATCGCTTCCCTCAGACAAAAATTAATGAGAAGAATTTCTTGACTTTTGTTGTCCAACCTGGCAATATAAAAGTGCTGACCGAGTTATTAGATTCTCAAGCAGAAATCTGTGATTCCTTGTTGCATGGGAGGGTTTTCATAATCTGAGAATCTTAATCACATAGCTCTCTCTCTCTCTCTCTCTCTCTCTTCTCTCTCTCCCTCTTCTCTCTCTCTCCCTCTTCTCTCTCTCTCTCTCTCTCCTCTCTCTCTCTCTCTCTCGTTGATGCCTTGAATTACAGATAATATCCAAGATGTTTTTAAGTCCATCATCTTTCATTTTCAATACAAATGATTAGTTTGATCAGCTGTGGAGCAACAATAAAGAACTTTTGTTCGATTTCTGAAGAAGTCATCGGGGATCGCTTCCCTCAGACAAAAATTAATGAGAAGAATTTCTTGACTTTTGTTGTCCAACCTGGCAATATAAAAGTGCTGACCGAGTTATTAGATTCTCAAGCAGAAATCTGTGATTCCTTGTTGCATGGGAGGGTTTTCATAATCTGAGAATCTTAATCACATAGCTCTCTCTCTCTCTCTCTCTCTCTCCCTCTTCTCTCTCTCCTCTTTTCTCTCTCTCTCTCTCCTCAAGTTCCCTCACTGTCCCTTTTTGTCTGCTAAAGGTCATCCAACTGATGACCACCAAGTCAGGAAAGAAAAGTACGCTGATTTAAAACATCATCATGTGTCGTGTCAGGTCAGAGTATTAATTTATCCATTGCCCGAGTTTGCATACTACACTTTCCTTGCTTCCTCCATGGCTACCAGTTGTGCATGTACTTTTAGTTCGTTGTTCTGCGTGTACTTTTAGTTCGTTGTTCTGCATGCACTTTTAGTTCGTTGTTCTGCATGCACTTTTAGTTCGTTGTTCTGCATGTACTTTTAGTTCGTTGTTCTGCATGCACTTTTAGTTCGTTGTTCTGCATTCTGTCTAGGCCAGTTGTCTTTTGTACCGACAAAAAAAAAAAAAACAAACTACCATCTCCACAAATCTTCAGGGGCTATCTGTACTAGTGGTCCTCTCTCACCAAAATATATATGGATATAGAGATAGGGTCTACTTCCCTGTCTTTGGGGCCAGTAGTTCGAATCTATCCTTGCGACCACTTTACTTGTCTTCCATCTCTGCCAGTAGTCCCACCTACCCTCTTGACCAGTCAACTTGTCTTTCTTCTCCGCCAGTAGTTCCACCTACCCTCTTGACCAGTCAACTTGTCTTTCTTCTCCGCCAGTAGTCCCACCTACCCTCTTGACAAGTCAGCTTCTCTTTCATCTCGGCCAGTAGTCCTACCTACCCTCTTGACCAGTCAACTTGTCTTCCATCTCTGTCAGTAGTCCCACCTACCCTCTTGACCATTTTACTTGTATTCAACCTCCGCCAGTAGTCTCACCTACCCTCTTGACCAGTCAGCTTGTCTTCCATCTCGGCCAGTAGTCCCACTTACCCTCTTGACCAGTCAGCTTATCTTTCTTCTCCGCCAGTAGTCTCACCTACCCTCTTGACCAGTCAGCTTGTCTTTCTTCTCCGCCAGTAGTCCCACCTACCCTCTTGACCAATCAGCTTGTCTTCCATCTCGGCCAGTAGTCCCATCTACCCTCTTGACCAGTCAGCTTGTCTTTCTTCTCCGCCAGTAGTCCCACCTACCCTCTTGACCAATCAGCTTGTCTTCCATCTCGGCCAGTAGTCCCACCTACCCTCTTGACCAGTCAGCTTATCTTCTTCTCCGCCAGTAGTCTACCTACCCTCTTGACAACTTTACTTGTCTTCCATTTCGGCCAGTAGTCCTACCTACCCTCTTGACCAATCAGCTTGTCTTCCATCTCGGCCAGTAGTCCCACCTACCCTCTTGACCAGTCAGCTTGTCTTCCATCTCGGCCAGTAGTCCTACCTACCCTCCTGACCAGTCAGCTTGTCTTCCATCTCGGCCAGTAGTCCTACACCTACCCTCTTGACCAGTCAGCTTGTCTTTCTTCTCCGCCAGTAGTCCCACCTACCCTCTTGACCAATCAGCTTGTCTTCCATCTCGGCCAGTAGTCTCACCTACCCTCTTGACCAGTCAGCTTATCTTTCTTCTCCGCCAGTAGTTCTACCTACCCTCTTGACAACTTTACTTGTCTTCCATTTCGGCCAGTAGTCCTACCTACCCTCTTGACCAATCAGCTTGTCTTCCATCTCGGCCAGTAGTCTCACCTACCCTCTTGACCAGTCAGCTTATCTTTCTTCTCCGCCAGTAGTCCCACCTACCCTCTTGACAACTTTACTTGTCTTCCATTTCGGCCAGTAGTCCTACCTACCCTCTTGACCATTTTACTTGTATTCTATCTCTGCCAGTAGTTCCACCTAACCTCTTGACCAGTCAACTTGTCTTCCATCTCTGCCAGTAGTCTTACCTACCATCTCGACAGGCTGTTCTGTCAGTTATTTCGAGTAACTGGTTTGTCTACCATCTTGGCCAGTTGTCCTAACTATTCTTTCAACGAATGGGGTTGTCTACCAAACTCGAACACTCGTCCTGCATATTATAAATATATAATCTCAGGTAGTCGCTCTACCTACTATTCAGAGCAATCCATCATCTTGACTAGTCGTCCTAGCTATTATTTCGGCTAATCGGTTTTTCCACCATTTTCACTAGTCCTAAGTATCGACTAACCGGCTTGTCCGCCATCTTTACTAGTCTTCCTGCCAGTTATTTCGAGTTATTCTGTCTCCATCTTTTAATTCTATTCTTCTTGTCTTCCTACGGCCAAAAAATTGTTTCTCATATCACGTGACTTCATCCCATTAATCCAATCTGATCCTGTTAATGCCGTTTGATACAATTAATCCCTTTCTGATCCCATTAATACCCCGTGTATCTAATGGCTCATCTTAGTCCGATTATCTGCAGCGTGTTTTTGTTGCTGTATATGCCTCTCTCGTTGCAGGTTCCATTCAGAACTCACTGGCCGTGTCATGATGTTCTAGACCAGGGGTTGACAGTTTACATCCATTCAGTGACCCGATGCTGGATCTGCGAGTTGTTGGCGGGTCAAACTTATCACTGTAGCTAAAACCCCAGGAGTAATAATTAAATGTAAGACTATGAATAAATATTTCTTTCACTTACCACGAAACTTAGGCGTCTTCTAGACCAGACCTCACGAAGTTATCAGGAAAATTTAATTTGATTAATTCACCTCAGCTTAGAGAGACAGGCAGAGTGGAGGGCTTGAATATAGTTGCGAGACAACCTGTCAATCAACACCGGACAGGCACTATCAGCCGCGGGGCGCTGATGGATATATTGGTTTGGTTGGGGGGGAGGGGAAATGGGGACACTTATGGACATGGCCAGAGTATAATAATGATGATCCAGACCATAAACCGATTCAATTGATTAAAATTTAACCCCCCCCCCCAAAAAAAAAAAAACATGTTTAAAAGATTTTTTTTAAGATCTGAAAATCTAATTAAATGCATTCAATTCATCTCTGCTTCTACCACTGTCACTTTCTCTCATTTTTATTTGCACTGGAAAAAAACTTGTTGATTTAGATGTGGCACGCTACTCGATTTCAGCACACAGCGTGGCCCTTGATGCCGCTGAAATTGGACAGCCCAGTCCAAAACCCTTAGAAGATCTTTTGGTGGCCCTCACCAAGCAGGTGGCTCTCACTAAGCAGGTGGCTCTCACCAAGCAGATGGCTCTCACTAAGCAGGTGGCTCTCACCAAGCAGGATCTGCTTTCTAAGATGACTCACCATCAGATTACATTTGGTTGTTTATTTATCGATGTTGTTACTATAGTGTTTGTTACAGTTATAAATGTAGTAAGCTTTCAACTGGAAATCATTCCTTGCTTCTTTCTGTTTCTTGAAACGAGAGAGAGAGAGAGAGAGAGAGAGAGAAGAGAGAGAGGGAGTTATAGAAAGAGAGATAGTCAGAAAGAGACAGAAAAGGAGATAGTGTCAGAGAGAGCAAGAGACAGATAGAAAGATAGATATATATATATATATATATATATATATATATATATATAGAGAGAGAGAGAGAAAGAAAATATACATATAGGGATCTAGCCACTTGCCTGGGAAGCAAAGGACAGGACCACTGCACCCAACCAAGCATGATCGTTAAAGGCGACTAAGGAGGGTTCGGCACAGGGCCAGCAACTCCTTCCGAGGGGAAAAATACGTTAGCTACGGTCAACAAGAGCTGAACAAGAGACGAAAACTATTACTGGGAGAGAGAGAGGAACTTCCTTGCAAAGATCTAAACCTAGAAACAACTGGCAAAGGGATCTTGAGACAGAGATTAGAAAGTTGGATTACACATGGGGACATGGAAGAAACAACCCAGGACAGAAATAACTGTAGAGCACGTGTTGATGCCCATGCCCTAGATAGGGGTAAAGAAGGCGTGGATATGTATGTTTGTGTGTGTGTGTGTGTGTGAAAGAGAGAGAGTGGAGTGAGTGAGAGAGGAGTGAGTGAGATAGAGAGAGCGATACAGAGAAAGACACAGATTGATTGATTGATTGATTAATTGATTGACTGATTGATCTTTATTTCAAAAGGGTTAAGAATTGGGCACGCAGGCCCGTCTGACATTCTGCCCTTTATCATACATCTTTCACTCTGTTCCAGACATTCTACAAATATGCTGCTCATATAACAAACATAATTAATAATAAAGTGACTACATACGCATAAAATGACTAACTACATATACATATAAATGACTGACTACATACACATATAAATGAAAGAAAGATTAGAAAGAATGAAAGATTAGACAGACAGGCCGCAGAATGAATGAATGAATGAATGATCTTTATTTTAAAAGGGTGAAGAATTCGACGCGCAGGACCGTCTTACATTCTGCCCTTTATCTCTCCATCTTTCGTGTATCCCATACACTCGATTTAATAAGGTATAATAAAACTACATGAATATATATATATATATATATATATATATATATATATATATATATATATATAAGAATGCAAGATGAAAATATTACATTCGCAAATATAGGATATTAAACTACATAAGAGGTAACTGATCTAACATGATAGCACTCATACACACATGTGCATACATACACACAAATACATTTTCAATGTTCTTCTGACATTCTACCCTCGCATATTTACTAAGATAATTTCTAACAAGATACAAGATCCAACAAATTATGTTTAGAATTATGTTCTTTTAGAACAGAACTCGGTAGCTGATGATTCAGGATATAAGAGGCTATTGGGTATTCTATGGAGGCATTTAGTTACAAGCCAGTAAATATTGAAAAAGGCTTGCGTTAAAGAATGAAGTATTACTAATGGATTTTACATGGTAGGGGAGGGAGATCCAGAGCTGTATGGCAGAATATGGAAGGCTTTTCTTGTTCAGACAGACAGACAGACGGAAGGACGGACGGACGGACAGATGGATGGACGGACGGACGGACGGACGGACGGATGGATGGATGGATGGATGGGAGAGTGAATTTTATTCGTCATAGAGTTATCGTTACTGTTATTATTTAACCTTTATCAATGTTTATAGATTCCTTCTCCTACTTCATCTTAATTGTCATTAATTACCGTTATCATCTTTGCAAGTTTCATGCTCACAAAGCAAGATAGTTTCATGTAAACAGTCTTATCACTAAGTTGTGCACAATATAATTTCAGGTAAACAGTCTTATCACTAAGTTGTGCACAATATAATTTCAGTTAAACAGTCTTGTCACTCAACTGTGCAAGTGCTTGGTTCGCTTTTAGCAGTGTTTCTCAGCTTGATGGCAGGTAGCTCCCCAAAGAAGAATTTCAAGGGAGAAATTTTCCAAAAAGAGACCATGTATAGCTGTGGACGTCCTTTCACATTGGTGGTTTAATAAATAGGCGAGGATTCGGGTGCATCAGTCAGTCATTTGCATGTCCCTTGCGGAACTTTGCCTCCCTAACAGCTCTCCTGTAGGCTTCTCGGTTGTAAGCAAGATGCCATGCTGCTGATGCATCCATTTGCAGATTATCAACGATGTCTTACAGCCATTTTCGCCTTGGTTTTCCTCTCTTTCTTTTTCCCTTATATCTGATCTCTCATGATAATCCAAGACGGTCTTCTCTAGATTATCATGCTGTTTATTGTGTCCAAAATATTTAAGTTTTCTTTGTTTAATTCTCTTTATTAGCCAATTTTCTTCAGTATTAAGTTCTTGTTGTATATTTGTTCTTTTTTATGTCCATGATATTTGAAGAACTCTTCTGTAGCATTTACACTGAAAGGCATTTATGTGTTTCTCAGCTGTTTTGTTAAGTGTCCAGGTCTCACAGGCATATGTTGCGATGGGAAAGATGCATGCCATTAAAAATCTTATTTTTATAGTTCTATCTGCTCCTCTCCACAGCTTCTTTAGTTGTTTTACTTTCTGAAGAGCAATTCGGGTGTAGCCTGGATTAAAAAGAGAGTAGCTGGACCTGGGAAGTTAAGAACCTCTGATTTATTAGAGTGTGACATGGGTTTGTAGCTGAAAGTGTGGATAAGACCCGATAGTAAAAGTTTAGTTATCCAATCTGGTCACTGTACGTAATACACCACTAATAATGTGATGAGGATTGTCTGCGACAATGGAAAAATGAAACATGTAAAGCTGAATGTCAGGCGGGCCTGCCTAGTTCTAAATGCTTTGAAAAAAAAATGTTCGTTTATTGGTTTATTCACTTTTTACACAAGGACTCTTTCTGACAGTAAGTTTATAGAGCAGCTTTCATTCTGATATGAATTTTTAAAAAATCTTTGATTCTGATAGCAACTTTAAAAAACATCTTTGATTCTGATAGCAACTTTAAAAAATATCACTGATTCTGATAGCAACTTAAAAAATATCACTGATTCTGATAGCAACTTTAGGAAACATTTTAGATTTGTAGTTGTGATGTAATCTAGTATGAAAGATAAATTTCTTACTGAAGGCGTTTCTGGCTCAGGGTATGCACGAGGTGGGATCAGTCAGAGATTTCTGTCATGATTTGCCCTGCAGCAGAAGCAGGAGTTCTATGACTGATATGGGAGATAGTATTTTGGCCAGTTCTGTCGTGGTGTCCCAGATGAAAGTATTTTGGCCAGTTCTGTCGTGGTGTCCCAGATGACTGTGTCAGTGATGTTTGCTCATGTAGTGATATGTTCCTAAACAATTTGTATTTGTCGAGTTCTTCTAGTCCTTTTTTGTTCACGCCAACTCTGAAAAAGGCTTATGAAGAAATGTAAACCATTCTTGGTTAGAGTTGTAGCTACCATTCATTCATTCATTCATTTTTATGTCCCTTGCGGAACTTTGCCCCCCACCCCAACAGCACTCCTGTAGGCCTCTCGGTTGTGAGCAAGATGGCTTGCTGCTGATGCATCCATTTGCAGATCATCAACGATGTCTTGCATCCATTTTTGCCTTGGTCTTCCTCTCTTTCTTTTTCCCATTATGCACCCTTCCAAGACGAGTTTCTCTAGATTATCATGACATTTAATGTGTCCAAAATATTTAAGTTTTCTTTGTTTAATCCTCTTTACTAGCCAGCCTTCTTCAGTATTAAGTTCTTGTAATATGGATATATTTGTTCTTTTTTGTGTGTGTCCATGATATTTGACAACTCTTCTGTAGCATTTATATTCAAAGGCATTTATGTGTTTCTCAGCTGTTTTGTTAAGTGTCCAGGTCTCACAGGCATATGTTGCGATGGGAAAGATGCATGCCCTTAAAAATCTTATTTTTGTAGTTCTGTCTATTCCTCTCCACAGCTTCTTTAGTTGTTTTACTTTCTGAAGAGCACTAGCTGTCCTTTTAATTTCCCTCATTGTATCTAAATTATTAGTTAGTAGTGATCCAAGATATTCAAAACTCTCCACCTCTTCCAATTTTTCTTCATTGATACATATTTCAGCTGCCTTGTTTGTTTTGTCAGTTGTCATCAGTTTAATTTTCTTCGTATTAAGATAGCGGTTTTGCTCTTCTTGTAGCTACTAAAGACCAAATTTCTAATGATAATTGGCGTTACTGATAATACAAATAGAATATCAGCTTTTAACTTAGTTTTCATTCTAAGTGTTGTCTACATTGTGTTCCGTCAGGAAATAGGCCTTAGTTTCGCGTCGCTGGAAGAACCGAATTAGATTTATGGCACATAGGAACAAGGATCGATAGACAGACTTTCATCGGCAGACTCTGTTGTGTGTCTGTGGAAGAAGAAAGAAAAGTGATAAAAGGATATGACATAGAGAAAATAAATGAAATTCTTGAAAGAGCTAACAGGATAAGTGAAGTGGACACGGGGAACAGTTAGAGCAAACTTATGTAGAGCTGAGGAACTGTTACAGATATTTGCGGTACTAAGGAACTGTTACAGATGTATGTGACACTGAGGAGCTATTACAAATGTATGCGGTACTGAGGAACTGTTACAGATGTATGCGGTACTGAGAAACAGTTACAGATGTATGCGGTACTGAGAAACAGTTACAGATGTATGCGGTACTGAGAAACAGTTACAGATGTATGCGGCACTGAGGAATTGTTACAGATGTAAGCGGCACTGAGGAACTGTTACAGATGTATGCGGTACTGAGAAACAGTTACAGATGTATGCGGTACTGAGAAACAGTTACAGATGTATGCGGTACTGAGAAACAGTTACAGATGTATGCGGCACTGAGGAACTGTTACAGATGTATGCGGCACTGAGGAACTGTTACAGATGTAAGCGGTACTGAGAAACTGTTACAGATGTATGCGGTACTGAGAAACAGTTACAGATGTATGCGGCACTGAGGAACTGTTACAGATGTATGCGGCACTGAGAAACAGTTACAGATGTATGCGGCACTGAGGAACTGTTACAGATGTAAGTGGTACTGAGGAACAGTTACAGACGTATGCGGTACTGAGGAACAGTTACAGACGTATGCGGTACAGAGGAACAGTTACAGACGTATGCGGTACTGAGGAACTGTTACAGACGTATGCGGTACTGAGGAACTGTTACGGATGTGTGTGATACGTAGTAGTGTGAGATACAGACGCAGCCCAATTATTCGACGTGTTAGGGACAAAGAGCATGGTCGAATAGCGGAATTCGTGGAAAAGTGTGATCCAGTCTTTCTTTTTGTCTTTTTTTTTAAAAGCTTGAATTTGCATATTTGCCATAGAAGGCATAAATAACACACAATATATTGCTTCTGAATGTGTGGGAAAAGTAAATTAACAAATTAAACCGTACCGCTTCTTATAATGAATTTACCATATACTGGCGTAGCGTATTTAATGTATGTATGTATGTATGTATGTATGTATGTATGTATGTATGTATGTATGTGTGTATATGTATGTGTGTATACATGTATGTATGCATGCATATATGTATGTATGTATATATGTATGTGTATGTATGTGTGTATGTATGTATGTACGTATGTATGTATGTATATATGTATGTATGTATGTATATATGTATGTATGTATATATGTATGTATGTATGTTCCAACATCACCCTAGAACGCCTGGAGCAATTTCAACCAAACTTGGTACACATTCATTCATTCATTTGCTTGTTCCTTACGGAACTTTGCCTCTCTAACAGCACTCCTGTAGGTCTCTCGGTTGTGAGTAAGATGACTTGCTGCTGATGCATCTATTTGCAGATCATCAACGATATCTTGCATCTTCGCCTTGATATTCGTCTCTTTGTACTTTGGTGCCGGAGTTTAAGTTAAATCACCCGCCATCATTACACTCATCTTGGGTTATCTCCCGTCTACCCGTGCCTCCTATCTTTGTTTCTCCGCTTCTGGGCAAAGTTTGTCCAGCCCCTGGATAATAACCTCCAGGTCTATTAACCCTCAGTGGATTGTCTGATTATTCCTGCATTTATTCGATCACAAATCGATCTCATGTTATTTCTCTCATGTGGCCACAGATGGAGGTCACTCTTTCCATGATGCGCTGTATAGTTTTACCAAAAGGTGTTCCTTCAGTTGAAGACAGCAAGATATGGATGTGTATTGGATTAGGTCATACGTGGAGGCTTGATAGGGCCATGCAGGCTTGATAGGGCCATACAGGCTTGATAGGGCCATGCAGGCTTGATAGAGCCATGCAGAAGTGTTCAGACAACAAGACTTGAGCCATCCTGCCTCGACAGACAGACACAGGCAGATAAAACAGATAAACAGATAAACAGGCAAGCGAGCGCAGACAGATATTTGAAGAAACATGCAAGCACTCAGACACATGAACTGACAGATAATCATAGAACAATAAACAAACAGGCAAGCAGGCAACGGTAAACAAGCAGACAGACAGGTAAACAAATAGGCAAGCAGATAGACAAGTATATTTTATTCCCTGTCTGTACTCTGCTTTTAATTTTCTCGCTTACTACGTATATTGCTTTTGTTGAATGTTGTACCTAGATATTTGTATGTTTCTGCTTTCCTAATAATCATATCTCCAACATATGACGAAGGCAGTCAGGCATTAAAATTAACCACGGTGGCAATTTTAGATAAGTTATACACTTGTTTTTATGTTTCTCAGAATAGCAGATAAGTTATACACATGTTTCTATGTTTCTCAGAATAGCAGATAAGTTATACACATGTTTTTATGTTTCTCAGAATAGCAGATAAGTTATACACATGTTTCTATGTTTCTCAGAATAGCAGATAAGTTATACACATGTTTCTATGTTTCTCAGAATAGCAGATAAGTTATACACATGTTTCTATGTTTCTCAGAATAGCAGATAAGTTATACACATGTTTCTATGTTTCTCAGAATAGCAGATAAGTTATACACATGTTTCTATGTTTCTCAAAATAGCAGATAAGTTATACACATGTTTCTATGTTTCTCAGAATAGCAGATAAGTTATACACATGTTTTTATTTTTCTCAGAATAGCAGATAAGTTATACACATGTTTCTATGTTTCTCAGAATAGCAGATAAGTTATACACATGTTTTTATGTTTCTCAGAATAGCAGATATGTTATACACATGTTTCTATGTTTCTCAGAATAGCAGATACGTTATACACATGTTTCTATGTTTCTCAGAATAGCAGATAAGTTATATGTGGTAATAGATATTTCTTTACTAGATTGATGAAAATTATAAAAAAGGACAAATCACAGCAAAAGCATCGATCCGCACGCAGCCTTTGCTGTGATTTGTCCTTTTTTATTCTAAAATGCCTGTTGGAGTTGTTGGCTATAGTCAGGAGGCATTTTCCTTGTTTATCAGGATTAACGATACTGTCTATAGTTTCAGCACAAGGTTCGTGAAGTAATACACTGTTCTGGTGAATAGTGATCATTAACTCCGTTCTTTAAATGCCGGTAAAAGTCTTTGCAATCTTGCTGGTACGATGGTTATTGTTTGGGGTTTAATTGCGACGTCACAAGTAGCTCTGATCGTTGAGCAAATCTCGTATTCGTTTTTATAGGTACTTTGGTATTTCCAATCGATAGTTGCATGCTTCCGAAATCCACCGTTGCTTTTGTGTGAGACAGAAAGTCTCTGCCTAGTATGGCGGGTCTGCACATTCTGTCTACAACCATAAACTTTTGTTTATGAGTTTGTCCTCCTATGCATATGTTTATCCATGTGATTCCTTTTGCCCGTAATTCGTAATTATCGACAGTCCAGAGTTTGCTTCGCTGGGCAGTAATACCGTGTTTGAGCGAATAGTTTCCCATACGTTTTGTCTGATCAGACTGACTTCGCTGCCAGTGTCGATGAGTGTGTGGATGATGGTGTTGTTTATCTGCACGGGAATGGTGGAAGTTGCGTTTGTGCCGTTTTCAAGTGTTGTGATACGGCCCGTTGCTACTTGTAGAGGTGGGGTGGACCCGTACGCCATACCTCCGTTGAAGTTTTCCGAGCGTCCTCTCTGTTGGTTGTAGACTCTGTATTTTGGTGTAGATTCTCGTGGTGTTCTGTATCGGTCCTCAGGTGGTCTGGTGAATTTGTGTGGTGTATACTCATGGTTGGTCTACGTGCTCCTCCATGAACTTCTGTTTGATACGGGTGTAGATTCATATCTGCATTGGCGAGCTATGTGCCCATGAATACCGCAGTTGAAACATGGTTTTGATCGTATGTTCGTCTGTGTGTCCTGATAAGAGACCTGGGTCACAGTGACCGTGCTTTGAATTACGCTTTCCGAGGCAGCTTGTCTTTGTGTAGCACTGTCGGTGCGTGAAGAAGAAGTCATTGGTTCAGTTGTCGGGCATGAAGGCCTGGGGATTTCCATTCAAAACCGGGTCACTGCTTGCTTATTTTTCCACTCCTTACATATACACATGTTTCTATGTTTCTCAGAATAGCAGATAAGTTATACACATGTTTCTATGTTTCTCAGAATAGCAGATAAGTTATACACATGTTTCTATGTTTCTCAGAATAGCAGATAAGTTATACACATGTTTCTATGTTTCTCAGAATAGCAGATAAGTTATACACATGTTTCTATGTTTCTCAGAATAACAGGCAGTGATCGAGTTAACCAGAAATTACTGGTAAATTACTGATTACAAACGATAAAAAAATGGAAACTTTTGGAGGTCGTCAGTTTATGATAGTATTCTCTTAACTGATGCGATATAAGCAGTATTGGTACCCAGGAAACAATTAATAGAGTGGATACCCTTGATTGAAAGGTATATTAGTTAAGGGAGTAGTCAAGTGTCTTGAGATAAGCGTACGGCATGAAAAACTGAGTGGGTACAGTTATGGTATAAATACCACTCAAGATTAGCTTTAAAAAGCCTCACTTGTTTTGGCAAAAGAGAGCCTTATTTGTTTTGGAGAGCATTACTATTTTAGTTAGGAGAATGTCTTGTTTTGGATTTGAGTTTTTCGGTAGTAACAGTTTTTGACAGGGCCAGTTTAGGTTAAGATGAAGTAGTTAGTTTTGAGACAATTTGAAAAGTTTTGATGTTAGAGGAGTTTTTTTTTTCTATTGGAATCTTTGTAAGTATGTCTTTTTGTTTTTATTGTAAGTAAATTGTGAGGTTTCTTCCTACATGGCCTTGAATATTTCACGCCGGGAACTGTCATTGTATTTGTCTTTCCAGCCTGATGGGCTACGTTTCCATCCTCATCATATCATCTATCATTTTACCTATTACTAAATGTGGTATTAAGTATTTTAAAACAGTAACTTTGTTTAGTTTCTCGTGGAATGTTACATGTTGGTTTGACTGCAAGTTTCAGTGTAGTATAGTTATTACTTGGTGTTGTGCTGTATTATTGTGGAGAGCCTGGTGTTGTGCTGTATTATTGTGGAGAGCCTGGTGTTGTGCTGTATTATTGTGGAGAGCCTGGTGTTGTGCTGTATTATTGTGGAGAGCCTGGTGTTGTGCTGTATTATTGTGGAGAGCCTGGTGTTGTGCTGTATTATTGTGGAGAGCCTAGTGTTATGCTATATTATTGTAGAGAACCTGGTGTTGTGCTGTATTATTGTGAAGAGCCTGGTGTTGTGCTGTATTATTGTGGAGAACCTTGTATTGTGCTGTAGTAATGTGGAGAGCCTGGCGTTTTTGTTGTGTTGTGGTACGAGTAGTTAAGCAACAGATTTTGCAAACTTGGCTCAACATCGAGGCATTTGTAAAGTAGCGACAAGAGGAGAAAGTAGCAAGAAAAAAAAATAGTTTAAGCAGAGACACATCCTGTAAAAGATTCAGTCTTCATTCCAGTCTTGTATTCAAGTCTGACAGTCATATAACAGATATATTACTTTAAGTTACTGTAACCGGTTTATAATTTTAAAAACCTGGTTTAAAAAACCCAGCGAAATTGTTTAGAGGTTATTCGGACCAGCATACTGATGATGCTGAATTTGAATGAAGGAGGATCAAGCAGTTTTGACTTTGGTCAAGCAGTTTTGACTTTGGTCAAGCAGTTTTGAGCATTTTGTAAAGATTAAATATCGACACAAATAAGATAAGAAAAAAATAATCGCAAAAAAATTTACTTTCAGTTGATGTTTGTAAAGCAGGTTTCGTTTTACATTTAAAAAGTACAAAGTACTGAATGTTATCTTGAGAAAGCCGGTATTTCGGAAAGTTCTTCGTGCAAGGTGAAAGTAAAGTACAGTTGTAGCGGTTTAAAAAAAAAAACCTAAGCGATCACTGATAGCAGAGTTCTTGAGAATATGGTCTGTGATTATGCTTAACTGATTTACAGGTTTTGGTTCTTTGGGTCCTTGGAAATTGTAAATGCATGTGACATTTATTAGCGTTTAAAAAAAAATACACACGCTTAAGTTGCGAAATACCTCAAGGAATAGTTACAAGATAAAACGTATTCAAGGCCGGGGTTTTATATAAAGCAGGAAAAGCTGCATGATGTGTGGATAAGTTTTTAATTTCTTGACTATATTTTCCTGTACTTTCATAGGCCGACTTTCAATACTGTAACTACGAGTATTAACCCGTGGTACGCGAGGAGCTGATGTGGAAGATTTTCTGAATATTTGGAGAGCCCGCCGCAGAAGTCAAATACATTATATTGGATGTTTCAGGAACGGTTCTGAAGAGGTTAATCAAGTTTAGCAAATTCAGAATCTGGGACAAAGTCTTACATACATTTCTTACAAGATGTGACGGCTGGGGCAGGGACTTCTCTGGGGAAGTCGACAAGACGATTGTGGGAGCGCGGTTATGAGGGAGTACTTACACGAATATGTTAACCGAGTGCTCTAGGGGGCTTGTTGAAACTATTGTTGGTCTCGCAGAGTTGTTGCTCGACAGTATCCCGGGACTGGAAGCGATTGTCATGTAGTACTTGTCACTGCATTCGTTTTGTTTTTCATTCTTTTCTCACTCTATTTCTGTTTTGGTTGTCGGTTTATTTAAAAATTACTCGTATTATTCATCAGCACATGGTAAATTAATATTATATTGACTTTATAAAAGACTTTATAATGCTTAAACTGTACTTATACTTTTAAATACCGGTAAATAAAATTACTTCGATATTACAATATAGATATAATTTATTCCTTTTTTCTGCCTAATAGATGATTGTGATAAATAAACCACCGGGCAATGCCGGGTAATCAGCTAGTCTTTCTATATAAAAATGTATTGTATGTATGTATGTATATATGTTCCACCATAACTCTGGAACGCGTGGAGAAATTTCAACCAAACTATGTACACATATGACTTACAATCTGGAAATGTATAATGTGGGGGTAAGACACCCCTAATTCTCCTAGGGGTCGGGGGTGACATGTACAAAAAATCGAAAACGACCGATAGTAAAACTAGCCCTGTGAAGGAAGGGATGTAAATCCTGTTATATTTATGCGCATTGCGTTGTGGGCCGTGCCTTCCAGATAGCTGTGGAATGAATAGACTCCGTAGAACCTTCTAGAATGTTGTGGATAAGAATATAACTCTGTAGAACGCTCTGGAAATTTTTAGAAATCATTATGCCCCGGTCTTGAACTCATGATGTTCGAGAAAATTCCAGCACCCACCCGAATCTTAGATGGTCGTATATAAAGTAAGCTAACTTGACAAGTCTTCCAGTTTGTCATCTTTCAGAGAATGTGACAGTTTCATTTCGCTCTTGTAGTAATTTGTGTAAGTGTTTCCTACAGTGATAGTGTGCATTTTGGATTCAAGTCTGTTAATACTTTTTTTTTATTTCTATGAAGAGTTTTATATTTCTACACGGATGTAAGTACTTCAAAATTTTAAATTTTAAATTTGTTTTTCCCTTATGTTTATATTAGCCTTTTTTTATTATATTTTTTAAAATCATTCTTTTGCTTCGCACTTAGTAGAATATTTTACAGTTCTGTACTCGCTCCCTCTAGATTTCTTTTCTATCGGGAAATTCTCAGCCCCACGACTTATTTATAGGAATGTAGATTTTAGACTTCGGAATCTTCTGTTCTGTACCAAAATTTAGAAGTGTTCAAATTACAGATGGTCGGCGACTTACGACAAGATTCCGTTCCGACAACCCCGATGTAAGTCGGATCAGATGTAAGTCGAATGCTTCCTCTGGTGACATTGTTTTCTGTTCAATTTCATTATTAAGCTTTTTTTGTCATGAGTGCCTTGACAAATGAGTTCTTTGCTTGCTTTGGAATCTCAGCAAACCTTTCATATCAATCAGTTAAAATGTTATTATAAACTATTATATAGCATTTCAACTTATTTTATATAAAAGCACCATGAAAAGACATCAACGTTAGCCTGAACTCAAACACTAAATATGCATCGATTTCCTTTTTTTTTCTGGATGTAGATCAATTGGTTTATTAGAAGAATATGTATGTATGTATGTATGTATGTATGTATGTATGTATGTATGTATGTATGTATGTATGTATGTATGTATGTATGTATGTATGTATGTATGTATGTGCGATAGTAAAACTAGCCCTGTGAAGGAAGGTATGTAAATCCTGTTATATTTATGCGCATTGCGTTGTGGGCCGTGCCTTCCAGATAGCTGTGGAATGAATAGACTCCGTAGAACCTTCTAGAATGTTGTGGATAAGAATATAACTCTGTAGAACGCTCTGGAAATTTTTAGAAATCATTATGCCCCGGTCTTGAACTCATGATGTTCGAGAAAATTCCAGCACCCACCCGAATCTTAGATGGTCGTATATAAAGTAAGCTAACTTGACAAGTCTTCCAGTTTATCATCTTTCAGAGAATGTGACCGTTTCATTTCGCTCTTGTAGTAATTTGTATAAGTGTTTCCTACAGTGATAGTGTGCATTTTGGATTCAAGTCTGTTAATACTTTTTTTTAATTTGTATGAAGAGTTTTATATTTCTACACGGATGTAAGTACTTCAAAATTTTAAATTTTAAATTTGTTTTTCCCTTATGTTTATATTAGCCTTTTTTTATTATATTCTATAAAAGATTCATTCATTAATTATATTTCTACATGGATGTATGTACTCGTAGTTCATAATTTTAAATTTATTTTTTCCTTATGTTTATATTGGCTTTTTATTGTATCTTATACTTCATAATTTTACGCATATGACTTACAATCTGGAAAAAAATACTATAGGATGTAATACGCCCCTAGCACCCTGGGGGGATGTGGGGGTTGGGGTGGGATGGGATGGGGTTGAGATCTTAAAAATAATCGAAAACGACAGATATTAGAGTCGAATCCATAGTTTTCAGGGTCGCTGAGATGAATAGTGCCACTCCCGATGCCGTTTAAGTCCAAGTTGAGCTCCCATCGGCATGGGGGGGGGGACCTCGGGCGGGAGGTTGGATGGGGTGACATGTACAAAGAGAAGGAGAGAGAGGGAGAGAGATATTGAGAGAGGGGAGAGAGAGTGGGAGAGAAAGTTGGAGAAAGAGAAAGAAGGAGAGAGAGGGAGAGAGAAGAGAGAGAGATAAGGACAGAAAGAGAGAGAAGAGAGAGAGACAGATCTGAGATCACCAGTTTTATGTTGCTTGCTCAAGGGTGGGTTCACCCAATAATTTATTTCTTCTTGCTCCTGGAGGTGAAACTAAAAATGTTGTTTATAATCAAGTTTTGAATTAAACTAATATTATAGTGAATTTATTAAATTATACTTTTAAATACCGGTAAATAAAATTACTTGTATATTACACTATAGACAGAACTCATTCCTTTTCCTGTCTAATAGACGATTAGGATAAATAAATATCCGGACAACGCCGGGTAATCAGCTAGTTTCCTATGAAACTCTGGCTTTAGAAATGTTGAGAAACTGTTTCGAAAATATTTAGAAACTCTTGAGCGGGGATACTCGTAACTTGCAACTTACATCAGCACGGGCCATGTCTTGGTTTGATTCGCTCTGGCTTTCCTTGCGAACTTTGAAGTCTGTAGATTCTTTTAGCTGTACTACCGCATTTAGGAGTCATTATGACTATTATGAACATAAATAACAACGTATTATAAGCACACACATAAGAATATTATAAGAACGAACCAAGAGATCGTCTCGGGACAGCTTCTGAAAGCAGATTTCAGTTTGATACAAAGCGACTGGTTGGTCAGACAGAACCGTTTGGAAGGTGGCGAAATAGGTTGGAAGAACGGATCACGCAGTCGAATACGTGAGTTCTTGTTATAATTATCATCAGTCGAAAGAGCTGGTAATCGACCAGCGGCCGATCGAGTTACGGCGGCTCGCACCTACGGCCTAGGTCCTCTCTGACTGCTTAATGTTTTGTTTTTATGTTTGTGATTATTTTACAAACATTTTCTGTTCCGTATCCGCGATGAATTCACCACGAAACGACGGAAGAAGATGATCTGGTACGCGCCATCATCATTCGGTGAACTGAAAACGCCTTCATGTGGGTGTCTGTATGTGTACGTACATTTGTCTGTGCCATGGAAAGTTATTACAGCGTGACTGTTCATTTAATGTGTTGTGATTAATATTTTATGACTACTTTTCCACACAGTTATTGCACTGATATGTGTCTGTTAGTGTTTTAAAGTGATAGAAAACATGTTTAATGATTTCAAAACATCTTACTGTATTGAACTTTTGCTTAGTGTCTGATCTCCTTATATTACGGCCGACTTACGGCCAAAGCCCCGGTTCCTAACGTAGCCTAAGTCGACGCATGACTGTACTTAGAAACTGTTAGTTATGTGCGGTATTAAGAAACTAATACAGTAATATGCAGTACTAAGAAATTATCACAGTCATGTGCGATATTAAGAAATTATCGCAGTCATTCCGGTACCGAGAAATTATCATAGTGTGATATCACAGTCATTTACTATATTAAAAAAGTATCACAGTAATGCGCGGTACTAAGAAACTATCCCAGTCATGCGCTGTAGCATGGTCTTGTAAGTACTGATTATTGTTGTTATGATTATTTTTATTAATGAATATGATTATGAAAATAAACCGTAAACAAAATAGTAACATCGAATATCGACAGAGAAAAGTGGACAGGAAAAAAGAGAAAGGTATAAAACTTCCATGACACGGGAACAAGACGCAAACAAAAATAAACAGTGGAAACAGTGAATAGAAAAAGACGAGACTCAGTGACGCTGAGATTTAGGTAATACAAAGGAAGGACGCCAGAAAGTAGGATGGTCCAGTGATAACAAAGTGATGACTGAACGTTGACACGTGTAAACAAAATAGAAAAGACGAATAGAAAAGACAGACACAATGAAAAGCCAGGACACAATAAAATCTCTGACATGAAAGAGCAAGATAATGACTTAGGTAAATAACAATTGTATAGACAAGACTGAGACAAGTTAGGACGCTGTTGGGCACGGTTTTTCAATAAAGGTGTGACCAACTCGGCCAGCTGACCAATTAAATATTTAGAGGCGTGGCCTATTGGACAATTGACTTACGACATATAAGTCACGGGGCAGTTTGAATGACAGACAATCAGAACGCTCATGGGAACCAGTGGATATCTGAAGGATGGACCCAACATACTTATTGGTTAATCCATCAAGCTGGACTTGACGATAAAAAGGTGAGCGGAGAGACAGAATGGACCAAGAAGGAAGAAAAACCACGAAGAACCAAAAAGTTCGGAAGTAGAGGACAGGACACAGAGGAGGAGCCCGAAGATGGAAGAACAGACAATCTAGGACGAATAGGTACAGAAGTCCTGGAGAGAGGAGACTGAGAAGGGGGCCTGAAGACGGAAGAACGAACAATCAGAAAACCAAGTAGGACGAAGAAGTACGGGAATACAAGAGGAAGAAAGAGGGTCCGACCAGAACAACCGAGAAGCCATCCGATGAGAGATATGGACAGAAGTCCAGAGAAGAGGCAAGTAGATTTTGCTCGTTGGTACACTGCGATCGAGAGACGGCCGAGGAAGACCGTTAGAAGAAATCAGAGAAGAACAGCAGAAGGAGAACACACACCAGAGAAGAGGCAAGTAGACTTTGCTCGTTAGTACACTGTGATTGAGAGACGGCAGACCGTCAGAAGAAATCAGAAGACAGACAAGAGAAGAAAGAGGATGAGACGATATAAAATCAGAAGTAGTGTTAGATGGAAGAGGGTTTTCAAGTGATTCAAATGATTAAGAAGAACTGACACTTTTGAAACTTTGAGTACAGTGATTTTAGACGAGAAACTAGTTGACCACGTGTTGCAGATGTGATATAATACTGGGATAGGACATGTTCTCGTGTAGAATATTGTGAATTTGAGAAACTGAGAAATGCTGCATGTAGAATATGATAGAGTTTGATATTGTGAACAAATGATTAAGTCTTTCAATCCAAGTAACGTAGTCGACAACACATCTTGATCTTATTAATAAGAATTAAATAATGAAGTTACATTTTATCGGACTTCCTCTGATCTAGTGAAATTGTAATGTTTTGTAAAACCTGTGATGTGTTAATCAAAGAGCATCTTTAAGCTTCAGTTCTATGATATGGAAATATTCAGGAAATATATGGTTCACAGTCTACAGTATTATAGCGCGGTACTAAGAAACAGTAATGCGCGGTACTAAGAAACAGTAATGCCCGGTACTAAGAAACTATCATAGTCATGCCCGGTAATAAGAAACTATCAGTCATTTACGATATTAAGAAAGTATCACAGAAATCACGGTACTAAGAAACTATGACAGTCGTTTACGGTATTAAGAAACTCTATGTCCTGCACACACACACACACACACACTTATTTTTCAATGAAAATACTGCAAGAGTGACGCCAGTGCGAAACTAAACATCTAGATTCTATTTGAAGAGATTGAAGATAAGACAGAAGCGCTGGGGCTGCCACATTGGAAGTGACTCTATGACTCCAGGAAAAAGTAAGACAAAAAAACTTCAACGCTAAAGATGAAGAAAAGAAGTAAATCTCAAAACGAGGCTTAGCTATATTTAATGGTATTGTACAAACTTATTTCTCAACTATTTCTCCCTGACATCCACTATGCCCCACTGTCCCAGCGTTTCCTTTATCAATCACCTCCACATTTCCATTTGTCTGGTACGGCGAGAATCCGACGAGGGGAGAGAAACCTGACGTGGCTGTATTTATGGGAATTGATTGCCGCCTCAAAGTAGGACAAAACAGGGGCGTTAATCACGAGACACTGGGCGCATGCCAGTCTCCGTGGAAACAGAAACGATGTTTATGGGTCGATGGGAAGGAAATTGAAACAAATAACAGATGATAAGATTACCTTTACAGCAGCATTTCTTTGGTTCACGTTCAAATAAATGTCAGATGCTAGCCTCACAACTTTCTTTACATTATGATCTTGTTCAAGAGTTGAGCAGTGAGGTAGTTGTAGCAACTTTATCCAGGGCCCTGGTGGGCCAGGGGCCCCATATCAAAACTACAAGCGAAACGTTATAGTGTTTTCATGAATTTTGTCACTAATGAAACGAGAAGAGGAATGACAGGTCTATGGGGGGGGGGGGGTCTCTCAAAAGAACCAAATCCTAGGGGCCCTTCAACAGCCCAGACCCTGGGGGTACAACCTTAGCTCACCCTTTTTTGACGGACCTTTCTAAAGCCAACCAAAAGTGGTGTCCGCCCTAATGGTTGTTGTCTTGATACTGGCGGTTAGTGCAATCTTGTGTCATCCCGTATGGACGCATAGAGTCCAAAACTTATCACGTATCAGCAACTTATTGTAAAACGTTGATATGATAAATTATCATTTATGAGTTGTTATTGTTAATATATAGCATTGGTAGACAGCAATAACGACTTGCAATAAATGAATGACAGTTTATGAAGTTATCAAAGTTTATTCATTACTAGTAGTCAACAGGTGTCCATGGATCGATTCAGTGCACAGGTTGAAAGTAATCCGTTCTTTCAAGTAGTAAATGTAATCGAAACATACAACATACTGAATTCGACTCTGTGGCCCCCTTCAGGTCCACTCTTTGGCGTAGAGACGGGGCTTAAGTGCAGCCACCAGAGGCTGGAAAACAATGTTCGACCAAGCCAACCTACACCACTGTCTTCATGGCAGTCCGAGCAAGACCACAGTCTGCCCTAGCAAGGAAAAGTGCCGAAGTCGGAGGTACCCAGCCAGAAGGCGCATCGAAAAAATCAGGGTATCATGCGATATCGCTAATGAAATGTTCGTATCTGGGGGTTTTGTTCCTTTCAATCTTTCTGAAAACAAAAGAGAAATTACTCTGTACCAGTCCTAGAGATCATTAACAGGCATATAAACCTGGATTACATGAGCATAAGTAAATAGTTTGTCTCTTTTTCTCTCATGAACCATCAACAAACTCAGTCTTACAAGGCAGAGTAGTCTGGTTTACTTGGAACTTGTTAAATAGTTTGTCTCTTTCATGAAGTATCAACGAAATAAAAGCCCAAATCTTTCATTTTCCTACTCACAGTATCGACATCTATTCATTAGCTCTCCTACGAACCTGCATATCAAACTAGCTCGTAGTTTCATTACATCAGTATGACTGTCCCATTCGATTTCCAAAGGTGCACTTCTATTATTTCTCCTGCTATATCTATCTGTAGCTGTTTGTCTGTTTCTATCTGCATACCTCTCTTGACTTTCGGTCTACTTATCCGTATCTCTGTCTCACTGTCCGAATATTATAGTGCCGGAGTATCTTCGTCGCTGAATATCTGATATTCGTCTCTTTGTACTTTGGTGCCGGAGTTTAAGTTAAATCACCCGCCATCATTACACTCATCTTGGGTTATCTCCCGTCTACCCGTGCCTCCTATCTTTGTTTCTCCGCTTCTGGGCAAAGTTTGTCCAGCCCCTGGATAATAACCTCCAGGTCTATTAACCCTCAGTGGATTGTCTGATTATTCCTGCATTTATTCGATCACAAATCGATCTCATGTTATTTCTCTCATGTGGCCACAGATGGAGGTCACTCTTTCCATGATGCGCTGTATAGTTTTACCAAAAGGTGTTCCTTCAGTTGAAGACAGCAAGATATGGATGTGTATTGGATTAGGTCATACGTGGAGGCTTGATAGGGCCATGCAGGCTTGATAGGGCCATACAGGCTTGATAGGGCCATGCAGGCTTGATAGAGCCATGCAGAAGTGTTCAGACAACAAGACTTGAGCCATCCTGCCTCGACAGACAGACACAGGCAGATAAAACAGATAAACAGATAAACAGGCAAGCGAGCGCAGACAGATATTTGAAGAAACATGCAAGCACTCAGACACATGAACTGACAGATAATCATAGAACAATAAACAAACAGGCAAGCAGGCAACGGTAAACAAGCAGACAGACAGGTAAACAAATAGGCAAGCAGATAGACAAGTATATTTTATTCCCTGTCTGTACTCTGCTTTTAATTTTCTCGCTTACTACGTATATTGCTTTTGTTGAATGTTGTACCTAGATATTTGTATGTTTCTGCTTTCCTAATAATCATATCTCCAACATATGACGAAGGCAGTCAGGCATTAAAATTAACCACGGTGGCAATTTTAAATAAGTTATACACATGTTTCTATGTTTCTCAGAATAGCAGATAAGTTATCACATGTTTCTATGTTTCTCAGAATAGCAGATAAGTTATACACATATTTTTATGTTTCTCAGAATAGCAGATAAGTTATACACATGTTTCTATGTTTCTCAGAATAGCAGATAAGTTATACACATGTTTCTATGTTTCTCAGAATAGCAGATAAGTTATACACATGTTTCTATGTTTCTCAGAATAGCAGATAAGTTATACACATGTTTCTATGTTTCTCAGAATAGCAGATAAGTTATACACATGTTTCTATGTTTCTCAAAATAGCAGATAAGTTATACACATGTTTCTATGTTTCTCAGAATAGCAGATAAGTTATACACATGTTTTTATTTTTCTCAGAATAGCAGATAAGTTATACACATGTTTCTATGTTTCTCAGAATAGCAGATAAGTTATACACATGTTTTTATGTTTCTCAGAATAGCAGATATGTTATACACATGTTTCTATGTTTCTCAGAATAGCAGATACGTTATACACATGTTTCTATGTTTCTCAGAATAGCAGATAAGTTATATGTGGTAATAGATATTTCTTTACTAGATTGATGAAAATTATAAAAAAGGACAAATCACAGCAAAAGCATCGATCCGCACGCAGCCTTTGCTGTGATTTGTCCTTTTTTTATTCTAAAATGCCTGTTGGAGTTGTTGGCTATAGTCAGGAGGCATTTTCCTTGTTTATCAGGATTAACGATACTGTCTATAGTTTCAGCACAAGGTTCGTGAAGTAATACACTGTTCTGGTGAATAGTGATCATTAACTCCGTGTCTTTAAATGCCGGTAAAAGTCTTTGCAATCTTGCTGGTACGATGGTTATTGTTTGGGGTTTAATTGCGACGTCACAAGTAGCTCTGATCGTTGAGCAAATCTCGTATTCGTTTTTCATAGGTACTTTGGTATTTCCAATCGATAGTTGCATGCTTCCGAAATCCACCGTTGCTTTTGTGTGAGACAGAAAGTCTCTGCCTAGTATGGCGGGTCTGCACATTCTGTCTACAACCATAAACTTTTGTTTATGAGTTTGTCCTCCTATGCATATGTTTATCCATGTGATTCCTTTTGCCCGTAATTCGTAATTATCGACAGTCCAGAGTTTGCTTCGCTGGGCAGTAATACCGTGTTTGAGCGAATAGTTTCCCATACGTTTTGTCTGATCAGACTGACTTCGCTGCCAGTGTCGATGAGTGTGTGGATGATGGTGTTGTTTATCTGCACGGGAATGGTGGAAGTTGCGTTTGTGCCGTTTTCAAGTGTTGTGATACGGCCCGTTGCTACTTGTAGAGGTGGGGTGGACCCGTACGCCATACCTCCGTTGAAGTTTTCCGAGCGTCCTCTCTGTTGGTTGTAGACTCTGTATTTTGGTGTAGATTCTCGTGGTGTTCTGTATCGGTCCTCAGGTGGTCTGGTGAATTTGTGTGGTGTATACTCATGGTTGGTCTACGTGCTCCTCCATGAACTTCTGTTTGATACGGGTGTAGATTCATATCTGCATTGGCGAGCTATGTGCCCATGAATACCGCAGTTGAAACATGGTTTTGATCGTATGTTCGTCTGTGTGTCCTGATAAGAGACCTGGGTCACAGTGACCGTGCTTTGAATTACGCTTTCCGAGGCAGCTTGTCTTTGTGTAGCACTGTCGGTGCGTGAAGAAGAAGTCATTGGTTCAGTTGTCGGGCATGAAGGCCTGGGGATTTCCATTCAAAACCGGGTCACTGCTTGCTTATTTTTCCACTCCTTACATATACACATGTTTCTATGTTTCTCAGAATAGCAGATAAGTTATACACATGTTTCTATGTTTCTCAGAATAGCAGATAAGTTATACACATGTTTCTATGTTTCTCAGAATAGCAGATAAGTTATACACATGTTTCTATGTTTCTCAGAATAGCAGATAAGTTATACACATGTTTCTATGTTTCTCAGAATAACAGGCAGTGATCGAGTTAACCAGAAATTACTGGTAAATTACTGATTACAAACGATAAAAAAATGGAAACTTTTGGAGGTCGTCAGTTTATGATAGTATTCTCTTAACTGATGCGATATAAGCAGTATTGGTACCCAGGAAACAATTAATAGAGTGGATACCCTTGATTGAAAGGTATATTAGTTAAGGGAGTAGTCAAGTGTCTTGAGATAAGCGTACGGCATGAAAAACTGAGTGGGTACAGTTATGGTATAAATACCACTCAAGATTAGCTTTAAAAAGCCTCACTTGTTTTGGCAAAAGAGAGCCTTATTTGTTTTGGAGAGCATTACTATTTTAGTTAGGAGAATGTCTTGTTTTGGATTTGAGTTTTTCGGTAGTAACAGTTTTTGACAGGGCCAGTTTAGGTTAAGATGAAGTAGTTAGTTTTGAGACAATTTGAAAAGTTTTGATGTTAGAGGAGTTTTTTTTTCTATTGGAATCTTTGTAAGTATGTCTTTTTGTTTTTATTGTAAGTAAATTGTGAGGTTTCTTCCTACATGGCCTTGAATATTTCACGCCGGGAACTGTCATTGTATTTGTCTTTCCAGCCTGATGGGCTACGTTTCCATCCTCATCATATCATCTATCATTTTACCTATTACTAAATGTGGTATTAAGTATTTTAAAAACCTGGTTAAAAAAACCCAGCGAAATTGTTTAGAGGTTATTCGGACCAGCATACTGATGATGCTGAATTTGAATGAAGGAGGATCAAGCAGTTTTGACTTTGGTCAAGCAGTTTTGACTTTGGTCAAGCAGTTTTGAGCATTTTGTAAAGATTAAATATCGACACAAATAAGATAAGAAAAAAATAATCGCAAAAAAATGTACTTTCAGTTGATGTTTGTAAAGCAGGTTTCGTTTTACATTTAAAAAGTACAAAGTACTGAATGTTATCTTGAGAAAGCCGGTATTTCGGAAAGTTCTTCGTGCAAGGTGAAAGAAAGGTACAGTTGTAGCGGTTTAAAAAAAAAACCCTAAGCGATCACTGATAGCAGAGTTCTTGCGAATATGGTCTGTGATTATGCTTAACTGATTTACAGGTTTTGGTTCTTTGGGTCCTTGGAAATTGTAAATGCATGTGACATTTATTAGCGTTTAAAAAAAAATACACACGCTTAAGTTGCGAAATACCTCAAGGAATAGTTACAAGATAAAACGTATTCAAGGCCGGGGTTTTATATAAAGCAGGAAAAGCTGCATGATATGTGGATAAGTTTTTAATTTCTTGACTATATTTTCCTGTACTTTCATAGGCCAACTTTCAATACTGTAACTACGAGTATTAACCCTTGGTACGCGAGGAGCTGATGTGGAAGATTTTCTGAATATTTGGAGAGCCCGCCGCAGAAGTCAAATACATTATATTGGATGTTTCAGGAACGGTTCTGAAGAGGTTAATCAAGTTTAGCAAATTCAGAATCTGGGACAAAGTCTTACATACATTTCTTACAAGATGTGACGGCTGGGGCAGGGGCTTCTCTGGGGAAGTCGACAAGACGATTGTGGGAGCACGGTTATGAGGGAGTACTTACACGAATATGTTAACCGAGTGCTCTAGGGGGCTTGTTGAAACTATTGTTGGTCTCGCAGAGTTGTTGCTCGACAGTATCCCGGGACTGGAAGCGATTGTCATGTAGTACTTGTCACTGCATTCGTTTTGTTTTTCATTCTTTTCTCACTCTATTTCTGTTTTGGTTGTCGGTTTATTTAAAAATTACTCGTATTATTCATCAGCACATGGTAAATTCATATTCATCTTCTTCGTTTGAGCTCAGTGTTTGTACTAAACATTCCTATACTTTGTTTTGTTTCTATTTCTTTATTTAGTTTTTCAACAATATTTCAAGTATTTTTTAAAATCATTCTTTTGCTTCGCACTTAGTAGAATATTTTACAGTTCTGTACTCGCTCCCTCTAGATTTCTTTTCTATCGGGAAATTTTCAGCCCCACGACTTATTTATAGGAATGTAGATTTTAGACTTCGGAATCTTCTGTTCTGTACCAAAATTTAGAAGTGTTCAAATTACAGATGGTCGGCGACTTACGACGAGATTCCGTTCCGACGACCCCGATGTAAGTCGGATCAGATGTAAGTCGAATGCTTCCTCTGGTGACATTGTTTTCTGTTCAATTTCATTATTAAGCTTTTTTTTTTGTCATGAGTGTCTTGACAAAGGAGTTCTTTGCTTGCTTTGGAATCTCAGCAAACCTTTCATATCAATCAGTTAAAATGTTATCATAAACTATTATATAGCATTTCAACTTATTTTATATAAAAGCACCATGAAAAGACATCAACGTTAGCCTGAACTCAAACACTAAATATGCATCGATTTCCTTTTTTTTTCTGGATGTAGATCAATCGGTTTATTAGAAGAATATTGCGAATTCTATGGACAGCAAAAATAACTAATGGAGAATGTTTTAGAAGAATTGGAGACAGAAAAAAATCTTGTCAAAAAATGCGACAGAGACAATGTGGGACATGCAATGAGAAGAGGGGGCATTGAAAATATTATAACAACAGGAACAATAGAGGGAATAAGAGCCGGGGAAGACCAAGAGAAATGGTACTGGACAGTCTGACTGGATGGTTTGAGAGGAGATCTAACATCCTTTCCCAAACAAGTCAGTTTCGTCGTTCACTCTGAAAATCTGTTCCTGTAGGTGTTCCTCATATGATGTCCATACAGCTCATACAGGAATTTCTCGGAAGCATCAACGTCGTAGCTTGTACGTTCTCTGCTCACACGAACGTCCAGACCAAACCTGCGCTTGAAACATTGAAATCAGCTCTTGCTGGCATTGAAATCAGCTCTTGCTAGCATTGAAATCAGCTCTTGCTAGCATTGAAGCTTTCCTGTTACTCCACTCTCTTCTATTCTTTCAGGGTATTAAAATGTTTGGGGTTTTAGCTCTAATCCTCAGTAGATTCATGGGAATGTTTTCTCTGGATTTGGCCTCCAATCCAATTCCAAATCTCCAGCATCTTCCTGATTAATAGTTCGGTGATTGCCACATCGGACAGCGTCTTCCCACCCTCGCCCCCCCCACCCCCGTGTACAGCCTCTCTCACTACTTTTTGTTGGACCAGCACCACCAGCAGAATAACTCTCCCACTAGACATCTTAGGATATGTCAGCAGAGGAGGCTTTAGAGAAACTTGTAAGTCTGTAGAATGTACAGCTTCGCGACTGATGCTCTTGATACGTTAAGATCACGCTACTATTTCTAAATAAGCAACGAAACTATCCATAGATAGATAGATAGATAGATAGATAGATAGATAGATAGATAGATAGATAGATAGATAGATAGATAGATGGATGGATGGATGGATGGATGGATGGATGGATGGATGGATGGATGGATGGATGGATGGATGGATGGATGGATGGATGGATAGATAGATAGATAGATAGATAGATAGATAGATAGATAGATAGATAGATAGATAGATAGATAGATAAATAGATAGACAGATTACACAAAAAGAAAACACGATAAAACAACTCTTCTTTAAAATAATCATGGAACTTATATTGTTGTTGATTACAAGTTTACACAGTCAGCAAAATCAACAACTGAATCATCAATTTATATGTTAGTCATCAGCTTACATTGCTATCAACATAGTCACTAAATATTTTCCCTAAATCTTTAGGTACTATTCAAATTGTAACAGACGTAATTAATTGGCAAGAATATATTCAGATGTATATGTATAAAATCAGTAATATAAAATTACGTGCACATAAAAACACACATTCACATTACACAAAAAATATCAAAATTATAGAAAACAAAAACAAAAACATAGAACAATTACACCTCCAATGAGTTATGATTTATTCATTACCATCGTGATACTGAGCATATCACCCTCCAGTATGCTTACAGGTCAAGGAAAATATGGGCACTAACACCATATCCCAATGTGCCTCTAAGGTATGACAAGATTAACTTTACCTTTTTTATGCACAACACAATCCTAACAAAATATTTACATAAGTGGATCGAGATTGATCGAGGGAGCCCACAGCACAGCTTGCATTCATCCACATCACATAATGACAACCCATACTAACCTAGCACATATTGGTTCTCATCCGAAGAATAAAATTTTCTAATTCTTATATATCTTATATCTTATATCCTTCCCGTGCCGTTAGACGTCACATAGGGCTCGCAAAGTAGTTCGCCAATTTTTCCTGTCTTCGGCGAGTCTTTCAACCTCAACAAAGGATTTTATGCCTGTTAATTTGGCCTCTCTTAATAATGTTCTCTTCAGAGTTTCACGCGGTCTGCCCCTTTTTCTTCGGCCTGTTGTGTTCCACTTGATAGCTTGTTTTGGGATTCTCTGCTCATTTCTTCTCATCAAGTGGCCAACATATGTCCATCTCCTTTTCCTGATCACCCGCGAGACTGGTTGTTGTTCAGTCATCTGTCTTATCTCTGCATTGTTCTTGAATTCATTCCACTTGATGCCGAGTATTTTCCTTAGGCATTTTTTTCAAAAGAGTCTAATTTCTTTTCTATTTCTTTAGTTGTTTTCCAGCTGTCGCATGCATAAATGAGGGTGGATATTACATTTGAATTGAATAGTCTTAACTTGGTTTTTGTGCTTATAACTTTTGAATTCCATATGTTCTCAAGATTCTTGAAGATTGATGCTGCTTTTGCAATTCGGATCCTAACTTCCTTTCTAGTGTCACCATCCTGGTCTATGTAGCTGCCAAGGTATGCAAATTGATTGACTTCTTCAATATCTGTCCCTTCTATGTGTATTTTTCCATTTTGATTGATGGGAATTTTCATTATTTTTGTTTTGTCCTTGTTAATTTCAAGTCCTATTTTGCTAGCCAGTGAAGACAGGCTATCTGTTTTTTCTTGCATGGAATTCACATTATTACTGATAAGAGTTATGTCATCAGCAAAATCAAGATCTTCTAGTTGGGTCCCATGTACCCAGTCAATACCTGTGTTACCTGTGCAGCATTTTTTCATTATGAAGTCTATTGTAATCCCAAAAAGTAAAGGAGACAGTATACATCCTTGTTTCACGCCTGTTTCAATCTGGAACCATTCACTCATCCCTTCTTCTGTCTTGACTGCACAACCATATCCATTGTATAAGTCCTTAATGATGTTGACAATTTTAGATGGTATTCCATATAGACATAAAATTCTCCATAATGAATCTCTGTGTATGCTATCAAATGCCTTCTTAAAATCTATGAAATTCAGTATTAATGGTTTCTGCTTTTCAATATGTTCTTCAAGTATTATTCTGAGAGTAAAGATCTGGTCGAGACAGCTTCTCCTTTTTCGAAATCCTGCTTGTTCTTCTCTCATTGCAGTATCCACTATATCTTTGAGTCTATTCAAAATGACCTTGCAAAATACTTTTGACACAACTGATCTTAAGGTTACTCCTCTCCAGTTGTTACAGTCACTAAGGTTGCCCTTTTTTGGTATTTTAACAATGATTCCCTTCTTCCAATTAGAAGGGACCTTTTCTTCTTTCCAAATCTTGTTAAACATTCTCTGTAGTTGTCTCATGTTGTCACTATTGATAGCTTTTAGCATCTCGGCTGTCATTTCATCTTCACCTGCAGCTTTGTTGTTAGCCATTAAATTCACTGCTGTTTCAATTTCATGCAATTTAATTTCATCTAGATTGACATTTAGCTGTGGGGCTGGTAAGTCAGTTTCAAGGTTTAACAATTCTTTTGGGTATGGTCGATTGAGTATTTCTTGGAAGTGTTCAGCCCATCTTTGCTTTTGGTCTTTATTTGATGTTAATAGTGTTCCAGTTTTGCTAAGGATTGGTCTTTCTTTAGATGTAATAGTACCTGTTAGCCTCTTTTGTATGTATATAAAGTTTTGCTGTCTCCTGTTTTTGCTGCTTTTTCTGCCTCTTTCGCCATATTGTCTATGTATTCTCTTTTATCCCTTCTAGCTGAACTTTTTACTTTCTTGTCTATGTCTTTGTATTTTGCTTTTGCCGAATCTCTTTCATGATCTGCTTTTGCATTCAACATGTTTAATTTGACTGCTCGTCTTTCATGTATATACTTCCATGTTTTATCTGATATCCATGCTTTTCTATTTGGTTTTTCCAATCCAGCGCTTACTTTTGCTGCTGTGATTATGGCTGTGCTGTAAGAATTCCATAACTCATCTATACCTATCTCCTCAACTTCACTGGGTGTTTTGGAATGATTGGCAAGTTCCTGATTGAAATTAATGTTAGTATTTTCTTCTTGTAGGCTGTGGATGTTTATCTTTCTGTGTACTGATTTCTTGTGTTGACTTTTCAATTTTAGTTTTATTTTCCCTATGCACAGGTTGTGATCACTGTTGACATCTGCACCCCTATAAGCCCTTACATCCATGAGAGATGTTCTGTATTGCTTTCTAATAAAAAAGTGGTCTATCTGGTTTCTAGTTCTATCATCTGGAGATATCCATGTTGTTTTATGTATCTCTTTGTGTGGGAATATTGTGCCTCCAATGACCATGCCCTCTGTTAGACATATTTCAATTAATCTTTCTCCATTCTGATTAACCATGTCAATTCCTTCTTTCCCCATCACTTTTTCAGCGTCGGTATTATCCTTCCCTACCTTAGCGTTGAAGTCCCCCATAGCAATTAGGATGTCGTGTTTAGGGACTTTGTTGATGATTTGTTGTAGTTGGTGATAGAAGTCATCTTTCACATCATCATCTGCATCATCTTTCTAATTCGCTCTTGAACAATAACATGGCTCCCCCCATTACTGGCCTCGTACGTGCTCAGGTTACAAAATCCCGACCGGTTAAAATTATGTCATCTTGTCCTTATATACTGGGCCAGTAAACCGATTTTTTGCCACAGTTGCGCACCTCTACAAACTGACCGATAACTGAACCATTATTCCTACTCTAGGGCTGCCAACTAACCCAGGGAACTATGAGCTACTTTCTCTCTCTCTCTCTCTCTCTCTCTCTCTCTCTCTCTCTCATCTCTCTCATGGTTGCTCAGTGTCAAATACAAAGAGGCTTTGCTCACTCCAAAAGCGAGCAGTAAAGCTTATTAGTGACAAAGATCAAGCACAAACACAAACGTATCAAAATACTGCCTCTTAAGAACAGGTTCCTCTTCAACAAAGCCAAGTTAGCACATCAAATTCTTTCACGGCATGCCCCGCCTTATCTATGGAACCTGTTTAAATTTAGTCCAAAGTGCAGCCAACGCTTTAACAACATATGTCTTCCAAAACCTAGACTTGATCTTTACAAGAAAAAGCTTTAGTTATTCTGCTGTTCATCTTTGGAATACCCTCCCATCCTGTATAAAAAAATATAAATTATACTCCTTCCTACAACTACAAGCTTTCCCAATATCTATTTGATGTCGACTACATGCCTCCATGAATCATAAAATGTAAAAGTTCTCTTAAAGTGCTCTTACAGACACCGAATACAATTGTTTTCTGAATAGTCCCGAAAATTTTGTTTAGTAGATAGTCATTTATAATGTATGTAGTTACTTCTGTAATGAGTGAATGTTTAAGAGCGAAACGTAAATGTTATATTTTATTTTATGTCTCTCAGCTTCAATGTTAATTATGTTTGTTACATGAACAGCATATTTGTAGAATGTCTGGAATAGAGTGAAAGATGTATGATAAAGGGCAACATACCAGACGAGCCTGCGTGTCCAATTCTTAACCCTTTTGAAATAAAGATCAATCAGTCAATCAATTAATCAATCAATCATTCAGTCAGTCAATCAGTCAGTCAATCTCTCTCTCTCTCTCTCTCTCTCTCTAAACCCAGAATTGATATGTACAAGAAAAGCCTTGCATACTCTGCAGTACAGCTCTGGAACACCCTCCCCTACAATTTAAAATCCATTGGTAATACTTCATCCTTTAACTCAAACCTGTTTCATTATTTACTTGCATATAATTATATGCCTCCATAAAATAGCCAGCACTCTCTCAACACATGGCTCGTAAACCATCAAGTACTTCAGTGACATAGTTAGAAAAGCAACTTGTTAGATATTGTTAGAAATTATTTTAATGTTTGTTTAAAAAAATATGTTAGAAGATGATTTACAATGTATTTTTATTTATGTATATGTCTGCGGGTGTATGTGTGCGTGAGTGCTATTTTATTAGGTTAATTACTTCTTCTCTTTTACCTTGAATGTAGTAGTTAAATCTTACACTCTTTTGATATGTTTTTACTAATTTAATTTGTATTTTTGTACTAAATCAAGTGTGTGGGAAGAATGAAAGATGGAGTGATGAAGGGCAGAATGTAAGACGGGCCTGCTTGCCCAATTCTTTACCCTTGAAAAATAAAGATTATTCATTCATTCATTCATTCATTCTCTCTCTCTCTCTCTCTCTCTCTCTCTCTCTCTCTCTCCCTCTCCTTGCATTCTATTTGTCGGCTTTCCTTTCTTGAAAAAAGTACATTTTTCTTTAAAGATAGGACCTTCAACGCTTGTATCTCTGGCTTTGCTCTTTTAACAGCAAGTATTTAAGTATTTCTGCCCGGCATCAGTTCTCACATCAATTCTGTTTCTAAATGATCAGACGGAAAATTTGACATTTTAAGATCTTAAAGCCGGCGGCTTTAACTGTGGATCATCGTGTTTGGAGAACGTTGTAAATCGGGAGCCCTCTATAGTTTACTTTGGTTACAGCGGGTGAAGACACAGTACGGTGACATGCTTGTATCACGACTGGCGAACCACAGCTGACCACAGTCCTTAAAAACAGGTGCGACTTGGCTAAACACGACAGGAATTGCTTTAGTTCCCACATGACGATGGAGTCTGCTAAAGAACCTTTCTGCGTTCTTCCCTGGTGGTCAGCTTTACGTAGGGTCCGTAAAAATGATCGCTGTAGCTCACTCCCAGTTCAATACGATGCTGAATTATACATCTTCTCTGCATCGGTTGGACATAACATCTTGCTCATAGTTCCAGAAAGATAGAACAACACATAAGTGTCAGTTAGTCAGTCATTTGCATGTCCCCTGCGGAACTTTGCCTCCCTATCACCTCTCCTGTAGGCCTCTCGTTTGTAAGGAAGATACCCTGCTGCTGATGCGTCCATTCGCAGATCATCAACAATGTCTTGCAGCCATCTTTCCCCTGGTCTTCCTCTCTTTCTTTTTCCCAGTATGTACCCTTCTTTCTTCTCTAAATTCTCATGACGTTTAATGTGACCAAAATATACATATAGGTATAGGAAAGTAAATTTGATACTTGGAATATTTTTTATATACATTTCTGTAACAGAATAGCTTTCCAGACTTGTCCTGCATGTGGTGTGACCTGTATGTGCTGTGGCACTGGTGAAACCACTGTAGATTTCATAATTCTGTATGTTTCTGTTACAAAATTAACAAGTTTTCAGACCTACGACTTAAATAGTTCGACCTTTGTTATAAAACTGCGCAGTTTCGAATTCTCCGCGTGGCACAGATTATTCATGATCAAGTTTGCTTTGGCAAGTCTCTCGCTGATATCCATCAGTCAGCTGCTTTCTGCTGGCACACTGGCGAAAGGAAAATGAGCGTACACCAACATCACGGAGTGCATCGTCAACAACTCAACGAGCTAGCCCCTGAGTTGGACACCCCCTTTCTCACAGCCTTCGACAAATCGATCGTGCGCGCACAAAGAAATCATAGAAATCGTCCGTGCTCCAGTATTGATTGTCTAAGATCTAGCTAATAGATCGATGTGGTGGTAAGTCACAGGCACTTGGACAAATCCCAGCAGGAATCCCATTTATTTGCTCTCTACGTCCTAATGGCTGTTCGTGATGTGCCAAAGCTGAACTGCACTAGTCTTCTATGTTGATCTGGGAATTCTGCGCAATCATTTCCATGAGAGACACATTTGTGATGAAAATCTACATAAGAATGCGTTTTACAAGCGGAAATGACTCCATTGGGTGAAAAGCTGAATTTTTCAGTGTCAGCAGGTCGAGCTTTGTGAAGCCACTGCTCCAGTTCCCAGCGATCTTCACAGAAGTACTCTCACGTACTCAAGCCTGCCCAGCAAGATCCGGGTCCGTATATGGGTCCTCTCATAAGGAGACTGTCAAAAATAATGTGTTTTTTAAAAGTCCCTACAGAAAATTAAAGAACTCCACAGTAGACTTCTCCCAGTGCAAAGAAAGCCACTGAAGATCGGTCCCAGTGCAAAGAAAGCCACAGAAAACCACTCCCAGTGCAAAGAAAGCCACTGAAGATCTCTCCTAATGCAAAAAAAACAACTGAAGATCGCTCCCAGTGCAAAGAAAGCCGCTGACGATCGCTCCCAGTGCAAAGAAAACAACTAAAGATCGCTCCCAGTGCAAAGAAAACAACTAAAGATCGCTCCCAGTGCAAAGAAAACAACTAAAGATCGCTCCCAGTGCAAAGAAAGCCACTGAAGAACGCTCTCAGTGCAAAGACAGCCACAGAAAACCACTCCCACTGCAAAGAAAGCCCCAAAGACCATTCCCAGTGCAAAGAAAGCCACCGTATACCACTTCCAATCCGACTCATTGTTTGTGATTCAGCATCTTCATTGCGGTACCACCTACAAAAAACTCGAGACCTAAGAGATGTAATCAACCAACACATAAACAAGAGGTTAAAGACGAGAGCCCATATCACGTACTACCTCCATGGGATACGTCAGATGTGGCAAGTCAATGCACGTATTTTCTTTCACTTGTTAAGAAGGTTGGGAAAAGAGAAGACTGGTCTTATACATGGTGTTTCATAATGTTGGGACACTTTTAAACCCAGTTATCTAGAAATGGAACAAACACATTTAATACAGAATGTGTGTAATACATACCCAAGATACATGAGTTTATAACAATGTTCAAGGTTAATATAAGATTAATAGTAGAGAAATGCAGAGAGTTTAATGTGAATCTGTATTTATCCTTTATAGACTATTCACAGGCATTTAAGTGTGTACAACGTCAGAAACTTTTGAAAATAATGGAAAAAATGCGATTTCCAACACATGTGATACAATTAATATCACTGCCTTATCTAGATCAACAAGCAGCAGTAAGAATAAATGGTGAAACAATAACTTGGTTTGACATAAAACAAGGGGTCCATCAGGGGTGCATATTGTCGCCTTACTTATTTAACTCTTATACTGAAAATGTAATGAGGAATGTTAGAGAAGATGTAGACAAAGAATATTACGATGCCATAAGAACTGGAGGTTATGAAATACCGAGATTAGATATGCTGATGACACAGTATTACTGTCCACAACACAAAAAGGAGTGGGAAAAACTAATTATGTCAGTCCGTAAGAACAACGAAGAGCAGAACCTCTATCTCAATGCGACGAAAACTAAATTGACGACAACTGACAAAACAAATAAGGCAGCTGAAATATGTATCAATGAGGAAAAATTGGAAGAAGTGGAGAGTTTTGAATATCTTGGATCATTACTAACTAATAATGGAGATACAATGAAGGACATCTGTCGCTCTTCAAAAAATAAAACAACTAAAGGATCTGTGGAGAGGAACAGACAGAACTACAAAAATAAGATTTTTAAGGGCATGCATTTTTCCCATCGCAACATATGCCTGTGAGACCTGGATACTTAACAAAACAGCTGAGAAATATACAAATGCCATTAAATATAAATGCTACAGAAGAGTTCTTCAGATGTCATGGACACAACAGAACAAATGTATCCATACTACAAGAACTTAATATTGAAGAAGGTTGTCTAGTAAGGAAGATTAAACAGAGAAAACTTACATATTTTGGACACATTAAACGTCATGATATTTGAGAGAAAACTGTCTTGGAAGGGTACATAGTGGGAACAAGAAAGAGAGGAAGACCAAGGCGAAGATGGCTGCAAGACACCGTTGATAATCTGCGAATGGACGCATCAGCGGCAGGGGCATCTTGCTTTACAGCCGAGAGGCCTACAGGAGAGCTCTTAGGGAAGCTAAGTTCCGTAGGAGGGACTGCAAATGACTGACTCAAGGTTTGAACGCCACATCCCTTAGATGTTCACCACCTCGAATAGAACACTCTTTGGCTTTATTTATTAAACCCGTCATCCCCGTGGTGCAGCACATCAGCTGGAGCGACCGCTATCTCCCTCCGGATGCTCTGAGTTCTAAATCTGTACAGGGCATCATCATGAAACACCCTTGAAAGAACATTGTTACCAACTCCTTATCTTGGCTATGTATTACACGCAATCTCTATTGGACGTGTTTGTCCCAGTCCTAAGTAACTGCAATTTAAAATGTGTACCATCATTATGAAACACCCTGTAGATCTTGTACGACTGTGAATGAAGAATAAGGTAGAGCTTCAGGGATCCAAAAGTGGAAATCAAGTTTCTAGGTGGAAAAAGTTTTTTAAAAAAATAAAACATGAAATTCTTGGTTGAGAAATATTTTTCTGACAGTATTACAGTCCAGTACCGAAGTATTTCTAGTTAAGTGCTCTACATAAGAAGTGCTCTGAAAATTAAGTGCTTTACATAGGAAGTGCTCTGAAAGTTAAGTGCTTTGCATATGAAGTGCTCTAAAAGTTAAGTGCTTTACATTGGAAGTGCTCTGAAAGTTAAGAGCTTTACATAGGGAGTGCTCTGAAAGTCTCTATCAATAGAAAAATATCGCATTTTTTCCATCTTGTCACTTTACTTATAGAACATGTAGTGGCTGCCGTTACTTTGAAAAAAAAACTCGTGGTCGCCTCTGTAACTGTGTGTGTGTTTGTTCTGTCAGTTGCAATCTGAAAGTGTGATTGGAACATCCATCCATCCATCCATCCATCCATCCGTCTGTCTGTCCGTCTGTCCGTCCGTCCGTCTGTCTATCTATCTATCTATCTATCTATCTATCTATCTATCTATCTATCTATCTATCTATCTATCTATCTATCTATCTATCTATCTATCTATCTATCTGTCTGTCTGTCTGTCTGTCTATCTGTCTGTCTGTCTGTCTATCTATCTATCTATCTATCTAGTATAGTGAGTCTAAGTTTTAACAGTTGACTATTTCACTGATGTGAATCATTTAAACGGCAATTTAAAATTTAAATATAACAATAATAAAAATTATAAATTCTAAACAGCTTATAAAATAAATTGCGTGTATTGTTTATCTTCATGGTTGGAATACAGTGGCTGCCCTCATTATAATTTATGTGTGTGTGTTTCGCCCCTTTGTTGTGCTAGCTAAATAGTTAGAATATCTATGAACAAATGAGGCAGTAATCAAAATGTGTGTCTTATCTTGTTTTGTCGTCTTTCTCTTATATTTTTGGGTGTCTTATCTTTTTTTGTCGTCTTTCTCTTATATTTTTGAGTGTCTTATCTTGTTTTTTTCCTTCTTTCTCTTATATTTTTGAGTGTTTTATCTTGTTTTGTCGTCTTTCTCGTACATTGTTCAATGTCTTATCTTGTTTTGTCGCCTTTCTCTTGTATTTTTAGTGTCTCATCTTGTTTTGTCATCTTACTCTTATATTTTTCAGTGTCTCAACTTGTTTTGTCATCTTTCTCTTGTATTTTTCAGTCTCATCTTGCTTTTCCAATCTTTCTCTTGTATTTTTCAGTCTCATCTTGCTTTTCCAATCTTTCTCTTGTATTTTTCAGTGTCTCATCTTGTTTTGTCATCTTTCTCTTGTATTTTTCAGTGTCTCATCTTGTTTTGTCATCTTTCTCTTGTATTTTTCAGTGTCTCATCTTGTTTTGACATCTTTCTCTTGTATTTTTCAGTGTCTCATCTTGTTTTGTCATCTTTCTCTTGTACTTTTCAGTGTCTCATCTTGTTTTGTCATCTTTCTCTTGTATTTTTCAGTGTCTCATCTTGTTTTTACATCGTTATCTCAGAGTTAGGCCCGTGATGGCTGTATGTGTGGCAGAATATCTTCTGAGTTGTTGGCTGTGTCCGTGACTTCAAGTTCACTCTTTGCTCGTTGAAGCTTTGTTTTGTGGTCTGGCTGTGAGACGGAAGATTCAGCTCAGATCATTCAGAGTTTGACTGTGGTGTAGTCTTATCGGTGCCATAAATGTTAATTGTGATAGTCAATAGTTGTGAGTTAAGTATGTTATAGCTGACAGTTTGGTTGAATTCTTATGGCGCTATCTCAGTAACTTGGCTAGACAAATTATATTGTGTTGGAGTTATGCATGCTGGAATCGTCTTTTGACATATTTTATTCGTCAGTCATCATCATCATCATCATCATCATTATCACGTAATAAACTGATGTGAGTGCTAAGGTATACAGTCTTGATTGATCATCCAGCTTGCCAGCTTGTGAACGTCCTGGGATTGTCTTGTGAAGAGTATATCAATGTTTCGTCGTGTTGTTACTGCATGTATGCAACCTAGTCAGCACAGGTGCTGTGTGGGTAGCAGTTAGCAGCATACAGCCCAACTAAGCAGCACAACAAAGAAACGAAATACCAAACCGGTGTTCAAGGTTTTATATTGATAGCATAGGTGTCAGTGTTCATGGTTTGACATTGATAGCATAGGTGTCAGTGTTCATGGTTTGACATTGGTAGCATAGGTGTCAGTGTTCGTGGTTTGACATTGATAGCATAGGTGTCAGTGTTCATGGTTTGACACTGATAGCATAGGTGTCAGTGTTCATGGTTTGACAGTGATTGCATACCTGTCAGTGTTCAAGGTTTGACACTGATAGCATAGCTGTCAGTGCTCATGGTTTGACACTGATAGCATAGCTGTCAATGTTTAGTTGACAGGCCTTTCTTGATAGGGCTGTGAAGTTTTCTTTCTTATTGGGAGATTTTTAAGGCAACTTTTGCCTCCCCCATCCACTTCCTGCATAGGCGGCCTCTCCCTCCTGCCATTCTTATCACGACTGTTTTCTGTGATATAGTTTCTGGCGGTTAGCGTGTGACATGACCGAACTATATGACTTCTTGTTTCTGACGGTTAGCGTGTGACATGACCGAACTATGTGACTTCTTGTTTCTGGCGGTTAGCGTGTGACATGATCGAACTATGTGACTTTTTGTTTCTGACGGTAAGCGTGTGACATGACCGAACTATATGACTTCTTGTTTGTGGCTGTTAGCGTGTGACATGACCGAACTATATGACTTCTTGTTTGTGGCGGTTAGCGTGTGACATGACCGAACTTTATGACTTCTTGTTTGTGGCGGTTAGAATGTGACATGACCGAACTATATGACTTCTTGTTTCTGGGTGCAGTGAAAAAAAAGGAGGGGTTGGGTGTTAATTCTAATCTTTTCTTTGATGATCTTACTCTCTTTTTATTGCGTTTCTCCTGAAGCATTTGTGGTAAACAAAAGTGGCAGATCAAAGTTCGGGTACTTATATTCTAGAATCGATCTTCACTATTTTTAAACGGATAGAATAAAAATTAATTATTGAACGAGAAGTTGTAATGTTTAGTTTCTAACCCGTTTCTGTCCAATTTTTTTTTTGTGTACTCGATTCTGCACGTTTTTTTTCCTCGATTCTGCTCATTTTTTTGTACTCGATTTTTCTGCCCAGTTCGGATTGAATCGGAATTGATCTCTAAACCCGTCGCTCCATATCGTTAGCGTAGTGCGTTGCCATGGAAATACCATGAGCTGAGGAAAAGAGAGTTTCTGAAAAGCACTTGTAGGAACATTGACAATGTTATTCTGATCTAGCCTCGTTCAACTGGGGAAATTATAAAAAAAAAAAAACGTGTCTGAATGGGACAAGAGAATGAATGATGATATATACGAGAAATGATTGTTGCAATCCTGGGAGGAAAAGCTTCGCTGAATAGAACACAGGGTACACAGTGCAGGGAAGGTGTAGTTGATTTATTTTTCATTTTCTTCACTGAGTCTGGAAAATCATGGAATTACAAAAGTTTTCCTAGCAGGAGTTTAGCCGTAACTCTCTGTGATGTACAGCGAGACAACCATACAAATCTTAAGGTCGCTAGAAAAACACCTCGTTAGTTCAGTATTCCGGGCCCTTAAAATGTGCCTAGCAGAATTCACCTTTCTCTAGTACCACCAGAACAAAAATCCTAGGATTCAGCTTTCTCTAGTACCGCCAGAACAAAAATCCTAGAATTCACCTTTCTCTGATATCACCAGAACAAAAATCCTAGAATTCACTTTTCTCTGGTATCACCAGAACAAAAATCCTAGAATTCACCTTTCTCTAGTACCACCAAAACAAAAATCCTAGAATTCACCTTTCTCTAGTACCACCGAAACAAAAATCCTAGAATTCACCTTTCTCTGGTACCACCAGAACAAATATCCTAGGACCACATAAAAGTATAATATGCAAAACAAAACAAAAGAAACAACCAAAACATAGTCCAAGAACAGGGGTCATAATGTAATTTCAAAAGAAACAAAACCGAACCAAATAGACACAACTGTTCCATTTGTAACTTGTTAAAAACCCAGCTAAATGGAGAGGTACAATAATAGCAGAAGCTAAAGAGAAAGCTGGAGTAGACATTTCTCTACGTCACAAGGTCTACATTAGATAGTGTAGTTGCCTTACTACAGTACATTATTATAGGAAGAAACCTCTATATTTAGTTCTTATTTTCACATTTGAATTTAGCGAATCTTCAAGCAGTTTCTGGCAATCTTCAAGCAATCTTCTAGCAATCTTCAAGCAATCTGTCTTAAGTCCATGCACGTGCTGGTTGAATTTTGTCAGCTTCTCGTGTCTTGTCCCGGTCTTCTGTCTCCCTGGAACTGAGAGCTGGTGCTGTTTGCGGCCAATGCTGTGAAGATGTTGAAGCACAGCATCATGTCGACTTGGGACCCGGTCATGGCCGGCAATTTTCGGTCCCTGAATGGAGTTAAAGACCAAGGGGGCATGCAATGCTTCTGTAGCAGGCTCCACCACCATGGGGGACCGCGAAGATTCCAACCCCTTTTAGTCAGGCTGTTACTGTGGATACCAACGGAGAGATGGGACAGGATTTTAGTAGGTTATGGTTCTCCAGCCTTCAGACTAGCGGGTCATTTATGGGTCGCTGAGTGCCAAATCAGGCAACGTCTTTCCATCCCCCCCCCCCCCCCACTTTCTTCAGAGTCATATTCATTCATTCATTCATTTGCATGTCCCTTGCGGAACTTTGCCTCCCAAACAGCACTCCTGTAGGCCTCTCGTCAGAGTCACAAGATGCTTGAAATGAATGGCCCTTTCAACGAATGTGTTCAACAGATCCCTTTGTACAGCGACCAAAAAGAAGGCGTTTGCTGATCCTGGCTGTCGGAAGATTGTGTTACCTGTGCTGGACGTAGATTGCAGGTATCTTGTTACTCAAAGACTGGCGGAAATTCTTGCCGGAATCCCTCCACAAGCACGCACAACTGAAATAAAGCCGAAAGTAAAAGCGATAAACCTTTTGTGACGTTTAAGGGCACGGGAAGGATATAAGGATATAACATAAGAAGAGCTATAATCTAGTATAACAGACGCGCAGACAACTCTCAACTAGAGGAAAGCAAAATGGTAGGCACAGTTGTTCCTCGGTTAACGACTGTTTGACTTACAATATTTCCACGTTACGATGGTGTGATACCGATGCGCATTCAATAATCACCAATGATCGAATTTTTTTATCTGTTTCTCAGCTAATCATATTGGTATATTAAACCTGTATTCGCTTTATTTACTTTCCAACTGCTGGTATTTACTTAGTTCCAGCAACTATTAGTTAATTTTACTTACTCAGCGACAGTGGTTATTTACTTACTTTTTTACCATATCATTTTCATTTTCGACTTACAGGATTTTCAACTTACGGCAGTTTCAACTTACGTTGGGCTTATCGGAACGTTACCTCACGGTAAGTCTAGGAGCATCTGTTTATAAAATATAACGGATATCAAAATAGAGCCGGTGCTATCAGCTGCCGCACACTGAAGAAGGTAGTGGAGCCAGAGATCTGAATATCCGTGGAGCCAGAGATCTGAATGTCCGTGGAGCCAGAGATCTGAATGTCCGTGGAGCCAGAGATCTGAATATCCGTGGAGCCAGAGATCTGAATGTCCGTGGAGCCAGAGATCTGAATGTCCATGGATTTGTCCGGGTTGTAAGAACAATGAGTATAATTACGTAAACAAAATGTTGAAAGGTAAATGATGAGAAGTAATAAAAGCGGAAACGATAAAAGTGATACTCTTCTCTCTTTTTTTCTTCTTATTCTTCTCTCTCTCTCTTTATCTCTCTCTCTCTCTCTCTAACAACCCCCCCCCCTCATTCTCCCACCACCAATGTCCAAGAAGTTGATGTTAAACGTTATACATAAGCCAAGATACATCTAGAGGACATCAGAAACAGTGAACACAACAAACATGAGAAAAAAGAGAGAGAGAGAGAGAGAGGAGAGAGAGAGAAAGAGAGAGAGAATGAATGATCTTTATTTTCAAAGGGTGAAGAATCTGGCGCGCAGGCCCGTCTTACATTCGTCACTCCATCTTTCATCACACAATCGATTTAATATAAGTATAAAATTACATGAAAATATATAAAAGAATGCAAAATGAAACTATTACATTCACAAATATAAGACAACGAACTACTGCATTCACAAAATTAAAATAATGAACTGCATGAGACGTAACTAATCTAACAAGATAGTGCGCGTGCACACATACACACACACAAATACATTTTCAATGTTCTTCTAACATCACACTCTTACATATTTATTAAGATAATTTCTAACAAGATCTAACAAGTTACGTTTAGAACTATATTCTTTTAGAGTCACAGGATGAGAGGCTATTGGAAATTCTATGGAGGCATATAGTTATATTGAAAAAGGCTTGAGTTAAAGGATGAAGTATTACTAATGGATTTTACTAGGGCGCCAGTAGCGCAGTTAGTACGCTGTTCTCTCGTAGCTAGACGGCAGCTCGTCCTACCGGAGTCCGTGTTCGTATCCCAGGTTCTCTTCTGCAGCAGGCTCCACCACCATGGGGGACCGCGACGATTCCAACCCCTTTTAGTCAGGCTGTTACTGTGGATACCAACGGAAAGATGGGACAGGATTTTAGTAGGTTATGGTTCTCCAGCCTTAAGACTAGCGGGTCATTTATGGGTCGCTGAGTGCCAAATCGGTTTTTCGTTTTTTTATCGTTATTAATCGGTAATTTACGGGTAATTGTCGGTTGACGCAATCACCGACCAGCACTGAGTCTTTTAGTATTTTCTTCTTGTTGTCACTTAATTTATGTTTAAATGTACGGGGAATATTTTTAAAATTATGTTTAAACGTGCAGGGAAGATTAAAAAAAAACCTTGTGATTTTTCTCTCTCACGTCTCACTAAAGTGCGTTGTCTACGATCTTTCCGAGGTCTAATCCTACAAAACTGTGTTCTCTTACTTTATCATTTTGTGCATCCGCGTCCTTTTTCTTCTTAGCGTGGATGATTGTCAGTTAAATGTCACAGATGTTAAACTATTCATTTTTTATGAACGATATGGATAGCTACACACATACACACACACACAATAATTACTAAGCTTGTAAGACATTTTATTTTAGTCTTTCGGAGAGAAGATAGAGAATGTTTCAAAGTTTCCTATTTACTCTTCCCCTCTAGGTCTGACCTGAGAATTCAACACTGGACTCGCTGATATGATCTGATGGGCAACTGAATCATTTGCAATTCTGTAGACATCAAGTGTGAGACTGGTCTCTGCAGACTGAACTAGTGGCCAAATTCTTCGCTTGAACTTGTCTCTGATGGTCCACACTTTGGAACTTTATTTCGCTACGGAGAAAAAAGTCACGCTATAAAAACATTATGCGCTTGGGGCCATATAAAATCTAACTCTTCAGCTGAGATTTCCACTCAGTTTGGTTGGGCCTACAGTTACTGTGGGATCTTGCAGAATTTGCGCCCGGAATTTTTAAACGTTGCCATTCACGTGTTAGGAGAATTTCAGATAAGAGCCGTGTCTGTGAAAACTAAAGTATTTGAATAATTTTTTGCCCCTTTGGCTGGCTGTTCCTGCATTTCTTGAAGTTATCGATAATGGGTGATCTGAAAGGACATCTGTTACCTGGAAGCCTATTTTTAGTGTACGGACTATGGTGGGCTGTGGGCGCCATCAGGCGGCATCTTATGTGCCACAGAGCCGGAACCAGATACATTTCAACAGCCACCTTTCCGTTTCCATGCACATGTGGTAGGCTCGGCAAGTTGCCAGTAGAAGCCATTGCAAAAGTTATTATGTCCTCTTTTGGAATGTTTGCCGAGATTATTTTTAATCTGCCTCGCCCAAGTATGGGCATCAGTAAGTATACGTATGTTTTTCTATGTTTAAAATAAGTTTCAGTCACTCATCATAACATCAGAGCAAAACAGTTGGGTTGCAAGACTGGGTGGCACCTGCATCTTGAAAAGGATTTACGAGTGTTGCTTAATAAGTAGGGTAAATCTAAACGAGGTGACACCACAATTCGACTAGTGACGTCACTGTTGGCAAGTATCACTATACAAACTACGTCAGGCAATATTTCAGCCAATAGCGATGCGTTGTTAATAGCAGCCAATTGAATTGGGCCGGGTAGCTTTCACATGGCACTCTTATAGAGGAAAGGAAACCCATGGAAAAAACGAAAGCTGATATTCAAGCGACATGACCGTCAAATATTTTTTTCATCCGCCGCGAGAACTAGGAAGAACTGGCGGAAAACTATGCCACGTGGAGTGCAGATCTGGACTTATAGCCCCGCGCCGCTGAAACAGCGAGTGAAAACCAAATCCGAAGATCTTATTGCAAGCGCATAAATACTGGACTATCAACATGAACACAGACTGTTGTCGCTGTGGATGTTAAACTGCTGAAATAATGCCAGAGTCAACTACGAAGGATTGCTGCTCAGCAAAAGGATTCTTATCTACGTCTTCAAATACATCTGTCCACTTCAGCATGTCTTTCGCCTTGGTTGAAGTATTTTCTGCAATATCCGTTTTCTCAGTACAACATTCGGCACTTTATACTTTTCTGAATGTAAAATTAAACAGACTTTACAAACATCAGCGGAAAGTAAAATTTCTTGTGATTATTTTTTTTTCCTTATGTTATTTGTCTCGAGATTTAATCTTTACAAAATGTTCACATACTGAACCAAAGTCAAAACTGGCTGATCTTCCTCCATGCCAGTTGAGAATCATGCGTTTCACTGGTTGCTTTTTACCAGGTTTTGGATAATATAAACCGGTTAAGGTAACCGGCGACTTCCAAAAGTTTCATTTTTTTATAGTTATTAATCAGTAATTTACGGGTAATTGTCGTTTAACGCGATCACCGACCAGCGCTGAGTCTTTTAGTATTTTCTTGTTTTGTCACTTAATTTATATTTAAATGTAGAGGAAAATTTTTTTTAAAAATTATGTTTAAATGTACAGGGAAGACTTTAAAAATTATGTTTAAATGTACAGGGGATATTTTTTAAGATAATGTTTAAATGTACATAGAAGATTTTTTTTACAATTATTTTTAAATGTACAGGGAAGATTTTTAAAAATTATGTTTAAATGTACAGGGAAGATTTTAAAAATTATATTTAAATGTACAAGATGATTTTTTTAAAAATTCTGTTTAAATGCACAGTGAAGATTTTTTAAAAATATGTTTAGATGTACAGGGAATATTTTAAAACTTATGTTTAAATATTCAGGGAAGATTTTTAACATGTATGTTTAAATGTACAGGGAATATAACACAGCATGTAGCAAAAAATAACTGAGATCATAGAGACTTGTGCTGAGTGAGGTAGAGGTAGTAGCCTCTAAAACATGGAAACAAAACAAACAGGTCTATAAAGCATGTAAACAGAGCTCTAAAACATGGATACAAAATGCACAGATCTCTGAAATATGTAGACCAAGCATATAGATCTCTAAAATATGGAGACAACACATAGATTTCCGAAACTTGGAGACAAAATACGCAGCTCTCTAAAACATCAAATACATAGATCTCTAAAACATCGGTACAAAAAACTTAACTCTCTAAAACATGGAGATAAACACATAGATAGAGCTAAGACTTGGAAACAAACACATCTTATCTTATATCCTTCCCGTGCCGTTAAACGTCACATAGGGCTCGCAAACTAGTTCGCCAATTTCTCCTGCCTTCGGCGAGTCTTTTAACCTCATCAAGGGATTTTATGCCTGTTAATTTGGCCTTTCTTAACAATGTCCTCTTCAGAGTTTCATGCGGTCTGCCTCTTTTTCTTTGGCCTGTTGTGTTCCACTTGATAGCTTGTTTTGGGATTCTCTGATCGTTTCTTCTCATCACGTGACCAACATATGTCCATCTCCTTTTCCTGATCACCCATGAGACTGGTTGTTGTTCAGTCATCTGTCTTATCTCTGCATTGTTCTTGAATTCGTTCCACTTGATGCTGAGTATTTTCCTTAGGCATTTGTTTTCAAAACAGTCTAATTTCTTCTCTGTGTCTTTAGTTGTTTTCCAGCTTTTGCGTGCATAAATGAGAGTGGATATTACATTTGAATTGAATAGTCTTAACTTGATTTTTGCGCTTATAATTTTGAATTCCATATGTTCTCAAGATTCTTGAAGATTGATGCTGCTTTTGCAATTCGGATCCTAACTTCCTTTCTAGTGTCACCATCCTGGTCTATGTAGCTGCCAAGGTATGCAAATTGATTGACTTCTTCAATATCTGTCCCTTCTATGTGTATTTTTCCATTTTGATTAATGGGAATTTTCATTATTTTTGTTTTGTCCTTGTTAATTTCAAGTCCTATTTTGTTAGCCAATGAAGACAGGCTATCTGTTTTTTCTTGCATGGAATTCACATTGTTACTAATAAGAGTTATGTCATCAGCAAAATCAAGATCTTCTAGTTGGGTCCCTTGTACCCAGTCAATACCTGTGTTACCTGTGCAACATTTTTTCATTATGAAATCTATTGTAATTCCAAAAAGCAAAAGAGACAGTATACATACTTGTTTCACATATGTTTCAGTCTGGAACTATTCACGCATCCCTTCTTCTGTCTTGACTGCACAAACATATCCAATGTAGAAGTCCTTAATGACGTTGACAATTTTAGATGGTATTCCATATAGACTTAAAATTCTCCACAATGAATCTCCGTGTACGCTATCAAATGCCTTTTTAAAGTCTATGAAATTCAGTATTAATGGTTTCTGCTTTTCAATATGTTCTTCAAGTATTATACTCAAACACATAACTCTCTAAAATATAGAGACAAAACACTTAGATCTCTAAAACAAACACAGAGATCTCCAAAATATGGAGACAAACGCATAAATCTCTAAAACATGTAGACAAACACTTAGATCTCTGAAACAAACACATAGATCTGTAAACCATGTACACAATGCACAAAGATCTCGAAAACATGTAGAAAAACATATATCTCTAAAACATAAAAAACACATGTTATTTGTCGTCTTGGAGGGTGGCTTCTTCTTAAATTCCATAATCTGGAAAGACCGCTGCACGACCGTGGCACTGTTTTTGCAAAATGGAGGACACAAAGAGCCTTCCCATCTCCCCACGCCGACATATTCGATTCTATGCAAAAAAAGAGCTTTCCCATCTCCCCACGCCGACATATTCGATGCTGTGCAAAACATTGAAACGAACTCGGCGCGAAAGTTAAGATTAAAAACTTTCAAACTTTATCTTCAAAAAGAGGTAACAGTTATTACGACATGTGTTATATTACACCTGTAATAACTTTTACAAAAATGTTCAGGGACTTATGTACAGTCTGTATTTTCACATTTGCTAATACTGTACATTCAAACATTATGATATGCCATGGTTAATCATACTGTACATTAAGACAAGATATGTTATGGTTAATTATATTGTACATTAAGTGATACTGACCAAATCACCCTCTAGTGTGCTTGATAGGCCAAGGAAAATATGGGCACTAACACAATATCCCTATGTGCCTCTAAGGCATGACAGGATTAACTTTACCTTAACTTTTACATTAAGACAGTATGATATGTTATGGTTAATCAAACTGTACATTAAGACGTTATGATATGTTTTGGTTAATCATACTGCACATTAAGACATGACATGTTTTGGTTAATCATACTGTACATTAAGACATTATGATATGTTATGGTTAATCATACTGTACATTAAGACATTATGATATGTTATGGTTAATTATACTGTACATTAAGAAATGATATGTTTTGGTTAATCATATTGTACATTAAGACATTATGATATGTTATGGTTAATCATACTGTACATTAAGACATTATGATATGTTATGGTTAATCATACTGTACATTAAGACATTATGATATGTTATGGTTAATCATACTGTACATTAAGACATTATGATATGTTATGGTTAATTATACTGTACATTAAGACATTATGATACGTTATGGTTAATCATACTGTACATTAAGACATTATGATATGTTATGGTTAATTATACTGTACATTAAGACATTATGATATGTTATGGTTAATCATACTGTACATTAAGACATTATGATATGTTATGGTTAATTATACTCCCTGTCCAAGCAACATCACAGTCTGATCATCAGGAGCTGCCGTCACGGAAACACGATAACTTTGTTTTAACTTCCCTGTAACAGATGAAACAATTACCATAGTTTAACTTACAGGGAAGTTAAAATAACGTAGGTCTTTTGACATAATAATAACCTTGTTTTATCTTCCCTATAACTGACAGAATAATAACCTTGGTTTAACTTCCCTATAACTGACAGAATAATAACCTTGGTTTAACTTCCCTATAACTGTCAGAATAACCCTCTTTAACTTCTCTATAACTGACAGAATAATAACCTTGGTTTAACTTCCCTATACCTGACAGAATATTAACCTTGGTTTAACTTCCCTATAACTGTCAGAATAATAACCTTGGTTTAACTTCCCTATAACTGTCAGAATAATAACCTTGGTTTAACTTCCCTATAACTGACAGAATAATAACCTTGGTTTAACTTCCCTATAACTGACAGAATAATAACCTTGGTTTAACTTCCCTATAACTGTCAGAATAACCCTCTTTAACTTCTCTGTAACTGACAGAATAATAACCTTGGTTTAACTTCCCTATAACTGGCAGAATGATAACCTTGTTTAACTTCCCTATAACTAATAACCTTGGTTTAACTTCCCTATAACTGACAGAACAATAACCTTGTTTAACATCTCTATCCACAGTTCAACATTCCACTATGTATTTTTTCTTCATGGTGTCCGGTATAGTAGACTTTATTATATACCTGGGCGTGCCTCTGCCTCCAGGGACGGACTATGTCTCGGTAGCCCTGGGTTTCTTGGTCGAGGGCCTGTTATTTGCCAACCATTTGAACGGCAGGGAAATTCTAGACGTCAGAATTCACCTGTTCCTTGTCTATGTCATCTTTATGACAGTGGTAGTGGTTCTATTGGAAGCCAGGTGAGTTCAATCAATCGAGGAGATACGCTTCTTCTTCTTCTTCTTCTTCTTCTTCATCTTATCATCATCATCATCATCATCATCTTCTTCTTCTTCTTCGTCTTCTTCTTCTTCTTCTTTCCCAACCATTAAGGTTCATTGCTGCAGATAAAGTTCGCCTCCATTCCTCTCTATTCATAATCTTCTCTCTCCAGTTGGTAACACCAATTTCTTTTATATCCTCTTCTATGTTGTCTTTGCATCTTTGTCTTGGTCTACTGCTTGGTTTGTTTCCCTCATCTCTTGTTTATTATCAGTACTGCCAAATATTGACCATCAGGTCTATAGATAGGTCACAGTAGCAAATATAAACAGCGTGAGCTGGCTTATTGCTTCGGGGAAATATTGCAGGAATTCTGTTTGTTGAGTCTTGTGGCAAATTTGCGCTGTAGTCGTGAATATATGGCGCGATCTTAGCACTTTTAAACTATATTTCTGGCTACATAGATTCGGACTGTGCCGTTATAATACCTGTCAAGAGGCAAAGATTAGTTCTGGGGTCTTGTTAGCTGAAACAGGCAAATATTGTGAATTTTTGGATGAACTGCTAACGGCTGGACGAAAAATTAGGAACACGGTGGATGGTGATAAAGATAAAAGTACAAAATTTCTAACTGGTCTACTCCGTGGAATTTCCGTTCAGTTCTTTCCCAAGTGTGGGCCACAAGGTCATGGCTCGTTTTACGTTAAGGTAACAAACAACCATCTCAGAAGCCTCCAAATACTCGAGTTCTTCTGTCTGCTCTACATCATAACATCCTTTCTGTCTGCTCTACATCATAACATCCTTTCTGTCTGCTCTACATCATAACATCCTTTCTGTCTGCTCTACATCATAACATCCTTTCTGTCTGCTCTACATCATAACATCCTTTCTGTCTGCTCTACATCGTAACATCCTTTCTGTCTGCTCTACATCATAACATCCTTTCTGTCTGCTCTACATCATAAGATATAACATCCTTTCTGTCTGCTCTACATCATAACATCCTTTCTGTCTGCTCTACATCATAACATCCTTTCTGTCTGCTCTACATCATAAGATATAACATCCTTTCTGTCTGATCTACATCATAAGATATAACATCCTTTCTGTCTGCTCTACATCATAACATCCTTTCTGTCTGCTCTACATCATAAGATATAACATCCTTTCTGTCTGCTCTACATCATAAGATATAACATTTTTTTTGTCTGCTCTACATCATAAGATATAACATCCTTTCTGTCTACTCTACATCATAAGATATAACATCCTTTCTGTCTGCTCTACATCATAAGATATAACATCTTTTTTGTCTGCTCTACATCATAAGATATAACATCCTTTCTGTCTGCTCTACATCATAAGATATAACATCTTTTTTGTCTGCTCTACATCATAGCATCTTTTCTGTCTGCTCAAAATAATAACATCCTTTCTGTCTGCTCTACATCATAATATCTTTCTCTGTCTTGGTATACCTCCTTGGTCCTGTTTACCTCATCTCTTGTGCATACATAAGTTTCGTTTGTCTGTTCTCTTCCATTCTTTCTACATGGCCCAGCCAGCTCAGCTTCAAGATATTTATAATTCGTTGGGATTGAAATAGCTTCACTTTTCTTTTTAGCTCTCCATTACCTACTGCTGGTATCCTTTGTGGGCTCAACGATTCTTCTTAGGATCTTATTCTCATAGATTTGCAGTTGTTCATTTTTCGTTGTTGTAATCCACATTTCTGATCCATACATGACGGCTGGTCTTATTGTAGTTTTGTAGATTGTCATTTTGGTGTTCTGGGCAGGATTTTGGATTTTAGCAGGTGTTACAAGGCAAAGTATATTTTATTTCCTGACTGTACTCTGCTTTTAATTTCCTCGCTTACTGTGTTGCTTCTGTTGAAGGTTGTGCCTAGATATTTGTATGTTTCTGCTTTCCTAATAATCTCAAATATTTATATAATCTGGGTCATTCTGCCCCTGATCTCTTGATATCTTCATATACTCTGTCTTATCTTGGTTAATGGTCAAGCCCACTTTTAGTGCTACATCTCTCAGGTGTATGCAGGTATTGATGACTTCTTGCATAGTTTCCCCCACTAGGTCGATTCGTCAGTGTATCCTAGTATTTTAGCCTATTCTTCTGTACTGCTTTCTTCTTTCACTTTTCTGATTACCTTTTCTGGTACTAGGCTGAATAGTAATGGAGATAATATGTCATCTTGTTTTAAACCAGTTCTTATATATAAGGTTTTGACTTTTTTCCTATATATATTACAATATTTTGTGCATCATCCATGCACATTTTTGTCAAACTGATTAATTTATTAGGTATCTCAAATTCTTTCATAATTTTCCATAAGTTGCTCCTATCTATGCTGTTATAAGCTTTCTTGAAGTCTGTGAAGATATTATGTACTTCTTTTCCATATTCCCAGTACTTTTCTGCTCTTTGACGTAGATAAAATATTTGATCTACGATTGAACTGTTCTTCCTAAAATCTGCTTGATAGTCTCCCAATATGTTCTCCCTGTATGGTTTTAATCTATTTAAAAGTATAATAGATAGTATTTTGTAGTTTGTTTATAGTAAGGATATTCCTCTGTAGTTTTCATACTTGCTCTTATGGCCATTTTTGCACACGGGAATCACTAATGATTCCCTTCACTAGGGAGTTTTTCTTCTCTCCATATTTGTTGTATTAGTGCACATATCTGTTCATGTAGATTTAGACCTCCTTCCTTAATCAGTTCTGCAGCAATTCCATCGGAACCAGTTGCTTTGTTGTTTCGTACAAGCATGAAACTGTAGATGACTGGTTCCTCTATATCGGGTTCACAAGTCTGTATTTCCTCACATGATAATGTGTTTTTAGGCTCTTCACAGTTTAGTCGTTTTTCAAAATATTCTTTCCATCTGATACAGATGTTCTCTTCGCTAGACTTGTTACTAACAAAGAAAAAATGTTTACAGTAAACATATTTCTATTTGCTCCGTTAATTTTTTGCCTCATTCTTTTGGCATCCTTTTAATCGCACAATAGAGCTAAACCGAGTATTTGGGGTTTTTTTTTCCTTTGTGGTTAAACCCCCATGTTCGAGTTTTTACGAAACCCCACAGTGTTTGTACAGACCATTATAATTAACATTTGTGTATTTTCTCGAAGTCAGAGTTCGTCATGATAGACAATGCTAACTTGTGAAATAAACACGTACCACTACTGACAGTATCGATTATTTCTAACCGTTCTAGGCGTGCATTGCATATATCTTCAGTCCTGAAGTGTAGTTAGAAATAATTTGTAATCGATTTCGTGGCATTATATATAATAGTTTAATGTCAGTTATAAATACAGGGTGTCCGAAAATGTCTGCATTTAAACTATAAAAACAACACAAATGCGATTCCATAACTGTTAGAAATTTATTCTGAACATTTCTTTCAAGTTTTCAGTCTTATTTTCCAATTCTAGGGAAAACATTCACCAATCGCTGCTCAGCACAAAACGAACCGCGCTTGTTACCATGACTAGATGATCATTGAAAGAACGAGGTTTCCACGCGAACTAAACAGTCTAGCGTAGTTCGATAAGAAAAAGTCCAGTGATGATAATCTGGGCAATCAAGTCAAGCCTTCAGTGAACCCACGGCCTGAGAAAGTGTCCCATAGAAAATGTCGCAGAAGACAACTGGCTAGTTAAAAGGTGAGCGCAAATAAAGGGACATAAACACTAAAAACATATGAAAGCTATGGAAGGAGAGTCAAAAAAGTTGATATACGGTTACTTTTAAAAGTTGATGGCGACTGCAGTAAAATTGGTTTAAATAATAAATTTAGATAGAGGTGTATGGTGTAGTTTTACAAAATGGCAGAGGGAGTGAGTAAAGTGAGAAAAAAAACCGAATAGAAAGCATGAGAATGTATAAATAAAAACATACAACATCCGATATTTCGGCGTGAGCCTTTTTCGAGGATTACATGCACAACGAGACAAAAACAAATAGCTAAACGATGAACTTATCTTAATATGGCCTCCTCCAGAAGTAGGAAACAGAAACGCGTGTCGATAAGAAGATGCATATGGACCAAGCGGGCCACACAAAGGATACGCCGATAGAGCCAATCGTAAAGAAGAGGTGGACAGAGAGGAGGAAAGTAAGTGGTAGAAAGGGGTGGGGGAAAGGCAATAGAAACATGATATCAGCTAGAGGAGAAGGTTGGGGGGAGAGGAAGTGGAGAGATAATGAATGAAGAACATAAACACCTGCAGGGAGAAAATGTGAAACTGGTGAATAGGACAAGACCCTATAAACACCAATATGTTGCCAGAGAAGAAAAGAGGGTGGCGGTAGGGAGTGGTAGCTGGGAGAAAGAAAGCAAAGTTAAAAAAGGAGTGGGGTGGAACACTAAAGAAGTTACAGAAAGCTGAAGATATTGTTAATTCCAGTTGGGTGGAGACAGAAATGTCCTGTAATCGTTTTTTCTCACTTTATTCGCTCCCTCTGCCACTTTGTAAAACTACACTATATACCTCTATCTAACGTTATTACTGTTATTTTTAGACTTGCTGTCGTGTAACAGTTTGCTGCAGCGTCTTCCAGAAAGTCGTGCCATCTTACAAGATATAAAGTTTGAAGTTTACGAATTATACTTCACTGACTGTTGCCTATTCAAATACAGAAAGAGCCGACAAAGCAAGACTTTCTGAGAGTTTGTTATTAGTTATTCCGGCTTGCTTCAACATTATCATCGAGCTGCTTTTAACGAAAATTCTACGGATAATTTTCTCTAAACCGACGTTCATTGCCAAAAATGAAAGTTAATTTTACTCTTATTATTGCTGTAGATTTGAGTTCAGTTTGTCTTAGAAAACAGCTGATGCTTTTTTGTATATGTTCATTGTCAATCGATCGATTCTTTGGGCTGAAAAGAACAGCATAAAATAATCAAAACTTAATAACTGTTCTTAATATTAAAACAAATCAAATTTCTTCCTAATCATGTTTATTGTTCGTGTGTAATATTTATGCACTTTTAAGTTTCTCAAGTTTAAAACTATACAAGTAACTTTGGGACAACCTGTATATTTTCCCAACGATTTTGCATGTGAATAAAACGGTGGTTACATGATGTGAGATTCGTGTAGTCAGTGGTCTGGAGAGTGAGATAAATTTTTATGTCAGTTTCGAATCTTTTTCTTTCTAACTACACAAATAATCCTAGACGCGAGGGTGGCGAAGTTGTTAGTGTCTTCGTCTTTTAGGCGAAGGTTTGGGGGGGGGGGGGTTCGAATCTAGACAGGGGCGCCCCAGTCACCCAGCTGTAAAAATAGTAACTGCCTCTTTCTGAAGCTGGGAAAAGGAAAGGCATTTAACCGTGATGTTGACCACATCGTCTTGTAGGTCAAGGAAAATACGGGCACCAGACTCATATCCTCTGGGTGTCCCCATGGCTTAATGTTAGCTTTACTCGTGAAGGAGGAGGGGTGGTAGGCTGGTGCTGGTGGTAGCTGCTGCGATGGTTGTGGTGAGACAGGTGTGATACTGCGTTGTTGAGTACTCGATGATTATAAACCAGAGATGAGGGGTCAAATGCGACTTGGTAGCCAAAACGTTGAGAGTAAAGTCATGTAGGAATCACTCTTATTGACTCTTTGTGGTTGATATGAATCACTTCAGTTGTAAAAGTACTAAGTAACTCAAAGGATCGCTTCTCGGCCTTTTAGCTATTTTAACCAACAAACCCTCACCACACACGTGGTAAAATTATCTAGCAAGCCCATGCGGGCATAAAAAAAAAAAAAGTAGGAATCACTCCTTAAATCCCGCTTCGGGGTCGATGTAAATCAGCCGCTAGAGCGAATCCGCCTCACCAGGCTGACCCAAGCCGACAACACACAAACGAGATCCACAAGGCAACTCTCAAATGGCACTGAGCTACAATTTATTATGCATGCAGATGTTTGCATGCCGAAGGCAATATTCTGACATATAAATCTGTCCTTCTCAGTCAAATCGTTAGTTTGTCTACTTTTCTTCTATTCACCTGTTGTAGGACATTAGTCTATACCACAGCAAACAGAACTATACAGAACACGAAAGTCCTATCACTGCTATCATAACAGGCGAGTTCTGAGTTCTCCCACACTACGAATAATATTGGTATTTGGTGGTGTGGTAGATCTCCTATTTAGCTTACATACTACTCTTTACACAAAGCAAGTAGCTCTAAACAAGCCAACAGAGTCTCTACTTAAACTGGTCTATGACAAATATGTTATTTGCCTAGGAAAGCCAACTTGAGTCTGGCCTGCAAACCACCAACCAGCTTACAAAACTAATAATTGACTTTTCAAATTACCAACTAGCTTACCAAACTACTAACTGACTTTTCAAACCACCAACCAGCTTACAAAACTACCAACTTTTCAAATCACTAACCAGATTACCAAACTACTGACTTTTCAAACCATCAATCAGATTATCAAACTACTAATTGACTTTACAAATCACCAACCGGCTTACAAATCACCAACCAGTTTACAAATCATCAACCAACTTACAAATAACCAACCAGATTACAAATCACCAACCAGATTACAAACCACCAACCAGCTTACAAATCACCAACCAGCTTACAAATCACCAACCAGATTACAAATCACCAACCAGCTTACAAATCACCAACCAGCTTACAAACTACCAACCAGCTTACAAATCACCAACCAGCTTACAAATCACCAACCAGCTTACAAATCACCAGTCTACCTTTCTTCTCCGCTCCAGATCATTTTCTTTGTCCTTACCTCTCTCATCTGGGTCATACATACATACATACTTACATACATATATACATACATACATACATACATACTTACATACATACACACATACACACATATGCGCACACCACACATACATACACATATACATACATACATACGTACATACATTACATACATACGTACATACATACATACATACATACATACATACATACATACATACATACATACTTACATACACACACATACACACATATGCATACATCACACACACATACACACATACATACATATAAGCATAACGATAAAAATGGAAATATATTGTTATCAGTAGCTCCGTGTGTCTTGGGGACTGACAGGACAAGAGTGAGAGAGAGAGAGAGAGTGAGAGAAAGAGAAAAAGAGAAAGAGAGAGTGAGAGAAAGAGAAAAAGAGAAAGAGAGAGAAAGAGAGAGAGAGAATGAAAGAGAAAGAAGTTACTGCTATACCAACACAAGTGGAAATCTCTTGCTATCAGCCTCTCATTGTCTTGAACACTGACAGCGCCTTAAAAAAAACAGTTACTCCTCTAAATCTTCACCGGACATTCCCAGACATGTTCCTCCGCTGTTCACCAGACATTCCCAGACATGTTCCTCCGCTGTTCACCAGACATTCCCAGACATGTTCCTCCGCTGTTCACCAGACATTCCCAGACATGTTCCTCCGCTGTTCACTGTTGCACTTTAGCCCAGGCACGTTCGATAGAAATTAAATTACATATTTTTCATGCCGATGATTTTCAACAAAATGGTTGGTTTAGGTGCTGCGTCGACAGAGAGAGTGGGTTGTCATGGTTGTCGTGCAAACCAGGCCTGAAGCTAGGTCTTTCGGGAAGAGCTCACCATCTTTGGGATTATGTCCACCAGCTCTAGACAGACGGACAGGCTGGGATTATGTCCACCAGCTCTAGACAGACGGACAGGCTGGGATTATGTCCACCAGCTCTAGACGGACGGACAGGCTGGGATTATGTCCACCAGCTCTAGACAGACGGACAGGCTGGGATTATGTCCACCAGCTCTAGACGGACGGACAGGCTGGGATTATGTCCACCAGCTCTAGACGGACGGACAGGCTGGGATTATGTCCACCAGCTCCAGACGGACGGACAGGCTGGGATTATGTCCACCAGCTCTAGACGGACGGAGAGGCTGGGATTATGTCCACCAGCTCTAGACGGACGGACAGGCTGGGATTATGTCCACCAGCTCTAGACGGACGGACAGGCTGGGATTATGTCCACCAGCTCTAGACAGACGGACAGGCTGGGATTATGTCCACCAGCTCTAGACGGACGGACAGGCTGGAGAGGTGAAGTTCACAGCAGTCCTAGGAAGAGTTGAGATATCATCAGTTCATGATCACCAGTCTACTGTATTTTTTCCTGTATCAAATTTTGCGTATCGCTGTTGTCGATATCACATTTGTCTGTAACACAGTTGTTTCTATCACAACTGTCCGTACCACCGTTATTTGTACCACAAGGATTATTTCCACAGCTGTCTGTGCCACAGTTGTCTGTAATATAGTTGTCTGTACCACAGTTGTCCTTTCTCGTACGAACCTAATAGTTTCATGATTGGTTTTACAATTCCCACGACACTTTCAGATTTCAAAGATCGGCGCTGCTTACCTTGGCTCGCGCCTACTTGTTAATGCTACAAGGTACATGGTTCTGTTGTGTGGGGATCATCCTGTACGGCCATGGAGACAATAATACAGTGTGGAACCTTAGTAGCCACATGGATGCTATGCAAGCAACAATATATTTCAGGTATGACATAATACGTATAGTTGTTTTTTTTAAGTATAAATGATTTTTAATTTATACATTTCGTTTTGTATTTCTCTGATCCTTTTTTTTCTGCTCAAATCTACTGGTTAATTTTCGTCATGGAAGATCTTTTCTATATGGAAGATCTTTTCGACAAGGAAGATGATTTTAAGTAGGCACCTGTGAGCTCCTTGTGCAAAAGCGCGGGGGGGGGGGGAGAGAGAGAGAGAGAGAGAGAGAGAGAGAAAGGGCCAAACGACAAGTGTTTGTGAAAAAAACCTTTAGGGAGTCCCATGTTCCTTGGCCAGGTGATGGTCCAGAGAGAGAGACAGAGAGAGAGAGACACAGAGAGAGAGATGAGCTCAGTGAGGAACGCGTCAAACGTCACTTTGCAGAGCAGTTTCTGTTATGGCTGATTCTGCCTTTGTTTGATGGACACAATGACCGCGACCATGCTTATGTCAGGTGTCTGTTTGATGGACACAATGACCGCGACCATGCTTGTGTCAGGTGTCCATTCTGAGAAGAAGCGTCTCTGGGGGCTTTTCACGGAAATAAGTGCCAAAATCTGAGAAGAAAGATGTCGAGTTTCTCCCGATAATTTAGCGTTTCCTGTTTATCTTCTCTCTATATTTCCGCGAAAACCACCAGGGGAGCTGTATTGTCACACACAACATACAGAATTCAGGACTAATATGTGTTGATATCAATTTATGGACATATTACATCATGAATATATGTATTCAATTTCCTTGTTTGTGTTCCCTATTAAATAAGCGTTTCTCATGCAACGTATGGTTTGTCACAGTTGCTAGCAGGGCATGTTTGCTCAAAACAACAATTTTTTTTTCTATGTTTAAACCATTCAGACGAACTTTGTGTCGCCATAATTTTGTTTGACATTGGCTGCTTTCTCAAGTCCTCGTCCAGCATGTTCTTGTCTGTTTTTTTCTTTTAAGTGTTCATCATGTTTAGATTCTGCTCAGCGGAACTCCATGAATACGTGTCACCGCGACATTGAAGTTCCAAAAACTGGGAAAAAAAACTTCTACAAAGTAATGCGTGAAACTAGACTGTGTCACAAGAGCCTGGCATCAGAGATAGGAATCGAAGCGACCTCTGCGTTGATGGAGTTTAATGACAGACTCGCCGTTTACAAGGCAATGGAGAAAGCATTGACCCGTGTTTGAAAACTGAATAACCATGGCCTTTTCTCGCCGTCACTGTAATTCTGAACACCATAACTGGCCCCATATTGAATAACAGCAAAACAAAAACATGGCAAACGTTTTAAAAGCATTTATTCAAATTTTATATTTGCAATTTTTGTTTCTGCTCTAACAGCTGGCACGCAGCAGCAATTTTCATCATCCTCGTCGTCATAACAACCATAATGTCTCGCTGTTACAAGGTGCAAGCTAGCCCGTTTCGGAACGGGTCAGACCTTCCTTTGACCATCGTAGGTAATGCAGACAAACAGGGAGGATACAGCGCACTTATCCAGCAAGAGGAGGAAGGCAGTGATATTGAGTACGAGCGACCAGTAGATAAAACACTTCTCACTACGTAAAGGTGTCTTTATTTTGTAAGCAGATGAATTGTATAGCAGCAATTTTGTCACGTATTTCAGAAAGACGTCGTATCTTGACGAGACGCCATGTTTGGAAATGAATGCTGACACATATTTTAATGCAAACTCATTAACAACCCATTTCATATTTCAGTATACAAAGAAATGAATGTTTCATTAAGAAGTTTTAAAAAAAAAACACTCATAAATACCAAAATTGTCTGGACTATTCTTAGGGGCAATCAGCTAACTATGTTTTTCTGTAGTCCTGTCACTATGGTTCCATCAAGAAAATTATATGCCCTCGGGTGTCAAATTCCATTTGAAGTGCCATTATGTAGTTCTACCTGTGGTTTTGTTGATTTACCGCAAACATGGTGTTGTATCATAGGATTATTTGCTGAATGTTCGTGTGTCCAGATAAATACCGGTTCATTTTCGCCCCGTATGGGGTATTTCTTCTGTACTTTTAAAAAATAGTATATTCTTGTTACTATTTTTTAAATGTTTGTATGTTTTATTGTTCATCATCATCATGTGTTGCCAGTCTCAAGGAAAACAGAACGTAAATATCACCCAACTTGTTCTGTCGGTTGTTTCTCAGAGCACCAGCGTTTCTAATGAGATTTCTATCTTCATCTTTTGTCCAAAAAATCTTTATTGTTGTGCATTTCCTCTTTTTTTTTCTTCAACTATTTCTTCTGTTTGATTTCTATTATGACATTCTTGATTAAAAATAAAATACTGTAACTGCTATATTCCTACCGTTTCTATTATTTATCATTTATTTCTTATGTTACATCACATTATAAATGAACCCGTGTCTTAATGTCGGTCCAAGAATTACATTACATTATAACCACACTGTAGTGTGCTGTTCTTACTTTTCTATAATTACTATTATTGCTACGTTGTAGCATATATTTAGATGATTAGCTACATTTTTTCAACAGATTTTTTAAGCAAGTGCAAAAATCTTCCATGAAAAAAGGCTAATTTTTTTAATCATCTCCATATAATATAATATCACTATGGGCTGTGGATTTTTTAAAACTTTTTTTTAATTATGTATTTATTTATTTTGGTGAATCACGTGCTTGAGCTTTGACTTGTATCCCAGCATTCCACTTGTGAATGTGCTGTTCTATTCTGCACAGACTAAATTGTGAGAGTCAGAATATATCTAGAACATTATCTTCTGCTCGTTATATATCTGGATCATTTATCTTCTTCTCTTTACGTCTCACTATTTTGTCGTTGTTGCCTCTTTTGAGTAGCTAAATTTGAGCGGCTTTTTCAGCTTGAAGACTTGTGGTTCTGCCCCCGCCAGTGCCACCTCAGTTTGATCAGGATTCTTGCCAGAGATAGGGAGTTCGTGCACCCACGCTGAGATCCCCCTATATATGCGTCTGTCTGGAAAGCAGTGATGATAATTTTTTTAATGTTATTTACCTCTTTTTTCTCTCTTTTCTCATCTTTCCTTTTTCTGTGCAGTTTGTATATCACTTTCTTTAATTTTTTAAGGAATATTTTCGTTCAGAAGTTGTAAAACGTATAATGTAAAATAATATATTGTCCTGTTTTTGCCTCACATTCATGGCTATGTGTTCTCTAACGCGGAAGAAGAAGAAGAAGTAGTAGTAGTAGTAGTAGTAGTAGTAGTAGTAGTAATAGTAGTAGTAGTAGTAGTAATAGTAGTAGTAGTAGTAGTAGTAGTAGTAGAAGAAGAAGAAAAGAAGAAGGAGAAGAAGAATGGTTTATTGTACATTGTACTCTGGTATGCTCCAATCCCATCCACCAGACAGCAGATAACTGTTTGTAGAGAAATATTTATTTTAGAAAGGTACAAGTATAGAATTGGGCGGGCAGGTGTGTTTGATACTCTGTCCTTCATTTCCCAGATACCACTCTATGGTAATCGTTTCATGTGGTATATGTACACCAGATACGTGGTAAACGTGAATAACATTTAAAATAACAGAACTTTTACATTCTACCTTTAATCCTCACATTCATGGCTATGTGTTCTCTAACGCGGAAGAAGAAGAAGTAGTAGTAGTAGTAGTAGTAGTAGTAGTAGTAGTAGTAGTAGTAGTAGTAGTAGTAGTAGTAGTAGTAGTAGTAGTAGAAGAAGAAGAAGAAGAAGAAGAAGAAAAGAAGAAGAAGAAGAAGAAGAAGAAGAAGGAGAAGAAGAATGATTTATTGTACATTGTACTCTGGTATGCTCCAGTCCCATCCACCAGACAGCAGATAACTGTTTGTAGAGAAATATTTATTTTAGAAAGGTACAAGTATAGAATTGGGCGGGCAGGTGTGTTTGATACTCTGTCCTTCATTTCCCAGATACCACTCTATGGTAATCGTTTCATGTGGTATATGTACACCAGATACGTGGTAAACGTGAATAACATTTAAAATAACAGAACTTTTACATTCTACCTTTAATCCACACATCCAATAGTAATGAGATAGATAGATAGATAGATAGATAGATAGATAGATAGATAGATAGATAGATAGATAGATAGATAGATAGATAGATAGATAGATAGATAGATAGATAGATAGATAGATAGATAGATAGATAGATAGATAGATAGATAGATAGATAGATAGATAGATAGATAGATAGATAGAAGAAAAAGAATGAAGAATTGAACAACAGGCTGTTTAACATTCTAAACTTTATCATTCAGACTTCACTCTGTTCTGGGCACACTTCTTGAGTTAGTACAAATATTTAACAAATAATTAAACTTGAATTTTAAAAAAAACGTAAGTAACAAAATATTTACATTTCACTCTTAACTATGCATTCAACACAGAAAGTATGCCTATTTACGTTGTGCACCAAAGTTACTCTTACATTCTCTCAAATTATTGAATGCCTACGAAACTACTATGCAGTAAAAAATTTCATTTTACGGTCATTTACATTCAGTGCCTACAATACCAGTCAAAAGTAATAAGGAACTTTTTGTTGTTGTTTTTTAATATGGGGGTGGGAAAGGGGGATTAATAGACATGAAGTTGATATTGGAAAAGATTGTAATAGAAAGAACATGGCTTATAATTTTAAACTAAGTTGGGAGGGAAGTCAAATGGTGAGCAGCAGAGTAATCAAAGCTTTTTTCTTAAAACAAATTAAGTCTAGGTTTTCGAAGAGGAATATTGTTAAGCCTTGGCTAAACTTTGGATTAGACTTAAGCAGTCTCCATAGATAAAATGGCAAATTTTGTGACAGAATTCGATAAACTGACTTGTCGTTGTTGAATATTGCTTTCCTTACACAAGTCTTTTTCAGGTACTCACTTTTACAGACGACTAGACTGCAGCACTGAAAGTGAACTCCAGGTGACCAATTTTCGCAAAGGATACAGTGGACTGTTGTCTGCACTACTTCTCCACCAAATGTGATACGTAAATATCCTCATGCAATACATATTCTATTTCCTGTCACGAGATCTATCTCCTTACCTAGTTCTCTCCCCTGACATTCAGTATCTTCGACAAATAGCGTAGAAAAGCTGTGAGCAGCCGAACGTGGCATATGGCGTGGTCGAGATAGCTAGAAATCTAAGGCATTGTAGAGATAGCAAACTATAGGAGCACTAGAAATCTAAGGCATTGTAGAGATAGCAAACTATAGGAGCACTAGAAATCTAAGGCATTGTAGAGATAGCAAACTATAGGAGCACTAGAAATCTAAGGCATGGTGGAGATAGCTAATTATAAGATCACTAGAAATCTAAGGCAATTTTTCTTTCTTCAGTCTTCTTCCTGCACATATTTTTTAGCAAACTCTAAACGCTGTGTTATGCTTTATATAATAATTTCAGTTTTTTAAATCCTCTTATAGCCAGAGTTTTATCACTGTAAACAGTTTTTATGTCCTTTTAGTTTATGTTTTGTTAATTTTTAAAAAATTGTTGCTACGTGTGTTATAGCTTTTTTAATGTTAAATAAGCAACTAATTAGCAACTATTGTTGATTGACTGCCCTCACTGACAGTCTTCTCAATGATCAATGACAGATGTGAATAGATCTGTTACTTGAACTAAATTTTCAAGCGTTGAATTCATTTGCCCAAATCAGACTTTGTGCTGGACTTCTTTAACTGAATGAGACTTTAAATATTGGATTACTTGTCCTGAAAAGTTGAATTCGGAGTTAAATTATTTTAAATGTTGGGTTCTTTTATCTGAACTAGACTTTAAATGATGGATTACTTTACCTGAAGTAGACTTTAAGTGTTGGCTTTCTTTACTAAACAAGACTTTTAAGTGTTAGATTTGTTGATCTACACTAGGTTTTAAGTGTTAGATTTGTTGATCTAAACTAGGTTTTAAGTGTTAGATTGCTTTATCTAAACCAGGTTTTAAGTGTTAGATTTCTTTATCTAAACCAGGTTTTAAGTGTTAGATTTCTTTATCTAAACCAGGTTTTAAGTGTTAGATTTCTTGATCTAAACCAGGTTTTGAGTGTTAGATTTCTTTATCTAAATCAGGTTTTGGGTGTTAGATTTCTTGATCTAAACCATGTTTTAAGTGTTAGATTTCTTGATCTAAACCAGGTTTTAAGTGTTAGATTTCTTGATCTAAACCAGGTTTTAAGTGTTAGATTTCTTGATCTAAACCAGGTTTTAAGTGTTAGATTTCTTGATCTAAACCAGGTTTTAAGTGTTAGATTTCTTGATCTAAACCAGGTTTTGAGTGTTAGATTTCTTTATCTAAATCAGGTTTTGGGTGTTAGATTTCTTGATCTAAACCATGTTTTAAGTGTTAGATTTCTTGATCTAAACCAGGTTTTAAGTGTTAGATTTCTTGATCTAAACCAGGTTTTAAGTGTTGGATTTCTTTATCTAAACCATGTTTTAAGTGTTGGATTGATTCTTTTACATAAACTGGACTTGTGCATGCTTCTTTCACAGCACATTTATAACATTAACCACATGCCCTCATCTGTTGTTACATCATCATTATGACTGACATTAGCGAACATATGAAAGATTAGCAACAACAACAAAAAAAGAGTTACTGGCCCTTAAGGAACAAAATCACACTTTGGAGTAGCCATCGAATTACCACCTTTCAAGTGACGTATATCCCAATTTATGTCAGCAAATTCTGTATAATTCCAGCAAAGATATGTACAGTTTCAGTAAACTGGACGGTTTGTCCTGCATTCCAGGAAACCCTGAATCTTTGTTTCCAGTTATAAACAACGTTGTCCGCGTGCTGCTGCTCTACATGGAAGTGCTGGCTTGAGACAGTTTCAAACACTTAGACTGCGCAAGCAGCGGAGTATCGATTCATGTTTTTTTTTTTTTTTGTTTTGGTCATTATATTATTATATCTAAATGCTTAAATCCAGGCTGCAATTTCTGATATCCTGTCACCATGTAGTTTTATAAACGTCTTAGGTCTCACAGAACAGTTTCAAGACGTCTGTGTGCTACATCAAAAATGTATGTGATGTTTAATTGTTTCAATGATAATTGTCATTATAATTTATAGGTTTCAAATTTTAAAATAAAATAAAATATGACTTTTTTTTAAAGTATACATTTCCGGGAACCAAATATCAATAGCCGCCACACCAAGTGGCCCCTAGGGCCCACCCAGCCTCTAAAATTTGATACCAGAGAAATCTGAGAAGGTAGACGCGGCCGGGTGTGATAGTCACCTCATCAGACTTTCATGCGCCGATGGTTTCTGAAATGCAGGCCTGACACCGTACCCCCAATATGCCTTAATGGCATAGAAACTGGGGTTCTACCTTTGCCAGCATCAACAGCGAAGTATTCTTATCGTGAACAAAATTAGGATTTCACGCATTTCACGGAAACGTGTTTCAATGTTCATTTAAAATGTAAGGATTTACAAGGTCATAAGTTGTAGAGGAAGGTACTTGGCTTCTTCTGGAGTTGGGAAAGAAAGGCTGATCAGGAGCGATGCTGACCACGTGACCCCCCCCCCCCCCCAGTGTGTCAAGAAGTTAAGTGCAAGGGCACGATATTCCCGCAGGCGCCGTGTACCAGGAGCACCATTAGCTTACAAGGCCAGACAAACCAGGGGACTATATCTGACACAGAAGCTATGGGTTCTTCAAGGGCCTGGAAGCAGCTGTGGACTTCATCCCACCAAAAGGGCTCAGATTTAATTTTACCGACCACTTAAACGATGAAAAGAGAAGCATAAATTTAAAAAAAAATTTTTTTTTGGTATTTAAATCACCAGCCGCCATAAATGGCATGTTTCAAACAGGACACTGAACAGATATTTCTTTTGCAGCTGGACAGTTAAGTTCAATGTCCACTGGCAAAAATTCTTCTTCATGATTTGATCTGTTGTGCACGTCACTTCAGTATATTATATTGTCTTTTATTTGTGCTCTGTATGTGGGTACAGTTTTCAGTGATACTTTGTCTTATTTAACTGTCTTATCACATATTTGCCTTTGTAATGTAGTACATTCCATTTTTTTTGTAATGTGTAGTGTTTTTATATACTGTACTGTTAGGGACCTAGCTACAAAGCCATAATTTACAAGGGTTTACTGAACTTTTGTTTGTTGGTTATGTTGTTTGTTCATTATGTTGTTTGTTCATTATGTTGTTTGTTCATTATGTTGTTTGTTCATTATGTTGTTTGTTCATTATGTTGTTTGTTCATTATGTTGTTTGTTCATTGTGTTGTTTGTTCATTATGTTATTTGTTCATTAAGTTGTTTGTTCATTATGTTGTTTGTTCATTATGTTGTGTGCGTCGATGAGCGAAAGTTATGTCTTTGTTCTGATGTGCCTGGAATTACGAAACGTTTTTGATGCCGCGAAGCATGTGCGTCGTGCTGGATGGGGAGTAGGTTATGGCTTAAGAACCCGAACTCCTGAGCAGTGAACTGGTTAGTTTACTTTTCTTTCATGATTAAGTTCCGTAGTTCGGTGCCAACAAAGTCACGCCCCAGAGCCACTGCCCCAGATCCACGCCCCAGAGCCACACCCCAGAGCCACACCCCAGAGCCACGTCCCAGAGTCACACCCCAGAGCCACGCCCCAGAGCCACCGCCACAGAGCCACACCCCAGAGCCACGTCCCAGAGTCACACCCCAGAGCCACGCCCCAGAGCCACCGCCACAGAGCCACACCCCAGAGCCACGTCCCAGAGTCACACCCCAGAGCCACGGCCCCAGAGCCACAGCCCCAGAGCCACCTCCCCAGAGTCACACCCCAGAGCCACGCCCCAGAGCCACCGCCACAGAGCCACACTCCAGAGCCACGCCACAGAGCCACAGGTCTCTCAAGCTGTGGAAGTGGAGGAGAATACGGGGGCACTTAAACGTGATCTTGACCTCCTTACTCTCTTGTGTAACGATAGGTCAAGGAAAGTTTTAGCATTTACACCCTAATACCCTATCTGCCTGAAGGGCATGACCCAGGACAACCTTGACATTGCACGTTTCTCACCTCAAACATTCGGAGTGGCCCCATGAAGACAGTTTCTCAGTTCTTCTACTTTGCGGAGCCGCGGCGAGTCGTACCCTGTTAGTTAGAAGAGAGGAAAGGCGAGTCGTACCCTGTTAGTTAGAAGAAAGGAAAGGCGAGTCGTACCCTGTTAGTTAGAAGAAAGGAACAGCAAGTTGTACTCTGTTAGTTAGAAGAAAGGAACAGCAAGAAAAAGTGTGTTCCTGCTCCTTATAACTCCACTGCAACTCCGGCACCACAGACATCTTTGCTGACAGAGTAAAACTCAGTGACTCCGACACCACAGACATCTTTGCTGACAGAGTAAAACTTAGTGACTCCGGCACCACAGACATCTTTGTTGACAGAGTAAAACTCAGTGACTCCGGCACCACAGACATCTTTGCTGACAGAGTAAAACTCAGTGACTCCGGCACCACAGACATCTGTGCTGACAGAGTAAAACTCAGTGACTCCGGCACCACAGACATCTTTGCTGACAGAGTAAAACTCAATGACTCCGGTAGAACAGACACTTTGCTGACAGAGTAAAACTTAATTACTCTTATAACAATGTAAAGGTGTGAACTATCATATTATTGATGAAGACTGAAGATGGTTAAGTCTTTTTCTTTTAACCATAACACCTTGAGGTCTCACACGCATTACCTCATTCACTAGATCAGAGCAAGTCCGATGAAAAGTTCACTGAATTCATTTATTTTAACAAATAAGTTCAAGATGTATCGTTGATAACATCACTGGGATTGAATCACTTATTCATTTGTTCACAATATCAAACTCTATCATATTCTACATGCAGCATTTCTCAATGTTTTCAACTTCAAGATATTCTACGCTTGATACGAGAACATTTCCTAACTCAGTATTATATCAGATCTGAAACACGTGGTCAACTAGTTTCTCGTCTAACTTTACTCCAAGTTCCAAAATTATCAAATCTTCTTAATCACTTGAACCACATCTTCAGTCTAATACTACTTCTGATTCTATAGCGTCTCGTTCTCTTTCTTGTTCTTCTGTTCTTCTTCGATCGTTCTCCTGTCTGTTTGATCCTCTCTGACAGTCTTCCTCTGTTGTCTGAATCGGCCTTGGCTTACTGACCGTCTTTGGTGGGACGATTCCCCTCTCGATCGTCCCTCTCTGTCTGCTGTTCCTCTCTGATCCTCTGATTGTCCCAGATTGTCCTTCTGTTTTTCTTCTGATCTACGTTCCCCTGCTGCTGTTCTTATCTGATTCTCCTCTTGTTTGTCTGATCCCTGATCGTCTGTTCTTCCGTCTATGGTTCTTCTCTTCTCTGTCTACTTCTGACGACCCCCCTCACTTGTCCGCTAGCCTTTAGACTTCCTCCTCTTGGGGGCTCCTTCCTTCCCGTGCTCCTTACTTTGACTTCTGGACCGGTCTCTATTCACTGACCGTCCTTGGTTCCTCCGTCTTCGGGCTCCTTCCTCTCCAACTGCCCCGTGACATATGTCGTAAGTCAATTGTCCAATAGGCCACGCCTCTTAATCACTCCTTTATTTAAAAACTGTGTGCAATAGCTTCCTAAGATTAGCAATCTAATACTTGTCAACTTCGTCTATGCGAGTGTCATTTACCTAAGTCATTATCTTGCTCTTTCATTTCGGGATTTTTATTGTGTCCTCGCTTTTCATTGTGTCTGGCTTTTCTATTCGTCTTTTCTATTCTGTTTACTTGTGTCAGCGTCCTGTCATACTAATGTCATGGAAGTTTGTTTTTCTACCTTGCTTCAATTTTCCTATTTACTTTTTCTGTTGCTATTAGATGTTACTATTATGCCTACAATATATTCATAATCATATTCATTAATAATAATAATAACAACTATAATCATCACTTACAAGGCCATGCTACACTCTGACACAGACATCTTTGCTCACAACGTGAAATGTCCTAGATGGAAGTTCGTGGTTGGTAAAAGAGCATAACATTATCCATTCAACTTTTGTGTTTCACATGATGATGACTTTTCAGCACAAAGCAAAAAAAGTGGAAAAGAGGAAGGGGAGGAGGTCTGTAATATTCGATTAATAACTGGAGAGAGAGAGAGAGAGAGAGAGAGAGAGAGAGTAAACTCTAAATACCGCTAGGCCCACAAGTTAAAAGAACCCCAGTGAAGACGCCATCAAATCATATAAAACAAACACAGCAATGTCTATCAAAGTCTACACTGGAAACAGAAAACAACTGTATAATTCTAAAATAGAAAAGCTGTTCGCAGGGTAAGAATAAAATTGTTAGTTGATATTTTAATATGTTAAAGTTACGCGAAGATCTTTGCGTTGTGAGTAGCACGAGAGACGGTTGAAACAAACTAATAGAGTTTATTCTCTGGAGGCAAAATACAGACATCCATCTAAACATCTCTCTGGAAACTAACCAACAAGGAAGCCGGTGCCAAGTACATCGTCATCATCATCAGGTGCCGTGCCGACTGGCGTTGGCTATTATGCTTCTCCAGAGTACGCGATCCTTCATGCAGGCCATCAGTTCAGTTGGTGATCTCCTGTCACACCATCCCGTCAGACTGTCCAGTATCATTTCTCTTGGTCTTCCTCTTGATCTTCTTCCTTCCATTTTTCCTGTTGTTATAATATTTTCAATGCCCCCTCATCTCACTGCATGTCCTATGAAAGTACATTGTCTCTCTCTTATCTTTTTGACAAGGTTTTTTGTCTCTCCAGTTCTTCTCATACATTCTTCATTAGTTATTTTTGCTGTCCAGGGGATTCGCAACATTCTTCTAATAAACCACACTTCTGCTGCCTCCAACGACCTTTGTGCAGACCTGCCATATTGCCAAAATGTATAAAATATTTATTTTTATACATTCTGGTATCACAGCTTTACTGCAGTGCTTCGTGTATAGTTGTATACCTATACACTAATTATTGTGCCATATTGCCAAGTACACTTAAAGAATTTTTAAAAAAATTATACATCTTGCCCCAGATGTAAGCGAGGCACACCAGACAAAGTGAAGTAGGATTGACCAAATCGATAAAGGACGCGATCTTTAGGTCAGTTTTTGGACGAAAGGCGTGGGATCGAATTTTGTCCGTCATCTCCCATTTGTCAGAACTCTGGCCACTGCTAAGGAACTCGCGCACGGTGCAGATATTCGCCTTCATAGGAGGAGATTGTCGCGGTTATGGACTTCTTAGATGTGCACTGATGTTTAGCCGTTCAACACACCAAAGAAAGTCTGCAACAACCTGGTCCACGTAAAACTCCACCGAACATACACACTAGGCAGGACACTTGAGGTGAGGACACGAGGCTGGAAGCAGCAATTGTCAGTTGTAAGCCAAACAGCTTTTAACTTGTGCTGGATACCGGCTCTTTTCAGCTGTTAAAGATAAGTCGATGATGAATATTGTAAAACTGAAGTAGACAATGAAAGATAAGTAGATGATGAATGTTGTAAAACTGAAGTAGACAATGAAAGAGAAGTAGATGATGAATATTGTAAAACTGAAGTAGACAATGAAAGATAAGTAGATGATGAATGTTGTAAAACTGAAGTAGACAATGAAAGATAAGTAGATGATGAGTGTTGTAAAACTGAAGTAGACAATGAAAGATAAGTAGATGATGAATGTTGTAAAACTGAAGTAGACAATGAAAGATAAGTAGATGATGAATGTCGTAAAACTGAAGTAGACAATGAAAGATAAGTAGATGATGAATGTCGTAAAACTGAAGTAGACAATGAAAGAGAAGTAGATGATGAATGTTGTAAAACTGAAGTAGACAATGAAAGAGAAGTAGATGATGAATATTGTAAAACTGAAGTAGACTATGAAAGATAAGTAAATGACGATGACTTGCAAAACTGAGAGGAACAGAGGTAGACAGACAAACTTGGATAAGTTTCACAAAAATAATAGAGGAAGGAAAGGAGAGACTCAGCAATAAAAGATGTCCAATATTTCGGCAAAACGTCTTTTGTCGAAGTTAACAGAGAAGATAAAACAACAGATGAAAACACACATACGAAGTCAATAATCTGGCAGAGAGTCATCTAGCACAAGATAAAACATGCATTTTCTTTTTCAACAGGGACATACACTTTTGTCTCCCTGGAAGTAACAGCTTCTTCCCTCTCTGATAATTAACATAATTCAACATCTATCAACAGTAGTGTCTTAGTTTCAGAAAACATATAGAGAAAACAATAAATAAGGAACGCCATAGAAAAGGTACATGAAAAGGTTGGTCTCACATCCAGGGCACATCTTTCGATTGAAGAAAACTAACGCTTCTCCTATTACTAACACTGTGTTTCTGTACATTATTTGTTTAGCAGAGACTCAGGGGCTGACAACTCGAAGGCGCCCGGAATCGATCAGGCGCGTCTTTGTGTGCCAGTACAAACACATGATAAAATTTATCACTGCTCGGTTAACTTCGCTCTATGAGAAACAAATTACAACCGAAGTATTGACGAAATAATTGGGGAATTATAGTTTACCTTGGACTTTGTACACAGGCAAACAAGAGCTCTGCGGAAATCGATACGTGCACATCTTTCTCGTCGACAAATAAAGTTTGGGTAGTTTTCTTTTGGCGAACTACTTTGCGAGCCCTATGTGACGTTTAACGGGACGGGAAGGATATAAGATATAAGATAAGTTTTCTGTGGTCTAAAAGTGTGGTTTGATGTAAAAACAAAACAAAAAGAAACAACAACAAAAAATAAATAAATAAAACAATAGAATAGAACATTTTTGGCTGCCAAATAAACAATCTAACTTCATACTTTCCCACGGTTGCCTGTCGGACTGTAGCCCTCAATACATCGTAGAATAAGAGAAGCGAGAAGTCGGTTTGTGGGTGCAGAATGTTTCGCTCAGTTGCCCACAATTTAGTTTTCATAGAACTGATAGATGCATGAAGCAGAAGTAGTAAACGTGTCACGATATTTTCGGCAGTAAAAATCACTTCATCACTATGGTATTAACCAGAAAAGTCCCATATTTTTGTTGTGTCCCTCTGAGAAGGAGAGAAGCAATAAAAATGTATATGAGAAAAAGAATTAATTTGAGTAAAAAAAATTTTTTTTCATTCTTTTTCCATCATTTCTAACTGGGTGTAACTTCTTGCTAGTGCTTTATAAAGTTCGAAGTTCAGACTCCGGCTTCACTGCATTCGAGACAAAACTCATATATGCTCCGCCGCATGCTGCATCATCCATCCAAGAGCATGTTTGCTAATAGTTCCTGTCAAATGTTGGCTGTTTACGATGCGTTTCCTGCCAGCACCTTTAATTTGTCCTAGCTCCAGCATTCTCCTCACAGCTACATTGTTCTTTCATTCCCGCTCTTCATTCACCCGCAGTCTGTCCAATACAGCCTTAGTAATGTCCTCCTTGTTCATTGTCAGTCTGTCATTTATTTTAGCCCATAAACCAAGTCTGTCTGCCACATCATTGCCATGTACTCCCGTATGCCCTGGACAGTAAAGCCATGTTAGACTTGTCATAGCTGACTGGCTTAACAGATGAATCCATTCTTTTCGAAGCAAATTCTTCTCAGTCTTACGAAGCATACTCTGTGAATCGGTCACAATGACGCCATTAACCACATCATGAGCAACTAACCACTCCATTGCCGCCGACATAGTCTTAATTTCCATTCGCATGCTTGAAGTTTTGACTCCAAAGGCTCCCAAACTCTGCGCCACTACTCTTACATTTCGGTAGGCAACAAAACCCCCAACCATTTCTGCTGTTCCGAGTCACTGAGCCATATGTATGTATACCACTCATTCCAACGGATCTCCCTTTTAACTTTAAGAGATTGTAATTTCCAGTGAGACTTGCGTTCTCGATCACGATCAACAAGTTACAGGGGCAGTCTTCACATTATAGAGTAAATTATAAAGTATTTTTTTTAATTCACTATAATATTAATTTAACTCAAAACTTGATTATATACAACATTTTTAGTTTCACCTCTAGAAGCAAGAATAAATAATTTCTTGGGCGAATCCTCCTCCCTCCTTGAGCAAGCTACAGAAGGTTGTCCATGTGAGAAACATGGCCATCTCAAATCCACTCCGCAGTATGAATAATTAATAAATTCCCGAGCAACGCCGGGTAATCAGCTAGTGTGTGTGTGTGTGTCTATATATATGTGTATATATATACACATACACACATACTAGCTGATTACCCGGCGTTGCCCGGTGATTTCTTCGCCGCTTTTCCTTCCCCAAACTCCAGAAAAAGTCAGATACTAGTTTCTACACTTGGATGACTGGGGCGCTACATTTACTGGGCTCTATAAATTTACACCAGTGAATCGTTAAACTATTTAAACTAATACCATTATTTGCCTGCTCTATTGTAGATGAACGTGATACGTAACAGAGCAAATGAGAGATAATTACGCCAACATCCATGACTCACGAACACTATCTTCTATTAGACAAGAAAATGAATGAAGTTTATCTTTGGTGTAAAGTCGAAGTAAGTTTATTTACAGGTGTTTAAGTATAACTACAGTATACAAATGATAAAATAATGTCTCACTATATTATTAATTTAACTCAAAACAGTGAATGTCGATGGAAATCCGGGCTGTTCAACAGTTGATGTGGCGCCGAACGATGTCATTTGGAAATATGAGTTGTATTTTATGATGTTAGTCGGAAAATGCTTTGACTCTGACATATCTCCTGATGTGTAAGTCAAAAGTTCTTGTGGTGGTGGTTCCAGTTGGCAGAGTTTCACTTTCCCATTTTTGCAGCACATAGCAGGAGAATCTGATTTAAACTTTTTGGCATGACAATAACTACAAACCATTTCCATTTTTCCGATGGTAACATTTGCATGCTGCGAGTAGTCTTTATGTGGATCATAGTGGAATCCTTCCATTGCTAGGCTAACATGTTGCGCAGTCCGTGATCGCCTGGCTCTATCTCTCTTATCCTGTACTCGGGCCTCACTTTGTTGTACAGTCTATGAGGCTCTAGATGTAGTAGCTCTCTCCCGCAGGGTCGCAAGTCTTCTATTCCTCTCTTGGGTGGGTGGGGAGGGGGGTCTTGTTTACGCTGTTTCATTGTTTTAGCCTTTGATTGTACCTGGCCAATAGCCTTACATTTGCGTGCTGGCATCAGTAAAAAAAAAAAAAAAACAGCTATGAAATCTTGTATAGAAAGCTAATCTAAAGATAATGAGGAAACAAAATTAACGTTTAAAATTGTGAAGTATAGAATACAATATAAAGCTAATATAAACTTAAGAAAAAACAACAAAATTAAAATGTCAAATCATGAAGTATTTACATCAGTGTAGAAATATAAAACTCTTCACAGAAATAAAAAAAAATTATTCCTGAATGAATCTAGTATATAATACAATATAAATTACAATAAAAAGCTAATATAAAGATAAGGAAATAACAAATTTAAAATCATGAAGTACCTACATCAGTGTAGGAAGAATATAATAAAAAGCTAATATAAATATAAGAAAAACTAACAAAATCTCCGACAGGTGTCTCTTGCACTGCAGGAAGTGTGGGCAGCCATCCCATAACAACAGATCCAACGGATAATCGGATCCATGTCAAAGAGATATCGTTCTCTGATACAGGCCAGGTGTGGCATACACCTTACTGTAACGGAGGCCTCAGTCGCGAAGAATAAAAGTCCAAACCAAATTTAATGAACATCATTTTATTTTTAAAGTCTTAAAGTTTCTTCAAGCCAAGATTTAAACATTAATTCCGTAAAATAAAATTTAGATACAAGTTTGAAATTTGGTGTCCATTAGGACTACAGTAGTGTTGCGTTTCTTTTTTTTTTAAACAGTATATCTGTTCTGGACTTTTGTTATTATGAATGGACTCGCCATATGGCAGGGGTAACTTGTCGGCAGTCAGATTATTGTCATCCCCATCAGCATTATCATCAATTCCATCAATAATTCATCATATCAAGTGATAAGCAGAACTGGTTTGACTTCTGTATCAGTGTGTTGCCAACGTAGGGTCGTTCATCCTCATTTTCCCCATTAATAAACTTGTTGTCATTCATACTACATCACTGACTTAGCTGGTTCTTCTGTCTATGTCAGTAGTTGAATCTTGAAAGTCTGCAAGTTCCGTTATTGTTCTACATTGTCCTAGTGTCTGATGTTGAATGTCTGGGTTTTCTATTGCGTTTTAAGTGTTTAAGAAGGAACGAAGAGCTTTAAGATCTAAAACCAAATCTATCAGATTTCTATCAATAAAGTAAAGTACTAGACAATATATCTATCAGCAGCAGCATTTTGATGGCTACAACTCTGTGTAGTAGCAGGAGGTATCTTGTCTCACAATAAGCACTCTGCTTTAGCTGGTGCCGGGTCTAGAGAGTGAGACAGAGAGAGAGAGAGGGAGAGACAGAGAGAGAGTGAGACAGAGAGAGAGAGAGGGAGAGAGAGAGTACTGATGAACGCGTACACACAATTATGTAGCACACATGTACAGACACCCATACAGACACATCACATGCGTGTATATTTACAGAAACACAACACACGCTTACGACATATATGGATACAACACGCGTACATACACTTAAGGAACATAACACACGCTTACGACATATATGGATACAGCACGCGTACATACACTTAAGGAACACAAGACAGGTTGCAGGACACGCAAACAAACAAAACACGTACACATATATAGAAGTCACATATGCACACATCAGTCATTTGCATGCCTCTTGGGGAACTTTGCCTCCTAACAGCTCTCCTGAAGGCCTCTCGGTTGTGAGCAAGATGGCCTGGTGCTGATGCATCTATTTGCAGCTTATCAACGATGTCTTACAGCCACCTTCGCTTTGGTCTTCCTCTCTTTCTTTTTCCCATTATGTACTCTTCCAAGACGGCCTTCTCTAAATTAAAATGACGTTTAATGTGTCCAAAATAATTAAGTTTTCTCTCTTTAATCCTCTTTACTAGCCAGCCTTCTTCAATATTAAGTTCTTGTAGTATGGATATATTTGTTCTTTTTTTTTTATCCATATTTGAAGAACTCTTCTGTAGCATTTACATTCAAAGACACGTATGTGTTTCTCGGCTGTTTTGTTAAGTGTCCAGGTCTCACAGAGGCATATGTTGCGATGGGAAAGATGTATGCCCTTAAAAATTTTATTTTTGTAGTTCTGTCTGTTCCTCTCCACAACTTCTTTATTTGTTTTACTTTTTGAAGAGCGATAGATGTTCTCCTTTTAATTTCCCTCATTGTATCTCCATTATTAGTTACAGGCACAAAACACATACAGACATACAGGACATGTATAGACACAACACATGTACACGCATAAACACATAACACATGCACACAAATAACATAAGCACATGCATACATATACATAACATACACATACAGGTACAGACACACAACACACGTACACACAAACAAAACCACATCACACGTACACACACATACAAAAACACACTTACACACACAACACGTGTACACACGAACTGCTTTCCTCTCCGGCCATTTTGCTGTTTCAGTTTCAGACAGTATTTACCCGATTCTCTCCCTTGACTCGCAAAAAAAAACCTCATCAAATTCTCTCTACACTTCATTTTAAGAAGAAATAACGAAACGAAAACACTCGTTTTCATTATTATTTCGTCTTGCTTATCCACCATCTACATGGTATAAATTTGCTTCAACGTTTTCCTTTATGAATCATGATCATGCAGAACAATGGTTCCAGTCTGAGGTCACGACCACAGTTTGGGAGTGCAGTGCGAGTGTTTGTCAGAGAAGATACTAAGATAAGTTATATTATTATGAAGCGACATTTATACGCATTTTTTATTTGTTCTTAGCAACCCGTCATGTAAGAGGTCCTGAAAAAATATTAGGTAATTTTTTGTTTGAAATTTTAATATCTTTGAGCAATTTTTTTTTCACGTGCTATGGATGATCTGAGACTTGAGCCATCTAATGGTTGCATGTATGTCCGTCCTCTGATCTTCCCTTCCTGTGTTCTGAAGCCCACAATCAACTTTGTTGGGAACCGCTTCCTTCTGGCATGAAGGGTTGATTTCCCTTTTACTTCTTTATTATTCTTACAACCCATTGCGTTTGTGGCCTTGCTAGGACTGAATGTGGTGAGGTAGATGAGGTAGGCTTGGATAGATTGCTGGCCATAACAGGGTTCACCAACTGATAGATGAGGTAAGTTTAAGTAGATTACGGGATATAACAGGGTTAATCAACTTATAGGTGAAGTAGGCTTGGATAGATTGGTGGGTATAACATGGTTCACCAACTGATAGATGAGGTAGGCTTAAATAGATTACGGGGTATAACAGGGTTAATCAACTTATAGGTGAGGTAGGCTTGGATAGATTGCTGGGCATAACAGGGTTCACCAATTGAAAGGTGAGGTAGGCTTGGATAGATTGCTGGGCATAACAGGGTTCACCAACTGAAAGGTGAGGTAGGCTTGGATAGATTGCTGGGCATAACATGGTTCACCAACTGAAAGGTGAGGTAGGCTTGGATAGATTGCTGGGTATGACAGGGTTCACCAACTGAAAGGTGAGGTAGGGTTGGATAGATTGCTGGGCATAACATGGTTCACCAACTGAAAGGTGAGGTAGGCTTGGATAGATTGCTGGGTATAACATGGTTCACCAACTGAAAGGTGAGGTAGGGTTGGATAGATTGCTGGGTATAACAGGGTTCACCAACTGAAAGGTGAGGTAGGGTTGGATAGATTCCTGGGTATAACATTGTTCACCAACTGAAAGGTGAGGTAGGCTTGGATAGATTGCTGGACATAACAGGATTCACCAACTGAAAGGTGAGGTAGGGTTGGATAGATTGCTGGGTATAACAGGGTTCACCAACTGATAGGTAGGTTTAAGTAGATTACTGGGTATAACAGGGTTCACCAACTGATAGGTAGGTTTAAGTAGATTACTGGGTATAACAGGGTTCACCAACTGGTAGATGAAGTAGGCTTAACTAGATTACTGGGTATAACAGGGTTCACCAACTGGTAGATGAAGTAGGCTTAACTAGATTACTGGGTATAACAGGGTTCACCAACTGGTAGATGAAGTAGGCTTAACTAGATTACTGGGTATAACAGGGTTCACCAACTGATAGATGAAGTAGGCTTAACTAGATTACTGGGTATAACAGGGTTCACCAACTGATAGATGAAGTAGGCTTAACTAGATTACTGGGTATAACAGGGTTCACCAACTGGTAGATGAAGTAGGCTTAACTAGATTACTGGGTATAACATGGTTCACCAACTGGTAGATGAAGTAGGCTTAACTAGATTACTGGGTATAACAGGGTTCACCAACTGGTAGATGAAGTAGGCTTAACTAGATTACTGGGTATAACAGGGTTCACCAACTGATAGATGAAGTAGGCTTAACTAGATTACTGGGTATAACAGGGTTCACCAAAAACTGGTAGATGAAGTAGGCTTAACTAGATTACTAGGTATAACAGGGTTCACCAACTGATAGATGAAGTAGGCTTAACTAGATTACTAGGTATAACAGGGTTCACCAAAAACTGGTAGATGAAGTAGGCTTAACTAGATTACTGGGTATAACAGGGTTCACCAAAAACTGGTAGATGAAGTAGGCTTAACTAGATTACTAGGTATAACAGGGTTCACCAAAAACTGATAGATGAAGTAGGCTTAACTAGATTACTAGGTATAACAGGGTTCACCAACTGGTAGATGAAGTAGGCTTAACTAGATTACTGGGTATAACAGGGTTCACCAACTGATAGATGAAGTAGGCTTAACTAGATTACTGGGTATAACAGGGTTCACCAACTGGTAGATGAAGTAGGCTTAACTAGATTACTGGGTATAACAGCATTCGCCAACTGGTAGATGAAGTAGGCTTAACTAGATTACTGGGTATAACAGCATTCGCCAACTGGTAGATGAAGTAGGCTTAACTAGATTACTGGGTATAACAGGGTTCACCAACTGGTAGATGAGGTAGGCTTGGGCAGGATAGGCTAGCAAACCGTGTTAGCCACCTGACCGCATAACTACCCCATTATAATTCCTGGGTCACCTAAATACTGGGGGCAAATATCTGAGAATAATTTTTAAAGCGTTTATTTGAATCAAGAGGTAGCCACCGGGATTAAAAAAAAAAAAGATACGCAAATATCCACCAATAAAGCAAGGAGTTAGACAAGATTGTGTTGTCTCGCTAGTTTTGCTCTCACTATAGAATGAAAAATGCGAGAGAAGTAAAAAATAAACCAAGAATTAGAGTTTGAGACTATAAGGTGAGCAACATACGACAAGCAGATGATACAGGACTAACAACCAAAATCGAAAAGAGCCAACAGAAATTATTGGATATAGAACAGGGTCAGAAAGTGAGAAGAAGGGAATCACCCTAAATAGCTATATAAAACAGAAACAAAGGTCTTATCACGAAATAAAAACTCACCTAAATACAAGGAACAACCAGACAAGACAAGTGCATACATTTAAATCTCTGGGGCGCTCGAGTAACATCAACTGGGAAATCATCCCCGAAATCAAGAACAGAATATGCTAAGCCAAAACAGCTTTCAGAAAAATGACAAACATCTTATGCAATGCATCTCTATCACTGAATTTCCCAAAAGAGAGTTCTAAAATGCTCATTGAGCATATCCTACTCTATGGAAGTGAGTCGTGAAACTGAACAGATCAGTACAAAGATCACTAGAGGTAACATAGCTAAGGTTTCATAGAAAAATCTTGAGAATACTAAGGATTGCTAATATGCCAAAAAGGAAATGTCTAAGAAAAGTAAGTGTAGAAATGAACATAATTAAATCCATAAGAAAACGACACTCATCATTCATTGGAAATATAATGAGAAGAAAATGGCTTGAAAAAATCAAGAATTAGAGTTTGAGACTATAAGGTGAGCAACATACGACAAGCAGATGATACAGGACTAACAACCAAAATCGAAAAGAGCCAACAGAAATTATTGGATATAGAACAGGGTCAGAAAGTGAGAAGAAGGGAATCACCCTAAATAGCTATATAAAACAGAAACAAAGGTCTTATCACGAAAGAAAAACTCACCTAAATACAAGGAACAACCAGACAAGACAAGTGCATACATTTAAATCTCTGGGGCGCTCGAGCAACATCAACTGGGAAATCACCCCCGAAATCAAGAACAGAATATGCTAAGCCAAAACAGCTTTCAGAAAAATGACAAACATCTTATGCAATGCATCTCTATCACTGAATTTCCCAAAAGAGAGTTCTAAAATGCTCATTGAGCATATCCTACTCTATGGAAGTGAGTCGTGAAACTGAATAGATCAGTATAAAGATCACTAGAGGTAACATATCTAAGGTTTCATAGAAAAATCTTAAGAATACTAAGGATTGCTAATATGCCAAACAGGAAATGTCTAAGAAAAGTAAGTGTAGAAATGAACATAATTAAATCCATAAGAAAACAACACTCATCATTCATTGGAAATATAATGAGAAGAAAACGGCTTGAAAACATCATGACAGTAGAAAAAGATAAATGGTAAAAAGAGGCAGGTAATGACCAAGAGAACAAAAAATAATGAACAATCTAACGTGATGGCATTAAAAAAAAAAAATCACCAAATGAGTTGATGAAAGTTGTCGAGGACTCAGGTCTATGGAGAAACATAACTGCTAGCGCCTGTCGGCATGACACCTGATGATGATGACAGGTGATTTGGCATTGTTGGTCCATAGTAGTGGGTCACCAGCATTGGTGATCTGGGGTGACGTACACATTCTGGTTTGAAGTCGCGCTCACAAAAGTTTTGGAACTCCCGATCTAGGACAGGCTGCAATGTCAAAAGACAATATTTTAATATCTGAAGTGCTCAGGTTACGCATCATCCTAACAGTAACAGATGGGGGCGAGCAGTGGACAATCACTCACGCGTCAGACAAGGCGATCACATCTTCTGACATGAAATGTTACAGAAAAGACCTCAGAATAATCTTAGACGAATACAAGGAGCCATGAAAGCAACTTCAGACAAGGGTTTAAAGATCAAAACTGGCTCCTAACTCCGTCAAGAAATGAGTTATCTTTCTTTGGTCATATTCAACGACGCACGGAGAGAACAATAAAGGAAGCTATGGCTGCTAGGAAACGTAATACAATGAGATAGCCAAGAAGACGGTAGACCTAAGACATCCCTGACAGTCTAAACACTGCATTCTCTGGAAAAGGGCATCCTGGTTCATCAACCAGACATCTTCAGATTGTCTATCAAGACATCAACGTTTAGTAACAGACACGAAACTTGAATGAATGAACATTTTCAGTTTCTTTATGATAGGCTGGACCTGCCGTACTGATTAGACGCGTCTGCTCGGACTGCAAGATAGTGGGTTCTGTCCCGTCTTGTCCAGTACTCTGTTGATTTCATGCATCAGGTGTTAAGATCCTATCCCTAAGGACTGGGTCGGAGCACGTGTAGACTTGTCCAGATGATGATTCCAAACCTAAGTTCTCGCAAGGTATGCTGCAGCGCGCAACAGTACCTTAGAACCTTTTCGGGTGTGCCACGATTTCATAACTTTCGTCCACTATACAAACAAACCTCATTCACACCAAACAGAATTCGAGTACCTTCTTTGTATATAACAATAACTTAGGATGTACTTAATGAGTGGCAGTCTTTCATACTTACATAACTCTGAGTACGAATTGCATCGAATGCATCTTTTCTCGTCCAATCATTATATTTTTTTTATAGTTTACGGATATAACCAGAACTGTTTGTAACTTATAAGTTCACTTATAGGCTGCTACATCAGACAAGTGTTTTTATAACAAGAATTTTTTAAAAATCCACTTTTCGATGATACAGGACTAACAACCAAAATCGAAAAGAGTCAACAGAAATTATTGGATATAGAACAGGGTCAGAAAGTGAGAAGAAGGGAATCACCCTAAATAGCTATATAAAACAGAAACAAAGGTCTTATCACGAAAGAAAAACTCACCTAAATACAAGGAACAACCAGACAAGACAAGTGCATACATTTAAATCTCTGGGGCGCTCGAGCAACATCAACTGGGAAATCACCCCCGAAATCAAGAACAGAATATGCCAAGCCAAAACAGCTTTCAGAAAAATGACAAACATCTTATGCAATGCATCTCTATCACTGAATTTCCCAAAAGAGAGTTCTAAAATGCTCATTGAGCATATCCTACTCTATGGAAGTGAGTCGTGAAACTGAATAGATCAGTACAAAGATCACTAGAGGTAACATAGCTAAGGTTTCATAGAAAAATCTTGAGAATACTAAGGATTGCTAATATGCCAAACAGGAAATGTCTAAGAAAAGTAAGTGTAGAAATGAACATAATTAAATCCATAAGAAAACGACACTCATCATTCATTGGAAATATAATGAGAAGAAAACGGCTTGAAAACATCATGACAGTAGAAAAAGATAAATGGTAAAAAGAGGCAGGGAAAGACCAAGAGAACAAAAAATAATGGACAATCTAACGTGATGGCATAAAAAAAAAAAAATCACCAAATGAGTTGATGAAAGTTGTCGAGGACTCAGGTCTATGGAGAAACATAACTGCTAGCGCCTGTCGGCATGACACCTGATGATGATGACAGGTGATTTGGCATTGTTGGTCCATAGTAGTGGGTCACCCAGCATTGGTGATCTGGGGTGACGTACACATTCTGGTTTGAAGTCGCGCTCACAAAAGTTTTGGAACTCCCGATCTAGGACAGGCTGCAATGTCAAAAGGCAACATTTAATATCTGAAGTGCTCAGGTTACGCATCATCCTAACAGTAACAGATGGGGGCGAGCAGTGGACAATCACTCACGCGTCAGACAAGGCGATCACATCTTCTGACATGAAATGTTACAGAAAAGACCTCAGAATAATCTTAGACGAATACAAGGAGCCATAAAAGCAACTTCAGACAAGGGTTTAAAGATCAAAACTGGCTCCTAACTCCGTCAAGAAATGAGAGTTATCTTTCTTTGGTCATATTCAACGACGCACGGGGAGAACAATAAAGGAAGCTATGGCTGCTAGGAAACGTAATACAATGAGATAGCCAAGAAGACGGTAGACCTAAGACATCCCTGACAGTCTAAACACTGCATTCTCTGGAAAAGGGCATCCTGGTTCATCAACCAGACATCTTCAGATTGTCTATCAAGACATCAACGTTCAGTAACAGACACGAAACTTGAATGAATGAACATTTTCAGTTTCTTTATGATAGGCTGGACCTGCCGTACTGATTAGACGCGTCTGCTCGGACTGCAAGATAGTGGGTTCTGTCCCGTCTTGTCCAGTACTCTGTTGATTTCATGCATCAGGTGTTAAGATCCTATCCCTAAGAACTGGGTCGGAGCACGTGTAGACTGGTCCAGATGATGATTCCAAACCTAAGTTCTCGCAAGGTATGCTGCAGCGTGCAACAGTACCTTAGAACCTTTTCGGGTGTGCCACGATTTCATAACTTTCGTCCACTATACAAACAAACCTCACTCACACCAAACAGAATTCGAGTACCTTCTTTGTATATAACAATAACTTAGGATGTACTTAATGAGTGGCAGTCTTTCATACTTACATAACTCTGAGTATGAATTGCATCGAATGCATCTTTTCTCGTCCAATCATTATATTTTTTATAGTTTACGGATGTAACCAGAACTGTTTGTAACTTATAAGTTCACTTATAGGCTGCTACATCAGACAAGTGTTTTTATAACAAGAATTTTTTTTTAAATCCACTTTTCGGTTGCTTGATGGGAGGAGAATTTGTCAAGGCTAAAATTAATACCTGTGCTCCGTGAGTTTAAAGATTTGAGAACCGCTGGTTTCTGTCCAGGCTAGCTAGAGAGAGAGAGAGAGAGAGAGAGAGAGAGAGAGAGAGAGAGAGTCTCTTGGACCTGGCATCTTGGATGATGAGATATACAAGTATTAATAATATGGCCGGGCGTGATTAGGGATCAAGGATTATCCCTTGAGCAATGCTAATTTGATTCCTTAGAGCTGATAGTCTGTTATATGCAAGCTGGTGGGGAGAGAGACAGACAGAGGAGGGAGTGGACTGTCGTGCCCTGAACAGTCACAACACCAGTAGCTGGTTATACAACATCATCATCATCATGTGCCGTGCCGTGCCGATTGGCGCTGGCTATTATGCTTCTCCAGAGTATCCGATCCTTCATGCAGGTCATCAGTTCAGTTGGTGATCTCCTCTCACACCATCCCGTCAGACTGTCCAGTATCATTTCTCTTGGTCTTCCTCTTGATCTTCTTCCTTCTATTTTTTCTGTTGTTATAATATTTTCAATGCCCCCTCTTCTCATTGCATGTCCTATGAAAGTACATTGTCTCTCTCTTATCTTTCTGATAAGGTTTTTTTGTCTCTCCAGCTCTTCTCATACATTCTTCATTAGCTATTTTTGCTGTCCAGGGGATTCCCAATATTCTTCTAATAAACCACATTTCTGCAGCTTCCAATGACTTTTGTGCAGACCTGGTTCTGGAACACTTTTATTAATGTAATGCAGTAGCTGGTTATATAATACTTTTCATTAATTTAACTATTGTAGCTGGTTATATAATACTTTTCATTCATTTAACTATAGTAGCTGGTTATATAATACTTTTCATTCATTTAACTATAGTAGCTGGTTATATAATACTTTTCATTAATTTAACTATTGTAGCTGGTTATATAATACTTTTCATTATTTTAACTATAGTAGCTGGTTATATAAAACTTTTCATTAATTTAACTATAGTAGCTGGTTATATAAAACTTTTCATTAATTTAACTATAGTAGCTGGTTATATAATACTTTTCCTTAGTTTAACTATTGTAGCTGGTTATAAAATTCAAGTGCCGTGCCACGTGGCGTAGGCGATCATTTCTCTCCACAATTCCCTGTCTTTTGCGTTGATTATTAGATCCGCCGGTGACTTTCTTCCTAGCCACACTGACAGCCCATCCAGTAACTTCTCTCTCTCTCTCTGTCTTCCTCTGTCTCTTCTTCCTTCAATTTCTCCAGTTGCCACAGTGTGTTCCAATTTTCCTCTTCTCAGGAAATGCTCTATAAATCTCGCTTGTCTGCCTCTGATTTTTGCTATAATTTGCTTTTTAACTCCAGCCTCTCTTAAGACTTCTTCATTGGTTTTCTTAGCTGTCCATGGTACCTTCAACATGCTTCTTATAAACCACATCTCCATGTCCTCAATTTCTCGCTGTACTCTCTTATCCATGGACCATGCTTCACATCCATAAAACAAAACTGGCTCGATGTAACATTTAAGTACTCGGAATCTTGTTTTCATTTATACCGGTCTGTTGCACAAGATGTGTCTCATTGTCTTGAATGCCGACTTGGCTTGAGAATGTCTACTTTTCATTTCATTGTGACATTTCCCATCAGCTGTTATAATCGTTCCTAAGTACTTAAATCTATCAACTTGTTTCAGATTTGTGCCATCGATGGTAGTACTACATTTTGGTGGTATTCTTTTCTTTGAGATGACCATCACTTCAGTCTTCTTTTTGTTCAGGCTGAGACCTTTATTTTTACTTTCACGAACCACGATGTCTAGAAGAGTTTGTAGCTCCCCTCCAGTTTTAGCAATCAGGACAGTGTCTTCTGCATATCTTAAGTTGTTACGGTTGTATCCGCCAATTGATATTCCTGGCGTGTTCTCTATATTTCTCATTATGTTTTAACTGTACAAGGAGAAGAGGTCAGGAGAGAAAACACATCTTTGCCTCACTCCCAGTTTTATGTCTTGGAATGCTCCTATTTAGTTCTCAACCTTCATTGCTGCTGATTGCTGCCAGTATATGTTTTTGATAAGTTTCAGATCTTTCCCATCTATGTTGATGTCTTCCAGCATTCTTATAATTTCTGTGTGCCTCACTTTATCAAATGCTTTACAGTAGTCTATGAAGCATAAGTCCGTCTTTACTTCTATTGATCTCTCCACCAATATTCTTATTATATATATATATATATATATATATATATATATATATATATAAAATTATATATATATAGTTAACAGGCATACAATCCTTTGTTGAGGTTGAAAGACTCGCCGAAGACAGGAAAAATTGGCGAACTACTTTGCGAGCCCTATGTGACGTCTAACGGCACGGGAAGGATATAAGATATAAGATATATATATATGGCATTACTTTTATCTTTTCATTCGACGAAGCCGCACTGTTCCTCAGTGATTTCTGGTTTTATTTTGTCTCTGACTCTTCTCATGACAATACGAAGCTGGATTTTGATAACATGGCTCATAAGACTAATGGTTCGATAGTCTTCACATTCAACTGCACCTTGTTTCTTTGGTAGGGCAATGTAAACTGATTGCAAAAGGTCTGATGGGACATAGTTATTGTTATAGATGTCATTCAACAATCTGGTAATTATTTCTATGCCAAGCTCTCCAAATGCTTCCAGTTCTTCATTGGTTTTCTTAGCTGTCCATGGTACCTTCAACATGCTTCTTATAAACCACATCTCCATGTCCTCAATTTCTCGCTGTACTCTCTTATCCATGGACCATGCTTCACATCCATAAAACAAAACTGGCTCGATGTAACATTTAAGTACTCGGAATCTTGTTTTCATTTATACCGATCTGTTGCACAAGATGTGTCTCATTGTCTTGAATGCCGACTTGGCTTGAGAATGTCTACTTTTCATTTCATTGTGACATTTCCCATCAGCTGTTATAATCGTTCCTAAGTACTTAAATCTATCAACTTGTTTCAGATTTGTGCCATCGATGGTAGTACTACATTTTGGTGGTATTCTTTTCTTTGAGATGACCATCACTTCAGTCTTCTTTTTGTTCAGGCTGAGACCTTTATTTTTACTTTCACGAACCACGATGTCCAGAAGAGTTTGTAGCTCCCCTTCAGTTTTAGCAATCAGGACAGTGTCTTCTGCATATCTTAAGTTGTTACGGTTGTATCCGCCAATTGATATTCCTGGCGTGTTCTCTATATTTCTCATTATGTTTTAACTGTACAAGGAGAAGAGGTCAGGAGAGAAAACACATCTTTGCCTCACTCCCAGTTTTATGTCTTGGAATGCTCCTATTTAGTTCTCAACCTTCATTGCTGCTGATTGCTGCCAGTATATGTTTTTGATAAGTTTCAGATCTTTCCCATCTATGTTGATGTCTTCCAGCATTCTTATAATTTCTCTGTGCCTCACTTTATCAAATGCTTTACAGTAGTCTATGAAGCATAAGTCCGTCTTTACTTCTATTGATCTCTCCACCAATATTCTTATTATATATATATATATATATAATATATATATATATATATATATAAAATTATATATATATAGTTAACAGGCATACAATCCTTTGTTGAGGTTGAAAGACTCGCCGAAGACAGGAAAAATTGGCGAACTACTTTGCGAGCCCTATGTGACGTCTAACGGCACGGGAAGGATATAAGATATAAGATATATATATATGGCATTACTTTTATCTTTTCATTCGACGAAGCCGCACTGTTCCTCAGTGATTTCTGGTTTTATTTTGTCTCTGACTCTTCTCATGACAATACGAAGCTGGATTTTGATAACATGGCTCATAAGACTAATGGTTCGATAGTCTTCACATTCAACTGCACCTTGTTTCTTTGGTAGGGCAATGTAAACTGATTGCAAAAGGTCTGATGGGACATAGTTATTGTTATAGATGTCATTCAACAATCTGGTAATTATTTCTATGCCAAGCTCTCCAAATGCTTCCAGTTCTTCCTTGATTTTATTTGGTCCTGATGCTTTGTTGTTCTTCATGTGTTTGACGGCTTCTTCCAGTTCTGCTTTTAATATTAACATTATTTCTTACATCTATTTCGCTTCTATTGTCCTCATAGAGTTCTCCATCTTGCCATATTTCATCTCTGTCCATTATTGTATGCCCCTCTTTTGACTTCAGGCAACCAGTCTTGTGGTATGTCCTTTTGTTTGTTAACTCCTTTATTTGTTTATACATATCTCTTGCGTTTCCATGATGGTGCGTCTCTATTTCACTAAATTTCTTATTTAGCCACTCTTCTTTGGCTTTATTGCATTTGTGTTTTATTTCTTTATTTATTTTGTCATATTCATCTTCATCTTCCTTAAGACTTCTTCTCCGATCCATTAGTTGGAAAATTTCTTCTGTCATCCACCCCTGTTTAGCATGTTGTTTATTTGGAGGTAGGATTTCGACAGATGTTTGCTGAATAGAGTCTTTAAGCATATTCCATTGTTTATCAACCGTTTCAATCTTCTCTATAGCATTATATCTACTATGTACTATGGTCCTATATTGTTCTTGTATTGCCTTATCTTTCGGTATCAGCTCTCTATCTAGTTCTTTGTTTTTAGCTGCTACTTTTAACCTCTTTAGCATGATTCTCACTTTTCCTATGACTGGGATGTGGTCACTGTTGTAGTCTGCGCTTGGTCTTGTTTTCACAGATATTAGTGAGTTCCTGAATCTTCTGTTGATCATAATTTATCTGGTTACGTATGTTATTATTTGGGCTTTTCTATGTCCATAGCCACCTAGAGTGTTGTTGGAACCAAATATTTCCTATTATTATTTTATTATTTTCTGCCCACTCAATCAACATCTCTCCTCTTGTATTTCTGATACCTAGTCCATACTTGCCAGTAGCTTCATTGTCTTGTTCAGTCCTTATTTTTGCGTTTAAATCACCCAGCACAAAGTTTACTTCCCATAGTTTGCACTGCTTCATTGCCATGTCCAGATTGTTGTAAAATTATTTTCTCTCATCATCAGAGCTTTCTGAAGTCGGTGCGTATACTTGGATGAGATTTGTGTCTATTGGGTGGCCCTGTAATTTAACAGTTAACACTCTGTCCGATATGCACCAGAAATCTTTCACGGTTCTTGCTGTCTTCTTATCCAGTCTTATGCCAACTCCATTTCTATGCTGGTTTCCGCCGGAATATATTATTTTGAAGCCTATTTATTATATTCTGGGTTATAAAATACTTTTATTAATTTAACAATAGTAGCTAGTTCTAGAATACATTTATTAATTTACGAGGGGTGACTGATAAGTTCTCGGCATAAGGTACAAATACTTGAAACGCTCAGTTTATATTAGGTGAATTTGTAGATCTGGTTAATGTAAGATTAATTTTTTTGCAGGCTACTGAAGTGGTAAGGGGTGGCAGAAATTGAGAAGATGGATAAAATTTCTCATCGAGCAGTCATTCGCTACCTCTGCATCAAGGGCTTATCATCGAAGGAGATCCATGAGGATATGGTAGAGACTCTAGGGGAGAGTGCCCCTTCTTACAGCACAGTGAAGAAATGGGCAGTTCAATTCAAACATGGAAGGGAGAGTCTGGAAGATGATACCCGTTCAAGAAGACCAAGAACGGTAACCACCGATGAAACCACCGGCAGAATCCATGACATGATAATGGAGGATCGACGACTAACTGAGCGGTACATTGCTACTGAATTGGGCATCTCCCAGGAACGTGTTCGTGCCATTATTCACAATAATCTTCAAATGACAAAGGTCTCTGCTCGAATGGTCCCCAAACTTCTTAGAGCTGATCAGAGATGACAGCGTCTCAACATATCAAGAGAAAATCTTGGCATTTCTCTGCAGATCCTGAAAAATTTCTTCAGCAATTTGTGAGTATGGATGAGACTTGGGTTCATCATTTTCAACCAGAAACCAAAGAACAGTCAAAGCAGTGGAGACATCATGGATCCCCACCTCCAAAGAAAGCAAGGTTGATTCTGTCTGCAGGCAAAGTGATGGTTTCCATGTTTTGGGATTCAGAAGGTGTGCTATTGGTAGACTATCTTCAAAAGGGCAGAACGGTCACCGGGGCCTATACGCTAATCTTGTGAAGCAACTGCGGGTCAAACTGAAGGAAAAGCGTCAAGGGAAATTGACGAGAGGAGTCATCTTTCATCAAGACAATGCTCCAGTTCACAAGTCGGCGGTGGCAATGGTTGCCATTCATAAATGCGGCTTCCAGCTTCTTGAACATCCTCCTTATTCCCTATATGTGGCTCCTTCAGACTATTACCTGTTTACCAAACTCAAAAAAGGAGCTCAATGGTCGCAAATTTGCTTAAAATGATGACATCATTCATGCTGTAGACAACTTTCTACTGGCACAAGATGCTGACTTTTGCAAAGAAGGGATCCGTATGCTCCAGGATCACTGGACTAAGTGCATAAACTTGCAAGGGGGTTATGTTTAGAAATAACCAAAAAAAGTTGTCCACAAATAATTCGTTGTACCTTATGCCGAGAACTTATCAATCACCTCTCGTAACTACAGTAGCTGATTAAAGAATACTTTTATTAATTTAACTATAGTAGCTGGTTATTTATTACATTTATTAATTTAAATACAGTAGCTGGTTATGGAATACTTTTATTAATTTAGCTACAGTAGCTGGCACGGCACATAATGATGATGATGATGATGATGATGATGAGCTGGTTATAGAATACTTTTATTAATTTAACTATAGTAGCTAGTTATAGAATATATTTATTAATTTAATTGCATGGATCAGTTTTAACTGGCAAAAGAAATTGCTTGAAAACATAAAAACAATACATGTTATAAATTTTCACTTCATATTGACAGGAATAAAAAAATATACAGAACAATATACTTAGAGGTAAAACGTATAGTCAAAATTGTTTTGTCCAAGATATCCAAGAGGATACGAGACCAAGTCTGGCTTCTGGCGATATCTCAGAGAGACGATCCTGCTAGAGAAGATAAATGAGCTCACTTGCGTGAGATATTTGGGTTTTTACGTTCTGAGCTTTTTCTCTTTCCTAAGAACACATCTTATTTTTTTCCACTGAAAGAATATCTGAGAAGCAGACTTTTTCATGAATTTTTCCAGAACACTTTGAAGTTTGCCCTATAGAATATAGTTTTGCTCATGCAAAGACAAGTTAAGAGTCAGTTTCGTAAAGACTTTCCTTGCTTTACCTGACATAATATTACGCTGAAAATCATGTTTCTGTCAGTATTTCATGACAGATTTTACTTTAATTAATCGATGCATGATTTAGTGGCTTTGTATAGGTGGTGAATATGTGTGTATATGAGAGAGAGATAGAAATGTATGAGGTGTGTGTTTATGTGTGTTTGTGCGCGCATGTCTTCAACTGTTAGTAGTAACTATGAGCCGGTCTTCAACTGTTAGTGGTAACTATGAGCCGGTCTTCACTTGACTATTTTCGTAAATACGCACCTCCTAATGCCGGATTCTGCTAAAATATTTGTCTGCCATTATTCAGCCTCTAACTCATATTCGGCTCACATGATTGGTCAATATCTAACGCCATTCATAAGAAGGGGGTTGGGAAGAGAGGTTCCGAGGGAATTCTTGTTGCTTAGCAATGCGTCTGGCAGCCGCCAAGTCTGATAACGTTTTTTAAATTTATTTTATTTTATCTAACCCCGCAGTTGGCAAATCAAATTTTCAGTTCTTGGCAAACACTAACCAGTTTTTGTTCTTCTGATCTCACCCTCTCCGTCCCACCCCTTGGAAATGCGAGCTGTCGTGATGATGTTGATTCTATCGGATGAGGAGTGGATTACGGTGGCTTGAGATCACAGAAACAATCCTCTCATGTGACACCACAACCGTGCCCAGCCCCACCCTTGACACCCTGATACCTTCGAGAACATCAGTCGGTCACTAGGGACACGTCGAAGAAGAGGGATATAATTATGACCAGTTTTGCTTCTCCAGTCACTTGTAACCGAGCCAGAATTCTGTGACCTCCATGTTTATTCCCGATAAGTGTTACAAAAAAAAAAAAGAAGAAATGGAGGGAAATATAGAAATATTAAGGCAACTTTTGTTAGAAAGACGGGCAAGAACAAGGCAGGATTTGGTTACATTAATACAGAAACAACACCAAGGAACATGTTTAAGTTACAGACATGGACATCAAGGAACATGTTTAAGTTACAGACGTGGACATCAAGGAACATGTTTAAGTTATAGACGTGGACATCAAGGAACATGTTTAAGTTATAGACGTGGACATCAAGGAACATGTTTAAGTTACAGACATGGACATCAAGGAACATGTTTAAGTTATAGACGTGGACATTAAGGAACATGTTTAAGTTATAGACGTGGACATCAAGGAACATGTTTAAGTTACAGACATGGAAATCAAGGAACATGTTTAAGTTACAGACGCTAACATCAAGGAACATGTTTAAGTTATAGACGTGGACATCAAGGAACATGTTTAAGTTATAGACGTGGACATCAAGGAACATATTTAATTTATAGACGTGGACATCCGACCAGTATCTTCACCCTCTTGAAATGATTATAAAACAACTCAGAGACCTCTGGCAGTCATCACACAGAGGGCTCCACCTCTTTTAGAGCGTCAGAAGTTTAACTGGCAGCGAGGTCGGACTTTTCTGACTATCTGCGGAGTTCAGTTGTTGGTGTTCGGCTCTCTACAACAGTTTCCTGCCTGTATTATCTTGATTAGTTATGTCTTTTTGTACCTCGTGTTCCTGATTATTATTATTATTATTATTATCCGAATTCCATGTTCCTGATTAATTATGTCTTCTGGTACTCCATGTTCCTGAACAGTCCTTTCTTTTCGTGTTCTGTGGTATTGAATAATTCTTTCTCTTCATGTTCCACGGTACTGAATACTTCTTTCTCTTCGTTTTCCATTGTTCTGAATAATTCTTTCTCTTCCTGTTCCATTGTACTGAATACTTCTTTCTCTTCCTGTTCCATTGTACTGAATAATTCTTTCTTTTCGTGTTCCACGGTACTGAATAATTCTTTCTTTTCGTGTTCCATTGTACTGAATAATTCTTTCTTTTCGTGTTCCAGTGTACTGAATACTTCTTTCTCTTCGTGTTCCATTGTACTGAATCATTCTTTCTTTTTGTGTTCCATTATATTGAATACTTCTTTCTCTTCGTGTTCCAATGTACTGAATAATTCTTTCTTTTCGTGTTCCACGGTACAAAATAATTCTTTCTTTTCGTGTTCCATTGTATTGAATACTTCTTTCTCTTCGTGCTCCACGGCAAATAATAATTTTTCTTTTCGTGTTACACATTAAAATGTATGCCTTCACATATGTAGTACACATCACTGCCTGATGTTTGAAGGTGCGTGCTGTGTGCAGATGTCACCCGTGACGCAATGTCTGGTTTTAAGCACCCACTTTAGCTGCAGATAGTATTCTCGTGCCTTTCAGTTTGGTTCTATATTCTGAAGGAAATCATGAATGCCGATCTTCCATTTGGTATTTAGAATTTTTATTGGGCTTTTCGTAAGATAAGATATGACACCCCACGTTAATCAACAACCAACATTTTGGAGGGTTGTTTGAAAATTTCACTTCTTTTGGCATCACATAATGCGTCACTGGCTTGTCACCAACATCTTGGCAGATGATAAATTCAACGAGTACTTCTTGAGATTAGAATAAGACGAAACGGTCGCGATTTCTAGAAGTTTATACATCTTACGTAGGAACTTTAAATACAGCTATAAGAAAAAGTTTCACAGTTAAAAAAAAGAAAGTACTTCAATAGTTTTACGTCTTCTCTCGTTATTTTTGACGGTTTACAATACTTCTTCTTCTTCTTCCGTGTTCGATGTTGTTTGTCACTTCAGATCCTGATCCCTGTCGACATGGCAAAGCCCACAGTCCTCTCCAGATCCTGATAGGAGCCCCAAAGCTTTTGCTCCAAGCTTGTGTCCTCTGGGCATGTCTCACGCCTCAGGTCTCCATGGTTTTGATACTCTTCTAGGATATGTTCTGGAGTCTGGACTCCACTGCCACATGGACACTCGTCTGTGTGAGACATTTTGAGTCGATGTAGGTGGCTCAGTAGTCTGCAGTAACCTGTCCTTAGGCAGAAAAGGATGGTTTGTTGATGTCTTTGTAATTGGTGTATTGGATCTGGATCATTGTTGCATTTCAGTTTCTTTTTTCCATTCAGATATGCACTGATTACGGATGATTGTTTTCTTCTCTTGGTAGTTTGCCGGATGATTTGTTTGATCTTTATTGCTGCCAGCTTTAGATAGGCTGTCAGCTATTTCATTGCCAGCTATTCCACAGTGGGATGGTACCCACTGTAGGGCCACGGTTGTTGACAGTGTAAGGTGCTTCAGTTCTGTTGTGATTTCCTGTATGTTTGCCTGTGGGTTCTTTGTTGTTTTTAGAGATTCCAGAAGTGCCCTGCAGTCTGTGAAGAAGGCTATTTTGTGTGGTGGCTGCTGGTTTTCTGTTTTAAGTGTTCTGATGGCTTTAAGGAGAGCTGTTGTTTCTGCCCTGTAGTTGGAGGAAATCACGGTTTACAATAAAAGAGAACCATTTTAGTTCTATTCACGAAATACATTTATGGCTTTCTGTCCAAACATGTAAACATAATAAAAGCCTTCTACGATGATTCTCGTTGCTGTGTAAGAACAGAATCTGGCAGCTCTGACTGGGTCTCGGTGGAAACAGGTGTAAAACAAGGTTGCGTCATGTCACCGATGCTATTTGGGCTAGCAGTTGACTGGGTAATGCGCAGATCCACCCGTGATACGTCCCTGGACATCAAATGGATTGACAACAAATCACTGGAAGACTTGGCAGACGATATAGCACTTCTGAGCTCCACCCACGCTGATGCGCAAGAGAAAACAAACCGACTCCAAAATATCTCTAAACAAATTGGCCTCGAAATCAACTCAGCAAAAACTAAAGTTCTTGATCTCACCAACAAACCGGACAACATTAAACTTAATGGCCGTGCTCTTGAAAAAGTCACTAGTTTTACATACCTAGGAAGCAAGCTAACACCCACGGGAGACAACAGAAATTATGGCCCGAGTTGCTTTAGCGTCAAACGCTTTCAACAAGCTGACTAACATCTGGAAATTAAAACAACTCAGTAGGCACACGAAACTCAAGATCTTCAACTCCTGTGTAGTGCCACACAATAATTAGTGTATAAGTTAGAACTATACACGAAGCACTGCAGTAAAGCTGTGATACCAGAATGTATAAACTAGGGAAAATGTAGGAACAACTTTATTACTTAACGACTACAAAGTTGTGACGTTTCGGTGTGAGCCTTAATCATAAAAAAAAAAAACATACAGGACGAAGAAATAGAGAGAGGAGATAAAGTATAGATTCACATGAATACTATTAAAAAGAGAGAAAAAAATTTTTTTAAATTAAATTGAGTACTTAGCTGTAAATTGTAAGGTGTGGCTTGTCCGGCGGTGTGTGTCAGGAATGGATTTAGTAGAACGTGGAGACTGTTTAAATGGAGACCTGTGATATGTGGTCGGTGGGATGTAACTGGAGGTGGTGGATGGGGAACCGTGGAGATGAGAGATAGTGATACAATGTTGACCTAGCCAGGAGAAGTTGAAATAGATGATTAGGGAGGAGGGGTTGCAAAGTGATGCTGTGAGGAGGTTTGACAAGTAAGAAGGGGTGGACTTAGTGGAGAGGTACTATAATGATTGAAGAGAATGTTAAGTGTAGCTGAACAGCGAGTTTAACCCATGTGGCTCCAGCGTCCCATAATTTTGAATGCAGTGGTTCTCAAGCGCCAGGCGGCTTGTGTCATCTGCGTGACATTGTTTGATGGCTGTTACCAGAAAACCACATTTGCCTCTGTGGCTGGGGCCATTGAAATGATTTGGGACTGGTTTCGAAGCATGCTGGGCGATGTCGTACAGACGTTTTTGCATGCGATCCCCTAATCTGAGGCCAGTCTCACCAATATACGTTATCCTGCATCTTTTGCAAACGATGACATATATCACATTACGGGACTCGCATGTGAATCCCTCATGAAGAGTGAGGATAGTTTGGGAAAAGTGATCGTTTTCGTTTCCCAGACTACCGGGTAGGTAACGCAGCGGGGGCGGGTGGTTACGTTTTCTGGTGCCAACATATGTAAGGCTCTGCTTCCAGTGGCTGTGGACGAGGATGTCCTTAAGGTTTGGCTCACGTTTGTATGCCAACAGGGGTGGATCAGAGAAAATGTCGTGAGTGTCGGGGTCGAGTTGGATTAGCGACAGATGAATGTTCTTAACCATCTGACCATGCGGGTGGAAAGGTAATACCAATTTAACTCTTCAGATGGAGTAACAGGCTTTTTCCTGAATACTTCTTTGCGGCAGACTAGTTGGATACGGCTGAATGCCTCACGAAGGACCTTTTCTGGGTAGTGGCGATGACGGAAAAATTCTAATAACTTGTTGGACTGATCTATAAAGTCCATATTATCCTGACATATGCGGCGAAGACGGAGGAGTCTGGATTATGGGATGGAGTTCTTACAGGCTTCAGGATGGGAGGAGGTGTAAAGCAAATAGGTGTGGCTGTCGGTGGGCTTGTAAAATACAGAGGTGACAAGACTGTTTGTGCCAATAGAAATTTTAATGTCTAAAAAGTTAACAGACTTTTCAGAAATTTCATAAGTGAATTTTATGTTGTTATTGAGTGAGTTGGCGAATTCAATAAATTTTGTTAGCTCTTCATGTGGCATACTTGTGATTCCAATGCCATCATCGATGTACCTTTTATAGAATTCTAAAAGTCTGCCAGTGTAGGTTTCCCATAATTTGACTTCCAGAAAGCCCATAAACAGAAATGCATAACTGGGACCGATTTTCGTTCCCATGGCAACACCACTGATTTACTCGAAGTATTCGCCGTTGAATTCGAAAGAATTTAAATTTAATACTAGCCGTGTAAGTCTGATTATGGTGTCAGTGCTAGTAGTGGGGTGAGGGTCTTTGTCGAGAAAATAGCGGAGTGCTACGAGTCCATCCTCATGGGGGATAGAGGTGTATAGGGAGCAGACATCAAGGAGAAAGATGTGATAGGTGTTGTGTTGAGAGAGTGTGATCGTATCAAAAGTTGCTAAGGCGTGGTTGTTATCTTTCAAAAGAAAGCCGCTAGTACACAAACTAGTACCAGGGGATAAGAGAAAGCGGGGAAGACCCAAAGACACACTAAGAAGAGTTATCACCAAGGAGTGTTCAACAATGCTCATCAGAAACATCGAAAATCTAAAGCAAGTAGCAAGGAATCGCCAGATATGGAGAGCCTTGTCCTCCGCCCTATGCGCCACCTTTGGCCCTAGAGGATCAACTAACTAATTTTAGTTCTAAATACATTGACGTTCCGGCAGATAAGCCAGCCCTACCTTTGCATAGATATGTGTTAAACGATTGTACTTAAAATCCTGTTCAAATATTGCAATAAAAGATTAAACTACAGGCTTATGTATTCTGTTTTACAGTTAAGAACAATGAGTTAACATTATTTATGTTCCGTTTAAGACCGTGACTGCATGAGTATCAGAACGTGCCCCTCGGTTTGAGATTCGTATGTTCAGTTTACGTGCTTTTAGCTTTTGAACTCTGACAAACGGAAGTAAATTTAAACATGTATCTAATTTTGTGAAAATTCAGCGGGGTCTTATGACGTCTGAATTTTAAAAAGAGTATAAAGTTTGAGGTTTTTTTTCCTGTTAAAGTTTGAAAGTCTGAACCTAGTCCTTGTGTTGTTATTATTATATGTCATTTTTATTTACTGTGTATAACGTTTGTATGGAAAATATACTATTGTTACTTTGTTCAGTACCCATTTAGACTGGACTGTTTTTTGTGTCAGAAACTCTATATTTAAGGTCAAATCTGAGTTTCAACACTGTCTAATTTGAAAGACAACTATCTAAATTGCATAAATGAGAGAAACTACAGCGATCTTTTCTTTGCTGTGTTTGTGATTAAAAATCCACAAATATTTCTGGGCAATATCAGTGAAAGAGACTGCGAAATATCAATGAGTGATAACGTGAGATATCAGTGAATGCGAAGGAAAGAAAGAAAGAAATATAAGCATATTACATCGTTGATGACCATACTATACGCATATTTAACATAACTTAGTAGTTACGGCTACAGATGTTGCTGCATAAACAACTGTTACAACGTCCCACAGGTCAGTTAGCTTATGTCGCGGCCTAGCAGAATTTACTTCCTTCTCTAGTTTAAAACGTCATTTCTTATCATTTATTGTTTATTCTGAATAGTAATTAAATTTTTTTTTGGTAGATAGTCATTTATATATGTATGTAGTTAGTCATTTATATGTGACTAGATATATGTATGTAGTTAGTCATGTTTATGTGTATGTAGTTAGTCATTTATTTGTGTATGTAGTTATTCAGTTTTATGCGTATGTAGTTACTTTATTGTTAATTATGTTTGTTATATGAGCAGCATATTTGTAGAATGTCTGGAACAGAGTGAAAGTTGTATGATAAAGGGCAGAATGTCAGACGGGCCTGCGTGCCCAATTCTTAACCCTTTTGAAATAAAGTTCAATCAATCAATCAGGCATAACTCCCCCCTCCCTTTCCCCTCTAATACAAAACACCCCCACACATTCACACACACACACACACATTTCTGTAATTTACTATAAAGCTACAGAACTTGTAAGGACAAGCAGCCATTTTAACCATAGCAGCACCTGTTCTGTACCAAAGTTCGTCACTATCCTCCAATCCGAATCAGGAACAAGTCCAAATGAACTGGACCGTGTGTGACACGGTGCTTCATTGCTCAGGTAAGGAGGACAGGTGAGGAAGTGTCGTGTATGTTTTTTTCTACGGGATGAAATAAGATTTTTAAATTAAAAAGCAAGTGGAGAAATGTTCCATTGTTTCAAAAGTGGATATCACAAACTGCCAAACCCGAGTCTGTGTGCTAGCAAAGATAGTTGAAACTATCTAATATCGTCTGTGTATTAGCAGAGATAGTTGAAACTATCTAATATCGTCTGTGTATTAGCAGAGTTAGTTGAAACTGCCAAACTTTGCTTACTGAAAACTGTCTAATAACCCTTTCTTTTGTCTGCTGCTTTCCGTGAGCGTTGCTGTGTGGGGGATTTGTTCATGTAGGCCACTGAAGGACGGCCAGAGCAAGGCAGATCAGAGACTTGGAGCGTCCAGAATACCTACGTTCATTACTTCTACTTTCTCCATGCATCTCGCGTTAAATTATATAACTTCTACTTTTTCCATGGATCTCTCGTTAAATTATAACTTCTACTTTTTCCATGGATCTCTCGTTAAATTATATAACTTCTACTTTCTCCATGGATCTCGCGTTAAATTATATAACTTCTACTTTCTCCATGGATCTCGCGTTAAATTATATAACTTCTACTTTTTCCATGGATCTCGCACTAAATTATACAACTTCTTACTTTCTCTCTGGAAGTGCCATCTGCTGCTCTGTGAAGCCCACGACCTGGTGGTGTAGAAGTACATGGCGGAGAGTGAGGATGAGATAATAGTGCCTGGCATCAAGATCCAGGAGCTAAACTTCCTAGCTGAGTTCAATCAATCAATCAGGCATAACTCCCCCCTCCCTTTCCCCTCTAATACAAAACACCCCCACACATTCACACACACACACACACATTTCTGTAATTTACTATAAAGCTACAGAACTTGTAAGGACAAGCAGCCATTTTAACCATAGCAGCACCTGTTCTGTACCAAAGTTCGTCACTATCCTCCAATCCGAATCAGGAACAAGTCCAAATGAACTGGACCGTGTGTGACACGGTGCTTCATTGCTCAGGTAAGGAGGACAGGTGAGGAAGTGTCGTGTATGTTTTTTTCTACGGGATGAAATAAGATTTTTAAATTAAAAAGCAAGTGGAGAAATGTTCCATTGTTTCAAAAGTGGATATCACAAACTGCCAAACCCGAGTCTGTGTGCTAGCAAAGATAGTTGAAACTATCTAATATCGTCTGTGTATTAGCAGAGATAGTTGAAACTATCTAATATCGCCTGTGTATTAGCAGAGTTAGTTGAAACTGCCAAACTTTGCTTACTGAAAACTGTCTAATAACCCTTTCTTTTGTCTGCTGCTTTCCGTGAGCGTTGCTGTGTGGGGGATTTGTTCATGTAGGCCACTGAAGGACGGCCAGAGCAAGGCAGATCAGAGACTTGGAGCGTCCAGAATACCTACGTTCATTACTTCTACTTTCTCCATGCATCTCGCGTTAAATTATATAACTTCTACTTTTTCCATGGATCTCTCGTTAAATTATATAACTTCTACTTTTTCCATGGATCTCTCGTTAAATTATATAACTTCTACTTTCTCCATGGATCTCGCGTTAAATTATATAACTTCTACTTTCTCCATGGATCTCGCGTTAAATTATATAACTTCTACTTTTTCCATGGATCTCGCACTAAATTATACAACTTCTTACTTTCTCTCTGGAATGCCATCTGCTGCTCTGTGAAGCCCACGACCTGGTGGTGTAGAAGTACATGGCGGAGAGTGAGGATGAGATAATAGTGCCTGGCATCAAGATCCAGGAGCTAAACTTCCTAGCTGAGTCCACTAAAGCTAGAGACGAGAACTGTTATGTTGGCCAGGACGAAAGAGCCCATAACCCTGACACTGACAGCACCACGACAGGCCAATTCGGTTCTGTACTAGATCTGGTCCGTTAGTCTCAACAACTGTCGGAAACTTCTAGCACTGTTCTCTTTGGCTTCTAAAGCTACCGCGTCAACACAAACGAATAATCAGACCGTACACAGCAGGTCTTTTCATCTTACAAGACGATGTATTTAGTTGGTTTTAGCATACCCATCTACTCTGAAGACTTAAGAAGACACTATTCACTTATCTAAACATAACAACTCAGACCTCCGTTTATCATCATCATCATGTGCCGTCTTCAATACGAAAGTTGACGGTAATGAATCTCCGGCGTATTCTCTCCCCTGCCCTGACCGTGCACTCAGCCAGGCTGTGTTCTGTCCATCCTCGTGTGTCATCATCTCTGTCTACCTCTGACAGAATTTAGGTCATCGTACATATTGGTATATATTCATTTATTCTTTCTATATGCATTTATTCTTTCTACATGAAAAGTATTCTTTCTATCCTTCCATCTTTCCTTCTAGTATATAGATATATTATATATTTAGTATATTATTATGTCTTTGGATGTGGCTACGGTATTTTGTTTTCTTGATCTTTATTTTCTTGATCTTTATTTTCTTGATCTTTATTTCTTTGAGAAGTTAATACTGTACTTGTTGTTCTAATACTTGTGCAGTTATTTTTTCTATGTGCATGTATTTTTTCTATGTGCATTTATTCTTTCTATGTGCATTTATTTTTTCTTTGTGCATTTATTCTTTCTATGTGCAGTTATTTTTTCTATGTGCATTTATTTTTTCTATATGCATTTATTCTTTCTATACGAAATGTATTCTTTCTAAATGCATTTATTCTTTCTATATGCATTTATTCTATCTATATGCATTCATTCTTTCTATATGAAATTTATTCTTTCTATGTGGATTAATTTTTTCTATATGAAATTTATTCTCCCTATGTGAGTTATTCTTTCTATATGCATTTATTCTTTCTGTATGCATTTAATCTTTATATATGAAATGTATTCTTTCTGTATGTAATTTATTCTTTCTAAATGCATTTATTCTTTCTAAATGCATTTATTCTTTCTATACGTATTTATTCTTTCTATATGAAATGTATTCTTTCTGTCTGAAATTTATTCTTTCTATATGCGTTTATTCTATCTATATTTCATAATATCTCAAACCAAGTGTTTACGTAAGATAAAAAGCGTGCTCTGGAGAAATGACATAAGTAATAACGTTTTATTAAGAACAGACATGCCTACAGTGACAGAAAGTAGGAGGTGACAATAGATTGGCCACATTATGAGAATGCCAGACGAATCCCTACCACGAACAGCTTTGATGTGGACTCCACAGGGCAACAGAAGCGTGGGACGATCCAAAGAGGCACGAAGACGTACAGCAGAGGGAACGCTGGTAAAGAAAGGACTGACATGGGAGACAGCCAAGAAGACAAGGAAGGACAGACAGAAGTTTGAAACCTCTTGCGCTACCAGCAGCCCCCCACGTGTCTTGAGCACTGAAAGGATAGACAGAGAGAGCGAGAGAAAGAAATATAAACTTTTAAGGTGCATTACTCTTGAAATTGCGTCTCCAATTCAGACTACACACACCAGGTAAAGAACAGACTAGTGTTACGCGGAACGAGTCTAGCGTTGTGACGGATCGATGACACTTTGAAATTGAATATTTGCACCTGGGACGTGTGTAGCCTACTCGGGCCCGACTTTTCTAGAGTGCTTCTGCCGTGTAGTGTTTTCATTTCTTTTGTGATGCGTTTCTGGATTATAAAATATCTTTTTTTTTTTTTGGCAAATGAAAGGAAATTTCATGGCATGGCATACGTGACTAAGTTTTAACTATGCTATGTCCAGGTATGTTACGCTTGGTTTATTCCATTCATTCATTCATTCATTTGCATGTCCCTTGCGGAACTTTGCTTCCCTAACAGCTCTCCTGTAGGCTTCTCGGTTGTGACCAAGATGGCCTGCTGCTGACGCATCCATTTGCAAATCATCAACTATGTCTTGCAGCCATCTTCGCCTTGGTCTTCCTCTCTTTCTTTTTCCCATTATGTACCCTTCCAAGACGGTTTTCTCTAGATTATCATGACGTTTAATGTGTCCAACATATTTAAGTTTTCTCTCTTTAATCTTCTTTGCTAGCCAGTCTTCTTCAATATTAATTTAGAAATTACAATTAAATTAAAATTATGGTTTATTCAACAATCATAGAGCTACGGCTTATTCCAATACATTAGAGTTATGGTTCATTCCTGTGTCTTAGAGTTATGGTTCATTAGAATATCTTAGAGTCGAGATCGATTCTAATATTTTAAAGTTAAAATTTTCTCTGATATTTTAAAAAACACGAAAAATAGATGTAATATTAAACATTCATTTCTTTCGGTATCCTCATTATCTGCTGTGTTGTTTTTGTATGTGGTCCTTGAAAAAGACATTTGTCGAAATATTGGATTGTTGTGTGTTTACTTTATACGTGCTTCTTACTTGCTGCCACTTTTCTTCCTGCCACTTTCTTTCCTGCAATTTTCCTTCCTGCCATTTCCTTCCTGCCCGCTTTCTTTCCTGCCATTTTCCTTCCTGCCCGCTTTCTTTCCTGCCACTTTTCTTCCTGCCCGCTTTCCTTCCTGCCATTTTCCTTCCTGCCACTTTTCTTCCTGCCATTTTCCTTCCTGCCACTTTTCTTCCTGCCATTTTCCTTCCTGCCACTTTTCTTCCTGCCCGCCTTCCTTTCTGCCACTTTTTTCCTGCCATTTTCCTTCTTGCCACTTTTCTTCCTGCCATTTTCCTTCCTGCCTGCTTTCCTTCCTGCCATTTTCCTTCCTGCCACTTTTCTTTCCTGCCATTTTCCTTCCTGCCTACTTTCCTTCCTGCCCACTTTCATTACTCTTTCTATCTTTGTGTAAAACTGAACCATACACTTCTGTCTACCTTTATTACTAGAACTAGTTTTATCGCAGGCATCATTTCTCTTAAAAAGACATAAAATGTCTTTTTTAAAAGCTGTCCACGTTCTCTCTCTCTCTCTCTCTCTCTCTCTCTCTCTCTCTCTCTCTCTCTCTCTCATTCCGATTCTCTACAGCTGCTGGGGATCTACTAATATTGATAAATGAACGCTATCTTTAATATTTAAATACTTAATGACACCAATGGTACACGCAGAAAGCTCCGAATGTGCTCTAACAACCCACCTACACACCTTCCCCCCCCCCTCACCAAATATAAAAAAGAAAATCATACCCTTATTTCTTTATGGGGGAAAACATGCAGAGAATTAGGAGCTATATCTTTGCTAAACAATCTCTTTGTAGTTGATTTTGCTCTGCCGTAGAAAAGAAACGGTAATGTAAATCTGTATGGATAATATTTCAGCCAATCATAATTGCTGCAGCAAGTGAGTCCGTGTCTTTATTGCCTCATTCAAATTTAATAATGACGTCATCAGTAAAACTGGTAGGAGGAATGCACTGATTTTTTTTTTTTTAGAGCGGTGTTTCCCAACGCCTGGTTGGGAACTCAATATGAATAATTTTTTTTGAGCAATTAGAATATATTTATATTACACTTTTTTCATAACTTGGTTAACTATTACGCTGTGGGAATGGGGCAACAAAATCTTTGAGGCGATGAAGTAGGGCAGGACCCCCCCCCCCAAAAAAAAAGGAGAAACACTGGATTAAACTGAGAAATTTTTTAAAAAATACAATTCAAATGGACATTTCAAGGTGGGAAAGTATAACTTTAATCATGTCATTTTGCCTTCAAAAGATGAATACCCTGCTAGGCAAACTGGGAGAGATGAGAAGCTTGGAATAGCAAGTACAGAAATGGTGTAGTCTCACTAAGACAATGTCAAGAGTGTTGCTCATCGTTAAAGAGATGCGACCCATGCAAACCTTCTGAGTGAAATGAAGAAATATTTAGTATATATCTGTTCTGCATATTTGTAGTTGTAGCATTCGATATTGATACAGATGCTGTTGATGGAAACTTGTGATGACTGATTTAATTATGAACGCACTTGAATGATACTAATGTCATTTTCCTCCTTCTCTTCCACACACACACACACACACACACACACACACACACATACACACACACACATATAGTCGAACCCACTTAATGTCACATCGTCGGGACCGTCAAAATGTGATGATATTAAGCGGGGTCCACCATTACAAGGGCGTTAAGTGGGTTAAAGCAACTTTAATCGTTGACTGATTGACGCTATTCCATGCAACATGCATAAATTAATCGCTAGCTTGATGTCGATCTCGGCGACACGCTTTTGTTCCACAGCAGGCAGCACATGACGCACTATTCGCTTTCTGTACTGTTGCTTGAAGGCGTAAATGATACCTTGGTCGCAAGGGTGCAGCACACCGGTTGTGTTAGGTGGCAGGAAAACAAGCTTTGTAGCCATCAGATTGGTGTTATCAGTGTGTGCTGGACAGTTATCAACGAACAACAAAACTTTTCTGTTCATTCGGTTCATTTTGTTGTCGAAAGAAATGACCCAGTCATCAAACAGTTCACTTGTCATCCAAGCACGCTGGTTGAACTTGTAAGTAACGGGCAGGCTCTTTACGTTCGTGAAGCAAGTCGGGTTGTTAAATTAACACCGCCTACGTCTTGATAAAGAAGACAATGACGGAAAGAAGCCAGATTTTAATCACGAAAGGGCGACCGTGGTAAGCCTTTCATTCACACCACCTGAATTTGGTGCCCACATGTTCAAAAGGTTGATGCGGCACGTCCTCGGTTATCAAACGGCAGGCCCCTTCTTTGATGAGTCACAAAGGTGATAACTCTTTGTGAGATGTTTATAGCTTGTACTTGCCCAATTTGTGATACACAGCGGATTCTTTAACTCCCCCGGGTGCAAAAACACTGTGACATTAACCCATTTGTGGCAATAAGCGAGGTGATATTAAGCGGGTTCAACTATATATATATATATATATATATATATATATATATATATATATATATATATATATATATATATATATATATATATATATATATATATATATATGTCAACCTAGGAATTCACTCAACCATAACAATGAATCAATCAACTTAGTGCATCCAATGCCGATAACGTAAATCATTTAATTAACGACATTTGATGATGATGTTGGCCGATGAATTCATGTTGGTGAAATATATCATGTTCCTGGAACTGATCAGCAGAACAAGAACAAGAAAATCCAGACGACCCAAAGAGACTTGGAGAAGTGCATCAGAGAGAAGGCTGGTAAAGAAAGAGCTGACATGGGAGACAACCAAGAAGACTAGGAAAGACACACGAGTTTGAAACCTCAATATAAGATAGCCGCCACAGGATACTAAATGCACTTGTACTATCTCCCTGTAACTGCGAGCTGGTGTTCTTTGCAGCTGATGCTGTGGAGATGTTGAGGCACAGCATCGTATCGGCGTGGGAGTGGCTTTTGGCAGCTATTTCTTCAGTCCCTGAATACAGCTAAAAAGCAGGGGGAGGGGTGTGCAATGCTTCTTTAGCAGACTCCACCACCATGGCACATTCTTTGCCCTGTTAGCCAGGCAATGCCTGTTACTGTGGGTACTAATGGAGAGGTGGACAGGGTCTTGATCAGGTGTGGTTCGCTAACCCCGGCGCTACCATATCCGCTATGGGTCGATGACTCTCTATTCGGATAGCGGACTTCACTCCCAGGATACTAAATGAAATGTGACACTGTTCCTACACGAGAAAACCTTTGATCACAAACATTCTAACCGACGCTGACAATCGCTAGTTCTACAGTTACATTACTAACTAAAACAATCACTAGTTCTACAGTTACATTACTAACTAAAACAATCACTAGTTCTACAGTTACATTACTAACTAAAACAATCACTAGTTCTACAGTTACATTACTAACTAAAACAATCACTAGTTCTACAGTTACATTACTAACTAAAACAATCACTAGTTCTACAGTTACATTACTAATTAAAACAATCGCTAGTTCTACAGTTACATTACTAACTAAAACAATCGCTAGTTCTACAGTTACATTACTAATTAAAACAATCACTAGTTCTACAGTTACATTACTAACTAAAACAATCACTAGTTCTACAGTTACATTACTAATTAAAACAATCACTAGTTCTACAGTTACATTACTAACTAAAACAATCACTAGTTCTACAGTTACATTACTAACTAAAACAATACGTTCTAACACGTCAAAACCTAACTCTCAACTGATCAAAAATGTAATACCCTGTCTAACATTCCCACAGACTGGACCTTCCAGAAAAACATGAGCTGCGTGTGTGGTTCATGCAGAATTGTCTCCAATGTATAACACTGGCCAACACACATTTTTGTACCTCAAATGTTAGACCTGTTTTGGGGGGTATATTTGACCTGCTTATTCTAAAAATGGCACACGTTTCCCCCTATCAGCTCTAATTTTTTAGACACAGAACATATGCCATATACAAGTTTCACTCTGCTCGCCCATAACAAATCAGGATAAATTAATGCAGTGTTTAAATTAATGTATCTTTTAAGCATGAAGGAAACATATTCAAAATTAAAAGGAAAGTGTACTACATGAAAATCTGCTTATTTCATACCAAAATCACACGTTCATGATACAGACTTTCCACTCACTCGACACACAAGAAGCTACTATTGTAAGACTTCCGAGAGTGTGATCTGCCGGACAATCCTGCATAAGATTTCAACAATAGTCTGCCATCATGTGTGGATCCTATCTTGCTTGGTATGTGGCTTCCATTGTTTTTATGTCTTGGTGAAGTTTTTCACTTTGCACTTCGCTTAAGTACCAAGGTTCTCTGGAAAGCGACGTAAGTGACTGTGCAGATAATGGAATGTAACACTCATGTTACAGCCATGCCTGTTGAAATGAAAGAGCATATCCTATACTAATTGTGTGTAGTTGTCTTCTTGTTGCTAAGAAACCTTTTCACAACAAGAACAAATGAGACCATGCACGTGATTCAATTTCATTCACTAATGTTATGAAATGTGGGTAATTTATATGTTGTCTGATCTGTGGACCATCGAAAATTCCTGCTTTCTGTTTTTCCATGATAAGTCCAGGTAACTTATGCACTATGTATTCAGTGCACGAACCGTCTTTATTCAAAGCCTTTACAAATTGTTTCATCAGATCTACCTTTTATGTAGTGGTGGCAGTATGATTCTATCTCAACCTACCAAAGGTTTATTGATTACATTTTGTCCTCCAGCCACCAAATATTCCCTCGGGGGGCCAATCTTTTCTTGCCCAATGTTCATGTTTGGCTCTACTATCCCAAGGGCATAAAAAGCAAGGATACTTTGTTGACCAACAAGAAAATTAATCATCTTCAAGTCTACATAATTCACCGACATTGATGTTCTTGGTAATTTATCGTTTCCAAGACTAAAGAGATGGCCTTGTACTCTTCTTTGATCCTGGTGAAATGACCGACTGGAATAGAACCTTATTTGTTGCCGTTATTTAAAATAATACACTTAAACTACGTTTTGAACTGTAGATGAAAAGACCTCACTCACTTGGGTTATATTCTGAAAGACCAATATTCTTCACAAGGTTTCCGATGTCATTGCAGAATACTAAGCTGTTGTCTTCAGTAAAGAATGGCAGGAAATTCTTTTCTCTCATTCGATAAAATGTAATTTTTGTTCCATGCTGAAGTACATTCTTTTCCTTTAGTCTGGAGGCAAGCAATTCAAAAGATTCCTTGGAAAGATTTAAGTCCCTGATTAGATCACTCAATTCATTCTCATTATAACGATCAGTATGTGAAGTTGTTTGGAATTCAATGTCACTGCCCCCACTTTCTGTACCTTGTGCGATATATCAGACATGCAAGACTCATCCTCTGAGAGCTGTGGCAGTTCAAAGAAAGGTAGAACGGGTACAATATCCGAGTGTAGAACAGGTCTCCTGGCTGAAGGTAGTGTAAACTTAGCGGGTGCTTAAGTTACAACTAGGGATGAATTAGGGAAGGGATGCGACCAAAACCCAGCTGTCACCCGAAATCCATGGCCTAATGTACTACCGCACTGTGTGGCCAGGTTCCAACATCTCCTACGACCGACAACCCAGGATACACTTCCTCGGGATACTGCATGCCAGTCTGGCATCATGTTACATATACCACAACATTCACAACAAGTTAGCCATTAAAATACATGAACGTTTTATTACTCAAACTGCATAGATCATGGTAGTCACAGGTACATTACATTCAACAAAACATCCAACACATATCATAAGATATAATCAGGCATGATATCAGCATAATGCAATACTCTTAACTAACATAACTAAAGAACCAGATAACCGAGCCTTGGTTATCCTGGCCTCCCTCCCTCCTCCCTATCACAAGACACGTTTTTACATCTCCAAGGTGTGCCAACGCACTTATGAATACTTCAGTCAATGCTGCAAATATACACCATTGCCTCTCCATGAATTAACCTATGTACCAGTGCACTGCTTTATTTCGCGGCTAATGATAACTGGAACTCTCTCTCCTCCTCAACTACATGAAATTCCAAATGTGCTAACGTACTAATAATCTCATAGCTCCCGCTGTTGTGCTCTCTCCCCTTTTCCGCGGGCGCTATTGTGCTCTCTCCCCTTCTCCACCGGCTTTCCGGCGCTACCGCACCTCTTGATGCAGCTGTTGCTGCCAGAATCCGTATCTCAAGATACATATTGAATCATATATAATATTCACATGAAATAACAGCATTATGGCATCCAACGCGTGCCATTCAATAGAACGATATTATCATGAATCACCGAGAGAATTCTCCTTATAATCGTGCATTCCACATGCACATTCTCCACAATACACAGATATATGAACACACAGATGTCAGGACGGCTGGGGCTAAGTAATTCCTTATAAATCACAAACACAGACGAGATTGAACTTGCTCCACCATTGCCTGCTAGCTAACTCTTCTTTCCCGACACGCCTTCCTCCTATATATGGATCTTTCCTAGTCCCGATCGCGTGGGCGATGACGCTCCGTCCTTGCCGTTGTACATCCGGAGAGCCTCCCATGATCGCTCACATTAGATCAAGGTAAGACCACTTGTCATGGTTATTTCGATTGATGCTTATGATATTAGCAATGCAAAAATAACAGTCATCGAAGCGGTTTGTCGGTTCCCTCCACACCACTGGTACTTCAAATTTCAGGTAGCTTCTCTTTCCATTTGTTCACTGGCGCAAATGCACCATATATGTTGTATATATGGGGTAGGGGTGTGTGTGGAATCTTCTAGAAGGTTGTGGATATGACTGCGGTCTTGGAATCATGATGTTGGAGAAACTTCCAGCACCCACCCGAATCTTAGATGGTCGTATATAAGGTAAGCTGATTCGGCAAGTCTTTCGGTTTATCATCTTTCAGGGAACGTGACAGTGTCATTTCGTTCTTTTAGTTGATTGTGTAAGTGTTAGTGTGGATTTTGGATCAAACTTATTATTATTTTTTTAAACTTCTGTGAAGAGCATTCTACACTGATGTAAGTACTTCATGATTTTAAATTTGTTATTTCTTTATGTTTATATTAGCTTTTTATTGTATTTTGTATTGTATTCTGTAATAGATTCATTCATTACTACATTTTTATTTCTGTGAAGAGTTTTATATTTCTACACTGATGTAATTACTTCATAATTTTAAATTTGTTTTATTGTATTTTGTATTGTATTCTATAGTAGATTCATTCATTAATACTTTTATTGAGATTTGCGTTCTCGATCACGATCAACAAGTCACAAGGGCAGTCTATTAAGTCCTGCGGAGTGGATTTGAGATCGCCATGTTTCTCCCACGGACAACTTTATGCTGGTTGCTCAAGGGTAGAGTCACCCAAGAATTTATTTATTCTTGTTCCTTGAGGTGGAACTAAAAATGTTTATAATCAAGTTTTGAATTAATTAATATTACAGTGAATTTGTGAAAGACATTACTGTATAATTTGTATACTGTACTTATACTTAAACACCTGTAAATAAACATACTTCGACTTTACACTATAGATAGATCATTCATTTTCCTGTCTAATAGAATATAGTGTTCGTGACTCATGGATGTTGGTTGTTAGATTTAGAGTTAAACAACTACTGGCATAATTATCTCTCATTTGCCCTGTTATGTATCACTTTCATCTCCAATTGAGTAGGCAAATAATAATAATAGTTTAAATAGCTTACACGATTCACTGTTGTAAATTTATAGAGTCCAGTAAATGTAGCACCTCTGTCATCCACGTGTAGAAAATGGTAGCTGACTTCTTCTGGAGTCTTGGGAAGGAAACGCGATCAGGAAATCACCGGGCAACGCCGGGTAATCAGTTATGTAATAAAACAGAGCGAAAGGGATTTTGTCATGTGAGCTATGCACTTTTATACCAGTGTGAATTCAAGAAAGGAAGTAGACGAATAGTTGTGAAACAAAAGTCATTGTACACACCAAGGAAAAAATGTGGGTAAATTAGATCCATAAATTTTTCCATTCAAATAAGACAGTTTGTTATGACATCCAGTAGAGGGTTTTTAAAGACTAAGCTAAACGTTTATAAATTCAACCATATCTAAGAAACTAGAGCTGATGCCAACCATATATAAGAAGCTAGAGTTTATGCCAACCATATCTAAGAAATTAGAGCTGACGCCAACCATATGTAAGAAGCTAGAGCTGATTCCAACCATATCTAAGAAATTAGAGCTCATGCCAACCATATATAAGAAACTAGAGCTCATGCCAACCATATATAAGAAGCTAGAGCTGATTCCAATCATATCTAAGAAACTAGAGCTGATGCCAACCATATCTAAGAAACTAGAGCTGATACAGTCTATCCAAGGCACTTTTCTGAACCAGCACCCCAAACAACCCCAAGAACAACCCTAATAACCAAATCACCAAGAATTTTGTTGTTGTTTTTTGTTTAGCTGTGTAATAATTGGTATTAATGAGGATTTTTTAAAAATGAGAATTTAAAAATAATTTAATTTCACTCAGAAAGTTTAACAAGAAACGTCTCTCTTTAACCATGAGCAGTATTCTTTACAACAACGTGTCTTACCTACATAGACAGGGGAGTCTGTAACTACTTTCATTTCCAGATAATTGAAGGAATGAAGGACACATCTGCCGATGTTTAATATAGTAGACAGGTCGATTAGACAGAAGGGAGGAGAGAGTTAAAGAGAGACAGACCGGTCCGATTAGAAAGAAGGGAAGAGAGAGTTAAAGAGAGACAGACAGGTCCGACTAGAGAGAAGGGAGGAGAGAGTTAAAGAGAGACAGACAGGTCCGACTAGAGAGAAGGGAGGAGAGAGTTAAAGAGAGACAGACAGGTCCGATTAGAGAGAAGGGAGAAGAGAGTTAAAGAGAGACAGACAGGTTCGACTAGAGAGAAGGGAGGAGAGAGTTAAAGAGAGACAGACAGGTCCGATTAGAGAGAAGGGAGGAGAGAGTTAAAGAGAGACAGACAGGTCCGATTAGAGAGAAGGCAGGGGAGAGAGTTAAAGAGAGACAGACAGGTCCGATTAGAGAGAAGGCAGGGGAGAGAGTTAAAGAGAGACAGAGAGGTCCGATTAGAGAGAAGGGAGGAGAGAGTTAAAGAGAGACAGACAGGTCCGATTAGAGAGAAGGGAGAAGAGAGTTAAAGAGAGACAGACAGGTCCGATTAGAGAGAAGGGAGAAGAGAATTAAAGAGAGACAGACAGATCTGATTAGAGAGAAAGGAGAAGAGAGTTAAAGAGAGACAGACAGGTCCGATTAGAGAGAAGGGAGAAGAGAGTTAAAGAGAGACAGACAGATCCGATTAGAGAGAAGAGAGAAGAGAGTTAAAGAGAGACAGACAGGTCCGATTAGAGAGAAGGGAGAAGAGAGTTAAAGAGAGACAGACCGGGTTTGTTGAAAGCAGCCCAGCAGCAGTTTTCCCCCTTATGTGTTTACTGAGATAAAATCATACGAGAGTTACTTTCCCTGTTTGGAAGGGGGTGCCTGATACCACCCGACCCCCGAGCCATGTCTGGCACTCCACGGCCCTGGTCTTATTACAGATATTGACGGTGTTGTTGCAACAGTGTAACAAAAATTTACACAAATTGTTTTACGTGGAGTATCCAACATTTAATGATCCACTGCGTTCATGGCTGAAATATGACAGAAATAACTGTAGCTAAGTCTTCATTCATCACCCATTAATGATGACCTCAGCGGTTTTATTCATTCATTCATTTGCATGTCCCTTGCGGAACTTTGCCTCCCAAACAGCACTCCTGTAGGCCTCTCGGTTGTGAGCAAGATGGCCTGCTGCTGTTGCATCCATTTCCAGATCGTCAACGATGTCTTGCAGCCATCTTCGTCTTGGTCTTCCTCTTTTTCTTTTTCCCATTATGTATCCTTCCAATACGGTCTTCTCTAAATTATGACGTTTAATGTGCTCCAGAATTATATCATATGACTGCATTCTTTTACATTTATGTGTAAATACACTCTATTTATATGTAAATACACTCCATTTTATCAGAGTCTGCGATGTAGATTGGAGTGGTTTTTAAAGGAGAACTAATAGATTAATTATTTCTTACCAGACTGATGCAACGTAAGCTGTACAAAGGATAGAGATAGATTCAGAAAACAAGAAGGTGTGTGTGATCGCATAGAAACCAATGCAGTTTCTCTGTCCAAAGGTGCGGTGCGTGTGTGTATGTGTATACATGTGTATGTGTGTGCGTGTGCATGTACGAATATGTGTGTGCGTGTGTGTAAAACTCTGCAGACGAGGCCCTGTTGTTAACCCACATAAAAAAGGGGTACTCCACATACTGTATTGAGGAAAATCGTCCCCGAAAGTGTAGAGTATCTGCTTGTAAGGCGAGACACACTGGAGCAAACTGAATATGGATGAAGCAAAAACAGATCATAATCGTGCAGTTCTTTTCACTGAATATGGTACTTACGAGAGTTCACGGTGTGTGGAGAAGAAAAGAAAGAAAAACAGAAGATTATTTGGATTAAATCACATGAATTTAAAAATTATCTCCCCGTTTATTCCTTCCAGATTCCAAGCACCGGACTCTCTTCTGATCAGTACAGCTAGAAGTAAACATGTACAGGGTACACGACTTGGGCTAACTGAATTTATTACCATCACACTGGATTTATTATCATCCCATTGGATTTATTACCATCCCACTGGATTTATTACTATCCCACTGAATTTATTACCATCCTCCTGGATTTAGCACCATTATTATCATTTTTCCGGATTTATTACAATCTTACTGGATTTATTACCGTCCTATTGGATTCCTGCAGAATTTATTACCATCTTACTGAAGTTCATACCATCTTGCTGAAGGTAGAATCTAAGCCTAAAATATTGAGGCTGGACACAGTGCAGCAAGGCAGTTTCTGGTCACAGAGAGCAGAGATCAACTAGACCACTCTATCTTACGCTAGCGTATACTAAGGAAGGTCAAGTCACCGGAATGAAACACTAGCGATTTTGAACATTTATCTTTTCTGTAAATACGGGGTTATGTTACTTGACCACATAAACGGAACATACTACTTCAGAAGATAGACGGGACATATTAATTCACCATATAGACGGAGCATTTCAGAAAATAGACGGGACAGTCACCCACAACATTTAGAAACACATTCTTCAGAAAGGGACATTCTGCCATGGGGGATCTGAAAGGGCATGCCATACCTGGCAGCTTCTTCTTGGTGTACGGTCTGTGGCTGGCGGTCAACTGTCTCAGAAGACATTTAAAATGTCGAAGAACCGGAACGCAATACGTGTCCACGGCAGTCTACGCCATGGACTGCTGCCAAGGGCGCATCAGCCGTCTTCCAATGGAAGGCCTGATACCACCCGACCCCCGAGCCATGTCTGGCACTCCACGGCCCTGGTCTTATTACAGATATTGACGGTGTTGTTGCAACAGTGTAACAAAAATTTACACAAATTGTTTTACGTGGAGTATCCAACATTTAATGATCCACTGCGTTCATGGCTGAAATATGACAGAAATAACTGTAGCTAAGTCTTCATTCATCACCCATTAATGATGACCTCAGCGGTTTTATTCATTCATTCATTTGCATGTCCCTTGCGGAACTTTGCCTCCCAAACAGCACTCCTGTAGGCCTCTCGGTTGTGAGCAAGATGGCCTGCTGCTGTTGCATCCATTTCCAGATCGTCAACGATGTCTTGCAGCCATCTTCGTCTTGGTCTTCCTCTTTTTTCTTTTTCCCATTATGTATCCTTCCAATACGGTCTTCTCTAAATTATGACGTTTAATGTGCTCCAGAATTATATCATATGACTGCATTCTTTTACATTTATGTGTAAATACACTCCATTTTATCAGAGTCTGCGATGTAGATTGGAGTGGTTTTTAAAGGAGAACTAATAGATTAATTATTTCTTACCAGACTGATGCAACGTAAGCTGTACAAAGGATAGAGATAGATTCAGAAAATAAGAAGGTGTGTGTGATCGCATAGAAACCAATGCAGTTTCTCTGTCCAAAGGCGCGGTGCGTGTGTGTGTGTGCGCGCGCGCGTGTGTGTATGTGTATACATGTGTATGTGTGTGCGTGTGCATGTACGAATATGTGTGTGCGTGTGTGTAAAACTCTGCAGACGAGGCCCTGTTGTTAACCCACATAAAAAAGGGGTACTCCACATACTGTATTGAGGAAAATCGTCCCCGAAAGTGTAGAGTATCTGCTTGTAAGGCGAGACACACTGGAGCAAACTGAATATGGATGAAGCAAAAACAGATCATAATCGTGCAGTTCTTTTCACTGAATATGGTACTTACGAGAGTTCACGGTGTGTGGAGAAGAAAAGAAAGAAAAACAGAAGATTATTTGGATTAAATCACATGAATTAAAAAATTATCTCCCCGTTTATTCCTTCCAGATTCCAAGCACCGGACTCTCTTCTGATCAGTACAGCTAGAAGTAAACATGTACAGGGTACACGACTTGGGCTAACTGAATTTATTACCATCACACTGGATTTATTATCATCCCATTGGATTTATTACCATCCCACTGGATTTATTACTATCCCACTGAATTTATTACCATCCTCCTGGATTTAGCACCATTATTATCATTTTTTTCCGGGTTTATTACAATCTTACTGGATTTATTACCGTCCTATTGGATTCCTGCAGAATTTATTACCATCTTACTGAAGTTCATACCATCTTGCTGAAGGTAGAATCTAAGCCTAAAATATTGAGGCTGGACACAGTGCAGCAAGGCAGTTTCTGGTCACAGAGAGCAGAGATCAACTAGACCACTCTATCTTACGCTAGCGTATACTAAGGAAGGTCAAGTCACCGGAATGAAACACTAGCGACTTTGAACATTTATCTTTTCTGTAAATACGGGGTTATGTTACTTGACCACATAAACAGAACATACTACTTCAGAAGATAGACGGGACACATTAATTCACCATATAGACGGAGCATTTCAGAAATAGACGGGACAGTCACCCACAACATTTAGAAACACATTCTTCAGAAAGGGACATTCTGCCATGGGGGATCTGAAAGGGCATGCCATACCTGGCAGCTTCTTCTTGGTGTACGGTCTGTGGCTGGCGGTCAACTGTCTCAGAAGACATTTAAAATGTCGAAGAACCGGAACGCAATACGTGTCCACGGCAGTCTACGCCATAGACTGCTGCCAAGGGCGCATCAGCCGTCTTCCAATGGAAGGCCTCATCAAAGTGGTTCTGTCTACAGCTGGTATGCTAGGAGAACTTTTGGCCCACTTGCCAATTCCGCCCATAGGAATAGGTAAGTGATGAAAACCAGTCACTCTTAGTAGGAAACTGGTCTGACTATTCCTCCTGCTGCTGTCTCAGAGCTATAAATATTTTCACATAGAACAGTGGTTCTCAAAATTGTTCATTTTATGGTACTTTGTCTCCAAGGCAAAACCATACTATTGTTCTCGATATACATGGTGTCCATAAACTATTCACCTGAGTATGTACCAAAACATCGAAAAAAAACAAAAAGTGTTTCTTGACTGAACATTCAAACATCGAAAATACAATACAAACTCAGTACAGTTAAATAAGACCTGCAGATACCTGACCATCACTTCAAGCCGAAAAGCACAAGGTCAAATGGCTGCTGGGTCGGAGAAATGAAAAAGAAAACCAAAAAAACTAACTGTTTTAACCAACCCCTCAGATATTGTCCAGTAGGTGGATCCTTCTTGAATTTTTTCCTATAAAAACGCTTAACACTTACAGGAGCTCTTGTTGCCCATAATCACAAGACGCACATTATCTTTTCTTGCACGGTCGTCATTTGTACTGTTTTGTCGCAATGCATGATGGTACGGGGTGTTGTCAACCTGATGGAAAATAATTTCTGATGTCCATTTTACCACAAAGTAACTCCATTAAATTTGGTTGCATTTTTTTAATGGACTTACAGTTATCAGATGAATAATTTGTGGACACCCTGTATTTCATTTGTATGTTTCTTTCTTTTTTTTGTGTGTGTCTTTTTATCATTTCCCATTTCCTAACCATTTTGAACTTATTAGTTGTCATCATCATCATCATCATTATCATCATCATCATCATCGGCGACAACAACAAGGCAAAACTTTTTATTGCGATCTTGGCTTATGATTTATATGAGAGAAAAGACGAAACCGTAGTTGTGGCACTTGATCTTGAGGATGCATACAACAGAGTGGATTATGCAATACTGTTGACACTTCTGGTGGAGTTTGGGGCAGATGTAAGATTGGTTAGATGGATAGCTTCAATGCTTTTGAGGCGATCGGTTGCCTTGAGATACAGAACATGGATCTCAGAGCCCCGAACCACTGCTACGGGGCTGCCTCATGGGTCTCCCTGTCTCCTGTGCTATTCAATGTGTATTCTACTTACCTTGCCCTGTTATTTGGGAACGGTGTGGGGAGAACACTGGCACACACTGATGATATATTAACATGTGAGCATGGGAGGGGGGAGAGAGGAAGTAATCTCAAGAGTGCAGAGCAGGGTAGACCAGATAACAAGCTGGTGTGAAGAGAGCAATGTGGTGATCTACCCAGAAAAAGTTATCATCGTGTGGTGCTCATTAAATAAAAGAATTGTGGGGTCTGAAGTTGCGATTGTGAAGTGTCAAGTCCAAGATATTAAGAGAACACATTTCATGAGATATCTGGGGATCACATTTGATCGCTCGTTGACATTTGCACACCACGTGGACCATGCAATAGCCAGGAAAGCGTTGTGAGCGGTTAGGTTAATGGCTGCAGCGGGCTTTCCACAGCGCACTCTCTTCTTGCTGATGCATGCGCTGGTACTGTCATCACTGAAATACGGTCTTGGCCTGCTAACACTGCCCAATGCACAGCTGAACAGACTAGAGCGTGTACAGAACAAGGCAATGAGAGTGGTCTTGGGTTGCACCAGGGATGCTCCGGTGGCGGCCACGAGCTTTCTGCTTGATATGCTGAGTGTGAGGTCAAAACATGCTCAGGTAAAGGCATACGGCAGGGTTGCTGGCATGAAGGATCATCCTCTCCATAAGGAGTTGGGGCTGATAAAGGGAAGACGCATCAAACAGGGCAGATCCTGGATGGCTGAGGCGGAGGATGCAATAAAGTCAATTCGCAATCTGGATGAGGTGCCTAAAGGTGATGACTGGTTACGGGTACAGGACCGACCTCAGCTAACAAAGCTTATTATACAGAAGGACCGTGAATGTAGAGGCTGGGCATAAGGAGCAGTTGAACTTTGGGTTCAAGATCTCATCCAGCATCACTGTGGGTCTTCCGACAAGGTAATGTATACAGACGGCTCAGCGACTCGGAACAGCAGAAGTGGTTCGGGTTCTGCTGCCTACCGAAATGGAGGAGTAGTGGCACAGGGTTCGGGAGCCTTTGAAGTCAGCACATCGAGCATGCGAACGGAAATTGAAGCTGTGTCGGCGACAATGGAATGATTAGTTGCTCATGGTGTGGTTAATGGTGTCATTTTGACAGATTCACAGAGTATGTTTCGTAAGATAAAAGAATTTGCTTTAAAAAAGAATGGGTTCATCTGTTAAGACAGTCAGCTGTGACAAGCCTAACGTGGATTTACTGTCCAGGGCATACGGGAGTACATGGCAATGATGTGGCAGACAGACTTGTTGTAAAGGCAAACATAAATGACAGACTGACAGTGGAGAAGGAGGACATTACTAAGGTTGTATTGGACAGACTGTGAGAGAATGAAGAACGGGAATGGAAGAACAATGTAGCTGTGCAGAGACTGCTGGAGCTGGGACAAATTAAAAGTGCTGACAGGAAATCTGAACTGTGTGGCAGAAAACGCATCGTAAACAACCAATATTTGACAGGAACTATTAGCAAACATACTTTTTGATAGATGCTGCGGCATGCGGCGGTGCATATATGGGGTTGTCTCGAATGCAGTGAAGCCAGAGTCTTCATTTGAACTTTGAACTTTAAACTTTATATTTTAAAACAACAAATCATCGTTAAACTCCAACAAGAAAGGGCAGTGGTTTTGATGTGATTTTCATCAACAATATCCTAACTGTTGGAGGTTTAGATGGCCAAATCAATGGCGATGTTGCTTGCTGGACAGAAGACAATGCTTTATACTCCCACTAACATCGCCCTTCAGTCTATCTGGTAGCTGCAAAAGTAAGTGCCCGGTACAGTGTTTGGAGAAAGCTTCCTCCCGAGAAAAGAGAATATCAGTCTTGCACGGGGAGACACACTGGATTACACAACATACATAACCATCAGTAAAAGAAGGGGAATATAGGATATCACGTTCAAGGCATTTCCACGAAATTACGAGTTTGTCAGAGCCAGTCGGATTTGGGGGAAGGGAGGAACGGGACAGCTATCTTTAGTCAGGTAGTTGTCAGCATCATCGACATCACTTTCGCTACATATATAATAACAACTCTGATCCCGTGCTCATTATTTCTGTCTCAACAGTTCAGCATGCTACCATGTACTTCTTCTTCCTCCTATCTGGAGTGGTGGACATAGCGATGCATTATGGGACCGCCATTCCACCCGGAACTGATTACATCTCCATAGCGATCGCTCTTGTAGTGGAAGGGTTACTGTTTGTCAGCCACATACACGGCCGGGAGGCGCTTGACATACAAGTTCATATGTTGCTAGTTTATGTTATCTTTGTCACAGCGTTCGTTGTAGCACTGGAATCGAAGTAAGTAATCAGTCGAGTTAATTTTTCTTTTGCACTGGAAGGTAGAACGTCAAAAATTACGAGGGAAGAAATGAAAATGTGATTTTTTTTATAAGTTCATTGAATGTAATTTCGAGGCATTTGTATCTTTCCCTTGATCGCTCAAATCCTGTGCTTAACAAATAACCAAAGTTCGCTCAGTGAAAATCAGAACAATATATACTTATCGTACAGTCTGATTAGCTGAGTGGTTAGGCGCTGGGTTTACTAATCCGGTAGTACATGGTTTACGTCCCAGCAGTGGGACTTTTTTTTTCTATGGGACACACCAAAAAGGCCCCGAGGTCCACGTAGCCCCTGAAAATGGGTACGAAAGAAATCAGGGAAGGTAAATGTAGCCAAGCGTTATATTGACCACATCACATTTTCATATACCGAAGATCGTGGAAATACAGACATAACACGGTATCCTCAATATGCCCTAATGGCACGGTAATGGGAATGTTACCTTTTAGCTTTATATAAAATTGTAGGACATGATGTTGTTTTTTTTTCCTTGTGTACACAATTTCTGTACATTTTTAAGAACACCTCATATTTTCATTTCTTTTCTCGTCATTTTGGATTGCTTCTCCATCATACAGAATATAAAATATTATATGGCATTTAATACACTCATTCATGGTTTTGTGTGATGTGTGTAGTGTGTATGAGATTTTTTTTACGGCCAAGTAAAAAGAATGATGATGATTCTTCCCTGATATTAACCGTTTCTCTGATACTGCCATACAGTAGAAGAGCAGTTGTGAGAGCAGAATTACAGTTAAAAGATGTGCCCCAGTTGGGAAACCAAAACTACAGTTAAAAGATGTGTCCCAGTTGGGAGACCAGAACTACAGTTTAAAAAATGTGCCCCAGTTGGAGAGCAGAACTACAGTTAAAAAATGTGTCCCAGTTGGGAGACCAGAACTACAGTTAAAAGATGTGTTCCAGTTGGGAGACAAAAACTACATTTTTAAAATGTGTGCCAGTTGGGGGAGCAGAACTACAGTTAAAAGATGTGACCCAGTTGGGAGACCAGAACTACAGTTAAAAGATGTGTCCCAGTTGGAGAGCAGAACTACAGTTAAAAAAATGTGCCCCAGTTGGAGAGCAGAACTACAGTTAAAAATGTGTCTCAGTTTGGAGACCAGAACTACAGTTAAAATGTGTCTCAGTTTGGAGAGCAGAACTACAGTTAAAATGTGTCTCAGTTTGGAGAGCAGAACTACAGTTAAAAGATGTGCCCCAGTTGGAGAGCAGAACTACAGTTAAAATGTGTCTCAGTTTGGAGAGCAGAACTACAATTAAAAGATGTGCCCCAGTTGGGAGAGCAGAACTACAGTTAAAAAATGTGCCCCAGTTGGAGAGCAGAACTACAGTTAAAAGATGTGTCCCAGTTGGAAGAGCAGAACTACAGTTAAAAGATGTGCCCCAGTTGGAGAGCAGAACTACAGTTAAAAGATGTGTCCCAGTTGGAAGAGCAGATTTACAGTTAAAAGATGTGCCTCAACGCGATAGACATAAAGGGGTGCATTTTCGCAGCCAAATTCGCTTTGGTCTTCCTCTCTTTCTTTTTCTCATTATGCACCCTTCCAAGACTGTGTTCTCTAAATTATCATGATGTTTAATGTGTCCAAAATATTTAAGTTTTCTCTATTTAATCTTCCTTGCTAGCCAACTATCTTCAATTTAAGTTCTTGTAGTATGGATATATTTGTTCTTTTTCGTGTGGCCATGATATTTGAAGGACTCTTCTGTAGTATTTACATTCGAAGGCATTTATGTATTTCTCAGCTGTTTTGTAAGTGTCCAGTTCTCACAAGCATATGTTGAGATGGGAAAGATGCATGCCTTTAAATTATTTTTGTAGTTCTGTCTGTTCCTCTTCAGAGCTTCTTTAGTTGTTTTAGTTTTTGAAGAGCGATAGATGTCCTGCTTTTAATTTCCCTCATTGTATCTCCATTATTAGTTAGTAGTGATCCAAGATATTCAAAACTCTCCACTTCTTCCAGTTTTTCCTCATTGATACATATTTCAGCTGTTTTTTTTTTTTTTTTTGTTTGTTTTGTTTTGTCGGTTGTCATCAATTTAGTTTTCTTTGCACTAAGATATTTCACTATTCTTACAGACTAACATAATTTTTCCATTCCTTTTTGTGTTGTGGACAGTAATACTGTGTCATTAGCATATCTAATCTCTGGTATTTCATAACCTCCAATTCTTATGGCATCATGATATTCTTTGTCTACATATTCTCTAACATTCCTCATTATATATTCAGTATACAAGGTAAATAAGTAAGGCGACAGTATGCATCCCTGACGGAGGCCTTATTTTATGTCAAACCAAGCTGTTGTTTCACCATTTATTCTAACTGTTGCCTGTTGGCCTAGATACACCAGCGATATTGATTGTGTCACATGTGTTGGAAATCCATTGTTTAACTATTTCCCAAAGTTTCTGGTGTTGTACACAATCAAATACTGTTGAATAGTCTATAAAAGATAGATATAGATTCACATTAAATTCTCAGCATTTCTCTATTATTAATCTTATGTTGAAAATATGATCTCTTGTTCCTCTTCCTTGTCTAAAATCAGCTTGGACCATATTAGTTTCTCCTTCTATTTTCCCTTCGAAGTCTGCCCATTAAGATTTTTAATAGAGTTGTACTAGCATGGCACTGGCATGACTAATCAGGGCAACGGTTCTACAGTTCTTTTCCATTCTTTTTGGCCAAATACCTGAATGCCATATATTTTGCATGATATATTGTAGCACATTCCTTTCCTCCTACCTTAATGAGTTTAGCTGTTATCTCATCACATCCCGATAATTTACCATTTTTCAGATTCTTTGCTGCCCATAAAACTTCTTCAGTTGTCGGTTTGGGTTCTTTCTCCTCCAATATATACGGGGCTATACGGGTACTCCACCTTGCCCAAGGGTGTCCCGTAGACTGACGGAGGTAAGGAGGCGTCTTACTTCTCCTTTGATAGGGAGATATCCCAAATCCGCTAACCGACAGCCAGTTAAAACGATAGCCAGTTAAAAATTAACAGCAAATCAAGGGGTGTAATCATTAATATAAAAATATGTGTCAACTTCAGAGCTAGTCAAAAGCTATTTTCATATATAGTTCAGTGGTTATGTCTTTTGATTTCCGGTTACATTTTTCACTCGCCATTGTAGTTTTGCAGATATTTTTGTTGACTTCTCTTCCAAATAATAAAACAAAATAACTTGTCAAAACACAATGTAGATAAAGCTTGTTACAAATGTCGTCGTGTTACAAGGCGAAATTCAGGCGGCGCACGTGATTTGCCACATGCTGCATCATGTGAGATATCCCAGCATACCTTGGCTGGGTCAGGAACTGGAACATTGAACCAGGTCGTTGTTACTGCTAGGCGCGTGTTAAATATGGCTAGATAACAGCCCGTTGATAATAGCTTTTTTTTAAAAATAGGACACACACCATTTTATGCTCCTGTATCACTGCACCACACAGCAGAGAAACCCGGCGGGCATCTCACACAGCACGTGACAAATACATGCGCAAGACTGTAAACCCTCTGAAGACATTTTAAATTACACTTCCTTCTTTGATCGTCTTCGGGTTATCAAACTGAGCTTACAGCGAGCGTCGTTGCAATGATCTTGGCATTGTGTCGGATGGGAAGCGGGTTATTCTTGAAGTTCTAAAGTTGATTCACGAAACAGGTTTTTGGGTCCACTATCGTGGGGGGGGGGGGGGGAACATGGAGTTCTTCTCTCTGGCCAGACTGAAGGAGTGTTGACAGTTCTCTACTAGGACCATTTCAAACACTGTGGAATATAAAGCTCTTGGCTAACCCTAATTCGCTAAACCATAATAACCACAGCTTTCCTCTACCACATCAAGACTGTTCTCATTTACACTTTTACAACAGCAGTTCACTCCCTTATCTCGCACAATAGCGGCAAATCAGCGAAGCTTGTTTAAACACATTATCTTCAGGGTGTATGCTTTACTTGTTCTTCTGCCACTGTGTAGCCACTTCTTGGTGATACTGACTACAACGACACAGTAACTTCTCAGTAACGCATTTACTGCGCGGCCGCCCAGGTCATGTTTTTACAGTTATCAGGGAATTCCCATTAAAACCACGATGTATCGCCTCAGAAGACGGTTCTAAAACAGGCAACACTTAGCAACTTCTGGACCTCGAAAAGTCTGGTTTTGTTCATCTTGTTCTCCCAAAGCTGAGAGTACCGATATCTGACGAGCACAATCCACCACTGTAGAAACAATCAATCACAACCCACCACTGTAGAAACAATCAATCACAACCCACCGCTGTAGAAACAATCAATCACAACCCACCACTGTAGAAACAATCAGTCACAACCCGCCACTGTAGAAACAATCAATCACAACCCACAACTGTAGAAACAATCAATCACAACCCACCACTGTAGAAACAATCAATCACAACCCACCACTGTAGAAACAATCAATCACAACCCACCACTGTAAAAACAGTCAATCACAACCCACCACTGTAGAAACAATCAAGCACAATCCATCATTGTAAAAACAATCAAGCACAATCCATCATTGTAAAAACAATCAAGCACAATCTATCACTGTAGAAACAATCAAGCACAATCCACCACTGTAGAAACAATCAAGCACAATCCACCACTATAATATCAACAGCCAACACAATTTCTGTTAACTTTTGATTTTAACAAAAGTGACAATTTAAAGATAATATCTTCCACTGAGGTATTTCTTTTTCAAAGTCGCTTAATCTGATTTTATTTAGCTGTTATTCTCATTCACCATTCTAATTAATCCCCAATTCTCATTCACCATTAATTCCCCATTCTCAAGCACCACTCTTAACTAATCTTCCATTCTAAATCACAACCCTAATTAATTCTCCATTCTCTCGTATTATTAATTCCCCACCACACCCCCTTTTTCCCCTCCCCTCCCACCCCCTCCCACCCTCTCGCATTTTTCATTCACTGATCTAATTAATTCCACATTCTCAGAGAGA